>CM035126.1:79996161-81196161 GCA_020205555.1 Panax stipuleanatus
TGATTTGAATCATTACTCTTCGATCCATATCAAATTGGGGTTGAATTCTATGCACAGGGTAATTCCAAACTCGATGTAGGATTCTTCCTATTGCTGTCTAAAAAGTGAAATCCATGTCATCTATTTTGGCCTTCTTGAATCGAACGTCTCTTTCTAAAATATCTATGCGTCGTGCGACTTTCACCCATGCATCTTCAATTCTCACTCGTTCAGTTGCTTCTTCTTCCAGCAGATTGTTGATATTTGCATTTTCAGATTTCAGCTCTAATATCATATTCTCTGCCAAAGAGAGCTTCTGTTCAAGCCTCGCATATCGAGTAGCAAAATCTTGAATTACTGTATCCCTTTCTTGAATTGTTGTTTTTCTTTGTTCCATGGCCGCTTGTCGTTCTTCACCCTGCTCTTCTAACTCATGATTACGATTTTGCAGTTCTACATTTTGATCATAAATTCTCCTAATAAATCTTCCTCAGGTTCCTCTTCTTCCTCACTCTTAGCTGCTACCTCTGCGATTAGCTCAGGTGCAACTATTAATTCTTCACTCACCACATGGATATCTCTAATTTCTTCTTCGCCTGACATCCTACAATCAAGTTCAATAACTTAATTAGCACTCCCCAATAAACACCTTTGTTATAATAGGATATTATACACCAATATTTATTCTTTAAATAAATCTCCTCGATTCATCACTTAAAACTCTATAGGAGTTCATTTCTTGATTTTCGGATGTCATTCTCAAATACTGCCAAAAAAACAAGGGTTAATTAAATAAATTAACATATCACATGTTAACCTTATGTTCCGACTGACCAATTAAATACCACATAAGCTTAGGTAGAACATACTAGCGAAGAATTTACTCGTCTCTCCCTCCTAGTTCTATTCCCCGATCTACGCCAGAGATCATATCCCTAAGCTCTGATACCAACTGTGACGCCCCCAAAATAGGTTCAATACCAACCCATTCTGAGTCGCCAAATACATAGTACAGAATTCCAAATACAAATCTTTTATAACAAAAGGTCGTGAGAAATACGACCATACAACTGTGAGTGTCAATACAAACATGTAAAAAATATAAACACTCAAACTAAGTCCTCATTACAATTATTATCACACTATTTTATAAAAATAGTGAGGACTACTACTGCTCTACTCTGACCATCACACTGGCCCTCGACTAGTTCCCGCAACATTCTCATTCCCTGAAAAGGACAATAGATGAAAAGGGTGAGCTCAACTAGCCCAGTAAAGAATATTATGACTAAGATAATAAAGAACAATTTATCGTTAGTCTTCAATAAATCAGATAAAATATTATAGATAACAAGTTTTAGATTAATATTCGCAGAGAAAATAACAATTCATTAGAAGAATTAAGTAGAGAATGAAGTCTACTATCTTCTATGATTTAAAAGTCCATCATCAATATTTTATCCCTATAACATCAATCAATATACATCTCGAATCAAATATTCATCTTTGCACTACGGGCCAAAGATATTTATTTGTATCACCAGTTGGTCATGTTCATCTCAACACCTGTTCATCTTTGCACTACGGGCCAAAGATATTCATCAGGTAATCATTCATCATTGATATTCAGTTATATCACCATTTGGGACTGAGGATGATGAAAAATAATATAAATAACGAATTCAGTGAGATAAAGGACAAAGATTTGTGATTCGTAATTTAGTTTATCCAAGTTTAAAAATACTCTATAATGATACTTTGTGGAGCAAAATTCAAGAATAAAGATCAAAACTTGGATCTAATCAAAAATAGGACCCACAATAGCCAACTTGGGAAAATAAAAAAAAATTTAATTTTTTTCGTAAATAGTGTCGTATACGTGAATAGTAACCCCGACGGAAAAAAGTAAGAATTTCATAATAAAATCCATGCCAATATTTTGGTATAATGATATTGAAAAGAATAACATCATTTACAAAAGAAAATAACATCCCTTACCTTAAAAGGAGAGTATTTCCAACTGGTATAGCAGAGATATTCTTGAAGAAAACTTGCACTATTTGCAACACTCAAAGTTTCCTTAAACTCAAAAGAAATACGCTCAATATTATAGAAAAAGAATTCTCTGATTCTAGTGTGATTTTTATTTCTAAACTAAGTATCCTATTTATAGGAGAATAGAAGTGTACTATTTGAATTTTAGAAATCATAGACCAATAGTAAATTTTTCACGGGCGCTGCAACCGGCCAAAAAAATTTGATTTACTATTCATTACTCTGTAATAAAATATTCTAATAAAATAAAAAACTTTAAATAAAATATAATATATTCTATTTATATATATATATATATATATATATATTCACACACATCACCATCCACCACACACACGCTAACACACTCCACGCACACACCCTAGACAGAACTGATAAAAATACCTCAGCACTAATTCCTTCTTTTATATTCATAAAAATAAATATTTCCTTATCATATAAATCAATAATTAATTATTCACAATTAATATTACAGAACTACAATATTGACAACCAGGTCGTTCTCAAGAAAGAGGGGACCTTCCGATAAAGATTTCTCCTTACTGGCACGCAATTAAATAACCCCTCCTAGACAGAACTTTCTTAGACATTGTCAATAATGCTATCTAATAATATTATATAAATAATATAAATTATTAATTTGATAATTTGAAAGACTGTGCAATGAAAATTATTGAATCAATAAAGTATTATGCAATTATCAATGTAACAATTATTGAATCAATAATATAAAATATTGAACAGTAATTACTGTAACAATTATTGAGTGGTGACTTCTTACGTAAGAATCAATAATTAGAATTATTATGCAATACCATGTGCTACTGTGCAACACCGCGTATTACTGTATTTTAACCAAAGGATATTTCAACAGTTTTAACGGTAACAACCACGCCGTTATTTTTAGAAAAACTATTCTTATCATTTTCTTCATCCTACAATTTTTTGTTATGGGGCCCACAAATGATTGCGCCGTCGTACGAATATTCCTCGACAAAATGAATATTTTATGGCCACTTGCTTACTTTGTAAAACTTGCACAAATCACCCCATAACTTGCCACATTCATCAATTACTAGTTCAAAATAATATATAGAGAAAATTCAATTTTATTCATAAAAGTTGGGGTCTTACAAAATCCACAAATGAGAATGGGAAAGCTATCAGCTTTATCTGTTCCTCTGTAATCACGTGTGGCTTCATGGTTGAGCACACAACATGAAACTCCTTTAAGTTCTTGTAAGGATCTTCACCTGTAAGACCACAAAAAGCATGCAAACGGTGAATTATTCTAGATTTTAATTCAAGCGTAACATTCAAAGCAGGATATTCAATGCATAGATGTTGTTGAGTGAGATTAGGAGTAGAGAACTCCTTTAAAAACCTCTTATTATTTGGCACCGCCATCTCCTTATCTGATTCGCTAGAGGAATGGTAGTGTGAGTGCGATGTTAAGGCCTGAGGATGGAGCTTCATCGGAATCTGCAAGTGTACTTTGGGTTTTCCGAGCTTCCTTCCTTAGCCTGCTTGCAGTTCTCTCTATTTCTGGATCAAATTTCAAATCAAGAGAGTGAGAGGATCGAGGCATAAACAAAAATAAAAATAAAAATAGAAGAAAATAATGAATAAATAAAAACAAATAACACTCCTCGGCAACGACGCCAAAATTTGGGAGCTGTCGTTTAGCACTCTAAAATTAACCTTACTCCTATTCTACTAACTCAAGAATTAGTATAGTAACAAGCAAGGATCGATCCCACAGAGAGTGTGTGTTTTATATTTATCCAAGTATTTTTCAGTGAATTGGGGGTTTTAGTTTGAAAAAAACTAAATTATCAAAAGTGAATTTAAAAAAAATATCAATGAGTAAAAAGCTTCAATTCTTCAGTTCAGTATCACCTTTTCACAATTATGGAATAACCAAGTTTTACAGTATTTATCCTTCAGTGAGATTAACAACCCTAGATAACCATAATCGCTAATTATCCAAAATTTTGCTTATGTGTAAATCTAATGTGACGATCGCCAACAATAGATCCTAACTATCATACAACCTAGAACTATTAGTCTAGATTTAATACAATAGAAGTATGAAGAATGAGAATTAGATTGTTCCAAGCAACAACTATACAATTAGGAATTATTTAACTTGTCTTCTGAAAACCTTAATAATATTCAAAAGCTTGACCACAATCAAATATCATTAATTGCTACTTATGAGCAGACATACATCGTTTGCTTAATATATATCTTAATTTAGCAGATGATATCAATTCACTAACTTAATCCTGCAGAAACCAAATTAGTAGATTAAATAGCATACAAGAAGTTTATGTAGATAATCAGAATAAATCTCACATACTAAGGAATAAATAAAGTAAACTTTGATCAAACTGTTAATTACGAATAAGGTTTAACATCCCTGCAGAATTGAATTGAGAAATTAGTTCGACATGCCTTGATTCTCCAAAACGAGGGTTCGAATGAATATAGAAGATGATATGATAATCTCTCTAATAATGGGTCTTTCATGTGTTTATAATAGCTAACAAAGTCCTAATATCCCAAAAAATTTGCAATTTAACTTATATTATAAGTCTGCCAAAACTTGCCAAAAATAAGAAATTCGCTGAATCTATCTAACAAGCCCATCGGGGCGAGTTTTCTATACTGCCAACACCAGCCGGGGAGGGTGTTCATCTTTTCTTGGCTCTAGAGCACACCCCTGTCGGGGCGGCAATTCTTCTTCATAAAAACACGTCGGGGTGGCAATAGGACAGAGAGGTTGGGGTCGGGGCGGCTTTTAAGCATGATAGGGCGTCACTTGGACAAAGAGGTTACCGCCAGGGTGGTACTTTCTAAGCCAAAAGGCCCGCTGGGGCGGGCTTCCCTGTACCCTGATTCTCCTCCCTTTTTCCCTGCAACAACTCCGAATCAACCCATTTCTTCAGCAAAGCTCCGTTTTAACCTGCAATCCATAAACAACCTTATTAGACTCAGTGTTAACCACAAAATATGTAATGAACCAAGTGAAAAGGAATTAAAATAGATAAATATTATACACTCACCACTGAACCGGCGCCGCAACGCTGGACCCTTTTTTTTTTTTTTGAAATACGGGTGACCCGGAGCTGTAGCGCCTGAAGTCAGTACATTCTAGGCGTTGCAGCGCCGGTACCCAGGAAATTAAATAAATTTTATTTATTTATTAATTTGATTTCTAATTAAAATAAAAGTTTTATTTAAATTAAAAATTGGATTCAATATTTTTTCTAGTAATTCTTAATTAAAATAAAGTTGTTTATTTTGTATTTAGAATTGGATTCCAAGTTGATTAAATAAAGGAGTTTATTTTAAATCATAATTTGGATTAATGCTAATTAATTTGCCCATTAAATTGATATCAATGTATATATTGAATGTTTTATTTATTGATACATTTGGTGATATGTATGATAATAAATAGGGTTGATTACGGACTATTGACCAATGAGATTGAATTTTATTTTAGTTGAACGTCTGTGTACCTCGTCTTTTCTAATTTTTCTTAATGTAAATTCTATCTCCCTCCTATGTACTTCCCCTTGACTACTGATTATGGTTTCTATTTAATGTAAATAGTTTATGTAATAGGATTAGTTAGAATTATCTTGAAGAATTGGAGACCAAGGAGTAAGGAGCGCATAAAGACCAGTTTGTAATGGAGCCCGGGATTTAAATGTAATAGATATATTTAAATTTAATTCTTGCAACCCTAGGTTTGACCTTTTGGTTCGCTTGGTGGCTCGAGTGAACCAAACAAGAATAAAAGTCCATAATCAATATGGATAGAATATTATATTCTATATACATGCTTATACTATATATATATATATATATATATATATATATATGTGTGTGTGTGTGTGTGTGTGTGTGTGTGTGTGTGTATGCGCGCTAAACAAGATGAGACAATTAATAACAAACACCTCAAAGAATTTATATTAAGTCCTAAGCGTTCAAAGATATTTGGAATATCGAACATCGACTTCTAGCATGATAAATTTAATAGAGTATTAAATATTTAATATGAATTTGTTGTGTCACTACAAGACAAGTATTAAATATTAAAGATGTCGATTTATCACATTTGATGCTTATAACGAAATTGAACAATATTGTTTTGTTGTGTCACCACAAGGACGGTATTTTTCTATTTGAATATATGAAAGTGCTAGGTTGGACTTAACTTGAATAATTTTGGTTCGGATGTGTCACCACTTAATCAAAATAATCTAAGAGGCATAAAAGGAGTTACATGATGATGTAATTGACAATAGTTGTCTACCTATTTATTTATATATCGTTTGTTGTGTCACCACAAGGCTATATATATTTGAAATAGGATCCTTATTCTCACTAGCAAATCTTTAAATAGTTTTGCCGAACTATATATTAGGAGGGTAATATAGTTTGATGTAAATAGTGAGAGATACCAATTAAAAATAAGACCTAATTTATTTTGGTAATTAATTAAATGAATGTATGCTAAAATGTTATTTTATTTCACATGCAGAATTTGAAAAATGTCACACTCACTATCACTGTGTAGTATACTTGATGCTAACAAGTTGACCAGACCAAATTACACGGACTGGTTAAGAAATTTGAGAATTATTCTCACTGCTGAAAAACTTTCTTATATCCAAGATTCACTTGTCCCTGAAAAAGTTGCAGAAACAGCCTTTGAGGAAGAGATTGTTACTTTTAAAAAGTGGCAAGATGATGCATATATAGCACAGTGCATCATGCTTGCATCTATGAGTAACGAGCAACAGCGTCAGCACGAGAAAATGGATGCCTATTCTATTTTGTTGCCTCTAAAAGAATTATATGGTTAGCAAAGCAGGACTGCTAAGTATCAGATATCTAGGGAGCTCTTTCGATTTCGCATGCCCGAGGGCTCTACTGTTGAGACTCATTGTCTAAAGTTTATTAATTTGATTGAACAACTGGAACAATTGGGGTTCAGCATAGATAGGGAGTTAAGTTAAGATTTGATCTTGCAGTCATTCCCGGACACCTTCTCATAATTTGTTGTGAATTTCCGCATCAATAAGTTGGACGTTAGCTTGCCTGAGTTACTTAACATGTTGAAAACCGCTGAATTTCACTTCCCATCCAAGTGGGACCATATCTTAATGGTATATGATTCTTCCAAGAAAAAAAAGAGGCACAAAGTATCTTCTAAAAAGAAGAAAAGCAAGAAGGCTAAGGGCAGGGAGAAGAAAAAAGAACAATAAGAAACCTGATCCAGACAACAAAGGAATTTGCTTCCATTGCAACAAGCCGGGTCACTAGAAGAGGTACTGTGAAAAGTACCTTGCCGAACAAAAGCAAAAGAAGCTTGGAGAAGCTTCAGGTTTGTTCGTGATTGAGATTAATTTTTCTCAAAGTCAAAATTTTACTTAGGTATTGGATACCGGATGTAGTTCTCACATATATAATACTATTAAGGCACTGTTCAGAAGTAGAAAGCTGAACAAGGATGAAGTCGTCCTACGATTGGGAAATGGAGCAAAGGTTGCAGCATTAGCTATAACGACTTATTTAAATAATTGTTATCATGTTCCAACACTTATTAGAAACATTATTTTAATTTTTGTATTGGATATGGAAGGTTTTGATATTATAATTAAGAACAATAGTTGTTCCATTTATAATAAGAATGTTTTATATTGTGTTGGTAATTTATTGAATGAAAATAAACTTCAAATTGAATAAACTAATAAAAGGAAAAGAGATGATGTTAATTATACCTTCACGTGGCACTGTAGACTCGGTCATATCAATGAAACAAGATTATCCAAGTTGCATAAGGATGGACTTTTAGAGCTGTCTGATTATAAATCATATCCAACTTGTGAATCTTGTCTCATGGGTAAAATGACTAAATCCCTTTTAGTGGAAAAGGAGAAAGAGTGATAGAGTTGTTAGCGTTGGTACACATAAATGTATGTGGACCTATGACAACGAATGCACGGGGAGAGTATTCTTATTTTATTACTTTCACTGATGATTATTCAAGATATGGATATGTGTATTTAATGAAATACAAATCCGATTCATTTTAAAAGTTCAAAGACTTCAGAAGTGAAGTAGAGAAACAAACCGGTAAGAGTATTAAGATTCTTCGATCGGATCGAGGTGGTGAATACTTAAGCAGTGAGTTTCTCAATATGTCTCAAAAAAAATGGTATAATGTCACAATGGACTCCACCAGGAACTCCACAGTTGAATGGTGTATCTAAAAGGAGAAATTGAACATTGTTGGACATGGTTCGTTCCATGATGAGTTTTACCAATCTTTCAGTATCATTCTGGGGCTATTCCCTAGAAGCGACTGCATACCTACTTAACAAGGTACCTACCAAATCCGTCCGAAAGACTCCATATGAGTTATGGACAGGAAGGAAACAAAATCTTAAGCATGTTAAGACTTGGGGTTGTCTAACTTATGTCAAAAAGTTTGAAAATGATAAGCTGAAGACTAGATCTAAAAAATGTAGATTTGTGGGATACCCTAAAGAAACTTCAGGGTATTACTTCTATCATCCTACTGATCAAAAAGTATTTGTTACAAAATATGCTGCCTTTTTGGAAAAAGAGTTTATCCTTGAAGGGGGGGAGTAAGATATATATTGAAGAAGTTCAAGACCCACAAATTATAATAGATCAAAGTCAGGTACCTGACAAAGTAGAAGAACCTATTGTACAACACGCTATTCGTAAATCTGGAAGGATACCTGTGACACCCCCAAATTCGGGTACTTTAATTTCCATGGGATTTAGTGTTCACGGTGTAATCATCTATCTATCTACCCATAATAAATACAAATCCTGCAATAAATAGAAATAAATCCTCCCCTTAAGGGGTTACAACATCTGAATAATAAATACAATCCGAGGTCAAACTAACCTTAAACATCTGTGCAGAAACATAAACAAATAAATAAGTCTTAAACAACATCAAGTCTTAACAATAAACATTCTTAAATTAAATAACAAGTCTTCAACACTTGTTAACTTTCCCCTTGCCTTTTCTAATGGAAGGCTCGTCAGATCTTTTGTTCTTAATTGTAATGTTATTATTACGCAAGAGTGAGCACGATTTCCCACAAGTATAATAATATAACAACAATATAATAACATGCGAGTGAATCAAAGACTTCTGAATAAGAAAACTCGACTTTTGAATCAAGAATGAATAACAAGAATCAAAAGAACTTCTGAGGGTCATAAGACCTTGAACTATGTCCTAGGTTGTAAAGTGTTTATACTTTAAACCTTTAACAGTCATAAGACTATGGACTCTACTTCTCGTACTTAGGGGGATCAGCCCTTAGTACCATATTGAGCACAATATCTCAACGCTAAAGCGTAAATAATCTCCTATACAGGGTTGTTCATCTCAGTTTGACATCAGAGTCAGCACCAAAGAAAGTTTGGTTTGGATAAACTCAATAACAGTTCTAAAATTTAGAA
The DNA here is from genome assembly GCA_020205555.1 of Panax stipuleanatus. Classification (NCBI taxonomy): domain Eukaryota; kingdom Viridiplantae; phylum Streptophyta; class Magnoliopsida; order Apiales; family Araliaceae; genus Panax; species Panax stipuleanatus. The sequence continues at coordinate 80,005,720 of CM035126.1, forward strand.
CGCTCATCAACTATGGACTAGTTGAATCAATAAGGGTTCGCTAGACTTACAAGGTTCAACAATAAACTGATAATCAATTCGAATAATAATTCTTAAGAGGTATACAATCGAATAAATATTGTATAACTGGAATTATGCTTTAAAAGAATTATAACATCTAATATAAAATCTTGAACTTGAACAATTAAGAACAAGAACTTACTCGATATAGAATACAAGTCTAAGACTTAATCAATGAATAATTTAGAATTTAAGGAATTTATTCAATAAAGTAAAGTTTAGAAACTTACTTAATTTAAAGGTTTGAATTTAGAAAACTTACTTAACGACAATAAGTCAGGGATATGATACTTGCCTATTGTACAAGCTACAATTTATAATTCACGTCCTTTAATTAGTCCTACATAACCATCCATTCACAATATCAATTAATCATAAGTTCGATATACTTATCGAATCACACATTGGTCTTTGAAAACATTATTAGACTTTACAAATAACGATTTAAGTTATGAAATTAACTTACTAATTATTCACATAATGTAAGTTGTTACCATCTTATTTTATGCTTAACATGTCTTCATGTTCATTACATTAGGTTTTTAAACACATCTTTGAAAACTTGAACACTTAGAAAAATTCTAAAATTCTGCAGTTAGGGCGCGGCCGTGCTCCAATTACTCTTTGGACCGGTGTGGGCGCGCTCCAAGTGTGCCTTGAAGCGGCGCGGCCGCACTGCGACGCAGACACAGTTTCTGCAGTTCGCGAAGAACACACAGAACAACCCAATAAATCCCAAATCAAACTAATACAACGATTTGTAATGTTACCCATGAAGTATATACTTCACAGAAACATTATAAATCGATTCTAGCATGCTTCTAACACTTTAAATCACATACTTACAAAATTAAAGCATTTAATTTCACTGTTTTCAATATTTGTCAAGTTTTGATGAAAAACAATATGAAATCCATCATTACGGATTCGTTATAACTCCGAATCTGTTCATTCCAATTATGTTTCCTTCGTTTTAACATGTATAATTATAATCCAAGTGTCAATTTTAATTCAAACATATGATTAAAGCATTTAATATACCCACATGGGTTATTCATACAACATTTATACTCTATAATCCATAAAATCCCAATTTAACCAAAATTCCATGGTATGATCACTGTAAATTCATGCGTATATGGTTTAAAACACGTTATGAACATATATTAACACACATAAGGCCATATGATCAACAATCATTGATTTTAAAGTATTTAATTTGTATGTAAGGCCATATATACAACTTTTATACTATGAGACTTTTGAATTCCAAATTAAGGCATGTATTCATGAATTTGATTGTTTTAAACATACATAAAGTATAGAAAACATGTTATGAACATCAATTAATATATATATATATATATAGCCATAAAATCAACAATTGCCAATTTTCCCATTCTTAGAGAACCTTTAAAACACGTAAATGAAAAACTCTGTAACTTTTCAAAAATTCTAATTTAGACATGCTTTCATGGATTAATTACTCTAAAACAGATATAATTCACATACAATTGAGTTATGTATGTTAATAAACATCTAACATCAAATAATAAACAATAACCTTATGAAATCCCTTTTTTCAGAGAACTCAGTTGGAAGAAAACATAATACGTGAAATATAAAACTTAGATGAGGGTTTACCCTTGTTTTCTTTTTTTGAAGGTGATATAAACTTAAATTCTCCAACGCTTCTCTAATCAATTCTTTCTCTCTCAAAGTTCTCTCTAAATTTCTCTCTGATGGAAGAAGTGGATATAGGAAAACTGATATAGGTAGTATATAAAAGTATACGTCTATAATATAAGTATAAACTGACGGGTTAATGGTGTCAGTTAATCCATAATGGGTTACTGCTCCAACTCCCCTTAGGGCCTCGTTTGGCTAGCTCTTTTATTCTCACTTTCCATTTATTTTAATTAAAGCTTACCATATATTTAAATAATGTCACACCCAATAATCAAATATCTCATTTAAATCAATTAAATAAAATATAATAAATCCACATTAAGTCACATAGTCACATAGATAAAATTCTCATTTATTAATTATGTCAAATCATTAAATCTCTAATCAATTATTAAATTAATTAGAATAACATTATGCTTACCAATTAATTCATTTAATCAAATAAGCTCAATTAAATACATACTTTGAATATAAAAATTCTCCACATTAATTTAATCAATGCAACACATATAATTAAATTAATATACCACAATTCATCAATTAATTATTTGACTCAATAATTAAGTCATCGAAAAATATTTATTTAATTCAATAAATATTTAAATTAAATTTTAAAAATCTTCGTCATAATATCGAAGATACGTGATAGGTATGGATTCGTTATAGAGGATGACGATGATGTATGCATTATGAATGATGATGATCCATTGAATTACGAACAGGCTATGAGTAGTAAAGACTCAGAGAAATGAAAAGTAGCCATGAAATCCGAGATGGACTCCATGTATGAAAACCAAGTATGGACTTTGGTTTCAGCACCTAAGGACATTAAGCCTATTGGGTGCAAATGGGTCTTTAAGAGAAAGACTGGAGCGAATGACAAGGTAGAGACCTATAAGGCCAGACTAGTTGCAAAAGGTTTCAAACAAAAGCAAGGAATTGACTAGGATGAAACCTTCTCACCAGTAGTTATGCTCAAGTCCATTCGTATTTTGCTTGCGATTGCAGCTTATAACGACTATGAGATCTAGCAAATAGATGTGAAAGCGGCCTTCCTCAATAAAAAAAACTTGAGGAGGATGAGTATATGACACAACTAGAGGTTTTTGTTTCAACGGTTGGAACAAATCAAGTCTGTAAGCTACAACGATCCATTCATGAATTGAAACAAGCTTCTCGAAGGTGGAACATCAGTTTTGATGAGACAATCAAAGAGTTTGATTTTATCAAAAATGAGGATGAACCATGTGTGTACAAAAAGGTTAGTGGGAGCGCTGTATCATTCCTTGTACTATATGTTGATGATATATTATTGATAGGAAATGATATTCTGATGCTACAGTCAAATAAAATCTGGTTATCTAAACACTTCTCCATGAAAGACTTGGGAAAAGCATCCTATATTCTTGGGATAAAGATCTATAGAGATAGATCTAAAAGGATGCTTGGCTTGTCCCAAGGAATGTATATTGACACGATGCTAAAGAGACTTAGCATGGAAGATTCTAAGAGAGGTCTCATGTCGATGAGCCATGGAATACATCTCTCCAAGAAACAGGCCCCAAAGACACCTGAGGAGAGAGACCGTATGAGTAAGATACGTTATACTTCAGTAGTAAGATCTATCATGTATGGTATGATATGTACTAGACCAGATGTCGCTCATGCACTTAGTGTAATGAGTAGATATCAGTCGAATCCAAGAGAAGAGCACTGGAAGGAAATAAAAATATCCTAAAGTACCTAAGAAGAACTAAGGATGTATTTCTTGTCTACGGTGAGTCTGAATTAAAACTAGAGGGCTTTACAGACTCAAGTTTTTAAACGGACCAAGATGACAGTAAATCCGTTTTGGGGTACGTATTTACCTTAAACAGTGGCGCAATGAGTTGGAAGAGTTCCAAGCAGTAAACAGTTGCTGATTTAGTGACAAAGGCAGAGTACATAGCTGCAAGTGAAGATGCAAAGGAAGCTGTTTGGATGAAAAAATTCATAACTGAACTTGGCGTGGTTCCTAGCATTGGAGGAGAAGTACCTTTATTCTGTGACAACATCGGAGCTGTTGCACAGGCCAAGGAACCCAGGTCTCATCAAAAATCCAAACACGTGTTGCGACGATTTTATATGATTAGAGAGATTATTTAAAGAGGAGATGTCACTCTAGAGCGTGTGGACACTCAAAATAACATTGCACATCCATTTACTAAAGCTTTAACACAACATCAGTTTGATCGTCACTTAGAGAAGATGGGTATAAGAAACCATAGCGATTGGCTTTAGTGAAAATGGGAGATTGAAAGTAGTATGCACACAAGTCAATCATGTATGATGATAAAGCATATACTTTATAACAATCTTATTCATTTATTAATAAAAGAATTATTTATTTGAAGGCATTTATATTATCTACATAATGTTGTTATATTTAAATGTGATAAATTTATAGTTTTAAACATTACTTTTAGAATCGTGATGATAATTATGCTAACGAGATATAAATTCTTAGATAGCTTAAAACTAAAATAGTTCCCAATCGATGGATTACTAAATAGGGGATTAGTGAATCCGAATAGATTGGTATATATGTTGCTTGCTCTTTAGAAGAGAATGATCGATCTCATAATTATTTATGTGGAGACACTAAAGCAACTATGTAGGTGCTTATTGGAGAATATGTACACTGAACGTGGCTCGCTAAGGAATACCTAATAGAGTTTTACTCGCTTATCAATAGAAATTTCTTTAGTGATAGTAGTACAAGTAATCCTTAGACTTGAGATCATCATAGTATTTTATGTATGATGAGTTATACTTTGAGGTGTCCCTTAAGACCCTGAGGGTATATCAAAGGGTATGCTTGCGTATAATTAATTATACATGAAGATAATAAATGATCAATAAAGGATCTACCACTTCTAGTAAAAAAAAATGAATATCCTATGTGATTCGATAAATGACATCTCAGTAGTCCTTGGCCAAGGCAAGATGAAATTAGAAAGTAGTTTCTACTTTGCATTATCGGCGTTTGTGCATTTAGGATCAGAATACATACAATTAAATAAAATAATACTTGATAGTAAATATATATCTTATATTTAATTGGGGCATTGTATGGTAGAAGGAATGAATTGTACGGTAACTATTTACTCAAAGGTTCTTTTATGATTGATGTTAAAATCTATATTATCTGAAAAGTCGTTGAGCGCTAAGGGGGCTTACCCTTATTCTAGAATAAATATTATTTATTTAAATACATTAATAGTTAATTTATTTATTTTAAAAAAATTAGAATTGTTCTAATTAATTTATTTACAACCGAGTTAATATGGAGAAACTAAAGGGTTACACCATAAAATGATGAATATTTATTTAAGAAGCAAATGACATAATCGTAATAATAAGTTAAGTGTATTTAATTTAATCTATGGTGATAGAATAAATTAAACAGCTTAATATTTATTATTTAATATTTTAAAAATATTAAATATAAATTAATAAGAAGAGTCTTATTATTATTATTACTATTATTATTAGTTTAATTCCTAAAAGAGTTTGGGAATTAATTAATAAAAGTACTCTCCCATATTCCTAATAAGATTAGGAGGCAAATTAATTAAAGGAGTTTAATTAATTGCTCCTAATAAGATTAGGAAGCCTAATTAATTAAAAGAGTTTAATTAATTAATATGCAACCCTAATCCTATAATGTTTAGCAGGGTTGCCTACATCTATAAATAAGAGGAGTCTTATTTTGATTAAGGACTAATGCTTTTTCAAGTTGTTGGGAGAGCACACCTTTTCTAGAGAGAAAGAAAACTAGGGTTTTGCCAATAACCCACCTTCGTAATACATGTTCATCCTTAGTGCATCACCTATAAAGGTCAAACACTTGGGTGGCTGACGTTGTTGAAAGGAAGGAATCACACCAAGTAGATTCAAGTCGAAAAAGGAAAGGATTGGAGTTGAACTCGTACCTGAGAAAACTTGAATCTTCAAGGGTATGATTCGTTCTTCATCTCTTTCGTTTAAATTAATAATTACGCATAAAGGATGATCCGGGTTCATGGTTTGTAAAATTTTAAAACTCTATTTTAACATTTTCGCAGCTATGTATGTAATTGTTGCATGCTATTTTGATCTTACAAACCTAACAAGCGCCCACTAACAGGAGCTCCGGACCAGGCCAGCACCGGTTGTAAGGCAAAACCAGGCACAGTAGCGTCGCGTCGGGTCGTCGCGCTTAATTTTTTTTGCAAGTGTATAAAGAAGGGAATTGTAAGGAACAGTTAAGAACAAAAATGTTCAACTAGTGTATCACAATAACAAGTCATGATTAAAACTTTAGCTAAAGGTTGAATGTGAATTAAAAGACGAGCAATAGTAAACGAAAATACTAAAAACGATGTATATGTTTAGAATATGCGTAGAATGGACGTGCTTAGTATACACGAGAGTGTTTGGCTTGGATGTTAATATAGCGTAATTGTAATTATGACGTGTAAACGTCAGAAAGCTATTACGAATGGAATGAACTGAATAAAGTTCGATTTTAATAATAAGATCTCAAGTAATGATAACGTAAAACACTTATCTAAATCAACGAGTGTTATAAAAGGTTGTTTGATCATGTTAAGCATATGCAAAGGCATATGGCCTGAACGTTTGTGAAGTTGGTAATGGGTGTACAGCGAGTGAACGCCAAGACGACGTGACAAGTAATAATAAAATTGAGAAGTTCTCCGAGTCTAATGACACGAATAGGAAAAGTTTAAAGGAAAGTTAATATAAACCAATATTTGACATCAAATATGTGCCTAATTGGTATGTGTATGTAAATATAATTGTGTAGGCCATTTGACGATCAAATTAGCATAAAATCATAGAAGAATGTTTAAGGTAAGTTTCTTAAACTTACTCTAATTTATTTGAGCAAGTATTATAACTTCATCTGAATGTATTCTTATGAAGCCTATGTGATGTTTTAAAATAATATAAAAACAATTCTTCTACGATTGTGTTAATTCCATGCTTATGCAAATCTTTTAGTATTTGTATAAGTACTCAAGCGATGTTATGATATGAATTGTTTAAGGAAGTGTCGATGCCACTTATTTTGGCTAGACCATTGTTTAAATGATTTATCGATATGTTATTAAATCTTGGAAATATTATTGATGTTAAGTAGCTTTGCCCAAACCAAATTGTTTTGGTATGGATTCAAAGGTAAGTTTTAAATTAAACAAACAAATGTATTTAGTCGAGTTTTCAACTGACATGCATGGTGTTAAAATTAAACGTAAATATATTTAACGGAGTAGTGTTGTACAACATAGGGTACTATAGGCTGATCCCCTAAATATACTCGTAAGTGATAACGGATTAACGATTTTATTAACTGGGTAATCCTTTTCAATGGAAATGAAGAAAAGTTCTTGGTCCAAGGACCATCTTATTACAAATGATCATTTTGTCGTTTCAAAAATGTTTTAGAGTGATGAAAATTCTATTCTAGTTTATTTTGTGTATTATTCCAGTTTATTTGAAGTAGTTCACGACTATTATTTAGTTATTGAATGAAATCATATGATTCTTGATTTTGTTATTAAAATGTATTACTTGTTGAGCAATTTAATGCACATCCTTGCTTAAATTATATGATTTCAGTTAAGGAAGAACGTATCGAAGAATCCAATAAGGGTAGAGGAAGGCTAAAGCGAAAGTACTAGAAGATTTAGTAGAAAATTAATACTACTATGTAATATGTAGTATTAAGATATGATGAACATGTAATGGTTACAGAAATTTGGGATTTGGAAGGATATGTTGTAATAATATATTCATTACATTCGTGTCATTAAGCTTATATAGGTAGATATATGTGGACGTTGTAGCACCGTGTAACACCGGACTCGAGTTTGAATATACCCGAATTTGGGGGCGTCACACCAACACCAAAGATGCCTCACATCTCCATTAAAATCAAACAAAGCTAATTTTAGGATACAAAAAGGGCTTAGTCCAAGATAAAATTGGAATTATTAAAGGGCATCGATTCTTATTTGGCAAAGGGTTTGGAAACTATCTTTTTAAAATATCATTTTCATATGCTTTGTCTGAAAAAATGAACTTTTCTTTAAGTCAAACCCTTCGTACATAGGTTCAAAGAGGCACAACACTACTTTCAAAATAAAGCACTTAATCACCTTTTCAAAATCACACACGCACAAACACACACACACACACTTCATGTTTAGTGAATGAAAAACGCACGGTAACCGTATTTCATGGAAGTCGGGGGGTACTTAACACCTTCCTCTTGCTTAAGAAAGCCTCTGAACTCTATGAATCTCGGGTTCCAAACCAATTCTACAGAGTCACATATTGGGCCATATTGTGAAAACCTTCAAAAATCGAATGAGTTGGTACATCCTTTTGAACTCATACCAACTGGTGAGTCTTTATAATTCGGCCCAATCGCATAAAATAAATCTTTTCAAAATCGTCAACATGTATGTCGGTCTTTTCCTAAAACTCACCCTTTAAATAAATAAATCGACATAGTGAAATACAATAGGTAGAGAAACAAAATCATGAAAATCGAAATCCCCCGACGTCGATAATAACATCCTTAAGGACTTTACAAAACTTACTGGTACAAATATACCTTAATCATTCAATCACATATTAAACAATCATTATATTAACTCAATAAGATTAAACTAACAAATTTGATCTTTCTATTTTAAGTCCTTGTACATCATTTATTAAGGACTTTATGAAATTTACTTATAGAAATATACATTAATCATATTCAGCATCAAATCACATACATAAACTCTAACAGAAGATGTGACACCACTAACATAAGGTAGGTGAGACTGCAGTCTGATGTGACTTACCAAAGCTGAAAGTAACTCTGGTATCTACCCTATAAGTCAACATCAGAGAACATCCTAGAGAAGAGTATTAAATGCACCAACATGTACTCTCCAACGAGCTTACTTTCAGAAGTCTATAAAAGAGTACGATGATTCAAATTCAAGTACAAATCATGAAGTAAAAAGCTGAAACTCTACCAAATTATATTAAGCTCTACTCTACGATCCTGAATATCATATTTAAGCTTCTAAGCACCAGAAATAAGTTAAGCTTAATTGCAAAGCTTAGCAACACATCAACCACTATCATTCAAACAGTGATTCAATTGTCTTACTAACTTTCATCCAAGTCTGAGTGACTTGAAGAGGTCTAAGTGACCTAGTCTAAGTGACTTAAAGAGGTTTAAGTGACCTGGTCAAATTGATATTTTCGAGACTAAGTGACTCAAAGGAATTTAAGTGATTCAGCTATAATAGATCTTAGTGATCTAGTCTTAGTGACCCCATCCTTAGTGAATTTTCTACTTGTTGAAAAAAGTAGTATGCACACAAGCCAATCATATTTGATATGATGAAGTATATACTTTGTAATAATCTTATTCATTTATTAATAAAAGAATTATTTATTAACAGCTTTTAATTTATCTACATAATTCTGTTATATTAAATAAGATAAACCTATAGTTTTAAACAGTGCTTTTAGAATCATGATAATGATCATGCTAATGAGATCTAAATTCTTAGATAGCATAAAACTAAAATAGTTTTCAATCGTTGGATTACTAAAAAGGGGATTAGTGAATCCGAATAAATTGGTACATACGTTTCTTGCTCTTTAGAAGAGAATGATCGATCCCATAATCATTTGTGTGGAGATACTAAAACAAGTATGTAGGTACTTATTGGAGAATAAATACACTGAACGTGGCTCGCTAAGGAATACCTAATGGAGTTTTCCTTGCATATCAATAGGAATTCATTTAGTGATAGTAGTACAAGTAATCCTTAGACAAGAGATCATCATAGTATCTTGTGTATGATGAGTTATACTTTGACATGTCCCTTAAGACCCTAAGGGTATATCAAAGGGTATGCTTAGGTATAATAATTTATACATGGAGATAATGAATGGTCAACAACGAATCTACCACTTCTAGTAAAAGAAGAGAATGTCTTATGTGATTCGATAAATGACAACTCAGTAGTCCTTGGTCAAGGCAAAATGCAATTAGAAAGTAGTTTCTAATTTCCATTATCTAGAGTTGTGTATTTAAGGATCGAAATACATATAATTAAATAAAATAAGACTTGATAGTAATTTTATGTCTTATATTTAATTGGGACATTGTATGGTGGAAGAATGAATTGTACGGTAACTATTTACTCAAAAGTTCTTTTATGATTAATATTGAAATCTATATTATTTGGAAAGTCGTTGAGCGCTAAGAGGGCTTACCCTTATTGTAAAATAAATGTTATTTATTTAAATAAATTAAATAGTTTAATTGATTTATTTAAATAATATTAAAAGTATTCTAATTGATTTATTCACAACCAATTTAATATGGAGAACCTAAAGGGTCAAACTATAAATGTAACAAACGAGATTTTTTTATATTAATTTTAAATATTTATTGAATTAAATAAATATTTAAGTTGATTTATTTATTGAGTTGAATAAATAATTGATGTTTAAGTAATTATGTGGTTGAAGTTCTGATTTAATTGAGATAATTAAATTAGATGTATTATTTTGTGGTAATTTGGTGATAATAATTTAATGAATAATTATAGTAATGTCTAATTTAATTTAGATAATTAAATTAGAGATGTACTAACTTGTTATATGAAATTATGATTAATGAGTAAATTATAATTGTGTAACAATTTAATTTATGTGGTAATTTTCTTTAATAAATTGATGATAGCTTTAATTTAATTAAATTTGAATATTGAGATTTAATTAAATAAGGTGTGACATTTAAACAATGTAGTAAATGGGTTATTAAAATAAATTAAAAGGATTTTAATTCAGTTTTACCAAACAAAGCCCTTAGTTTTTAAAAATCTATTTTTAATTAGGTTTTGCCAAACAAGCCTTGGTAGCTTTTTATTTTAAAAAAAAAACTGATATCAATTTATTAAAAGGATTAAATAATTGTCAGTTATATATTATATATAATTATATTATATATTAGTTATATGTATATTATCTATACTACGTTAAAGTTAGAAGATAGAGTTAGAAGAATATCATAGTAAGAAAGGAGAGAAAAGAGAGAAGAAAAAAGAAAGAAGAAGGAGAAAACTTTGTGTAATCAAAAACAAGAATCAAAACCCATCATCATCATCATCATCATCATCTTCTTCTTCTTCTTCTTCTTCTTCTTCTAATATCAAAGGTATAATCTAATTTTAAATTATGTTTTCCATTGTTCTTTATATTTTCACTTCTCTATGATTAAAGTTTTCATAAGAATTCATGTAAATATGATTTATATGTGTTAGATTGTTTATATAAACTATTATATATGATTTATATGAGTATTTAAGTGGTTTAACTCAGGTAAATATGATGAACATGAAGAATTCATGTTCATTGCAATTTACAGTCGTTAATATCAAAATTGATGTTTAATTCATGTTGTATGATGTAAATTGAATTTAGATTATAATAATATGTTAAAAAAATAAAAATAACATGATTTGAATTGTGTGATTTGGTTTAACAACAAAGTCACAGTATTTATTTTCATCAAGAACACTTAACAATGGTGTTTTCTTCAAAATCATAAAATTAAAGGTTTTTAATTGGTTGTTGTGATGTTTCTATATATTAAAACATGTTAGAAACATAAGGTTATGATTCTGTAATGTTTTATCTTGATTATATGAACTAAAATCTGAGTTTGGTACGAGAAAATAAGTCAAATTAACTTTTTCCTGCACAGTTCGCGAGGCTGTCTGCGTCTAACTGTGACGTGGCGCCGCAGTGCCAACCCAGTGAGTAAAATGGGCACTGCAGCGCCACAGCAGCTGTTGGTGATGTGGCACGGCGCCTTAGCGCCAGTTATATATGTTAACTGCAGCGCTATAGCGCCAAGACCATATTTCAGAGTGTGTTGACGTGGTAGCGCGGCAGCGCCAGTTCGAGTGTAACTAGAACGCTGCAGCGCCACCTATGCAATTTAGCCAGAAAATTTTATTTAAATGTATAATTTTGTGATAATGATAATGTAATAAATATAAAAGCATGCTAATAAAGTTATATGCTAATTGGACAGTATTAAATCATATTTTTAATATGAAATTATAATTTGATTAATTATAAAGTTTGATGTGAATGTGTGGTTTGATCATGTTATGTGATAATTAGTTATTTAATCTAATAACTAAAGAATGATGAGTTAACTTAGATGGGTTAACTAATGATGTGATGTGTGACAACCCGAGAATTTAGACAAGTTATTAAAATCTTAAATGATTAAATTAAGGTTAAATAATAGACCTAGACAGAAAATAAGTGTATGGATTTGATATTTTTGTAAAAAAATTTGGAGGATTTAAATTTTTTAAGAAAAACCTATAAGGTTTACTATTTGAATAAGAATAAAGATAAGATGAGATTTGTGATACATTTCTCAAAGTATTAAATTATTTGGTATGAGTATGTATAATATTGGATTTGCTTATATTTGCTTATTATCTAATAAGCAAATAAAAGAAACTAATGTAGCCTAATATATATATTAGGTATGAGATTTAAATAACCTAAGGGTTATAATAAGAAAAGATGTTAGTATTTAAAATATTAACTAACTCTAAGAGATTTATTTTATTATCTCAAGTTATTAATTTTATTAAAGCAAGTCTAATTGGGTTGAGTAATTAAATGTACGTGAGTAAGAATTTGATTTACAAATTGAGTGAATAGAAACCCTAATTAAATAATTAAGGTGGGATATAATTAAAATTAGTGGACTATGTTAATTTACATAGCCCAACTATTTTATTAGCAAGCCCAAATGAATTAAAATAAAAGCCCAAGCTTAGTTCTATGGGAGAGAGGCCTTAGTGAACCTTAATTAAGTTAATTGAGCATTAAAAAGAAAACCAAGATTGGGCCAAAGGAGGCCCAATTCGGCTAAGCAAGGGAGAAATGGAGCATGAGGATTAAATCTTATGGATAGATATGACAATATATTGGATAGATATGGTAAGATATTTGATAGATATGGAAATATATTGGATAGATATGGTAAGATATTGGATAGATATGGTGAGATATTTGATAGATATGAAAAGATTTGTTAGGATTATGAAAGAGAAAGAAGAGATCTTGGATAGATTTTGTAAGGATATGAAAAGATATGGAGAGATTTGGTGTGATATGCCAAGATATGTTAGGAGATTTTATATATATACATATGATATATGCATATATCTTTCCCAATATAAATAGCCCTCTCATATTTACTAAACAAGTTTCCTTGTCTTATTATTTCGTCTCCTAATAACTAAAGAAAGGGAAAGAAAGAGAGAAGGAAAGAAGAAAAGAAAGAAGCATGAGATAGGGAGAGAGAAAAAGGCTGATGTTCGGCCATTATAGGAGAGTAGGAGGGAGAGTTCTTGTGGTCTCCCAAGTTATTAATCAATCTTAGGAGGAAGAAATGAAGGAGAAGCAAGGTATAAAGATAAATTCTAGCTCTATTTTCTTTTCTTTAACTATTTTGATGTGAAAAGGGGGTTTATAATTTTGGATGTTTAAAACTCTATAATCTATATGATTTCTTTAGATTCATGTATGGATTTAACATATTCAAGTGTTAGAAATTGGGTCTAAAGCATAAAAGAAAAAATAAGTTTTTCAAAAGTTAGAAAATTCAATTTTTGTTAGCTTTGGTTGGTCTAATCTTGTGATTGGTGATTTTTGTTGAGTTAGATCATGGAATGGGTATATGAGATATTGGTATGTATTATGATGGTTTATGATGTTTCATGGTGGGTTAATCAAGATATCTAAGAGGATTTCTTAGAAAATACAAAAGTTTTAAAATTAGATTTTTGAGAAAGAAAATGATATTAAAATGATCATATCTCTCAATATATTTTGAATATTTTAGTGTGGTTAATTTCTAGAGTTAGATCTAGAAGTCTTCTAACAGATCCAAGTGGAATCACTGAAAAATTCCTTGTAGATTTCCGTCTGGACAGTTTTTAGCAAAGGACGCGAAAACTGAAAAGTCAAAAAAGCAATCTATCTGGAAATTCTAAGGGAATTTTCGTCCACTTAATTATTGTAATAAATTCCAATATTTTGAGACAATAAAATATATATTATAAAGTACCTTGTGTCCAAAAATGAGCTCATTCTGACTTAAATTGAGCAAGTTATGACTATTTTAATATTTATATTTTTCTGACAAAAATCGCTATAACCGGAGTTGTATAACCCCGATGGCCACGAAATTTAAACTGGAGGCTCATGATAACATGTATAAGATCTCGCCAAGAGTTGGGAATTTTTGGAGTTAAGTGTGAGGTAGTTATTTTCTTAAGAAATTAACTAGAAATGGATTTTTAAAAAATACTAAAGAAAATTGAAAAATTCCTGAAAAATTATTTTTGTGTATGGAATACATGTATTTATGTGTGGACAAAAGATAAAAAAATAATAAGATGATTTGGTTAAAAAAATTGAATCCAGGTTGCTGGATTGAAGGATTAGTGAATCTAGGTTGCTGGATTAGATGTTAGTTGAATCCAGGATTGTTGGATTGGATGACAGTTGAATCCAAGCTTGCTGGATTGGAGGTCAATTGAATCCAGTCTGCTGGATTGGAAAATATTTTACTAAATTAAAATTCAATCTAAATCCAGGTTGCTGGATTAGGTATTCATCTTACTTAATTATAAATGACTTATAAAATGAAAGACTAAGTGTTAATTCACAAGTTATATGTTACAGTAGTGTTAAGTCTAAGGTAGTAAAATCGTACTCTTTAATGGTGGATGTATAATAGCTGGGCTAAACGACTCCTTCATATGGGGAAGGGATCTACGAATTAGTAACTGATCTAACTCACTGTGAAATTAGTGTAGACTAGACGAAAACTAATTTGTTAGTTGTTTGTGGGAAACCACTCAGTATACTATATTGAATATTATTAAAGACTCGATGTGTGCTAGGTTTAGACTTGTATATATATATAGTGTTAAGGTTATCTAATATTTGACTATGCGTTTAAATGTTAGATAACTTATAAGGTATGTTATGCTGATTGAAAGATCAATCTTATAACTGAGAGGCCTTTATAATAAAGCGATTAAATTATATTGCGTACGTAGCAGTAATCGACGGTACAGGCAAGTTCCTATACTCTTTTATTGAGCAAGTTTCCTAACTCGAACTCGAGTTGTTTTTGTAAAGCATGTTCGTGATTATTCATTGTTGATTATGTCACATCTATACTGATTATTGATTCGCACTTAGTGCATGTTGCATATATTCATCAGGTATGAAAGGTTGATCACCTTCATTACTATATTGTACAGTTGAATTTATTCATGTTCATTGTTGGCTATTCAACATTATTGATTCATATTCTTTCACAATTCTTATATTGTTGAAAGTTTGTCAGCTTATTATTCTTTTCAATCATGATATATCTTCATTTGAACTTAAACTTGCTGGACAAACTTGTTGCTCACCCTTGCTATATCATGATAAATATTTCAGATTAAAGAAGAAACTTCGAACACAGTCAAAGGCAAAGATAAATTCCATATTTGGATTTGGATGCAGGTTAAACTTGTAATAGTATTGAATACAAATGACATTGTATGTCGTGTAGGATATTGAATGCAGGTATTAAGTTAAGGTTACAAACCTTGGGGATTATGTGTAAAAATTATTGTATAAACAATTTATATTTATATCTTCCGTAATAGTTATAGAAATGATATCTATTGTTATGACACATAGTTATTTCATAATTCTTTTGTTATTGAATTCTTAATTATTGTAAGTTGATTCAACTACTCTTTAGTTGATGATAGTTGAACTCTAAATTACCCTTTGAGCTTATCCAAACCAAACTTTCTTTGGTGCAGACTTTTTAATTAAACTGAGATGAACAACCCTATTAATAGGGGATTACCATGCGAAAGCGTTAAGATGTTTGTGCACAATACCTGGTACGAAGGACTGATCCCCCTAAGTACGAGTTAAGGTCCATATAGTCTAATGACTGTTAAAGGTGTAAATAGAAATGTTTATAACCTGGGACATAGTTCAAGGTCTTATGACCCTCAGATTAATTCTAAATTCTATATTTAATTCTTGATTATCGATGATAGAAATATAATTCAATTCATTTGAAGTTATTCAATAATATGTCATCATTATTGATTGTTATTTCAAGTGAGTTTTTGTTTGCTCACTCTTGCATTTATATAACCCTTGCAGCCAAAGTTGAGAAAGTTGACGAACCGTCAACTAGCCAAGGAAAAGGCAAGATGAATAAGTGAAGACTTGTTCACATTTGATATGATTTTTGTGTTAAGACTTTAATTATGTTATGATGTTTTATTTTCCGCATTGACAATGTTTAAGGTTAGAAACCCGAGGAAGTTTTGATAAGTTATAATCCTTTTTATAAGGAAGATTTTATTTGTTAAGGTTGTAATTTATTTTTCATTCCTTATTTACGGGTAGTTAGTTATGTTTTATTAGATAGTGAACACCAAATTCCGTGGAAATGAAGTACCCGAATTTGGGGGTGTCACAATAAAAGGAAGAATATTTATTTAAGAAATAAATGGCATAATAGTAATAATAAGTTAAGTGTATTTAATTTAATCTATGGTGATAGTATAAATTAAATAGTTTAATATTTATTATTTAATATTTTGAAATTATTAAATATAAATTAATAAGAGGAGTCTTATTATTATTATTGTTATTATTATTATTATTATTATTATTATTATTATTATTATTATTATTATTATTTTATTTATTATTATTATTATTATTATTATTTCTAAAGGAGTTTGAAAATTAATTAATAAAAGTACTCTCAAATATTTCAAATAAGATTAAGAGGCTAATTAATTAAAAGAGTTTAATTAATTATTCATAATAAGATTAGGAAGCCCAATTAATTAAAAGAGTTTAATTAATTAAAATGAAACCCTAACCCTAAATTATTTAGGAGGGTTACTTGTAACGCCTGAGAAAATCGAACGTTTATGTAAATGAATTTTATTTGATTTGTTGAATAAAATTTGACTATTTGTTTATTAAATTGAGTAAGCTAATTGAAGGTCATTCTATGACCTAGAGATTGCAGATATGGTTAGAATTCTGGCTACGTGCTAGAAATAATTGATGTGGATTTATAAGACGAAAATAAAATATTTTCGAGAAAAAGACGAATTAGGCACTATTCATATATGAAACCCTAAAGGTTAGGGTTTAACCCTAAGGGTTAGGGTTAAAGACTCTAATCCTTATTGGGAGTTTGGAATGTCGGAATGATAGTCTGTTGAAAGATTTGACGAAAATATACCGTGAAGAGTTAAGTTAGCCGAGAAAAGTTTTCTCGGGAGAAAATCACTATTCATCCGATTCTGCACGGAAATTATTATTGAAATTCCGAGAAACGCATAATGATAAAATTTAAAGACGAGATGGAATATGTAATAATATTTCATTTATGGCTCACGAAGTTTTCGTGTGAGAACTTAAAACCTAAAGGTTAGGAAAAGTGAAACCTAATGTTAATTAGGATTAAGTATAGTAATAAATGTTTATTATACGGAATGAATACGCATATAATACGAGATATTATACGAACATAATACAAAGAGGATACGAGAATTAATACGACGTATAATACACATTTTATACGAAGTAAACACATTGAATTTGAATTAAATTTAATAATTTAACCCGTGGATCGAACCGTTAGGTTAACGGGTGGGTTAAACCCATGGGGCAATCCATGGGCACATGGGTGACATGTGGAGCATGTGGGGTGGAATGTGCTAGCACATGCTAGCACATGGCAAGATGAGGGTCAAAGGAGGTTTTGTCCCAATGACCAAACTATCCTAAGCTAGCCAATTTCTATTAATACAAGAGCTCCTTGTTCATTTTGTTGGTTGATCAAACTTGTGAGCATATTGAGAGAGAGAGAAAGAGAAGCTAGCTAGCTTGTGCTTTGATAAGAAACTAAGCAAACCAAGGATCAAGAAGATCATTGAGCCTCCATACTCAATCTACAAGAACTAACAAAGGTGATAAGAAAATTTGATAAATAATCATTTGTCTTTCATAGTAGAATTGATAGAGAAGTGATTGGTGAAAGAATGAATCATAAAAAGCCACAAGGTTGGCGAAATGGTGGATTAAAAACACTAACAAGCCATGCATAATGAAATTATAATAAGTAATAAAGGAACTAATGAAGAACTTGTTAAAATCATGAGAATTTGAATGATGAGCATGTTAAACCATTAAAACATAATTGTTTAGAATGGTTAGAATCATTAATAATCAACTAATGGATTGATTCCAATTGGTTTGAAGTAAAAATATTGAAGAACGAAGATTCGGCGAAAGTTACGTGATTAGACGTTAATTGTCGAAATCGTAAATTTTCCTGGAATAGAGGCCAAAAGTCGTCGTGTGATTCGGAAACGATGTTTTTCCATTACAACACGTGTAATTAGTTAAATAAGACTTGCGAGAGCAAGAACGAACCAATTCGGACTTAAAACGAAGAATTGAGCGTCGAACGTTCCCGAATGTTTAACGAACGCGTAAAAATAGACTAATCGGCTAAATTCTCTCCGGCGGATTCAGAAATGAATTCTGAGTTGATGAAATGATAGAACATAACATTTATGAACTATTGGTTTTGGAACGAGCCAATTTCAAGTTGAAATGATCATGTTATGAACTCGTTGAATTTAAAAAATTTCAGAATCTGGGGGCCAGAGCTGCTGCGCCGCCGCGCCGGCCAGACCCTTGCAACCAGCGCTATCGCGCCAAGGCCGGGCTCAGACACTGTAAGGCAGCGCCGCGACGCTGACCTTAGGCTTTGTGCTGGTGCTGCAGCACCCTTAAGGAATAATTTCCCAACGTGTAGATTTCTTAACTCAGCTTTCTACATGGTAATTATGGGGCAACTAAATGGTGAATATTCATGAAGAGAAATCACTTAAACAACATGTTTAGGAATGGTTTTATGAATTAAACGTTGATAAAATGTATTTAAATTTAAAACTCGAAATTCGATAATGTGAACTATGAATCGTAATCGAGTTGTGAACGTGCCTTGAGGTTATATAACGTGTAATAGAGGTACGTAATGCATGAATGACATCGAACGAAGTTAAAACTCATATAAATTCTATACGGAGCCCGATAATGGGAATTCGATGGGAATGTGGTTAACGTAACGAACCGGTTAGGGTTTCTTCCGTCATTGTGCTAAATGATGATCGACCGGAGTCGGTTTATGACATATAGATGTTAATAAGCCGTAATAAATGTTAAATAACTTGAACGAATGTTATTAGCTTAACAATTTGGTTAAGTTATACAAGAAGGAGAAGTTAGGTTGTACATTCTATATCGATTGTGGTTTCTCATTGGTATGCTATGTGTTATGCTTTGTAGAAGTTGTAAAGACCGAGTAGACTACATTTAAAGGTTTAGAGACACAAAGACAAGTTTCCTAACCTTAATCAAGTTCTACTTGACACAAGTTTTCTAAACTCTTGTCTATACCTTGTGTTGGACAAGTTGTCATTATGCATGATCTCTTATGCATAAACTGTTATTGAATAGTCGATGCCATTTGATTCGGCTAGACTAAGACTTAGTATATTTTGGTTGGTTTTCCATAAATCTTTCCAAAATATTTACAATGTTGTTATCCTACTCCAATTGATTGGTACAGATTCTCAGGTAAAAACCTGAGTATAAATAATTAAATGTTTTTACGTCGTTAATTCGACAGGCACGTGAGGTTTCCACCAATTAAACGTAAATACTTTTAATGTATGAGTGTTGATCAACATAGAGTACTACAGTCTGATCACCTGGATGTGCTCGTTAGCTATATCAAACTTACGGCCTTAGTGTCGGGTTGTTCCTTTCATGAATGAGAACTAAATGATGGTACATGGTCGTTGACTAACACAGATTCCAAAGAGGCGACGAGTCCTTGGGAATGGTTTCAAAGGAATCAAAACGTTATTTTGATTATTCTTAAGTACTTCATAACTATTGTACAATTATTAAAGACAAAAACATATGATTCTTGATTTTGTGGTTTCAAGATATGATGTTGAACTTGCTGAGCTATTTATGCTCGTTCTTGCTTAAAACTAAATGATTTCAGCTAAGAACGAATGGAACGAAGGATCCGATAAAGACAAAGGCAAGTCCAAGATGCACAAGTAGTTACCTTTGTAATAGCATAGTATTAGTATTATAATTACTGATATTATGACACAAAACAATGTAATGGTTATTAAGAACCTGGGAAGGGAATTAATATAGTGTAATATTTAGTAAACTCATGCATGTTATTGAAGTCCTTCATTGAATGTATGAGTAGATGGTAGTACCGTGTAGCACCATATCCAGGGTTTGAAGGTACCCAGATTTGGGGGTATCACAGGTTGGTATCAAAGCTTTAGGTTTTAAAACTTAAGGGAAAAAATCTTAGGCTATAACCTTGAGAAGAGAAGTAGAGGTTAGAAGTAAACAAACTCGAGTAGAGTTTTAAAGGAAGAAAGTAACCTTAAACATATTAAATATGATATATGTTTCTAATATTTTGATTGTATACTAATCAAGTTATTGTGGCTTATTATAGATACCAGGTATTATGGACATGTATAACAAAATACATGAGGTTAGTGAGGATTCAGTCAACTTTGTAGAGGTTGTACCAATGCCGATAGTAGAGGTACCAGTAGTGATTATAAAGGAGACTGATGTGGAGGAAGAAGATCAGTCCAAATATTCTGATAACTTTAACTTTGCGTCAATGTTTGATGGTATGTCGGAGGAAGAGGTGGAGATAGTGCCGATTAATACGGTACTGCCTACTGAAGAGGTGGAGGAGATGACACCAGAGGAGTATAAGAAAGCTCTATTCATGGTTGTGTTGGACCAGAACGTCCAACTTAGTAAAGAGGTTCATGACTTGAAACAAGAGGTCCACGATGTCCATGAGGATAAAGAGGGCATATAGGTCTTCTGGGAGGTTGAGCACGACGAGAGGGTGATGGCCAAGGATAAAGTCCGGGACTTAAAACTAGAGGTCCAGGAACTAAAGGCGAAGCTTCTGAAAAAGAAGAAGAAGATTAGTTGGATGTCTTACATCCATAGGAGTTCGCACGAGGATTATCAGCACCAGATTGCAGAGTATCCCGTTGAAGAAGGACAGACTCAGCATACGATTAGCCGGGATATAGTGGCCAGTATGGCCGATGCAGATTATGAGAATGTCGTGAGGCAGATGTAGTCCAATAGTATGTATAGCAGAATTAGCAATGTAAATAGTGTGTAGCTAGTAGTGACGTAAAACCCTCTTTTGTATAAACAAGGGTAGTCTTTTGTAAATCCCAACTTTTGAAAAGTAATTGCGGGATATTATTGTAAATGGCTGAAGCCATGTAATGAACGATGTAGTGTTATACTACGAAGAAGCATCTTAATATAAAAGTTTATTAAAATTCTTATCAATTTGATTGAGTTATTATTGATTGCTAATAATAACCGAATGAAGAAGTAAATAATAACGAAAGTATTTTTGCATTAATAGAAAATGCTGCCAAGAAGGAATCAAAGAAACCATGAAGAAAAACCTCGTAATGAGGAGGAGCAAGGGAATAATAACCCTATATAAGAATTTGTGAACCTATTAGCTACGGCTTTAAATAGGACGAGAGATAACATACACACTAATCCTGGGGTAAGTCGTGGGACTACCTTCAAGGAGTTAAGATTATAGGTCTGCCTGAGTTCTATGGAACTATGGACCCTATAGCTACCCAGGTTTGGGTAAAAAAAATTGAGAAGACGTTTATTATAGCAAACGTCAGTGAGGCAGAAAAGACTGCTTTTGCGACTTACATGATGAAGGGCGAGGCCAACTACTGGTGGGAGGCTAACCAGGGTAGGGCCGGAACAGAAGTTGTTACGTGGACACGATTCAAGGAGTTATTCTTTGAGAACTACTTCCCCACGAGCATGCAGGGGAGAATGGAAATTCAGTTCCTAGAACTGAAGTAGGGGGACATGACAGTTCCTTGATTCGCAGCCAGGTTCAATGAACTGGCGAGGTTTGCTCCACACCAAGTGGACACAGAGTTGAGGAAGGTGAGACGATTCGAGCATGGATTGAAACCCTAGCTCTATAACCGAATATTAATTTTCCAATGTATTACCTTTGGAGCGATATTAGAGAAGGCGATTATAGTCGAGGGTGGTAGTGAGGTGTTGACCCAATACCACAAAGAGAGAAAGAATAAGGGCAAGAATGAAGTGTCAGTCAAAATTGAGGGAGCCAATGGGAGTGGCCAGAAGAGGGAGGGTTTCAACTCTGGGAATAACGGAGTAAAGCAAGAACTTCCTAAGAGGAAGATGGAGGCATTTAAGACTTGTGGGAAGACTCATCTGGGAGTCTGCCTCAAGGGCAAGGCGGTGTGTTACAACTGCAGACAGGAAAGGGCATATTTTGCCTAACTATCCAAGTCTAAAAAAGAATCTTGGTTATTTTGTGTGTGGATCTACGGACCATATAGCACGAAACTGTCCGAAGAAGTGTTCAGATGGTGGGAAAGGAGCTGGAGATAGTAAGCTAGCGATCGGAGGTGCAATACCACAGGGTAGACCGACTGCCCTCATGTTTCATATGATAGTTCAGGATGCGGTTGCATCAAGCGACGTCGTAGCAGGTATTATCCCGGCCAACGACATAAATACGTATGTATTGTTTGATTCGGGTGCTACGTGTTTTCTTATAGCATGTGAATTTTCTAAACGATTAGGATTACTCCCCGAAAAACTTGTAATACCTTTGAATATTAAGGTAGAAAATGAGGAGGTAATTCTTGTTAGTTATATTCATAGGAGTTGTTGTGTAGATATTAGAGGTAACAAATTTTTGGTAGATCTTATACCGATAAAGTGGGGATAATTCGATGTAATTCTCGGGATGGATTGGATGGTTAACCATGGGGCGATTATAGATTGCCAAAATAAGAGTGTGAACCTTCAGATTTCTAAGAAACCCAAGGTAGTGTTCTACGATAGTAAATCATTGGGACGCTCTTATTGTCTAACCATGACGCAAGCCAGGATATTGTTCAGGAAGGGATGCAAAGGTTACTTGTGCCATGTTATTGATACCCAGCGATTGGGAGTGACATTGGAACAGATACCTATAGTCAATGAATAGGCAGACGTCTTTCCGAGAAATTTTTCAAGTCTTCCACCTAATAGGGAGACCAAATTCGTTATAGACCTTGTGCCAGGGACGACACCATTTTTGAAGGCACCGTATCGTATGGCGCCAGCGGAATTGAAGGAGTTGATGATTCAGCTACAAGCTGTTGGACAAGAAGTACATTCAACCGAGTGTTTCTCCATGGGGAGCACCGGTACTGTTTGTAAAGAAGAAGGATAGATCGTTGAGGCTTTGTATCGACTACCTAGAGTTAAATAAACTAACGATCAAGAATAAGTACCCATTGCCCAGGATCAATGATCTCTTTGATCCATTGAAAGGGGCAAAATATTTTTCGAAGATAGATTTACGGACGGGGTATCACTAGTTGAAGGTTAGAGCGGAGGATGTACCTAAGACATCATTTAAGACTCGTTACGACCATTATAAGTTTTTAGTCATGTTATTTGGGTTGACGAATGTGCCAGCCGCATTTATGAACATGATGAACAAAGTGTTCAAATAATATTTGGACAAGTTCGTCGTGGTGTTCATTGATGATATTCTAGTCTATTCTAAGACGAAAGAAGATCACGCTGAACATTTGAGATTAGTGTTAGAAGCACTAAGAAAAGAGAGGTTGTACGTGAAATTCACTAAGTGTGAATTTTGGTTAGAAAGGGTGCAGTTTTTTGGGCATGTCATCGACAAGGAAGGGATTTCAGTAGATCCAGCAAAGGTGAAATCAGTTATTAATTGGGAACAACCAAAAACGCCGACCGAGGTGAGGAGTTTCTTAGGGTTAGCGGGTTACTATCGGAGGTTCATTCAGGACTTCTCGAAGATAGCTACTCCGTTGATAAATTTGACCAGGAAGACGGTGAAGTACGTGTGGACAGAGAAATATAAAGACAGCTTTCAAGAGCTGAAGAAGAGGTTGAGTCAAGCACCGGTATTGTCTTACAAGATGAGACGGGGAATTTTGTAGTTTATAGTGATGTGTCGCATAAAAGACTGGGTTGCGTGCTCATGCAGCATTGCAAGGTCATTGTGTATGCATCTAGGCAGTTGAAGGAATATGAGAAAGGTTATCCTACTCATGACCTTGAACTAGCCGCAGTAGTTTTTGCCTTAAAAATTTAGAGGCATTACCTATATGGGGAGAACTGTGAAATCTACACAGACCATAAAAGTCTGAAGTAAATCTTCACACAGAAGGAGCTGAATATAAGGCAGAGAAGACGGTTGGAGTTTATAAAGGATTACGACTGTGAAATCCTGTATCACTCAAGGAAGGTGAACGTGGTGGCCGACGCCTTAAGTAGAAAGGGTTGGGAGAAGTTGTCGATGTTAACAGCTCAGGATGAGTTGATAACAGAGATGGAGAGAATGTAATTAGAAGTGAGATATCCAAGTGAGGAAGGGGAGAAGCTGTTTACGATGGAGGTTCAACCTACTATCGTAGAAAAGGTGAAGGAAGTGCAACTCAGAACTGATGAGTGCGAATGGATAAGGAAGAAGATTGCAGATGGTACTGAGGATACGTACAGTCTCGATAACGAATGGTTATTGAGATTTGAAGGAAGAATTTGGGTTCCGTGTGAGCCGGAGTTGAAAGAGGAGATTATGGATGAAGCTCATCACTCGAGGTACTTGATTCATCCTGGTAGTACCAAGGTGTATCAAGACCTTCGAACAAATTTCTAGTGGACAAATATGAAGAGGGAGATAACAGAATATGTCAGTAGGTGCTTAACTTATCAGAAAGTCAAGGTCGAACATCAACGACCCAGTGGGTTGCTACAATCATTGGAGATTTTGGAATGGAAGTGGGAGCATATCACGATGGACTTTGTGGTAGGATTTCCAACGACGCAAAAAGGATACGACGCTATTTGGGTAATAGTGGATCGTTTGACAAAGTCGGCTCATTTCTTGCCGATAAAAGTCAAGTATAATTTAGACCAGTTAGCTAAGCTTTATGTCAAGGAGATTGTCTCAAGACATGGAGTACCAGTTTCGATTGTGTCAGATCGCGACTCGCGATTCACCTCGAATTTCTGGAAGAGCTTGCAAGAACGGATGGGAACACAACAGAGGTTGAGCATGGCATATCATCCACAGACGGATGGGGAAAGTGAGAGAAAAATTCAAACGCTAGAAGACATATTAAGGTCTTGCGTTATGGATTTCAAGGGTAGTTGGGACGATCATCTACCGTTAGTAGAGTTCACCTACAATAACAATTATCACACTAGTATCGGCATGCCGCCTTACGAAGCGTTGTATGCATGGAATTGCAGAACGCAACTATGCTGGGATGAAGTGGGAGAGCGTCGAATGTTGGGACTTGAAATGGTGCAACAAATGGCGGAAGTGGTTAAATTGATACGAACGCGGCTAGTTGCAGCTCAAGACAGACATAAAAAATATGCCGATCCACATAAGAAGAATAGAGAATTTGAGGTCAGTTCGTATGTGTTCCTGAAGGTGTTGCCTTGGAAAGGGAAGATAAGCTTCGGGAAGAATGGAAAGTTAAGTCCTAGGTTCATAAGACCTTTTGAAATTTTGAGAAGGGTAGAAGAGGTACCATATGCGATAGCATTACCTCCAGAGTTGGGATATATCCATAACGTGTTTCACGTATCGGTATTGCGTCCCTATAAGCCGGATTACAAGCACGTAATCGAGTATAAACCAATCTAAGTTGAGAAAGACTAAGCATATGAAGAGATTTCTATTCAAGTTATTGATAGGAAAGAACAAGTCTTGAGAAGCAAAGTCATACCTTCGGTGAAGGTGATATGGAGGAACCACAATGCCGAAGAAACAACGTGGGAACACGAAGACAAGATGAGGAAGGCTTATCCTCATTTTTTTGGCTAACTTGTATTGAAATTCTGGGGACAAAATTCTTATAAGGGGGGTGGGGAGAATGTAACGCTCGAGAAAATCGAACGTTTATGTAAATGAATTTTATTTGATTTGTTGAATAAAATTTGACTATTTGTTTATTAAACTGAGTACGCTAATCGAAGGTTGTTCTATAACCTAGAGAATGCAGAAATGATTAGGAATCTGGCTACGTGCTAGAAATAATTGATGTGAATTTATAAGACGAAAATAAAATATTTCTGAGAAAAAGACGAATTAGGCACTATTCATATATGAAACCCTAAGAGTTAAGGTTTGATCCTAAAGGTTAGGGTTGGAGACCCTAAGCCATTTTGGGAGTTTGGAATGTCGGAATGACATTCTGTCCAAAGATTTGATGGTAATATACCGTGAAAAGTTAAGTTAGCTGAGAAAAGTTTTCTCGGGAGGAAATCACTATTCATCAGTTTTTGCTCGAAAATTATTATTGAAATTCCAAGAAACGCATAACGATAGGATTTAACGACAAGATGGAACATGTAATAATATTTCATTTGTGGCTCACGAAGTTTTCGTGTGAGAACTTAAAACTTAAGGGTTAGTGAAAGTGAGACCTAATGTTAATTAGGATTAAGTATAATAATAAATGATTATTATACGGAATGAATACGCGTATAATACAAGATATTATACGAGTATAATACAAAGAGGATATGAGAATTAATACGGCGTATAATACAAATTTTATACCAAGTAAACACATTGAATTTGAATTAAATTTAATAATTTCACCCGTGGATCGAACTGTTGGGTTAACGGGTGGGTTAAACCCATAGGGCAACCCATGGGCACATGGGTGATATGTGGAGCATGTGGGGTGGCATATGCTAGCACATGCTAGCACATGGCTTCACATGGCAAGATGAGGGTCAAAGGAATTTTGACGCCCCCAAATCCGGGTCCCTTAGAACCTCGGTTTCGGTTCGCCACGATACTACTATCGTCAAACTATTACATCTTTTATTCATTGCTTAAAGAATATAACTTCGCTTTATTATAAATTAGAATATAAATTCTTCCATTTACCATTCCTGTCTTTACATCATATTCGATGTTATAAAAATGCGTAATAATTTAAACTTTTTCAATCTCCTTTGAATAAAATATTTTATTGATTTTATAACTTGAATCAATTATATATCCTTGAATCAATTTATGTTATGATTCATTTTATTCGAATTACTGTATATACGTTTACATCTCGATTCGATATCCTCTATATATTAACTAATGCATCTTTACAACACGGCTAGTATTAAACATCGTAAACAACTATCAAGTACATCTCCTAGAACCTAACATGGTTCAAGAGAATATATTTAAATAAATTAATTAATCTCCTTTGATATTATGAACTCTATCAATCAAGTAGCACGTAATCTTTACCGTGAGTCCTTAACCTGCAAAAATGGTTATTTGTAAGAGTTAGCTCGACAGCTCAGCAATTCTAACAGTTTTCATACATCACATATCATCACATATCATGCTCAGTTCATGCATTCATAATCATTTAAATTTACTACGCATGCTGCTTCTCACATAACAAATATAGAGATTAACTTCACAAGTATATCATCAAAGATCAACTTTCAATCTCAAACATTTCTCATATACATTTCATATATAAATCAACATCATCATAGCATAATATAATTCAACTCACAGTTATCGAATTCATATAACAAATAGAAACTGAAAGACTTGCATAGCGCATAGTTTATCAACTATAACTTAACTACTTATAGCTATCTGCATTTCGAGTATTCCTACACAATTATACAATTATGGATTCATGCCCATCAGTCATATGCATCCATACATTCTCAATGTAATAATAAAGGTAACATCTTTTCCTAACTTGGTTTGTAAAACCTTCATTTTACTTTCTTATCATTCTTTTAGGATAACTATGTATGTATAGGTATACCTTAGTCACACATTCTTGACATCAATATTCATAAACCCTTATCACACACTTGACTAGCTATGTGTTCGACACCTTTAAAACTCATAGATATATGATCCACATTATTCTTGCGTTTCTCAAACCTTAATAGAATTATCAATTTGGGTTCTATATAACCATTACATGCTTGTATACTTAAAACATCACTTGAGTCTAGTATTATAGCTTAAGAGATTCATATACACATGCTTTAAGGTTCAGATCATATTTAAAATAATCAGGCAACACTGCCCTGCAGCGCAGCTGCGCTTCAGTTGGCCTTGGGATTGGCGCATCTGCGTCATTACCTGAACAGTCCAGAATTAGATTTTACTTTTTGGTTCTATTTTGGTTTTCTAGCATGCATGGATACTAATACATCTCATACGCATATGGTAAGAGATCTAGCATTCTTCTAAGGTCAACTCAAGTTTTACTTCTCTCATGTTATGACTTTAGTTTAGAATTTCTAATTAACTAAGGCCAAACGAAATCACGAGGCCAACTATATCAACCATCTATCCATGTGAGAAGGTCATATAATCTGTAATATGCACGCTCGCAAGTATTGACATCATTTACACATAGCTAGTGTCGTTCATCACTTGAACTCATTTAAAATCATGCTCCAATGACTTATATCAAACTATGTGTGTGGACTTATAGGCCATGTTTAAAGACCTAAAAGATACTAGCATGCAATCCCTACAAGTCCAAAATGTGAGCAACACACTTCTCGTAGATATAAGTCTGCAAAGCGTTCAAGTTTACTTTTGAAAGTCATTCTACGCCAAGTTAAGGCAACTCGGTGCAACTTTAAATCTCATTACATAGTTAACTAAGCTATGTACGTATGTTATCACGTTTAGAACTTTCAGTACCCAAGTTCCTTTAAGTTCGTTCTCAAAGTTTCAAGTTTTCTTTAGAAATCGTTTTCAACTAAGCTATTGTAAGTAGATAATAAGTAAAGCAACTTTAAATCACTTCTCATGCTCATTTGTATGCATACTCAATTATATCAATATGCTACAAGGTCAGAACTTAAACGACTAAAGGTTCGTCGAGATTTGTTTTCAAAACTTCAAGTTTCTTTTCAAAACAAGTGCTAAATCATGCTAATGAAATCCATTATAAGTAAGGTAACCTTAACTATATGTCATGTCTATTATCATGCATATTTATGTTTTATCACTTAGAATAACATATTTTACCGTCAGGAGCACTACAATTGCGTATGTGCATGTTTGACGCCCTCCGACTGCCTTTGAATATGTAGCAGTCACAAAAATGGACATTTTTACCCCTCTTCATAACTTCAAATCGAAAAACTTAAAAAACAAAAGTGGTAGGTCTACTCGTTATCTTTTCGAATCATTCTGAATCGCCTCAATCGGATTTCGTATGAAGAAGTTATGCCTAGTTTACTACAGTAGGTCAAAACAATGTTGTCTGACATAGTTCCGGCACAGCTGCGCCCCAAATGGCCTTGGGGGCAGCGTAACTGCGCCCAAAATGGCCTTAGGAGCAGCGCAGCTGCGCCCATTGATGTAGAATGGTTTCCCAGATTCTGTTAATTGCGATTTTCAGATCAATTCTCCTTTCGATCTTCATAACGCGAGTTATACACATCCAAATCATTCCATTTTCGATTCTATGGATTCGTAATTCATAAAACTACAACATTCCAAAGAATCAACAATTTACAGAAACATTAACTAACCCAAAACTCATGTTCATACTAAATTTTTCATGTTTTAACATGTTTAGCTAAATTCATCACTACGGATTCGTTTCTAAACCAAATTGGTCCATTTAACTTCCGTTGTTTTCGTATTTAATTATATTAACAATATCTCATAACGATTTACAGATTCCAACAACCTTTATCCATCAATTTTGACTCAAAAGCAAGTAGTTCATGATATTTCTAAGAATTTAACAACTAGAATTTTAAGAACATGCATAAGGAATATTACCTCCTTGAAATAGGATCACTCAACTAGCATCCAATTTTAGATCCTCCCTCAACACTTATCAACACACTTACTATAAGAACTTATCAAGAGTTTAGCAAACTACAATTGTGAAGGGAAGCTCCCAATTTATAGAGGAATCATGGACCAAATTTGGTTCTTGCCCTAGAGATTAAACCAAAGGGAAGAAGAAGAAGACATTGGGCAATAAGAAGTTGGTGAGGAGTCACTATTGAACCCACACCCCCCCTTCATCATCACCATCATTGCCTAGCCCTTCATCACCTTCTTAGCATAGGACAATGGCCTCTTCACATGCATGAGAGAAATGAGACTCACATAATGGGACAACCCCTTATAAAATTCAGCATTTGCAAATTTTAATGCTAGCATACTTATGCTTTATTTCTTTTAGGCTCATTAAGTCAATTTACAATGGCTTAATATTGCTACATTAATTTAGGTTATGGGTTCATGTACACAAACCTACATATATGTATACCCACATATAAACAATTATACTCATACTTTAAACATATACCAATACATACAATCATGTACCTCATGTACATTGTTTTAATCCACTAATATTTTAATTGGGCTAATTATAAAATAGTTGGGTATTCTCAACCCATCATTTTTCATAAAATTTATTATCTCAAATATACCTAATTATTATAATGTTAATTAATATCAATTATTTATTAACTCACCATTTATTTTCTTTTAATAATTCCAATCAAATCTCCTGTTGATTTAACTCTACTATTTATGTCATACAAGGCATAATTATGTGAACTTAGTAATTAATAGTCCACAAGCTTATAATAATGTAATCTCACAAAATAATATTATTCTTAACATTTTGTCTTATAATATGGTCATGATATATTATCATTACAATACTTACTTGTGACGCCCCCAGAATAGGTCCATTCAACCCAACCCATTCTGAGTCGCCAAATACATGGTACAGAATTCAAATACAAACTTTATATCATACGGTCGTGCAAAATACGACCACACAACTGTGAGTCTCAATACAAATATGTAGAAAATATTAAGATTCAAACTAAGTCCTCATTACAATTATTATCACACTATTTATCAGAAATAGTGAGGACTACTACTGCTCTAACTCGGACCATCACTCTGTCCCCCGACTAGTCCCCGCAACATTCTCATTTCCTGAAGAGGACAACAGATGAAAAGGGTGAGCTCAACTAGCCCAGTAAAGAATATTATGACTAAGATAATGAAAAATAAATTATCGTTAGCGTTCAACAATTCAGATAAAATATTATTGATAACATGTTTTAGATCAATATTCGCAGCGGAAATAACCGTTCATCATCAATATTTTATCCCTGTAACATCAATCAATATCCATCTCATCAAATATTCATCTTTGCACTACAGGCCAAAGATATTCATTTGTATCATCAGTGGTCATGTTCATCTCAACACCTGTCATCTTTGCACTACAGGCCAAAGATATTCATCAGGTAATCATTCATCTTTGCTCTACAGGCCAAAGATATTCATCAAGTAATCATTCATCTTTTAGGACTGAGGATGATGAAAAACATTTAAAAAAAATGAATCCAGTGAGATAAAAGACAAAGACTAAGGATTCGTATTTTAGTATATCCAATTCAAAAATACCTCGTAATAATCAATTATGGAGCAAAATTCAAGAATAAAGCTCAAAACTTGGATACAATCAAAGATAGTAACCTTAACAAGCAATTTGGACAAATAGAAGAAAATTTAATTTTTCCGTGAATAGTGCCGTATACGTGAATAGTGCCGTATACGTGAATAGTAACTCCGACGAAAAAAGTAAGAATTTCAACATAAAATCCATGACAATATTTCTGTATAATGATATTGAAAAGAATAATATCATTTACGAAAGAAAATAACATCCCTTACCTCAAAAGAACAGTATCTCTGACTGGAATATCGGATATAATACCGACGAAAGCTTGTACTGAATAGTAATACTCAAAGTATTGAAATACTCACAAAAATACGCTCGATATTATAGAGAGAGAAAACTTATGATTCTAGTGTGATTTTCAATTCTAACCTAAGCACCCTATTTATAGGAAAAACTTAGGATGCCAAAGGAGACTAAAATAATAAAATAATATTATTTTTAAAAAAATCCTCCAGCCGCCTGCCAAAAATTCAAAAGCCATCAGCCACCATAAGTGGGACCCACCTCCCATTAAAAAAATATTTATTTTCTGAAACTTCAATAATTCATAATAAATAGCCCCTTTGTCAGAAAAATACAAATTCGATGTCCTTCTATAGGAAATTTAATTCTCTACAACTTTGCAGAAGAAAGTTTTTCCAAATTCCAAACATAAATTATCCGAAATCCAAAAACAGATGATTTCTCACACCAAAATATTGATAAAAACACATCAGCACTAATTCCTTCTTTAATATCCACAAAATAAATATTTCCTTATCATATAAATCAATAATTAATTATTCACAAATAATATTATAGAACTACAATATTAACAACCATGTCGTTCCCAGGACAGAGGGGGCCTTCCGATAAGGACTTCTCCTTACTGGCGCGCAATTAAATAACCCCTCCTAGACAGAACTTCCTTAGACATTGTCAATAATGCTATCTAATAATATTATTCAAATAATATGAATTATTGAGTTGATAACGTGAAATACTGTGCAACGATAATTATTGAATCAATACTACAAAATATCAACTGTAGCCATTATTGAATCAATCATAAAAAAATAGCAACGTAGCAATTATTGAGTCAATAAAATATCAATGCAGCAATTATTGAGTCAATAATATAAAATATCAACGTAGCAATTATTGAGTCAATAATATAAAATATTGAACAGTAAATACTGTAACAATAATTGAGTAGGTTCCTTCTCACGTAAGACTCAATAATTCGAAATACTGTGCAATACCGTGTGCTACTGCGCACCACCGCGTACTGTATTTTAACCACCGGGTATTTCAACAGTACTAACGGTAACAACTACGCCGTTATCTTGTAAAAAAGTTATTTCTGTCGCTTTCTATATCCGACAGTTATTCCGTTGTGGGGGCCCACAAATAGCTGCGCCGTCGTACGAATATTCCCCGACAACAAGAATATTCCACGACCAAACGAATATTCCCCGACAACAAGAATATTTTATAACCACTTGCTCATTTTAACAATATTTGCACATTTCACCCATAACTTTCATATTTATCAAATCAACACCTTACTATTTCGAAATAATATATAAAGAAAATTAAATCTTTATTCATAAAAGTTGGGGTCTTACAACCTCCCCTCCTTATGAAATTTCGTCCTCGAAATTGACGTACGTACCTGGTATGTCGAAAAGGTGAGGATACCTCGCTTTCATTTCCGATTCCAACTCCCAGGTCATTTCCTCAATTGCATGATTTCTCCACAAAACTTTAACTTGAGGTATAATTTTCGAGCGTAGGACATGCTCCTTCCTATCCAAGATCTTGACAGGTACCTCCTCGTACGTTAAATCTTCAGCTATCTCATCTGGTTCTAACTCAATAATGCTGTTTGGATCCTTCACATATTTACGTAACACGGATATGTGAAACACGTTATGAACATGAGACATGCTTGGAGGTAAAGCGAGTCTATAAGCCACATTTCCTATTCGGTCAAGAATCTCAAATGGACCAATGAATCGTGGGTTAAGCTTTCCTCTCTTCCCAAACCTTGTAACTCCTTTCCATGGAGCAACACGTAATAACACATGGTCTCCAACATTAAATTCCACGTCCTTTCGATGAAGATCTGCATAACTCTTTTGTCGATCCTGTGCCGTCTGTATACGTTGTCGGATTATTTGGATCTTTTCTGTAGTCATACGTACTAACTCTGGTCCCAACAATGTTGCTTCACCCACCTCATCCCAACATACTGGAGAACGACACTTTCTCCCATACAACGCTTCGAATGGAGCTACGCCTATACTTGCCTGATAACTGTTGTTGTAGGAGAATTCCACCAATGGTAAGTACTTATCCCAACTCCCTTTGAAGTCTAGAACACAAAGTCTCAATAGATCTTCAAGAGTTTGAATAGTCCTCTCTGATTGTCCGTCTGTTTGAGGATGATAAGCCGAACTGAATCGTAAATCCGTACCCATAGCTTTCTGCAAACTGATCCAAAATCGTGAAGTAAATCTGGGATCACGATCCGAAACTATGGATACTGGCATGCCATGCAATCTCACAATCTCATTCACGTACATATGAGCAAGACGTTCAAGGGAATAAGTCTCTCGTATCGGCAAGAAATGAGCAGACTTGGTTAATCTATCAACAATAACCCAAATCGCATCTAAGCCTTGAGAAACCTTGGGAAGACCCGTAACGAAATCCATCGTAATGTGTTCCCACTTCCATTTCGGAATCTCCAGTGGTTGCAATGGACCCTTCGGCACTTGATGCTCCGCCTTTACACGTTGACAAGTTAAACATCTCGAGATGAACTCCGCGATCTCTCTCTTCATATTGCCTCACCAAAATGTATGTCGAAGATCACGATACATTTTAGTACTCCCAGGATGGATTGCAAACGGTGTGTTGTGTGCCTCCATCATGATTCTATACTTCAAGTCGAAATCGTTAGGAACACAAAGTCTGGAGTTGACTTGAAGTATTCCCTCTTCATCGATTCTTGCTTCTGGAATTGCACCTTCTTGCACCTTCTTCTTCATCTTCATCAGCTCCGCATCTGTAGCTTGAGCAGCTTTAACTTTATCAAGCAAAGCTGGTTCTACGCGTATACTTGACATCATCGCACTCGTTCCCACATATGATCTTCTACTCAACGCGTCAGCTACCACGTTCGCTTTTCCAGGATGGTATTGGATAGTATGATCGTAATCTTTCAACAGCTCAAGCCAACGTCGTTGCCGCATGTTGAGTTCCTTCTAAGTGAAGAAATATTTAAGGCTCTTATGATCCGTATAAATCTCCACTTTCTCTCCGTACAAGTAATGTCTCCAGATCTTCAACGCAAAAACGACTGCTGCCAACTCTAGATCATGAGTAGGATAATTCCTCTCATATTCTTTGAGTTGTCGCGAGGCATAGGCTATGACTTTCCCATGTTGCATGAGAACACATCCTAACCCTTTGCCCGAAGCATCGCTGTAAATAATAAATCCATCCGAACCAGATGGTATTGTCAGAACAGGTGCCGAAATAAGTCTCCTCTTGAGCTCTTGGAAGCTCTTCTCGCATTCCTCGCTCCAAACGAATTTTGTATCTTTCCGAGTCAACTGAGTTAATGGAGTAGCGATTCGAGAAAATCCCTCTACAAACCTCCGATAGTAACCAGCTAAGCCCAGAAAGCTTCGTACTTCGGTCACCGACTTAGGTTGCTCCCAGCTTTGTATTGCTTCAATCTTCGCCGGGTCCACAGATACTCCACGTTTCGATACCACGTGCCCAAGGAATGCTACTTCCTCAAGCCAAAACTCGCATTTCTTCAGCTTAGCATATAGCTTGTTCTCACGAAGCTTTTGAAGTACCAACTTCAAATGGTGTTCATGATCTTCACGGCTTTTAGAATAGATGAGAATGTCATCAATAAAGACAACAACGAATTGATCTAAATACTCCTTAAATACACGGTTCATCATATCCATGAAAACAGCAGGAGCATTAGTCAATCCAAAAGACATGACTAAGAACTCATAATGCCCGTATCGTGTTCTGAAAGCAGTCTTTGGAATATCCTCAGTTTTAATCTTCAACTGATGATATCCAGAACGAAGATCGATCTTTGAAAAGAATTGCGCTCCTTGCAACTGGTCGAACAGGTCATCAATACGAGGTAACGGATACCTATTCTTGATGGTGACATGGTTCAACTCCCGATAGTCAATGCAAAGTCGCATACTCCCGTCTTTCTTCTTTACGAATAAAACAGGAGCACCCCAAGGAGACGTACTAGGACGAATAAAACCGATATCTAACAACTCTTGTAATTGGACCTTTAACTCCTGAAGTTCAATAGGAGCCATTCGATATGGGGTTTTAGAAATGGGCTTTGTACCGGGCTCAAGGTTAATAAAGAATTCAACTTCACGTTCTGGGGGTAGACCGGGAAGTTCTTCGGGAAATACATCAGGAAACTCATTAACAACGGAAATATCATTCAAATCTGATGTATTCTGATTTAGATCAGTGACATGAGCTAAGAAAGCTTGACATCTGTTTTTCAATAAACGAATAGCTTTATGACTTGAAATGATATTGACTGATTTTAGTGGTTTGGTGATTTAGATTCGCACAACAGGTTGATTAGGAATATGAAAACTAACAACCTTACGAAAACAATTAATTTTGGCATGGTAAGTGGTTAACCAGTCAATTCCTAAAATCACGTCAAATGCAAGTATTTTCAAAGATATAAGATCAACAGGTAAGGTAAGGGTACCAATCTGAATCAAGCAAGATTTATAAACTGTAGATGTAACAAAGGTTTCTCCTAACGGAGTTTCAACAGATAAGTCAAAGTCTAATTTATCAGAAGTCAAGTTCAAACGTTGAGCACAAGCAGGTGAAATAAAGGAATGGGTAGCACCGGTATCTAACAAGGTATAAACTTCGCAAGAGTTTATGATCAGCTTACCCGTAATCACCTCGTGTGGATTCCTCGCGTTTTGGGCTGTCACGACAAATGCTCTTCCAGGAATCACCGACTTTGACTTGTCTGCAACCGCCTTTGGAATCACCACCCCCGCTGAACTTGGTTTCGCAACAGGACAATCTCGAGCTATATGTCCTTCTTTTCCACAGTTATAGCATCCTTTGAACTGTTGTGGGCAGTTTGGGCTGATATGTCCCTCTTTCCCGCATTTAAAGCATACGACCGGTGGTCGTTCTCCTCCCTTCGAAACAGTTGATGCTGGTGCTGATGTTGACATCTTCGTGTTCTCATTGTTGTACCTTCTCTTCTTGAAATCTCCCCCCGATTCGCTTCTTCTACTATCATGGCCACGATAACCACCGGAGTGGTTACCGCTTCTGTCATACTTTCCTCCTCGCTGGTTGTCATTGCTCCGATGACTACTGCCACCAGTACGACCTTGGTTGTGGTCCCTCGGTTGAACATAATCATTATCTCGTTCCAATAACTGGGCCCTGTTTACTACATCCGAATATAAAGAAAACTTATGAGAAATGAGGTATTGACGTATTTCGGGTTTCAAACCTCTTAGAAACATCCGCGTCATACGTTCCTCATTCTCCACCAAATGAGGTGCAAACCTGGACAGCTCCGCGAACTTAGCCTCGTACTGGGATACCGTCATGTTGTTTTGCTCGAGTCTGATAAACTCTACTTTCTTCATATGACGAATACTTTCAGGAAAGTACTTGTCATTAAACAGTTTCTGGAACGTTTCCCAAGACATCTGGAGTGCAGCAGGCTGGGTACGCTTCACGGATTCCCACCAGTAATCTGCCTCTCCACGGAACATAAACGTGGCGAATGGAACCTTCTGTTCCTCTGTACATCCCAAGACATCAAATATCTTGGTAATTTGTTTAATCCACGTCTCCGCCTTGATCGGATCTGGCTTTCCCAGAAACTCTGGTGGTCCCAATTCTTTGAACTGCTTGGCAGTGACAGCTCGCGTGTTGTTATTATCTCCACCTGTATGTTGCACACGAGTCTCCCTCGTCTGATTTTGCATGAACTGCAAAAAACTTCTAAACATCTCATCGTTTATCGTCTGACCAGCGTTATTTTCAGGATGAACATTGCCTTCTTGTTGCACGTTCTCCTGGTTAACGATTAAAGGTGTCTCCACGGTCTCATTCACTTCGTTGTTAACGTTCTCAGCTGCCATTCTCAAATACTGCCATAAAACAAAGGTTAATTAAACAAGTCAACATATCACATATTAACCCTATGCTCCGACTGATCAATTAAATACCACATAAGCTTAGGTAGGACACACTAGCGAAGGATTTACTCGTCTCTCCCCTCCTAGTTCTATTCCCCGATCTCCGCCAGAGATCATATCCCTAAGCTCTGATACCAACTGTGACGCCCCCAGAATAGGTCCATTCAACCCAACCCATTCTGAGTCGCCAAATACATGGTACAGAATTCAAATACAAACTTTATATCATACGGTCGTGCAAAATACGACCACACAACTGTGAGTCTCAATACAAATATGTAGAAAATATTAAGATTCAAACTAAGTCCTCATTACAATTATTATCACACTATTTATCAGAAATAGTGAGGACTACTACTGCTCTAACTCGGACCATCACTCTGTCCCCCGACTAGTCCCCGCAACATTCTCATTTCCTGAAGAGGACAACAGATGAAAAGGGTGAGCTCAACTAGCCCAGTAAAGAATATTATGACTAAGATAATGAAAAATAAATTATCGTTAGCGTTCAACAGTTCAGATAAAATATTATTGATAACATGTTTTAGATCAATATTCGCAGCGGAAATAACCGTTCATCATCAATATTTTATCCCTGTAACATCAATCAATATCCATCTCATCAAATATTCATCTTTGCACTACAGGCCAAAGATATTCATTTGTATCATCAGTGGTCATGTTCATCTCAACACCTGTCATCTTTGCACTACAGGCCAAAGATATTCATCAGGTAATCATTCATCTTTGCTCTACAGGCCAAAGATATTCATCAAGTAATCATTCATCTTTTAGGACTGAGGATGATGAAAAACATTTAAAAAAAACGAATCCAGTGAGATAAAAGACAAAGACTAAGGATTCGTATTTTAGTATATCCAATTCAAAAATACCTCGTAATAATCAATTATGGAGCAAAATTCAAGAATAAAGCTCAAAACTTGGATACAATCAAAGATAGTAACCTTAACAAGCAATTTGGACAAATAGAAGAAAATTTAATTTTTCCGTGAATAGTGCCGTATACGTGAATAGTAACTCCGACGAAAAAAGTAAGAATTTCAACATAAAATCCATGACAATATTTCTGTATAATGATATTGAAAAGAATAATATCATTTACGAAAGAAAATAACATCCCTTACCTCAAAAGAACAGTATCTCTGACTGGAATATCGGATATAATACCGACGAAAGCTTGTACTGAATAGTAATACTCAAAGTATTGAAATACTCACAAAAATACGCTCGATATTATAGAGAGAGAAAACTTATGATTCTGGTGTGATTTTCAATTCTAACCTAAGCACCCTATTTATAGGAAAAACTTAGGATGCCAAAGGAGACTAAAATAATATAATAATATTATTTTTAAAAAAATCCTCCAGCCGCCTGCCAAAAATTCAAAAGCCATCAGCCACCATAAGTGGGACCCACCTCCCATTAAAAAAATATTTATTTTCCGAAACTTTAATAATTCATAATAAATAGCCCCTTTGTCAGAAAAATACAAATTCGATGTCCTTCTATAGGAAATTTAATTCTCTACAACTTTGCAGAAGAAAGTTTTTCCAAATTCCAAACATAAATTATCCGAAATCCAAAAACAGATGATTTCTCACACCAAAATATTGATAAAAACACATCAGCACTAATTCCTTCTTTAATATCCACAAAATAAATATTTCCTTATCATATAAATCAATAATTAATTATTCACAAATAATATTATAGAACTACAATATTAACAACCAGGTCGTTCCCAGGACAGAGGGGGCCTTCCGATAAGGACTTCTCCTTACTGGCGCGCAATTAAATAACCCCTCCTAGACAGAACTTCCTTAGACATTGTCAATAATGCTATCTAATAATATTATTCAAATAATATGAATTATTGAGTTGATAACGTGAAATACTGTGCAACGACAATTATTGAATCAATACTACAAAATATCAACTGTAGCCATTATTGAATCAATCATAAAAAAAATAGCAACGTAGCAATTATTGAGTCAATAAAATATCAATGCAGCAATTATTGAGTCAATAATATAAAATATCAACGTAGCAATTATTGAGTCAATAATATAAAATATTGAACAGTAAATACTGTAACAATAATTGAGTAGGTTCCTTCTCACGTAAGACTCAATAATTCGAAATACTGTGCAATACCGTGTGCTACTGCGCACCACCGCGTACTGTATTTTAACCACCGGGTATTTCAACAGTACTAACGGTAACAACTACGCCGTTATCTTGTAAAAAAGTTATTTCTGTCGCTTTCTATATCCGACAGTTATTCCGTTGTGGGGGCCCACAAATAGCTGCGCCGTCGTACGAATATTCCCCGACAACAAGAATATTCCACGACCAAACGAATATTCCCCGACAACAAGAATATTTTATAACCACTTGCTCATTTTAACAATATTTGCACATTTCACCCATAACTTTCATATTTATCAAATCAACACCTTACTATTTCGAAATAATATATAAAGAAAATTAAATCTTTATTCATAAAAGTTGGGGTCTTACATTACTTATATGTTATCATAACATATATACATTCACATATCAATAATTCATATAACAACATTAATTAAATCCGTTTAATCATTCCTTCATTAATTTATTTAATGAATTGCTCGTTCTACCACTTTGTCACACTAAGCATATCTCACAAGCTTAATTAAGCTTATTATCACTTCCACCACACTTTAATATTTTTTTAATATAAAGTTTGTGTGATACA
This sequence comes from Panax stipuleanatus, assembly GCA_020205555.1. Classification (NCBI taxonomy): domain Eukaryota; kingdom Viridiplantae; phylum Streptophyta; class Magnoliopsida; order Apiales; family Araliaceae; genus Panax; species Panax stipuleanatus. Next base: position 80,046,396 of record CM035126.1, read on the forward strand.
TGCACTTTAATACTAAGTTATTTAGCTACCTTAAATAATTATACACTAATAATATGTATAACCATATATTACACTTAGAATAATTAATATCTATTCCATTAATTATTTCAATTATACGTATAATTATTCGATTTTCCCAAGACAACTTCTTCAATCTTTACATTTAGCCATATCTTAAATGCTAATATAATACCTCTATCTCTAACCAATAATCATTTATAAATATATCACTTATCTCTCAATTATTAACCCTTTTATATATTACAATACTATGTAATATATTAAATATATCAATATTAATTAACATATTCCTTTCATTTTCTTATGCTAAACACATATATTAATTCATTGTCTTATATAAGTGAATTAACTCTTTTTCATTTACTATCACGCCACTACCACAAAAGGCTTTATAATATAATATTACGTAATGTAACTTAATTAACCAATATTTATTCCTGGTTAATTAATTCTCTTTTAAATCATGTTTTGCTAACTTAATCCATTCATGGACAACTTAATCACAAATTATGACTTTTATTATACTTATTAACAATTAATATACATGCCTTAAAATTCTGATTTCACAAGCTTACTCAGAACCTTCTGCAGACCGGCGCAGCTACGCTAGTCATAAGCTTGGAAACGGCGCAGCTGCGCCATCCGAAGTTCAGACGTAGATAATTTCTTGCTTAGCAAAAAAAAAACCTACCTTTCTAAATACTTAGAGCATGCTTCTGAAATGCTAACTTGTTATACCAGTTAACCAATAACTTTTACTACCTCCTTCAATGATTTAGAGATTAAACTTCATGTTCAAACTCTATTTTCTTTAATAGTTAGTCAACTATAAAATTTCGTATATTAACCTCATACTTATTTACAAGTCTAAACCTAGAACCCATCGAGTCTTTAATACTATTCAATATAGTACACTGAGTGGTTTTCCACAAACAACCAACAAATTAGTTTCCGTCTCGTCTACACTGTTTTCACAGTGAGTTAGATCGGTTACGAATTTGTATATACCTCCGCTCTCTGAAGGAATCATTTAGCCCAGCTCCTATACATCAACCATTAAAGGGTACGATAGCACTACCTTACTCTTAACACTTACTCGTACATATGCTCAAGAAAATGGTGATTATTCATTTAAGATATTTAATGGCACCACTTACTATGATAAAATAATTTTATAAATTATTTAATATTGATAGAAAATTTTATCTATTTCCTTCACTAATTCATCTATACAATTGATAACAAATATATAATAATAATATATTTATTAAACTCAAAAGTCACATATTGCATAGTTCATATTACCCTAGGCAACACAATACCACATAACTCATAACGCATATATAATCTTATTTGAACCCATCTTATGCTTTAAGAATTTTATTTACTAAATTCTTATTATTAATAATTCTTAAAAATTCGGGTTCTCACAAGAATGGTTTTATGGATTAAATGTTGACAAAACGTATTTAAATTTAAAACTCGAAATCCGATAATCTAAACTATGAATCGTAATCGAGTTGTGAGCGTGCCTTGAGGTTATATAACATGTAATAGAGGTACGTAATGCATGAATGACATCGAACGAAGTTAAAACTCAGGTAAATTCTATACAGAGTCCGATAATGGGAATCCGATGGGAATGTGGTTAACGTAACGAGTCGGATAGGGTTTCGTCTGTCATTGTGCTTAATAATGATCGACGGGAGTCAGTTTATGACATATATATGTTAATAAGCCATAATAAACGTTAAATAACTTGAACGAATAATATTAGCTTAACAATTTGGTTAATTTATACAAGAAGGAGAAGTTAGGTTGTACATTGTATATCGATTGTGGTTTCTCATTGGTATGCTATATGTTATGCTTTATAGAAGTTGTAAAGATCGATTAGACTACATTTAAAGGTTTAGAGATGCAAAAGCAAGTTTCCTAACCTTGTTCAAGTTCTACTTGACGCAAGTTTTCTAAACTCTTGTCTATACCTTGCGTTGGACAAGTTGTCATTATACATGATCTCTTATGCATAAACCTTTATTGAATAGTCGATGCCATTTGATTCGGCTAGATTGAGACTTAGTATATTTTGGTTGGTTTTCCATAAATCTTTCCAAAATATTTACAATGTTGTTATCCTATACCAATTGATTGGTACGGATTCTCCGGTAAAAACCTGAGTATGAATAAACAAATATTTTTACGTCGTTAATTCGACAAGCACGTGAGGTTGCCACCAATTAAACATAAATACGTGTAATGTATGAGTGTTGATCAACATAGAGTACTACAGGCTGATCACCTGGATGTGCTCGTAAGCTATATCGAACTTACGGCCTCAGTGCTGGGTTGTTCCTTTCATGAATGAGAACTAAATGATGGTTTATGGTCGTTGACCAACACAGATTCCGAAGAGGCGATGAGTCCTTGGGAATGGTTTTAAAGGAATTAAAATGTTATTTTGATTATTCTTAAGTACTTCATAACTATTGTACAGTTATTGAAGATAAAGACATATGATTCTTGATTTTGTGGTTTCAAGATATTATGTTGAACTTGCTAAGCTATTTATGCTCATTCTTGCTTAAAACTAAATGATTTCAGCTAAGAGCGAACGGATCGAAGGATCCGGTAAAGACAAAGGCAAGTCTAAGATGGACAAGTAGTTACCTTTGTAATAGCATAGTATTAGTATTATAATTACTTATATTATGACATAGAACAATGTAATGGTTATAAAAAACTTGGGAAGGGAATTAATAGAATGTAATATTTAGTAAACTCATGCATGTTATTGAAGTCCTCATTGAATGTATGAGTATATGGTAGTACCGTGTAGCACTATATCCAGGGTTTGAAGGTACCTGGATTTTGGGGCGTCACATTACCTACATCTATAAATAAGAAAGTCTTATTATAGATTAGGGTAACACAAGTTACACACTAACAATTTCAAGAGTTGGGAGAGTACACTTATTCTATAAAGATAGAAACTACGGTTTAGCCAAACACCCATTTTCTTGAATACTTGTTCTTCCTTGGTGGATCACCTATAGAGGCCAAACGCTTGGGTGGCTAGCGTTAATCAAAGGAAGGAATCAATCCCGGTGGATTCAAGTTGAACGTGAAAAGGAATTATAGTTGAATTTGTACCTGAGGAAGCTAGTTTTTACAAGGGTATGAATATGATCTTCATCTCTTTTCTATTGAATTAATAATTATGCATAAAGTATGATCATGGTAAGGGTTTATATAAAATTTTAAAAACTCCATTTTTTGCCCTTCCGCTATGTTTATGTGATTTGATTACGTAATCGCACTATATATAAACCTAACAATGGTATCAGTGTGACGCCCCCAAATTCCGACCGCCACAGTCTCTAATTCGGTTCGTCGCGTTCTAAATACTAATACAATAATAATATCTCGCGCAATAGAAATACATATATGGAATAGATTATATTTATTTAATATAACCATTCATGTCCCAAGGTTTCGTAACTTAAACATCTCTTACATCTTAAACATAGCTTAAGCATATATAGTCTTAACTAATACATAATAGAATAGAATCTTATTACAATCAACATAAAAGTTCTACATAAATAACAAGCTACTCCGTAACCTTGCCCTTATCAGTGCCTGAGGGTCCGCCTTGCTCTGTCTTAACTGAAATATTTTTAGGGAAACGCAGGAATAAGCAACAAGTTTGCTCAACAAGTAATATAGAAATAAGGGGACAATATAGTTTTGAATTCCCAAGGGTATTGTAACGACCCCAAAATTCATACAATACAATTCTCATTCTCGATCGTTAACAATACAACTTTATTCCAACTTTACATTATTATCGATGATACAATCACTAAAAATTCAGAATAATTAAAACTTTTATATATTTCTTTCTTTATTGCCCTGAATCTCAACCTTTATCATTACATGTCTGATTCAAATTTATTACATGAATCGCTACATCGAAGTTACTATACAAAGTCTTACATAAAAGTAATATCCACTATACATCGAATAGCTCAACTTTACAACTCAACAATTATGTTACAATCAAAACATTAAATGCATTTCTCATCTAACATAAGTAATCTTCTTGAATATTGATCTCTATAATTCAAATAGCATGTATCATTACCTTGAAATCTTGACCTGCAAAAATAATTATTTGCAAGAGTGAGCTCGACAGCTCAGCAAGATCTAACAGCTTTCATGCATCACATAGCACATAAACAACATGCTTATCTTATCCATCATAATCATTAGACTTACATATCATGCATGCTTTAATTCATATAATAAGTATAAAGATTGAATTCCTTACTCAATCAATGAAGTCATAAATTGACTTTATCATTTCATACTTACAACATATATAACATATCATGCTCTTTGCAATACAATTTAAAATAGTTCATCATCAAGTTCACATAGCAAATAGGAACTGAAAGACTTGCCTGGCTCGTAGATTACCAATTAATGAAAAACAACTTATAATAATCTGCACTTCATGAATCCTACACAACGTATTACCATACGCATCAATTATTAGTCACCTTGCAACGCTTAGCAAATATCTAAGTAATTTCTACTTTACACTTCATAATTCTCTCTCATTTATTTGTTTAACACACACTGTCAAACTATATGTATAATTAATAATATAAATTAATTATCACATAACTACTTCTCATAATTAGTTAACCCATTTAGGTTAACTCATTCCTCTTTAATTATTAAGTTAATAACTAATTACCACATAATTAATCACATCACATAATCATATTATATTTTTACATAATTAATCAACTAATAATTACGTACTCATTTTAATTAAATTATAATTAAATAAATTATAATTTAAATTAAACATTTATTTTGATTAAAATTAATCAAACTCAATTTATGCATTTATATTAATTAAATTATAATTAAACCATTTATAATTTAAATTAAACAATTACATTGATTATAAGTAATTAATTTCCATTCCTGCACTAATTAAATTATAATTAAATAATTATAATTTAAATTACACATTTACCTTAATTATAATTATTCAAATTATAATTATATATTATATTATAATTAAATAAATTATAATTTAAGTTAAACATTTACTTTGATTAAAAATTAATCAAACTATATTCATTTATCAAATCATAATTTAAATTAAACCTTTAATATAATTATAATTTATTCAAATTATAATTACACATTATATTTTACTAATATAATTCATTAATATTATTTAGCATTTTAAGGTATGGCTAATACGTCATCAAGTTTATTACATTAACTTGGCTTTTCATGATCCAAACAAAATTCACAAAATAAACCAAGTTTTCTTTTCTGCACACCCCCTGCCGAGGCGGGGGTTTTATATGCCTTGCAAGGCCCGCCGGGGCAACCCCACTGCAGTCGCTCAATTTTGGTTAGCGAACTGCGCAGAGAAGAAGTCAATTTAGCTTATTTTTCCACACCAAATTTCGATTCCAGTAAACATAATTCATATAAATTTTTAAAAAATATAATTTCTAAGCTTCTAACATATTTTAACATATTTAATCCTCAAAACACATAATCTAAACTTTTAATTTTGAAAAAAATTGTATAAAACTATTTTCCAGTGTTCTTTATAAAATTGAACACTGTAAGTTTATTTCTCAATTAAAACACACAATTCAAATCACATTGAATCCGTTTATAAATATATTATCATTATCTAACTTCAATTCACCCAATGATTATCAACCAAACACAAATTTTGATTTTTCAAGACCAATTAACAAAACTTATTTCATTGTAACTTTTGATGAACATAAATTCTTCATGTTCATCACATACACATGAATTAAACATCCTAATTACGTATACAAATCAATTATAAACATATATGAACACAATTTATACATATTAGAAATTAATGTTTACACTAATTTCATAAAACTCAATTTACAGAGAAATAAATAATGAAAAACATAAAACATAATCTTTAAAATACAAAGGTTAAAATTATACCCTTGATGCTTAGTGAGGAAGATGATGATTAGGTTTAGTAATGACTCTCTCAAAGCCTTCCTCCTTTCTTCTTCTTCTTCTCTCTTCTTTTCTCTCTAACTTCTCTATTCTTTCTCTTTATTTTTCTCTGTAATTCTAACAAACGTAATATACATATAATATATTTTAAATATATTATACATATAAAACATAAATATAACATATATAACTTATATTACATAATGACCATAATAATTACCATAATTACACTTAATACATAGGTTACGCATTTGGAATTTAAAAAGCCCTAAGGCTTGTTTGGCAAAAAAAATTTATTTTTTAAAAACAGGTTTTTAATAGTTAAGGTCCCGTTTAGCAAGGGCCTTGTTTGGCAAAACGGTTTTAAAAAATCTTTTATTTCTTTTAATAAATCATTTAACACATATTTTTAATGTTATAATTTAATTAATTAAATCTTAACATTCTAATTTAATTAATTAAATCTTAACATCAACTAATCACATAAAAATTGCCACATAACAATTATAATTTCTCGCTAATTATAACTTCATGTAACAATTACCACATAACTCCATCTAATTTAATTATCTCTATTAAATTAGAACTATAACATAAAATCATTACATATTAATTAAATTAAATATAAAATATTTATTTAATTAATATATTATACTTAATTAAATTACTCCATAACCAACACATAATTTATTTATTTAACTCAATAAATAAATCAATTAAAATATTTATTTAATTAATATATTATACTTAATTAAATTACTCCATAACCAACACATAATTTATTTATTTAACTCAATAAATAAATTAATTAAAATATTTATTTTAATTCAATAAATATTAAAATTAATATATAAAATTCTCTTCACACCAAATCACATATTTCACAATATATGACACGTATACACATGCTCAAACTCAAAACACCTCATAATAAAAATTTTATTTATTAAATTCTCATTTATTAATTCTTAAAAATTCGGGTTATCACATCCTTCCTTCCTTATAAGGATTCCGTCATCGGAATCAACGAAACCTTTCTTACTCGGTTTCCACTAAATTTCTTCATAATTTTATTGTTGAATAACTTCAGCACATTATCTCAACAAAAGTTTTACATATATATTCTACTCCATTTATTTCTTCAACAAGTTTTAGGTTTTGTTTCATAACCTTCAATTAAACACAATCATATTCCAAATATTATATATTCTTTAACCCGTTTATTTCCTTTATAAGGATCATTACCATATACTTAAATCGTTGAATTCATATACTTCATAATTCACTATCTATAAGTATTCGGTTCATTAAGTCCATGAATGCTGCCGGAGCATCAGTCAATCCGAATGATATTACCAAAAACTCGTAGTGCCCATAACGGGTTCGAAACGCCGTCTTTGGTATGTCCTCTTTTCGTACTTTCAACTGGTGATAACCTGTTCGCATATCAATCTTTGAGAAACACTTCGCTCCCTTCAATTGGTCGAAAAGGTCGTCTATTCTCGGTAACAGATATCTATTCTTGATCGTTACTTTGTTCCATTCACGATAATCGATACAGAGCCTCATCGATCCGTCTTTTTTCTTAACAAACAACACTGGTGCTCCCCAAGGAGACACACTCGGTCGTACGTAACCTTTATCTAGTAACTCTTACAATTGTATCATCAATTCCTTCATTTCTACTGGCACCATACGATATGGAGCTTTCAAAATCCGTGCTGTTTTCGGTGCTAAGTCTATTACGAATTCGATTTCTCTGTCTGGAGGAAGACCAGGCAAATCGTCCGAAAATACATCTTGGAATTCTCTTACTACGGATATATCCTTAATTTCTACTCCTTTTTTTCGAGTATCTACAATGTAAGCTAAGTAACCTACACATCCTTTCCTTAACAATTTCTTGGCCTACATCATCGTAAGGCAACACGATTGCTTAAGCGATGAGCTACCATAAAATAATACCTTAGACTTATTCGGAGTCTGAAGGTTCACACTTTTATTCTGACAGTCAATTATTGCAGCATGGTTATACAACCAATCCATTCCCAATATTACGTCAAATTCTCCCAATCTAATTGGAATCAAGTATATGCTCAGTTCATGATCTCTAATGTTTGCACGATAATTTCGGTATATGAATTCTACAAGGATCACTTCCTTATTTGCAACTTTTATGTCTAAAGGATTCCCTAATCGTTCTCGGGGTAAATTAAGTTGACTAGCAAATTCTTCACATACGAAAGAATAGGTGGCACCCGAATTAAATAATACATATGCATTTATATCATTGATTGGGATAATACCTGACACCACGTCCTTCGCAACTACTATGTCTTGGACGGTCATGCTAAAGGTTCTAGTGGTTGGACGGTTGGATTGTGTCGGTCCGCCAATCATTAACTTGTTGCCTCCCATTTGTTGGCCACTTCCTCCACCGCTTCCCTTCTTCAGGCAATCCTTAATCCGGTGCTCAGTTGAGCCGCAAGCGAAACAAACTTGGATCTTCTTTGGCTTCGGGCAGTTGGGTGAAATGTGTCCCTCCTGGCGTCAATTGTAGTAAGTACTGCACCTGTGACACCCCTAAATTCGGGTACTTCGTTTTCACATGATTTGGTGTTCACTTTCTATTTAACACATATATCTACCCAAAGAATTGCAAAACCAATTACAACCTTCATAAAACTTAAATAAAATCTTCCTTGACAAAGGATTACAACTTGTCCAAATAAAATCCCAGGGTTAACTAAACCTTAACATCAAACAAAGTAAATGCAGAAATAAAACATCGTCAACTAAATCTTATTACAATATAAACTTGAAACCACAAGCCTTCACTTGCTCATCTTTCCTATTCCTTTACTTGTTGACGGAATGTCAACATTCTCGGCCTTAACTGCAAGGGTTTGTAAAAATATGCAAGAGTGAGGAAACAAAAGCTTACTTGAAATACAACAGTGATATGATATAGTGAATATTTTCAAAAGAGTTTGAATCACCTTACTTTCATCAAAATAAAGAATTGAATAATAATTCTTCCATCATCTTTAAAGTTTGAGTATAGACTTTATCTAAGGTTCATACGATCTTGAACTATGTCCTAGGTTATAAATATTTCTATTTAAACCTTTAATAGTCATTAAGACTATGGACCTTCAACTCGTACTCAGGGGGATCAGCCCTTCATACCATGTATTGTGCACAACCATCTTAACGCTTTCGCATAAATGTCCCCTTATAGATAGGGTTGTTCGTTCTTAGTATTTGAATATAAGTCCGCACCAAAAAAAGTTTGGTTTGGATAGATAAAGGAACTTTGGAGTTTCAACTATCATCAACCAGAAGTAGTTGAATCGACTCACAGTGCTTTAACAGTTCAATAATATAAAAATCACGAACCAATTGTAAGATATAGAAATAATCTACATAATAAGTAGGCATGCTTTAGAAATAACTTAAAGCAATTGAAAGAATAAGTAGATCTTGCTTGAACAATTAAGTCAAGATCACAACACTATGACAATAATTGCATTATGAACATTGGAATACGATATAACTTATACAATACATAACAAGTTAAGAATCGTAAATAAACTTGCATGACATCTTAAGTAAGGGTTAGAGAACTTGCATAATAAAAAGATGTATTTATAAAGCTTGCATAGCGTATAAGAATAGTTTAGAAAGCTTGTACAAAGTAAATGTCGAGTTTAGAAATAGTAACTTGCTTAACGTATAAGAATAATGATTAGGGAATTTGCCTCAAGCGCAAGCTACACTTTAATAACTACAATCACTTCACAGTTATCCTACACATTCACATTACGTTCAAAACATCTATTAGTACTCAACTACAACGTTTAAACCATTGAACTTCACAATCAAGTCCAACTCACAACGTTGTTTACAACATAGGTTGCTAACTAGCCACATACGTGAGTATAAACTCACGACATACATTCACAAGCTTATAACGCTTTAAATCATGTGGTGTACCTTATGAAAGTAACACACTCATACACATGTAACACATTCATATAAAACTTCAATCTATCTTAAACACATCAAAAGCATGTTATCTTATTACCAATTACATTTATCAAGTCATAGAAATAAGTTAGCTAAACAAACGGGGCATGAAAACTCAACAAGCAAAAACCAAACTTCCCAGGCAGCTTGTTAACCCGCTGGGGCGGGTCTCCCAAGGGAAATAGCCCCGCTGGGGTGGGTCCCTCCTCTGGTGGAAGTGCTGGTTCGCGAATTGGCAGAGAAATAAGCCAATTTGGCTTATTTCTTCACATCGAATTCGATTTTCCCAACATAATTAACATGAAACTTGCTAACAACAATATTTTAAACTCTTTAACATGATTATAACATGAAAAATCCATACAACACATGATCAAACCAATGTTTTTCATGATTTTCGAAGAAAACTACGATATTAAGCATTCTTGACGAAAATTACTATTACGAATTCGTTTTTCAATCAATTCCAGTAATTCTAATTGTAATAACTCCTATTCTTAACATACTAACATAATCCATTATCAATTTAAACAATAACCCACAATCAAACATTAATTTTATATTTTCAAAAGCCATTTTAAAAAAAAATAGTTTATAGTAGATCATATGAACACAATTCTTCTTGTTTATCAAAATTACATGGATTGAATTGTTAAAACAACTATATAACTCCTATCACATCATGCTATAACACATATTACACATAGCTTCATGCTTACATCAATTTCTTTGATAATTTAAGAACTATTTTCAAAGTAACTTCATAACAGAGTACTATGAACATGATTTCATAGTGTTCATCATATCCTTATGAATTGAAACACTTAAACAACTATAAAAATCACATATAAGCATATATATATATATATATATATATATATATAAATATATGTACACATCCCATACACATATCAAAATCAAGAATTTTCACAAAGAGATCTTTATAGAGAATTCTAAAACTATGAAATTATAGAAGAACATGATTACAACTTATGGAGTTCTAAGATTATACCTTTTCTAGTTTGAATTAAGAGAAGAGATGGAGATGATGATGGAGTATAGCTCTCTTCTTGCTTTTTCAAAGTTTCTTCTTCTTCCTCTTCTCTGATAATTCTCTCTAACCCTTTCTCTCTGTTTCTTTCTTTCTTTGTAAAACTAACGTACTTACTTATCTAACATATATTGTATAATATACATATATATATATATATAATATATATGTAACCTATAAGTAATAAGTATAATACTAATTACCATAATAAATATTACTAATTACATAAGTTATAAGAATTTAAAAAGTGAGGCCTTGTTTGGCAACTCAATTATTTTAAAACAAATCCTTTTGTTAACTAAAGTCATATTTGGTAAAATAAGCTTAAAAATCCTTTTTCATTCTTTTAATAAATCTTTACTCCATAGATTAAATACTACACTTATTTAATTAAATTACAACATTCTAATTCAATTAAATAAAAGCTAACATTCATATAATACTTAATTGTCACACTTGAAATTACATTCATGTAACACTTAGTAAATTACAACAAATACTTAGCACATAATTTTAAATCTAATTTAATTATTCTCAACTAAATTAGAATTATGCTACACCATTACTAACATATCAATTTAATTAAATATTACTCTTAATTAAATCAGTTCACACAATCACATAATTTATTTATTTAACTCAATCAATAAATCACATAAAATATTAATTCACTCAATAAATATTAAAATTTAACATATTAAATCTCAATCGTTACAATCTTCCCTCCTTAAAAGGATTTTGTCCCCAGAATCACAACATAAAAAAATTCTCATAAAAAAATTTATCATCTGTTATATTTTCCCCCCCTTAAAAGGATTCTGTCCCCAGAATAGATATATAAGGGGTTACAAAAATCAATTAAGCAAATAATTGCGGATAAAATTTTATCATAACATCTTCGAGTTCCCACGTGGCTTCTTCAGCACTGTGGTTCCTCCAGATTACCTTAACAGAAGGTATCACTTTATTCCTAAGCACTTGTTCCTTTCTGTCAACTATTTGAATAGGAACCTCTTCATAAGTTAAGTCTTTATCAAATTATAAAGGCTCGTATTCTATTACATGTTTATAGTCGTGTTTGTAAGGTCGTAACACGAAAATGTGAAAGACGTTATGTATATTCTCAAGCTCCGGAGGTAATGCTACCTCGTAAGCAACCTCGCCCACCTTTCGTAGTACCTCGAAAGGTCCAATAAATCGGGGACTCAACTTCCCCTTCTTACCGAATCGAATCTTCCCCTTCCAAGGAGACACTTGTAGAAAAACGAAGCTCCCTGGTAAAAATTCTCGATTCTGTCGATGTTGATCGGCATATTTCTTTTGTCTGTCTTGAGCAGCAACTAATCTTGTTCTGATCAGCTTCACGATTTCAGCAGTTTGTTGCACCAATTTTGGTCCCAACAGCTGACGTTCACGGACTTCATCCCAGCACAAGGGAGTTCTGCATTTCCTGCCGTATAACGCTTTGTAAGGCGGCATGCCGATAATCGCGTGGTAACTATTATTGTAGGCGAACTCCATCAATGGTAGATGATCATCCCAGCTTCCCTTAAAATCTATCACGCAAGCTCTCAGCATATCCTCAAGCGTCTGTATTGTTCTCTCGCTCTGGCCATCGGCCTGAGGATGGTATGTTGTGCTCATTCGCAATTGAGTTCCCAGACACTCTTGCAATCGCTTCTAAAAATTCGACGTAAAACGCGGATCTCTACCTGACACAATCGACACTGGAACATGTTTGTCGATTTATATGACATAATTGACGCGCAAGTATACACGGCGAACGAGTAATAAAAAGTAAGTACAGATATCGTCCCATAGAGAATTAAGTGATAAAAGGTCGCCAAAGCACTAATCCGTAATCATCTTAGTCTTATTTAAACGAGTGGTAAAGATTTGGGATTAAAACTAAATTAAACTAGACAAGGAATTTAAACTTAAACTAAATAATCTTAGGGTAAAATCAGATAATGAAGGCATGAGATCCCAATTTCCCCTAATGATTCATCTAAATCAATAAACTCCAAAGGTTCCATTGGAATCTCAAAATAAAACCTAAGTCATGAATGACTCAAGTCTATTATCCACAAAAGAATACACATCATCCAAATACAAATGAATAACAAGGAGAGTTAAAGTAAAAGAGTGCAAATCTGTGTTCCTTCTCCAAGCTTGGATCTTTGATGTCCTCTAATTGTTTCAACCATCAAGTCTAATCTAACCCTAGAAAAGTAACTATTAACAACTAATCTAACACTAATCTACTCCTAAGCTATACAAGAAATGTAAAAGAAAAGGAGGAGAGCTAGGGCTAGGGCTTTAGGCCAAATGTATATGATCCCCTTTCTGCTAAAATCGAGCCCCCCTTATATGCCTTTCTTCCTCTCCCGTCTGTCCAAGCAAAAAGTCAAAGCTGGCTGAGAAATAGACTGGCGCGGTGGCGCGCCAAAATGCCTTGGAGAGGGCGCGGCAGCGCGGCCCTGCAGGCTTTGTTGCTGGCTTGCTTCTGCTGCTGCACTTGGCTGCCATCATCGTGCTTGCCTTCTTGCTTTCTTGCTGCACTATAGCATCACATTTCCTTGCTCCTTTGCTATGCCATCATGCCTTCCTTCAGATTTAAGCCACTTCCAGTGCTTAGCTCTAGTAGTGCTTAGCTCTAGTAGTGCTTAGCTCTAGTAGGCCATCTTTCATCCTTTAACGCTCAATAAACGCCAAGAGAGTTCTTAAACTTGAAAAACACAAAATAAAGGAAAAACACGTGAAAAGCACAAAAGTGCTTGAGTTTCGGCAACAGAACAAGCTGGTTACTATCCGAATAAGTGGTCATAAAAATCACTTATCAAATACCCCCAAACTTACACGTTGCTTGCCCTCAAGAAACCAAAACAAAACTAAACAAAAGATACAATGCAGTATCTACATTGTATGCAACCTCTACTACTATGAATGCGAATCCATGTCTCAGTCAGTATTGAACTTTTAAAGCAATGCCTTAGAAAAATCACAAGATAATCAAATAGATAAGCTACCAAAAACAAGATCATAAGGCATATCCTTGCAAATCCAAAACTGTCAGCACTGATGTATTGTGCGTTGTGTGCCTGGCAACCATTAAACATGCTTTGAACAAATATATTACATAATATGCTTCTTAGGGGAAAAACCAGTTATAACTCAAGAAAAGCAGTAAATCATATAAGTTCTAACCAAGACCATGTATTACTAGAGTTAAGAGTCAACAGGGGGGTTTTCATTAAGCTCTTATTACTCACGAGGGCATATTCGCACTTTCCCATGTACACAATCAACTGTGCAATGCCTAGTTCTCTTAGGTTTTTCAATGATATTCATGTAGCGAGCTTTCAACCAACGATTCCCAGACCAGACGGCCTTAGGGCGCTGGGTGTAGAGACACCCCGAGGACTTACTTGCTCGAATATCAAAGTCCACAGAACTCGACGTAGCCGAAGTGTTTGTTTTATTTTATTTTCTTTCTTTTTCTGAATCTTTTTCTTTTGTTTTCTTTTCTTTTTCATAGGGGAGTGCGTCTTACGCTCCATCTCCCCAAATATCATGCAAAACCCCTATTTTCCCCTAAACTTAAGCTTTTTATAGTCTAGCTATTATCATCTGAGAACTGAAACTCTTTTATTAAAACATAGATTTCCCACCAGAAGACAAGTATGCGAATATTTAAACTAAGCACTAACCAGTATTTGACAGATAAGGATTTACATATATGACAATGAAATCAAGCTTAAGTCTTAAATCAGTTCGAAAATCAAGTGATTTTCAGTTTCCTCACAGGCCAAATATATAGCTAACTGAAACTGGATTCATGCAGAATGCAAAATAGAATGCAAAAAAATTTAAAATTTTGACAAATTTTAACTATTTACAACCTACATGCACTAAATGAACTGACACAACATGAAATAAAGTACTACATGCAAAACAAAAAATGAAGTACCTACATGCAAAACAAAACAAAACAAAACCAATACCCCCAAACTTAAGCTGTTCAATGTTCTCATTGAAGGTAAAGGTAAAAAGAAACTCCCCTACTCGACTTCATCGTCGCCGTCGTCCTCTTCGTTCTCCTCAGCTGGTGGTGTGTCTGGAGGTGGATAAGCAGCGGCGGATCCGTAGGTCGAGAACTGCACCTGAACTCCCATCTGGCCAAATGCGTGGGATAATGGCCCACAAAAATTAGTAGTGAATGCCTAGAAGTTTGTGCTCATGGCGTCCATCCTGCGCTGCAGTCTCCTCTCCATCCTGTCTATATGCTCCTGAATTGAGTGAGAGGACTCGGACTGTGGTGGTGGCATCCTCTCTAAAGTCTCCTCAGCCTCTCTCTGATCTGGTAGAATAAACCCTGCTCCCAAAGAATGAGATCTGCCCCCTTTCCAAACCTTAAATGACTCGATGGTAGGGTGGTCAAGGGTGTTCATAGGCATCTGCATCGGCTTTGCATCCGACCACATCACTCCATTCGCAATGCATAGTCTGGTGATCACTGATGCGTGTGGATACTAGCTGAGTTACCGCCTCTCAGAAATCTGCGGATTGAACTATTAATCACATAACCCAAGTTGATTCTTTTGCCTTTGACAATCCCATATAACAACACAGCTCGGTCCTTAGTGACTTCATTCTGATGCTGTGTCGGCATCAGATTCGCACAGATAAAGCTGTACCACGCCTTCCCATACCTACTCAAGGCCGACTGAGGGAAATGTAGCTTCAGATCAGTCCCCTGCTTTAGCTTCCAAGCAGTGCCCGACTTGCACAGCTAATCACAGATAGTGTCCAGTTCTGATCCCCAATCCTTAGTATACAAAGAATCTGGTGCATCCAATGCAATATTCGGTAAATCAAATAGCTTGTTGATGCGCTCCTTTGCACTAGGACACCTCACATCCCCTCACAAAGACCTTATTGGACGTCGTATGCTTCGCGTTGGCATAAAATTCCTGAACCACCAAGATTGGGGCAGCCAAAGGCTCATCACAGAATAAGTTCCAACCCCTCCTTCGGATCATAGATGTCATACGCCCGTCCAAGTTCTCGTTTGGTGCTAACCCTAGCTCCGGCACAAATGTCCTGCCTACCAATGCACTGTAAAAGAACTTCTGAGCCTTCAGACTTATGAACTTGTGGTCATCATAGTCGATGCCACCTCCTCCTTGCTCAAAATCGCTGCCCCTGGATGTGGACTCCCTCCTACTCCTCTTGGATGCCATAAGAACTGAATATTGAAGGCGAAAATCCAACACTGTATTCCCCAAACCAACCCAACTCAAAATTCTTGCTATGCCTTCGGACCCCAAATCACTGTCTCAATTGATCAAGTTGAGAGGATGAGGACGATGGGTTTGTTGGAGAATTCAACCGAGGAAATAGGAATTTTTGAAATTACGCCCTGGTGTAGGGGGAAATTTGTGTATGAAGTTAGGTTTGATTGATAGAGAATGGAAGAGATGGAAGATGGGAAGCTTGCTTGAAGGGATTCTAGGGTTTAGGAGGAAGGATTTTCTATTTTTAAAGAGGAGGCTTGGAGTTCGTTTGGAATGAAATGAAGTATTATCACAAAAATCTGCCGAATTTTCTATTAAGTTATGCCTCGTCTGCCCTTCGCGCGGCCGCGAGCAGATGCAGGTTTAAATGGCCGCTGCTGTGCCCTTTGCTGTTTTTAGTTTCTGCAGAATTTTGGACTTGGAGCAGCCATGGCATGTGACTTTGCTTCATTTTGAGCAGCTTTCCACCTGAAACATAGATATAAGACTTATTAATCCCTCTAAAACTACTAAAGCTACTATTATCTATTTACAATTAAAAGAATGAAATATAACAGGATATATGCATTTGACTTCCCAAAAACTCCTATGTGCGTATATGTAACGTGCTTGAGCATCATCATATGTGCAAGTGCATCAAGAGTATATCCAAGACGTTATAGACCCAAAAATTATATGCATTCATGCCTGAAACCAAAAATGTAGGCATTGAACCTTTAAAACCAAAAATGTGGAAATATGTACAACTAATAACTATACTACTGAGAATTAAACATGCGGGGGAAATAAAGATAGACAAGTAAATAGAATTAAACAAGGAGGGAGAGAGAGAAATATGATGGGGTGCCTCCCATCGAGCGCTTGATTTATAGTCCTCTAGCTGGACTCTATCTGAGACGACTATCCGACCCCTCGACGATATTGGAGAACCCCTCCATCCATCAGAATTGCAATATGCTTTTGGAGGCTTCCCAATAGGAGAGGACTCAGGATTAAACTACCTAGCATCAGATATATATGAGAATTCCTAGTACTGAAGGTTGGGGAGCTAGGCAATGGTTCCATTGTGCTTGTGAAATGATTGGGGCATTGAGGTTTACACCACACAATAGATTCTTCTTCTATTCTCTCTTCTTCTGACCACCATAGTTTGAAGATTGCAGACTCTCTCATATCATCGAGATCCGGCTCTGTAATATGGCTACCAAGGGGGCAAGGGTGTGCAAACTTCACTGGTGTTTCCCACTTAGGCTGAGAAGGCTCTTGGGGTATTGTCACGGTTGGTTCATAGATTTCCACGTCCCTAAGCATCTCCTCTACATCCATTGCCTTATGCTCGTCCAGTTGCAAGTGCACTTCAAGCTCTTCATCAGTCTCTGCATCCATATCATAGCACCAATCTTTCTGAGGGTCATAACTTACGGATTCAAACATCTAAGGCATAAAATCTTGCACTGTTGTCTCTTATTCACATACCTCCTCCTTCCTTAATGCCGTGCTAATCTACTCCACCCAAATCTAAAGATCCTCAATCGATTGCTCTTGCTTAATCAAGGTCTCCTCTGTCGATGCTATGGAATTCCCCCACATAATTTCTAATCCTTCCTTTTCTATTTCAGCCATGGGATCCATGTCCTAAGTCTCACTGGTAGAAGCATGGTTGATGGGGGCCATCTGATATTGAAAACTTTGGTTTGATGGTTCATGGCTCTCAAACAACTCCTCTTGTTTTTCTGAGCTTGCATACATGAATTCCATTGAAGACTGTTCTCCTTGTAAACACGGGGGTTGGTTTGTGGGATAGGGTGCATAAATTGGACTTGGCTCGTATTGATCTTGATAGCTCACAGTATTGGTCAGAATCCCTTGTTCTTCCTCTATCATCAAGGCCTTGCTAATTTGCTCTGCCCACATCTGAATATTCTTGACTGACTTCTGTTGCTCAATCAAGATGTCCTTTAGTGATTCTATGCCACTTCCTTCCTCCAAGCTTGCATTTTCTATGTCACCCTCAAAATTGTGTTGAGGCTCATAAACTAGAGTCTAGAAGGTGCATTATGGGGCATACGCGGGATTTAGATCCCAGTATTGGTCTTGATAGTAGTTTACTGAACGGTCTGGGTGATACCCCCAGTCTTGCTGATAATCTGGATAAGGTACACTGTAGGAGTGCTCACCCCCATACTGCTCCTGTCCAAAACTGATAGGCTCCTGATGGCTCGTGTAGCTCCCAACACCGTAGTCATAGGTCACTGCCGTCTCTCGACTCTGCTGAGCTGCAACAGTATCCAACTTTCTCGAGAGAACCTCTAGCTGTGCTAAAAGTGTTGCGATTGGGTTAACGCCATCATTGTATGCTTCCCTTGGTTGCTCTTGCCTATTGTAACCCCATGGATAAAAATTTAAATCCATTGTACCTGAAAAGAGAATATGAGAAGAGAATTAAACAAAATAAAAAAGAAATGTTTAAATTAAGACTAATTTGATTGAACTAATGTTGGCAAACAGTTATCCAATTAATTCCCCGGCAACGGCGCCAAAAACTTGTTGGTCGATTTATATGACACAATAACGCGCAAGTATACGCGACCAACGAGTAATAAAGAGTAAGTATAGATATCGTCCCACAGAGAATTAAGTGATAAAAGGTTGCCAAAGCACTAATCCGTAATCATCTCGGTCTTATTTAAACTGGTGGTAAAGATTTGGGATTAAAACTAAATTAAACTAGACAAAGAAATTAAACTTAAACTAAATAATCCTAGGGTAAAATCAGATAATGAAGGCATGAGATCCCAATTTCCCCTAATGATTCATCTAAATCAATAAACTCCCAATTAGGTCAAGTTAACCGTCATGGTTGTTAGTCGAGAACACGAAAGTGAGAGAAGGCCATCTTTCGATGCACCTACTCCATACCACGTGCAATCCACAGATGATAGAACGCACGTGGACACCCACATTATCTAAACCCCTATATGTCTATGGTGTTTACAAATAATTAGGGATTAAGGTCAAGTTCTCTAATGACTACGAGCGGCGCTTCGGTATATGTCTATCCTAAGCACAAATCATATGTCTAACGCCATGTAAACACATAATCGCCAGCTATTATAATTTGATCTAAACCTACATTTCATCTTTCAAGTCCACATAGGTTATCACAGTAATTGTTAGCTAAGAAATTAAGCAATGAAGGCATGAATCACAATAGACAATCACATAGCAATTAACAATAATCAACACGAAACCAAATCAATATTAATTACTCAAAAGGTTCCATTGGAATCTCAAAATAAAACCTAAGTCATGAATGACTCAAGTATATCATCCACAAAAGGAATACACATCATCCGAATATAAATGAATAACAAGGAGAGTTAAAGTAAGAGAATGCAAATCTGTGTTCCTTCTCCAAGCTTGGATCTTTGATGTCCTTCAATTGTTTCAACCATCAAGTCTAATCTAACCCTAGAAAACTAACTACTAACAACTAATCTAACACCAATCTACTCCTAAGCTATACAAGAAATGTAAAGGAAAAGGAGGAGAGCTAGGGCTAGGGCTTAAGGCCAAATTTATATGATCCCTTTTCTGCTAAAATCGAGCCCCCCTTATATTCCTTGCTTCCACTCCAGTCTGTCCAAGTAAAAAGTCAAAGTTGGCTGAGAAATAGACTGGTGCGATCGCGAGCCAAAATGCCTTGGAGAGGGCGCGGTTGAGCGGCCCTGCAGGCTTTGTTGCTGGCTTGCTTCTGCTGCTGCACTTGGTTGCCATCATCGTGCTTGCCTTGTTGCTTTCTTGCAGCACTATAGCATCACATTTCCTTTCTCCTTTGCCATGCCATCATGCCTTCCTTTAGCTTTAAGCCACTTCCAGTGCTTAACTCTAGTAGGCCATCTTTCATCCTTTAACGCTCAATAAACACCAAGAGAGTTCCTAAACCTGAAAAACACAAAACAAAGAAAAAATACGTGAAAAGCACAAAAGTACTTGAGTTTCGGCAATAGAACAAGTTGGTTACTATCCGAATAAAGTGGTCATAAAAACCACTTATCAGAACACCGTGTCGAGAAATAATTTCCTTAACGTACAACTTCGCCTAATGTTCTAAGTTGTACTTAATCCTGATCGGCAGAAAGTGGGCTGACTTCGTCAGTCGATCCACAATGACCCATATTACATCAAAACCCTTCTGAGTCGCTGGAAAACCAACCACGAAATCCATCGTGATATGCTCCCACTTCCACTCTAGAATTTTCAACGGTTGTAGCAATCCGCTACGTCTCTGGTGTTCTGCCTTGACTTTCTGGCAAGTTAGACATTTCACAATGCATTCAGCAACACCCCTCTTCATATTCGGCCACCAAAAATAGTGCCTAAGATCCTTGTACATCTTCTTACTCCTAGGGTGAATTGAATATTTCGCACTGTGAGCTTCGCTCAAGATCTCCTCCTTAACTTCTGGTACTGGCGAAACCCAAATTCTACCTTCAAATCGTAGCAGTCCCTCACTGTCAATTCTGAATTTAAACTCTTCGCCATCAGTTAATCTCTTCCGAATCTTCTCGCATTCTTCGTCGTGAAGTTAAGCTTCTTTCACCTTGTCTACCAGAGTAGAACCAGTAGTTACTTGAAATAACTTCTCATCTCATTCCTTCAGAAACTTCACTTCTAGCTCTAATCTAACCATCTGTTCTATCAACTGATCCTGATCAGTTAACATATTCAGCTTCTCCAGACCTTTCCTGCTCAAAGCGTCGGCGACAACGTTAGCTTTACCCGGATGATAAAGTATTTCGCAGTCGTAGTCTTTGATTAGTTTTAACCATCTCCTTTGGCGCATGTTCAAATCCTTCTGGGTAAAGATATACTTCAGACTCTTGTGATCTGTGTATATTTCACACTTCTCTCTATATAGGTAGTGTCTCCAAATCTTTAGAGCAAACACTACTGCCGCCAATTCTAAGTCATGAGTCGAATACCCCTTCTCGTAATCCTTCAGCTGACGTGACGCATAGGCAATGACCTTGTCGCTTTACATCAACACGCAGCCTAAACCCTTATGTGAGGCATCACTATATACCACAAAATTCCCCGAAATATTCGGTAAAGACAACACCGGCGCAGTACTCAACCTCTTCTTCAATTCCTGGAAACTTTCCTCACACTTTTTCGTCCAAAAAAACTTAACTGTTTTATGAGTCAAATTCATCAATGGAGTGGCGATCTTGGAAAAATCTTGGATAAATCTTCGGTAATAACCTACCAATCCCAAGAAACTCCTCACTTCAGATGGCATTTTTGGCTGATCCCAATTCATTACCGCTTCAACCTTCGACAGATCCACCGAAATACCATCCTTGTCGATCACATTACCAAGAAATTGCACACGATCCAACCAGAATTCGCACTTTGAGAATTTTGCATAAAGTTTTTCTCGTCTCAGCGATTCTAAGGTTAGCCTTAAGTGTTCAGCGTGTTCCTCCTCGGTCTTGGAATAAACCAGAATATCATCTATGAACACCACTACAAACTTGTCCAGGAATGGCTTAAACACCCTATTCATTAAGTCCATAAATGCAGCTGGGGCATTCGTTAGACCAAATGACATCACCAAGAACTCGTAATGACCATATCGAGTCCTAAAAGCCATTTTCGGTATATCTTCCTTTCTCACCTTTAATTGATGATACCCGCTTCTTAATTCGATTTTCGAGAAGTATTTAGCACCCTTCAATTGATCAAACAAGTCATCAATCCTAGGTATGGGATACCTATTCTTGATCGTAACTTTGTTCAATTCTCTATAGTTAATGCAAATACGCATCGATCCATCCTTCTTCTTCACGAACAACACTGGTACTCTGCACGGTGAAACGCTCAGTTAAATATATTTCTTGTCCAGCAATTCTTGTAATTGAACCATCAGTTCCTTCATCTCAATTGGAGCCATTCGGTACGGAGCTTTCGAAATTGGAGCAGTTCCCTGCGCTAGGCCGATCATGAACTCTATCTCCCTATCTGGCGGAAGTCCTGGCAAATCGCTCGGAAAAACATCCACAAACTCCTTAACCACTAGTATCTATTCTATCTTTGGGCTCTCCTTACGCGTATCTACTATGTAGGCTAGATATCCTACACAGCCTTGCGTCAAAAGTTTCTTGGCTTGCATCACCGTCAGATAGCTCGCCTGTCTAGGCGATTTACTACCATAGAACATTACCTTTGACAGAGTCGTAAGGTTTGCCGACTTCTTCTGACAGTCGATTACTGCCCCATGGTTGAACAACCAGTCCATCCCCAATATGACATCGAATTCCCTAAGTTTTATCGGAATTAAATCTACCCTCAGCTCCTGACCCTTAATGTCCAACCTACAGTTCTTGTATACAAACCTAATAGGAATGACTTCCCTATTCGCAATTTATATGTTCAAGGGGTAAGCTAACTCCTCTACAAGTAAGTCTAGGGTTTTAGCAAAATCATCAGATATGAATGAACAAATAGCACCTGAATCAAATAATACATATGCATTTATACTATTGATCGAAATAATACCTGCCACCACATCCTTTGATTGCATGGTGTCCTGTACCGTCAAGTTGAACGTACGGGTGGTGTGTCGAAAGGCTTGCAGTGGCGACGATCCGGCAATAGTCAGAGTGCTGTCGCTGCCATTTCCTCCATTCCCTATTGACCCTGCCGCTGGCTTCTTAGGGCAGTTGCGAGCCATGTGATCCTTGGATCCACATGTATAGCAAGCTCCCTTCTTCGGGTTTGGGCAATTTGGCGCGATGTGGCCTTCCTTACCACAGTTGTAGCACACCCATTTCCCTTTCATGCACACTCAAATGTGAGTCTTCCCGCATGTAGCACATGCTTTGAGTTTCCTCTTCTGTTGGCCTCCCTGTTGACTCCCAGCAGAGGTACTGTCGTTCCACTTCCTTTTTTGATAGATAGCCCTGCTACCACTAGCCTTGTTTTCTGTCTTATTCTTCTTCTTCTTCTCTTGGTTAAACTTAGTCACCGCGTCGCTTCCTCCCTCAGCAAGTATGGCCTTTTCCAGCACAGCAGCAAACGTATTCAGATGGAACATAGAGACCTTACTGTAGAGCCAGGGTTTCAGTCCCCGCTCAAATCTCCTCGTCTTCCTAGCGTTCGTACTGACTTGGTATGTAGCGAACCTAGCCAGTTCATTGAACTTAGCGGCATACTCAGACACCGTCATCCCCCCCTTCTTAAGCTCTAAGAATTGGACCTCCATCTGGTCCTGCGAACTCACAGGGAAGTACATTTCAAAGAACATCTCTTTGAAACGTACCCACGGTATGACTCCTTCACCTTCTCTGGTCTTATTAGCCTTCCACCAGAAGCTAGCATCTGACTTTAACATGAAAGTCGTGAATGCCATTTTCTGGTCTTCACCGACCTTAGCCACGTCAATGACCTTCTCCATTTCCATAACCCACGTCTGTGCATCTATCGGGTTTGTTGATCCCTTGAATTTAGGCGGCCTACTGCCTTGAATTCCTTAAATGTAGTACCCTGCACTTGCGGCTGATTCGTCATCGCTCCTGTCAGCAGGTTCACTAACTGCTGAACCGAGTTAGGGTTTGTTCCGTCATTGTTGTTTGTCTAACCCTCGGGGTTTTGATGTGTTGGTCTTCTTCTAGGAGGCATTTTCAAATTTTACACTTAAATTTGCTCCTTATTCAATTTTTAAGTATTCAAGTTCAGCTTAAACACTTAAATAACTCAGTTCATATATGAACACATAGCACATCCATAAACTTCTTTTATTCATTACTCGTAGTTTTAAAATATAGGATAGATAGCATTTCTGCTATTTACATCATCTTTCCTGAACTAGAACAAGTTATAGGACTACATCATCACTTTATCCCATTATTATCTCAAATTATGGGATTAACATCTATTTATTACAAAATGAAATACATAATTTAAAAGCTCTAATGTCTAAGCATATTAAGATGTCGCACAGCCTCTCTTCGTTCTTCCTCCATCACCCGAAACGCTGTCCTTCGGTCCACCACATACCACGGTAAACCTTGGAACTGAGCTGGGTAATAGAAGATACGGTCTTGGGCCCTATCTATGGCCGTATGGAAAGTGTATTCTGTTTTCCTTAGCTTGGCTCTCTTGGTTTCAGCCTCATCTTCAGCTCGATATGCTCGTTGAATAGCCCTCAAGCTTGTTTCCTTAGCTCTGGCACGCTTTGTTGACTCCTCTTGGATGTCTTGCTTTAGCTTTGCTAGCTCGGCTCGGGCCTCGTCTCTATCATTCTCTACGTGGACTATCTTCCACTGCACTTCCCCTAGATCACTAGCTATCTCTTGGTTTCTTCGAGCTCTCCGACTTGACCATAAAGCTCCACGTTACTGTCGTAGACCGCCTCGTACATCTCAGCACAGACAGAGTGAGGTGGGAATTCCTCTTCGGGATCCTCTTCCTGCTCTTCAGACTCGTCCGTGTCCTCTTCCTTTGGAATAGGTGTCAGCTCACGCTCCTGACCAGCTATGGTGATCACTGGAGATGACTCTCTCCTAACCAGCTGCTCCCAGACAATATGGATGTCTCGGGGCTCCTCCTCTCTAGGCACCTGAGGTATATCCTCTCTAGCCTAACAAGACTCTCCAATGTTCGGCATCCTGACAAAAGAATTTTAAAGTTTATTATTACGTGATACCGAGTCGTCACTCTTCAAATACCTAAACGTAAACACATAGCACTAAGGTAGTTTATTATCTTTACCTATCACCACTATCTTTTCGATCTTCCTATAAGGCTACTACCTAAGGTTTCTCCCCCCACCTAAGGTTCATAACCTACTGCTTTGATACCAACCTTTGACACCCCCAAATCCGAGTACTTCGTTTCCACATGATTTGGTGTTCACTTTCTATTTAAAACATATATCTACCCAAAGAATTGCAAAACCAATTACAACCTTCATAAAACTTAAATAAAATCTTCCTTGACAAAGGATTACAAATTGTCCAAATAAAATCCCAGGGTTAACTAAACCTTAACATCAAACAAAGTAAATGCGAAAATAAAACATCGTCAACTAAATCTTATTATAATATAAACTTGAAACCATAAGCCTTCACTTGCTCATCTTTTCTTTTCCTTTACTTGTTGACAAAATGTCAACATTCTCGGCCTTAACTGCAAGGGTTTGTAAAAATATGCAAGACTGAGCAAACAAAAGCTCACTTGAAATACAACAGTGATATGACATAGTGAATATTTTCAAAAGAGTTTGAATCACCTTACTTTCATCAAAATAAAGAATTGAATAATAATTCTTCCATCATCTTTAAAGTTTGAGTATAGACTTTATCTGAGGGTCATACGACCTTGAACTATGTCCTAGGTTATAAATATTTCTATTTAAACCTTTAACAGTCATTAAGACTATGGACCTTCAACTCGTACTCAGGGAGATCAGCCCTTCGTACCATGTATTGTGCACAACCATCTTAACGCTTTCGCATAAATGTCCCCTAATAGATAGGGTTGTTCATTCTCAGTATTTGAATACAAGTCCGCACCAAAGAAAGTTTATTTTGGATAGATAAAGGAACTTTGGAGTTTCAACTATCATCAACTAGAAGTAGTTGAATTGACTCACAGTGCTTTAACAGTTCAATAATATAAAAATCATGAACCAATTGTAAGATATAGAAATAATCTACATAATAAGTAGGCATGCTTTAGAAATAACTTAAAGCAATTGAAAGAATAAGTAGATCTTTCTTGAACAATTAAGTCAAGATCACAACACTATGACAATAATTGCATTATGAACATTGGAATACGATATAACTTGTACAATACATAACAAGTTAAGAATCGGAAATAAACTTGCATGACATCTTGAGCAAGGGTTAGAGAACTTGCACAATAAAAAGATGCATTGATAAAGATTGCATAGCGTACAAGAATAGTTTAGAAAGCTTGTAGAAAGTAAATGTCGAGTTTAGAAATAGAAACTTGCTTAACGTATAAGAATAAGGGTTAAGGAACTTGCCTCAAGCGCAAGCTATACTTTAATAGCTACAATCACTTCACAGTTACCGTACACATTCACATTACGTTCAAAACATCTATTAGTACCCAACTACAACGTTTAAACCATTGAACTTCACACTCAAGTTTAACTCACAACGTTGTTTACAACATAGGTTGCTAACTAGCCACATACGTGAGTATAAACTCACGACATACATTCATAAGCTTATAACGCTTTAAATCGTGTGGTGTACCTTATGAAAGTAACACACTCATACACATGTAACACATTCATATAAAACTTCAATCTATCTTAAACACATCAAAAGCATGTTATCTTATTACCAATTACATTTGTCAAGTCATAGAAATAAGTTAGCTAAATAAACGGGGCATGAAAACTTAACAAGCAAAAACCAAACTTCCCGGGCAGCTTGTTAACCCGCTGGGGCGGGTCCCCCAAGGGAAATAGCCCCGCTGGGGTGGGTCCCTCCTCTGGTGGAAGTGCTGGTTCGCGAATTGGCAGAGAAATAAGCCAATTTGGCTTATTTTTTCACACCGAATTCAATTTTTCCGAACATGATTAACATGAAACTTGCTAACAACAATATTTTAAACTCTTTAACATGATTATAACATGAAAAATCCATACAACACATGATCAAACCAATGTTTTTCATGATTTTCTAAGAAACTACGATATTAAGCATTCTTGACGAAAATTGCTATTACGAATTCGTTTTTCAATCAATTCCAGTAATTCCAATTGTAATAACTCCTATTCTTATACTAACATAATCCATTATCAATTTAAACAGTAACCCATAATCAAACATCAAGTTGATAGTTTCAAAAGCCATTTTCCAAAAAAATTGGTTTATAGTAGATCATATGAACACAATTCTTGTTGTTTACCAAAATTAAATGGATTGAATTGTTAAAACAACTATATAACTCCTATCACATCATGCTATAACACATATTATACATATCTTCATGCTTACATCAATTTCTTTGATAATTTAAGAACTATTTTCAAAATAACTTCATAATAGAGTACTATGAACATGATTTCATAGTGTTTATCATATCCTTGTGAATTGAAACACTTAAACAACTATAAAAATCACATGTAAGCATATATATATATATATATATATATATATATATATGTACACATCCCATACACATATCAAAATCAAGAATTTTCACAAAGAGATTTTTACAGAGAATTCTAAAACTATGAAATTATAGAAGAACATGATTATAACTTATGGAGTTCTAAGATTATACCTTTTCTAGTTTGAATTAAGAGAAGAGATGGAGATGATGATGGAGTATAGCTCTCCTCTTGCTTTCTCAAAGTTTCTTCTTCTTGCTCTTCTCTGATAATTCTCTTTATCCCTTTTTCTCTGTTTCTTTCTTTCTTTGTAAAACTAACGTACTTACTTATCTAACATATATTGTATAATATACATATACATATACAATATATATATATATATATATATATATATATGTAACCTATAAGTAATAAGTATAATACTAATTACCATAATAAATATTACTAATTACATAGGTTATAAGAATTTGAAAAGTGAGGCCTTGTTTGGCAACTCAATTATTTTAAAACAAATCATTTCGTTAACTACAGTCATGTTTGATAAAATAAGCTTAAAAATCATTTTTCATTCTTTTAATAAATCTTTACTCCATAGATTAAATACTACACTTATTTAATTAAATTACAACATTCTAATTCAATTAAATAAAAGCTAACATTCATATAATACTTAATTGTCACACTTGAAATTACATTCATGTAACACTTAGTAAATTACAACAAATACTTAGCACATAATTTTAAATCTAATTTAATTATTCTCAACTAAATTAGAATTATACTACACTATTACTAACATATCAATTTAATTAAATATTACTCTTAATTAAATCAGTTCACACAATCACATAATTTATTTATTTAACTCAATAAATAAATCACATAAAATATTTATTCACTTAATAATTGTTAAAATTTAACATATTAAATCTCAATCGTTACAGCGCCCCTTCCAGCACTTGCCTTGATGATTTTTCCCACACTTTGGGCATCCCTCAGCCCTCTTCTTAAAACCTCCACGAAAATTTCCCGACAGATTATTTTTGTTGTTGTTGTTGTTATTCTCCCACTTTCTCTTTCCTAAGTTACTTCCTCCACTGCTGCTTCCTCCTCCACGGCTTTCTCCTCCCGTATTCTTACCCTTCTTTTCCTTGTTATATTAACTTAAGGCTTCACTGCCACCTTTCGCAATGAACGCCTTCTCCAGCAATGATGCAAAGGAATCAATTTGAAGAACTGCCACCTTATTAAACAACCAAGGCTTCAGTCCTTGCTTAAAACGTCTAGCTTTCCTCTCTTCATCCCCTATCTGGTGTTCTGCAAACCGCGCTAGTTCATTGAACTTAGCCACGTATTGCGCCACCGTCATATCACCCTACTTCAGTTATAGGAACTTTACCTCCATTCTGTTCTTCATGCTCTTTGGGAAATAGTTCTCTGAGAACAGCGTCTTAAATCTCTCCCATGCTATTATCCCTTCTCCCGGTCTTTGTTGATTTGCCTCCCACCAATAGTTAGCTTCGCCCCTCATCATATACGTAGCAAATACCATCTTCTGGTCTTCACCCACACGAGCGATAGTGAAGGCCTTCTTAATCTCCTTGATCCATGTTTATGCAGTGATCGGATCGGTAGTGCCTTCAAACTCTGGAGGTCCTACGCTTCTAAAGTCTTTGAAATTCGTGACTGGGGCTGCTTGAGGATTGGGGCAAACGGGTTCATTGTTCCTTCACCTAAGAGCCTCTCCTAACCAATCCACTTACTTTTGGATCGGGTCTACTTGTTCTCTCTCATTGTTCACTGATTCCTCAAGTGCAGTTAATCTACATCTGGGCTACATTTTCTGCATCACAAAATTTCCACTTTTATTATTCAATTATATTACTTAAGTATTTCTTTAATGCTAAAAAGAATAGAATTTATAACACGTTTCTGAAATAAGATCATTTATATTCATATGCCAAATCATTTCATTACATGATTATCCCTAGCATACTGCTATAAATGTCAATACATATCCCCTACTATCACAAAAGACGGGAGAAACACTAACATACTATCCCTCTAACATAAACCTACTCGGGGTTTACATAACTATCCTATATCTTACACAAAAGATTGGGATTACATCAACATATACATCACATACAAGAATCTACTAAAGCTACTACTAGACTAACTAAGGGGTCTCATCCCAACATCTCGCGCTCCACAGCGCTCTTGTACTCAATTTGCACTATGTACGCTATCAGCTCTCTGCTAATAGTATGTCGGGTCTGTCCCTGCTCTGTTGAGTAGTGGTATACACCATCAATCACCCTCTCAATAGCTGAGCGAAACACGTATCCCATCTTGTTCACCTTCCTCCTCTTACACCTGACTTCATCTTCTAGGTCGTCTGCCCTCTCATTAGCTGCTTCCCACTTCTCCTAGAAGTGGATCCTATCCATTACCTCTAACTCTAGCTGAGTACGAAGAGCCTCTTTCTCTGTTTTCTCGCTCAACTCTCTCTACTCTACCTCTTCCAGCTTTCCTGCCAAATCCACATTCCTGGACACCGACCTGTGGAACAAGGTTCCCATCTGGATTCCTGCCTCCCTGCGGTACCCAATCTCTACCTCTAACTTTGCATCGCTAGCTTCCTCTGGTGGTCCTCGTCCCACAGCTTCTAGAACTCGGACTCCCTCTCTTGAGCCTCAGCCTCCAGCTCCTACACTCTACAGTCTAGCTTTAGGATCTGTTCCTCATACTCTCCCAACATCTGCTCCTCGATAGTAGCCTTATCAACGTCCTCCATGGGCTCATGCTCCATTGGCTCGTCCTCCATAGGCTCCTCCTGTGGATCGAACTCTACCTCAATCTCGTCCTCGTCGTCAAACTCAGACGGTGAAACTGCCTGTACAAGCACAGCCTCTAGAGGTGTCTCATATATAACATGTATATCTCGGGGCTCCTCCTCTGCCACTCTACTAGGTCCTCCCATGTCTGTCATCCTACAATCACAAACATTAGACAAACAAACAACAACCCCATTAGAAAGTTAAATAAAATATAAGTTCATTGTATAGAATGAAATTATATTTCATAAAACACTAAGTCTCTATAGAAAAACTTTACATGAGTCTCATTCCTTTCTATCTTCTAAGTTCTCTTAAGTTATAATCTAAGGACTCTCACTTCTAAGGTTTATAACTACAGCTTTGATACCAACCTGTGACGCCCCCAAATTCGGACCAACACAGTCTTGAATTCGGTTCGTCACGTTCTAAATACTAATACAATAATAATATCTCGCACAACGGAAATACACATACGGAATAGATTATATTTATTTAATATAACCATTCATGTCCCAAGGTTTCGTAACTTAAACATCTCTTACATCTTAAACATTGCTTAAGCATACATAGTCTTAACTAATACATAATAGAATAGAATCTTATTACAATCAACAGAAAAGTTCTACATATATAACAAGCTATTCCGTAGCCTTGCCCTTGCCCTTATTTGTGCCCGAGGGTCCGCCTTGCTCTGTCTTAAATGAAATATTTTTAGGAAAAAACAAGAATGAGCAACAAGTTTGCTCAGCAAGTAATATAGCAATAAGGTGACAATATAATTTTCAATTCCCAAGGGTATGACAGTAACTGATAGTTCAAGGGTAGCAAGAAGTATCAATAGTTTTCCAACAATAGTCGCTAAGGACAGAAACATATCAATAAGATTCAAGGTTTAACCTTTTCATAGTTCAAGAATAATGAATACTGAGTAGTCACTAAGGACTATGAACTTCTACTAGAATCACTATAAGAAATTAGGGATGTAACGAAGGAAATTTTGTTCACATGAGGAGTTTTCTAGCGAAGGAATAGTGAAGAAAAATAATATAGTGACAATATAGTTATTAGTGAAAGAAACATCCTTCACAATTAATATTTTTTCTTTCGCAAAATTAATGTAGTAGAAGGATATTTGGCACCTATTTATAATAAAAAATTGCGAGGGAAAAAAATCTTTTAATGAAGAAATTATTACTCACTATATATTATTGTTCAGAGATTTTTTACGAGAGATAAAATTAGTCACTATTTTATTTATAATTAATTATTTAAAATTAATTATGATAAATATAAATACTTTAAATTTTTAACAATAATAAATTAACTTTTAATAACACTTTTTATAAATAACTAACAATATCCAATATTTGTTTTAATAAATTATAAATAAATAACTTTAGACCACAGTACACTTCTTAATTTTTCCCTAAATTAGAAGGGTTCCACTAGCAGAGCCAGAGAGCCAGAGATACATAAGAAATTCTTCATGTTGAATCGCCGTCGCCGTCACCATCTTCCTCGCGTCGTCGCCCTCTGGTAGACCTCGCCGTCGCCGTGATCTGTTCATCGTCACCGTCCGGCCTCTCTATCTCTCTTAAGTGCTAGGTAAGTTTTCTCCAATTCCATTTTTTCCCAATTTCACTCTATATTCTCCAAATATCAATTGCAGTAATTTTTTAATTAGAAATTTGCCTCAAATTTCTGAGTATTTGAATGGGTTTATATATATATGGATGTCGCTGCTGCTGTTTCAATATTAATTCTTACAACTTTTGCCTCAAATTTCTGAGTATTTGAATGGGTTTATATATATATGGATGCCGCTGCTGCTGTTTCAATATTTGAATGGGTTTATATATATATGGCTGTCGCTGCCGCTGCTGCTGTTTCAATATTAATTTTTTGAGTATTTGAATGAGTCCCAATTTCTCTCCTGGAAACGCCAGAAGGTATTAGTTCACTTTTCTTCTTTCTGTTGCATCAATTCGATTTTACTAAAGGTCAATTTATGACATCAACATATGCTATTATTAGTTCGAAGGCAAAATTATTTGGTGTAATATATTTTAAAATTTATTTAATTGCAATCCAATTGTTGCTAGAAGAAGAAGATGATTTTGGGTGATGTGATAATTGTTGCTAGAAGCAGAAGTTGATGTTAGGTGTTTGATAAATTGCTTCTGAGAAGCAAAACGTGAAGTAGTTACTTTTTAAGTTACTCGAATACTTGTGTACAAGTTTAGGTAATCTAAGTATATAATAGACTTTGTTTTCAGTGAAAAATTGTTAAACTATATCCTATATTTTGTTCGTTACTTTTCTTAGAAGAGACTGGAAGGAGAGTATTGGTAATAATTAGTTATCTGATGTATCTCTTTCTGATGACAGAATGTGGATGGTGTGAACTACTTCCATGTGAAGGTAGTTGGATTACTATTTGTTGCCACCACGAGATCCAATGTGTCACCTTCTCTTGTCCTGGAACTTTTACAGAGAATTGCACGTGTCACCAAAGATTACCATGGTATACTAAATGAAGATTCCTTACGGAAAAATTTTATGCTTGTGTACGAATTACTTGATGAAGTCATTGCAAGTATCCTCGCTTATACTGTCTTATGTTAGATTTGGTAATTTTTGCTTATGACATACATGAAGATGAAAGTGTAGCAAATATATATGAACTCAAACATTTACATTTAGCAGGGAGGGAGTAAGTTTGGGTGCAATTATTGTTCATTTGGATTACCAGATCTCGTAAAAATAAAAGGACCAATGTTTGCATTTAGCTAATATAATACTCACCTGTTCAAACTAATTATAACACCATGTTGAGTTCATGGTTTGTCGTGTTTATTTTATTTGTCTGCTTATGTATATTTAAATTAGGGCCAAATCCTTACTAGAACTCAAAAATATTTTTCAACTTATCGAGTCAAATTTGGACATCAAGAAAATCAGACTAGTGGGTCAAGAATTTCTTTTGGTTTCTACTTGGTAGTCCCTTGTACATAAAACTGCTATGTGTACATTTATGTTTTAATTAACAGTCCCTTATATTTGCAATGTATCAATGTTTTCTCTTGTTAGAGTTGGTGGGGGGCCAAAGCTTGTAGTTTTGAGTTATTTTTGCTAACAAATGCTAAATACTGTTAAAGAATCAACTTTTCTCTTGAAACTTCTTAGCCTTTTTTTTAATCTCAATTAAGCAGCTCATTAGATGTAGCAGCAGATTCTCCTCCAAGTAACTCGAAAAAAGAATAATAATAGTAAAAAAGCATCTTTACTCAGGCTGCATCGGTTGTCCATCTTTTCTAAAAAAAAATTCCTGGGCAAATACATTTCATGAATAGATTTGCAAAAAATCTTAATAGATTGCAATTTACTGTAACATTTCAGTTATAGTTTTTTGATTCTTTAAGGATCTGTCTGGTTCAAACGATAACTTGGTGTAACTGAGACTCACCTTTTCTTTTCTTTTCTTAATTGTACACCCTCCGTTCTAGAATTAGAGATACATTTCTATTTTCACTGACGTAAAATTCCTAATTTGCCATTAACTTTTTACTAAATTCTTAGCTAATATTTAGGGTAAATTTGTGAACATAAAATATCCTTAAAAGTTATCGTTTTAGAAATGTATCTCTAATTTTGTAATAGAGGGAGTAATTTGTAGATTTCGGAAGAATGATCTTAAACATCGATATTCTTCTCGTATTACTTTTTGTGCTAGGATTTTGGTTATGTCCAAACAACGTCCACTGAAGTTTTAAAGGCTTTCTGTATTTAATGAGCCATTACTGATCGATGCTGCACGTTTGCCAGCCCTTGGTCATGCTTCCATCTTTATGGTACTAAGTTGTCCAATTTACTCCATTATGAAATATATATGCTTATGTGACATCTTATATGTATGTGACAATATGTTACAATTTACTGTTACACTTTTGATGCATGCAGTAAGGAACCAAAAGAATGCCAGGAACGGCTGTTACAAAATCTGTGGTAGCAAATGAACCAGGGGGTAGAAAGAGGGAGGAAGTTTTTGTGGATATTATTGCAAAAATAAGTGTTACATTCAGCTCTAGTGTGAGTATTTGTATGCTTCCTTCTAAATTTCCTTATTCCATTATATTATCTTTAATATGTTTTGGAACTATCGAGTGTTGAGAAATTCATCGTAACCATGGTCTGGAAACAGGTTAATAATGTGTTTGCTTGTATGGACGGCTTAGGGGACTAGTAGACTAAGACACGTTTTACAGACGTTACCAAGTACAACATCTTCCACTTCACAAGATAATGTTTGGTTGTTTTTTTTATGATATATATATATATATATATATATATATATATATATATTTAACCTACACGTATATTGAGAAAATAAATTATGTTAATAGTATATAGGGTTCACGTATCAATTTGGCAACTATTAAAATTCATGTCGAAGAACACCCAAAATTTTTGGACAGAGGGAATATAATTTTTATCAAGAGTATTTTTTTGTGGTGATGATATGTTCTTTGTCAATGAAGATTGAAGTCTTTGTAGCTCAGTTAGATGTTTTCAAAATTTATAATATGCTAGCAACAAGGATGTGTGCGGTCGACCATTCTAACGTTTTACGCTGAAAACCTTTGTTTTCCATTATGTAGTCATCAATTTATTTATATGCCTTTCACACCCTCATCATATGTTGCTATAACAGACTATGGTGGTTCTTCTAGGTCAGGAGCAGTAATGCTAGATGATTGTAATTTTTTGAAGTTGACAGAACACCGAGTCTCGTAAGTATTTAATATAAGGCAACATGGGATTTTATATTTAGTGAAAGATCTATTAAATTATATGCATATTATTAGAGCTTGTTTTGAATTAATATTAGTTGTTAGTACGTTCCAGAATTTTTCTACATCAAGTTTATTTTTGTTGTTTTCTTTCAGTTTTCCTTAGGTTTTTGTGTCATTTTTTAACAGTTTAGAATTGCGATGGTTGACATTTAACAACACTATGAATCGGTTGAGGTATTTGCTGATAGTTATATTTTTGTCTTTATCCTTCATTAATCTCTTTAAGTTCGTCAGTTTCATCTTTTCTTATTCTTCGTCTTATTGAAATTGAATTTTGGTGTTTCTCTTGCAGCATGAAGTTTTCACGCACAACCTTGATTTTCTTGAAGAAAATGATGATGAAGTGGATCGAACATTACAAAGTTTATTCTTTCTAGTTTATTGTTATTCTTTCAGTTTTCTTATGTTGGTTAATAAATTTTGTACGTACTATGGTCCTTGGGAGACCAAGATACAATAACAAATTTTGTAGTTATTGTGATTCGAGTATTATCTATTTATATGTGAAATATTGATTTTATTAGCTCTTTATGCATTAACTTATCAATTAATTTGAATTAAGTATGCCAATATTTATATTTACTTGAAAAATAAATTTAATATTTCATATAGAGATTAATAATAATAATAAATATGAAATCATTGATTTGAAAATCAATTATAATTTTCAATGAATTTTGATTATTTAGCAATTAATTTTTTATTTACAAATTTATAATTTGTGAAAGAATTTTTTACTCACTAAATTGAAGGTACATTCTCAATTTATAATTAGTGAAGAAAAATATTCTCTCGTTAAATAAATTTGTTCTTCACAATATATTATTTGTGAGGGAATAAAGTTATTCACTAATTTCACATAGTATTTCTTAAAATATTATTTGTGAAGGAAACCATTCTTTCACTAAATAACAATATTCCATTACCAAATATAATTTGTGAATAAAAACTTATTCACAATATATCCTTCACAAAAAACATTTAGTCACTACTTAGCGAAGAATAGCCAATTGCGAGAAGGTCTTATGCGAGTACTCGTGTGAAGAAAATATTTTTTCGCAATAAATCTATTGTGAGTGATATATTATGTCTTGTGAAGGATTTGTCCTTCACTAGAGACCATTTTTAGTGTAGTGAATTAACAGTAATACGCTGATAACCCAATAAAATAAGTACAACAGGTGATCAGCCTAAAGTACCCTACATTAGGCATATCGTTTAATCGTACTCAAGTGTGCACGTCGGTCTCCCGACAATATATAGTTTTCCCTTCAAAGATGGTTGTTCATCTCAGTCAATACAAGATTTCCGCACCAATCAATTGGTTTGGATCGCTTTCTAATTATGATTTAGGTCTAGCCGAATCAATTGGCATAGACCGCTCTTTCAAGGTATATAAGAACAATTTATAAGTTCAAAGAATGTAAACAACTTTATCTTAGCTTCGAAGTATTAAGTAATAAGTTATGAATCGTAATTTTAATGTTTTACTCGTACGACCAATAATAGCACAAGCTTAAGAAATGCTCAAGAAAGAGTAAGGTTAGGAAACTTTCCTTAAGCGTAGTTTATCAACCTTTAGCTTATCGATACTTTTCGAACCCTATTATAACATATTTACGTATATAAGATATTCATTAGCTACGTACATTTGATACACAAACTCGATATGTAAGTTAAATATACACATACGATTCTAAGTTAATCGTATAACCCTATATGTACGTTATTACGTACTTATACACATGTAGCACAAAATCAGTTTAATTTATAAGACATTATGAAATCAAGTAACATAGTTACGTGTATAAATATATATATTAGTTACACTGTTTAAAACATACGTTATCTCATACAAGCAATACATACGTTAAGTTTTATCCTTGCTATACAATCATACCACGTATAGCATCACATTAAATCATAACACTTAATCGATATCGTTTTTAGACTCCTTTCACAAGTTTAACGTCTTCATATTATATCACCACTATACATGAATAAAATAAGCATCAATAAGACTCTGTTTAACAGCTTAGTGTAGCATTATAAGCAACTGAAAATATCAGAAAGCATGCAGAATGTCTAGACCAACCTGCTATGTAGCGCAGCTGCGCTGAGGTTAGGCTTGGGACAGCGCAAGCCTGGCGCAGCTGCGCTGTCCCCTGGCCATAACAGACTTGTGTTTTTATTTCTTTGATTTCGTTCCACTTTTTAGCATACCAAAGTGTTAACACATAACAATCATACATCTTAAGAGGTCTTGGACTTTACTAGGGTCATTTCAAGTCCATGCTTACATATTATACCTCTAGGTGGAATTTCTATAGGATTAAGGTCAAGTACTATCACAAAATCAGAAGTCTACTATGTTTGCCACATATACATATAAGGTGGTCGCACAATCTGTAATATACATGCTTACACCTGTTCATATTATTTACGCATGGCTAGCATCATTCGTTGCTTTAAAACATGTCTAAATCATGCTTGACTAACTTTTATAGTGTTTAACAAGGTGTGTGCACATATAGGCCATCTAAGTGATGTTAAGAGTACTAGCATGCATGTCCAAAAATATCAGAATATAGTTACACTGTATTCATGCACCTTAGTTTGCAAAAAGTCTGAGTCTTGCTTTCAAAATCATTTTCCACTTAAATCATGTATTCTAGTGTATAATCAACACCTTAGACTCATATTTCATGCATATCTAGACCATACAAACATGCTTAAAAAGTCAGAACATAAACATCATAGTCTATGTCAAAGTCCATTTTAAAAACTATAACTTTCTTTAGTAAACGTATACTAACGAAGTCAAGAACGTTCATGCTATACCAAAGAACATATATCTACATGTTAACCCTGTTTTTCATACATGTTAGAGTGATATTACCATGTTAGAACTTATCAGATATAACAGAAGTTAAGATTTCTGACTGGTGCCTGGCGCAGCTGCGCCACTTTGAACTGCAGGGGGAGCGCAGCTGCACCATACCCTAGACAGTTTAGAATGGCCTTCTGCTTGGCAGAAACCAAACCCAATCATGAAATTCTTCACGTAACATACTCAATTCTAATAACATTATGCTCCCAACATGTATACTAACTTAGATAACAACTAACAATCATTTATTAATGTAATAAACATGGAATGCATGCATCCTCAAGAATTTAGAATTTCAAGAATGAAGAACAATAAGAGTTATACCTCTGTTAAATGGTTTGCTGCTAATTGAACTTCTTTCAATCTCAGACTTCTCACCACTGATATATACTCACTCTCAATTCACTCTATAGTATTTAGCAATAATCTTAGCAATTGAAAAGAAGGAGAAGAGCGCTTCATTTATAGAGGATTGATTACACAGATAATGCCATTCTCCACCAAATCAAACCAATGGGAAGAACAAGAGCATGTTGGTTAATGGAGAATGGTTGGTAGAGTAGTTGATTATCACAGTTAGGACCACTCCCCCTTTGATCATTGGCTATGCTGAGATTGATTTATGCAAGTAATAGGCTTAGGCTTTGAGTTATTCACGTGAGGAGAGAATGAGTCATTCATTTTGGGGCAAGGCTATTAAACTCAGCATTTGCAACATGAAGTAATTACAACACTTAGGTTTATATTCAATTAGAGTCACAATGTAGCTTTAATGAAGAAATAATATTACAATGTAGTAAGTTGGGGTACATGTATACACATTAATATATAATCCATGTACATTTCGTTAATACCGGATATAATCTAATTGGGTATTGTCACACCACATTATTACAACTCTATTATTTTAATTATATTAAATTATTAAAATAATCATTAAGTAACAATTGTTTATTTAGTTTATTATAATATCCATAAGGTACACATTTAATGTAGCTATACACCACATTTATCACATAAGCATTATCTACATAACTTACATAATTCATTAAATCTTAATATATAGTTCTCATATATTATATAGTAACATTAAAGTGTCACACTACACTTTCTTTTTAATTAAAGGTAGGTACTATGTATTATACGACTAACTATCACATATCTTGCACACAACAATTAATTGAATAAATATAAATCTTATTATATCTATTAATCATTTACTCATTAATATTCTATTACTCACAATAACGATTAATTAGCAATACAATATTAATTAATTAATCACTTATTAATTCCTTCATCCTTTAATTAACTAACCCATTATCATTTTCATTCTCGTGCCACACAAGGCATTCTACGAGTTTATCGCAATTCTCCATATTTCCTTAATTATCATAAATTCAATTTGAAATTAATTGAATTACTTATCTCATAACACATAAACATTTATATTCAAATAAATATTTATTTTCTTATTAATATCAAAATTAATATTTATTCATGAAATTCACGGTTCTTACAATCAGGGCCTAACTTTGTCTTATTATCGATTTTATGATTCTATGTATGAATTGATATGTGATACGATCGGATTTTTGGGCTGAAGAAAAAAATTTCTGAATCTGCTACACGGTGCGGCAGCCCTGCCTCCAGTTTATTTTGGAGCGCGGTCGTGCCTGTCCCTAGCAAAACGGTTCTGGCCTTGCAGCGCAACCGCGCCACTTGCCAGAATCTAAAAAGTTTTTGTTTTTTTCAATTAAAATAAATGGTTTATTTAATTGATAAAAGTTTATAATAAAAGAGTTTATTTTATGTTAAATATGATTTCAGATTGCTAAAAAAATTAAAGGAGTTTAATTTTTATTTGGTTTTTGATTAAAATAAAAGAGTTTATTTTGTTTCAAAAGTAAAGTTTAGCAAATTTTTGCCCATTAAATGATATCAATGCATATATATAATGGATTTATTATATATGAGATGAATGTTTATTTATTGATGCATATGATGATATGTATGATAATAAATGAGATTGATTATCGACTATTGACCAATGTGATTGGATTTTATTTTAGTTGGATGCATGAATGTATGGGTTTTATAAATGGGGTCTGCGTACCTCGTCTTCTCTAATTTTTCTTGATGTAATTTTTTTCTCCCTCCTATGTACTTCCCATTGACTGCTAATCAAGATTTTTATTTAAAGTAAATAGTTTATGTAATAGGATTAGTTAGAATTACTTGAAGAATTGGAGACCAAGGAGCGCTTGAAGACCCGTTTGTAATGGAACCCGGGTTTAAATGTAATAATTATATTTAAATTCAGTTCTTGCACCCTAGGTTTGACTTCTTGGTTCACTTGGTGGTTCTAGTGAACAAAACTATAATAAAGTCCATAATTAATCCGGGTAGAATATAGTATTCTATATGTGCATGCTTACTATATTTATATATATATATGTGTGTGTGTTTGTGTGTGTGTGTGTGTATGCGAGCCAAACAAGATGAAACAAATAATAACAAACCCCTCAAAGAAGTTATATTAAGTCCTAAGCGTTCAAAGATATTTGAAATATCGAACGTCGCCTTCTAGCATGATAAAATTAATAAAGTATTGAATATTTAATATGAGTGTGTTGTGTCACCACAAGGCAAGTATTAAATATTTAAGATGTTGATTTATCACATTTGATGCTTATAAAGGAATTGAAAGATACTGTTTTGTTGTGTCACCACTAGAACGGTATTTTTCTCTTTGAATATATGAAAGTACTAGGTTGGACTTAACTTGGATAATTTTGATTCGGATGTTTCACCACTTGATCAAAATAATCTAAGAGGCAAGATACAAGGAGTTACATGTTAATGTAATTGACAAGAGTTGTCTACCTATTTATTTATATATAGTTTGTTGTGTTACCACAAGGCTATATACATTTGAAATAGGATCATTACTCTCATTAGCATATCTTTAATTAGATTTTGCCGAACTATATAAGTGGTTGTACTATAGTTTGAAGAAAATAGTGGGAGATACCAATTTAAAACAAGAACTAATTTGTTTTGGTAAATTAATTAATTAAATGAATGTATGCTAAAATATTATCTTTTTCACATGCAGAATTTGAAAATGTCACACTCACTATCACTACATAGCATACTTGATGCTAACAAACTGTCCGGACCAAGTTATACGGACTTGTTAAGAAATCTGAGAATTGTTCTCACTGCTGAAAAGCTTTCTTATGTCATAAATTTTCCTGTCCCTGCAACTGTTGCAGAAACATCCTCTTAGGAAGAGATTGCTACTTTTAAAAAGTGGCAAGATGATGCATTTGTGGCTCAATGCATCATACTCGCATCCATGAGTAACGAGCTTCAGCGTCAGCATTAAACTATGGATGCTCCTACTATATTGCTGCACCTCAAAGAGTTGTATGGTGAGAAAAGTAGGACTGCTAGATATCAGATATCTAAGGAGCTCTTTCGATCTTGTATGACTAAGGGCACTATTGTTGAGACTCATGTCCTGAAAGTGATCAATTTGATTTAACAGCTTGGACAGTTAGGGTTCATCATGGATGGGGAGTTTAGTCAAGATTTGATCTTGTAGTCACTCCCCAACACCTTCTCACAATTTGTTGTGAATTTTCACATGAATAAGTTGGATGTCAGCTTGCCTGAATTACTTAACATGTTGAAAACTGCTGAAGGTCACTTCCCAACCAAGAAGGACCAAGTCGTAATGATGGATGATTCTTCTAAGAAAAGGAAGAGGTCCAAGGGATCTTCTGAAATGAAGAAAAATAAGAAGGCTAAGGGCAAGGCAAAAGGTAAGGATAATAATAAACCTAATCCATCTAGAAAAGGAATATGCTTCCATTGCAACGAGACGGGTCACTGGAAGAGGAACTGTGAGAAGTTCTAATGGAACAAAAGCAGAAGAAGCTTGGAGAAGCATCGATTTCCAATCAAGGTTTGTTCATGATTGAAATTAATTTTTCTGAAAGTCAAACTTCAACTTGGGTATTGGATACCGGCTGTGGTTCTCACATATATAATACTATGCAGGGACTGGTCAGAAGTAGAAAGCTGAACAAGGATGAAGTCGTCCTACGAGTAAGAAATGGAGCAAAGGTTGTTGCATTAGCCATAGAGACTTATTGTTTAGCACTGCCTTCGGGCAAATCCATTAATTTAAATAATTATTTTTATGTTACAATACTTATTAAAAATATTATTTAAAATTTTGTATTGGATTTAGAAGGTTTTGATATTATAATAAAGAAAAATAGTTGTTCCATTTATAATAAAAATATTTTATATGGTGTTGGTAATTTATTGAATAGACTTTACGTAATTGACTTACATGAAAATATTCTTCAAATTGAACAAACTAAGAAAAAGAAAAGAGATGATGTTAATTATACCTTTATGTGGCACTGTAGATGTGACAACCCAGAAAATTAGATTATCCAGAAATTTAGTTTAAATAATTATTAATTAATAAAATGAATTTTTATTAATTATATTATGTGCTACGTGTTTATTAATCGTTCTATGACGTAGGATGATTAAAAAGCGGGAGGATTCTAGCTATGAGCTAGACTGAACGAGTAAGAATTTTAAAGATGAAAATAAAAGATTTTTGAAAATAAAAATATTTTTGAGAAAAAGACGAAATAGGACTATTCACCTGATGAGGTTAGGGTTTGAATATCGTAGGCCTTTCTGGGAGATCAGGATGTCGTAATGACATTTTGTTGAAAGATTTGATGATAATATATCATGAAAAGTTATGTTAGCTGATAAAAGTTTTTCTCGAAAAACATAAAGAAATTGGACGAAATAAAAACGACGAAAAGTACTTTTATGTACTTCTCATTCATTTAATTACATTAGGGGAAAACGTGAAGGAAAACACTTATTATCAAAAAGAGTTTTTCAATTTTTCAAAGTTTTGAAGAACACGTAAAAGTTATTTAGTAGAGAAAAGACGGAATATTCAAAAATATTTGAATTCCGAGAAACACAATTTTTTGAACTGTCGGACGAATTCCAAAAGGCGGAACACGAAGCATCCAGGAGAAGCTTGATGGAGGAGGTGGGAATATTAAGGAGGTATGAATAGTTATTTTTGGGGCGAAATAACTATTTTACCCCTAGTCTTGAAAATCTATAAAAGGAAAGTCTATGCTCATTTGTTGGTGAATTTTTTTACCAACAACTCGAGAGAGAAAGAGAGAGAGAGAGAGAGAGAGAGAGAGAGAGAGAGAGAAGTCGGATGGGGAGTAGAAGGAAGAGGAAAAGCTAGCAAATTCAAGCTTTGTCCAACGGAAGAAGATTAAAGAAGAAATGTAATTAAAACCTAACTTCAATCTAAATTATCTTTAAGTTTTATATAGAAATCATATAACTTATGGATAATAGAAGTAAAAGATGTTAAGAAACGATTTCCTTATGGTTGAATCATAATGAAATGAAGAAATAAGAAATTAAAAGTTAGTTTATAACTTTATTAAAAACTTTTCATAGGGACTATGAATTGCTTGATGTTAATGGACGATTCAGATGAGTTATATGAACTCTTCGATGTTATAAGGATGAATTATCAAACTTATAACGTTAAAATGCAAGAAAACATAAAATTGTAATCATAATATCGATTAAAAACGAAGAACGAACGCGAAGAACGCGATAAGAAGTTGTTGATGGACAAATTGAAAACCATCGTAAGTTAAATGCTTATTGTTAGTTAGGATCATAGATGAATAACCAATGGATTGATTCCATTTGGTTTGGAGTTAAAATCTCGAGTAAAGAAGTTATGGCAAAATTTATTGGATTAGACATTGATCGTCGAAATCGTAGAATTCCCGGAACGATAGTCAAAAGTCACCGTTTAACTTGGAAATCTTGGTTTTTGATGGCGTATCTTAGAACTATGTATTTAAGAGTTGCGGACTCAAGAACAGACGAATTCCGAATTAAAATGAAGAAACGAGCTATGAACGTTCACGAACGTTTAACGAATGCGTAATAAAAATTTAAACAGTGGATTTATCGTTAACGGATTCAAAAACTTACTCTGTCAGGATATAATCAAAGTATATGAGATATGTAAGCTAATAGCTTTTGAACGAGCCAATTCTGAGTTATAACGATCGCGTTATGAGCTCGGGAAGAAATCAAAATGAAAAACTTAAAAAAAAAATCAAGGGCTCAGGACCGGCGCCGCAGCGCCGCCCAAGCCTAAGGAACTGGCATAACAGCGCCTACCCGTGGAGTTGTCCCCTGCCACCCGGCGCCGCAACGAGACGATTATAACTAAGAGTGGCGCCGCAACGCCCTTAAGTAATAAAATTTCGACTAGAGATTTTTATTGTTCAACTTTTTAGATGGTAGTTAAGGGGTAAGCATGAATGTAATATTCATGAAAAAAAATATCTAGAATGATGATTAAAACCTCGAGTTTGACGATGAAACGTCGAATAAAGGTTATAAAACGACGAACATGTAATAAGTAACCGATATCCGGGGACCGTATTCGCG
Source organism: Panax stipuleanatus (assembly GCA_020205555.1). NCBI lineage: Eukaryota > Viridiplantae > Streptophyta > Magnoliopsida > Apiales > Araliaceae > Panax > Panax stipuleanatus. The sequence continues at coordinate 80,091,135 of CM035126.1, forward strand.
TTAAAATGAACGTATGGGATTGCTTTGTTTGTAATTCCTTAGACGTTGAGTGACGAGGGTGACTTATGACATTTCGATGTTATACGACGCACAAAATAGCTTAGACATTATGAGAGAACGATGAACGTGATGTTCATATAATGGATAACTGAATGAGAGTAATTAAAACCTTAAGTATAGGTTGAATGGGAGTTTAAGAGATGAACAACGTAAACGTCGAATACGTAAACAATCCTCGTGAATCGTATTCGCGTTGGACGAACGAACGTTCTCAGTATACATTAGTTGTATGACTTAGACGTTGACGAAGTTATGAAGTAAGATATGTAACTATCAAGAAAATCGTAATGAACGGTAATGAAGTTAATGAAAGCCGAGTTAATGATAATAACTTAAATAACATTCCGAGTCAAGTATACCGGACGTTGTAAGATGTGAAATGAGAAGTAACTTAATGAACATTATAGTTTTAATGGTTCGAATAGATTAAGTTTGAGTTGTGGTATAATCGTAGTCTGTAATGGTCGATATATGGTATCTAGGCTAAACGATTCCTTCAGAGAGAAGAGGTATATACAAACTAGCAACCGATCTAACTCGCTGTGAAAGACAGTGTAAATGGGACGGGAAACTAGTTTGTTGGTTGTTTGTGGGAAACCACTCAGCATACTATATTGAATATTGTTAGAGACTCGATGTGTGCTAGGTATAAATGTTATAGAAGAAGATGAGAATGTAAATCTATCGTAAAATATAATCGTAAGGTTGTGGCATCTCCGTATATCATAACAACCGAAGAAATGAATATGGAGTTTGGTCGCGTAAACATAGATTGCAAGAACGCAAACCATAAGAAGTAAATTTAAGTTTAAACCAATGCGTAAGTCAAATATATGACTAATTGGTGTATGTGCTTTTTCTTTATGTGATATAGGGATTGTAGTAAACAGTTCAGCGTAAACTAAGTTATAGCTGTGCGTAAGGTAAGTTTCCTAACTTCATTCATTTTTAATATGAATGTTAGTTTCTTAAACTTTCTCAGATGTTGAACTTGAGAAGTTTTAATTATGTGCAAATGTGTGATATTTGTACAAGGTGTTAGTATGTATGAGGCCTTGTGCCATACCTTTAACACTTCGGTGTTTCTGTGCAATGAACTGTTCTATGATTGAACTGTTCAATGTTAAGAAGTTCTGTTTATTCATGAACCGTTATTGTTAATTCTGTGCTAATGATTCTATCCAGACAGAATGTATATAAAAGAGTAGAAAAATGAAGGTATGACAAAGTAAATGTGACGAATGTTTTAAAATGATAGGAATCAGAACGTATTCCTATTATTTGAGCTGCTTCATAACCATTGTTCGGTTATTAAAATTTTTAAAAGAATATGTGATTCTTGTGTTGTTATTATTCAACTGCTATGACTTGCTGAGTAATTGAATGCTCACACTTGCTTTAAGTAAAACATTTTCAGCGAACGATGTTAGAAGTAACTAAAGGATCCCGTAAAGATCAAGCTGACCAGTGTCGTGCTGAAGTGCTGTTCATTTTATGAATAAGCGTGAAGACCAAGCCAAGACTTGAAATGTAGAATAGTTAATTAAACTATAGAGTAGTTTAATAAACTGTTACGAATCCTTTGTGGCGAATAAAAGTCACTCTTTTAAGAAGTAAAGAATAATGTAATTATCATTATTTGAATGAATGAAAACTTTAAGGTAATAGAACCTGGGATTTTACAGATGTATGTTGTTACATTTAGTTATATAATGATGTATATTTGGAATAAGATGTACTCGTGATGTACGGAATCCAAGTGTTAAGATAGACCGAATTTTAGGATGTCATAGGTTGGTATCAGAGCTATAAGCGCAATGCATGAAGAACCCCGAGCCTCTCCATGGTGGCATCCCTAAATGGGAATGCACCGCATCAAGACTCTCCGTAGGGGGCGCCGAGCGAGTCGGTGGAAAACTGATGGGTACCCTTGTGAGGTGCTATAGAACGATGTACCATTAGCGTCATAGGTTGGTATCAGAGCTGATAGATTATAAACCTTAGGTATGAGTACCTAAGGCTATAATCTAAGAAAAAAGGATAAGAAAATTGTTGAGTTAAACGATTAAGGAAGAAGATCACCATGTGATCATATTAAATCGTAATAACAAATTTTTTGTTAAACGATGGATGAATTATAGCTAAAGTCTATAATGAAATGGTACTATGAAGTAGTATGAGCAGAAGAACTCAGAAGAGTTGTAGAGGTAAAGGTACGAATTAAAGAAAATTCGTATTAAGTAGGAGAAGGTAAGAATGTTGTAAATTTCAATTGAGGACTCATGTGATAGCTGAGTTGTATGAACTTTTATTATGGGCAAATATTTGTGCTTTGGTGTAACAACCACTCAGTCTATTACAGTGACACTAATTGAAATAGTAATGTCGCACTATCAATATGTATATGACGAGAAGGTGAATCTTTTCTCATGTGTATATTAGATAGTAGAATGTATTAAGATAGGTGCGAGTTCTTGAAACTCATACTTATGAAAAGTTTGTGACTCATAGTTATATGCTATGTTTTCGAGCCTCTAAGCGTATAGAAAGTCCTTGATTTGTTCTTGGATTACATATCGCGAAGATAAATTCTTAAACACATATGGTTATGGAATGTTCCTAAACACATAAAGTGTGGTAAGTTGATGAACTATACTAAGGTATAGGAATGTTTAGATTGAAAACAAGTTATCTTCTGTATAAGTAGCATTTAAGGTGCTAGAAGAAGTTAGAATTGTCGCAAGTATGACAATAAAGGAAGAGAAAGGAAGTAGAAAATTTCAAGTCTTCTAGCTGTGCTAGATTTTGAAATTATTGACATCGTGCTAATGTGTACATGTTTGAGAAAATAATATTGGTTCAAAATTTTGGAATCAATGGATTTTAAAAGAACTATTCTTTGTATGTCTATGTTGATCATTTTGGCTAGACAAAAATTGATTTGAAATATCAAAATGAATTTTTTATCATCAGTGCATTTGATGCATAGATAGTAAAAAGATAGAGTTATTAATACAATTGAACCTAGTGTTGGATGTGATCTTTAAATTATCAACCTGCTATGGTACGATGCAGAATGTTGAAGTTATAAACTGAAGAAGTCCTCAACGTACTGTGATACAGTACAATATCATGACGTCATAAAACGTTTTAAAGTATTGTGAAAGAATTTAAAGAAGTAGTCGATGTCAATTGATTTGACTAGACGAATGTTTCAAGTTGATGTCCAATTTATTGGTATGGTCTAAGCTATTTGATTTGGCTAGACAAATGGTATGTCATGTTTAAAAGAAAATCAAGCTTTCTTTGAAAGGTTATGCCAAACCAAATTCTTTTGGTGCTGAATCTGAATGAATAAGTCTGAGGTGAACAAACCTAGCGATCTGGGGTTGTACAATAGGTTGATCACCTAATCTATCGGAATAGGTAGTTTACTTTCTTTGTGATTGTAAACAGGCCGATTAAGGAATTAGTTTGTGATAAATACCAATAAATCAAGTTCAGAGTTCATGGTCTATGACGCCCCCAAATTCGGGTCCCTAAAACCTCGGATCTGGTACGTTACGGTACTTCATTATCATATATATTCTATCATCTAATGCGGAAATAATAAACATATATTGTTTATTTCACATGATTGTATAACATTTTCCCAGGTTTATTAACCTTAACTGAATACATACCTTCAAAATTACAAAAGGTTTTCATAAGATAACTAAATAGTTATCCACATAACAGTCTATTATTATACTTTGCTCTTGCCTGTGTCCTTCAAGCCTTCGTTTTAATTTGTAAGTTGTTATCATGATATAGCAAGAGTGAGCAATAATTTTTTCCAACAAGTTTAAATTCAATAAAGATATATCATGACTGAAAAAAATGAATAAGCTTTCAAGTTTTCAACAATATAATGATTGTGAAAGAGCATGAATTAACATCTCAATAATTGAATGACTGAATCAATAACGTTTAATGTCAACAAGGACCATGAACAACTTAAACTGAACCTTATGGTAATGAAGGTGATCGGCCTTTCATACCTGATTAACATATGCAACTGCACTAAGTGCGAATCAATAATCAGAGATGTGGAATAATTATAAATAATTAAACCACTAACATGCTTTGAGATAATAACTCGAGTTTGAGTTAAGGAAAACTTGCCTGAATAGTCGATTACCGCTACACAATTTAACTTAATCTCCTTATTGAAAAGACCTATCAGTTATAAGATTGATCTTTCAATCATTATATCATACTTATAAGTAAACTATCTAACATTTAAACACATAGTCAAATGTTAGATAACCTTAACACTATACATATACACAAGTCTAAACCTAGCACACATCGAGTCTTTAATAATATTCAATATAGTATACTGAGTGGTTTCCCACAAACAACTAACAAATTAGTTTCTGTCTCGTCTAGACTATTTTCACAACGAGTTAGATCGGTTACTAATTCGTATATACCTTCCCTATATGAAGGAATCGTTTAGCCCAGCTACTATATATCAACCATTAAAGGGTACGATTGTACTACCTTAGACTTAATACTACTTTATCATATAACTTGTGAATTAACACTTAATCTTTCATTTTATAACTCCTTCTTCATAATCTAGTACGCCAAATACCTAATCCAGCAACCTAGATTCAAATAACTTGTTGTTTCCCAACATAACAAAACTTACTTAACTAATCCAGCAACCTGGATTCAGACTGAATTTCAATTTAGTAAAATATCCAATCCAGCAGACTGGATTCAATTGACACCCAATCCAGCAAACTTGGATTCACTGACATCTAATTCAGTAAGCCTGGATTCACTGACATCCAATTCAGCAAGCCTGGATTCACTGACATCCAATTCAGCAAACCTAGATTCATTTGGGCTAATTTAATTAATTTATCCACTACTCATTCAAGTCCATAATAAATTAATTACATGGGCTTGATTATTTAAATAAATTGAGCTAGTCCTCTAGTACTTTACTAATTGAACTATTACATATTCTCATTATATCAATATTTATACTTTATTTTCATAACCCAATTAGACTTGCTTTAATTAGGTTATAAAATTAATTAATTGAAATATATAAAATAAATCTCTTAGGGTTAGTATATAATTTTATATACTAACATTCTCCTATATTATAACCCCTTGGATTATTTAGTTACTATACCTAATATATATACTAGGTTACATAACTTTATTCTTCATTCTCTTTATATACAAAATAAATGTATCCACATTGTATAATGTATATTTATTCAATCAATTTCATTATTCACATAAGTCATCACATATACCACTTCTAACTCTAATTTTGACTTTTCTCCATAAAAGTCCACTGTTGACTTTGACCAAAAAGTCAACCCTTACACATTTTGTGTTTATTATCTTTCTAACTAAACTTGACGTTTCGGATGCAACCGAGCAGTCCGTTCCTCAAAATTCTATCTCTAACTCAAATTTTAAATTTTAACCTACTCCATTTTTATTGCTAACTATTTTAGCTAATAACTTTATACTTATTCCTCTTCTTATTTGCCAGTTAAGGCCAACATTCAAACTATGCTAATTACTAACATAGTTTTATCTTGATTCACATACCCTTAACTTAATTCATCATTCCTCTCGCTAAAATATATAACACCTTATTAAGAATATATATATTTCTATACATATACTCATCTTTGTTTAACCTCATAGTATCTCTTCATGTAAAATTTTATTTCCTTACTAAAATTTCCCATGTATCAATATAACATTTCTTACACTATTCAATTCACATCAACTTTCTAGGTATTCGTAATACCTTAGCCTTAACATTCCTTCACACCATTTCTAGGGTTTTGGAATTTTATAACCCATATTTTCTTTATTCTCATTCAACTAGCAAACCCTATAGGTTTTACATAATTTTTTTAAAAATAAATCCTCAAATTCTCATCTAAATTTTATTCTTTAACCTTTATTTTAATCATTTAAAATCTTATAGATTCTCGGGTTGTTACATTCACCCCTTCTTCTAAGAATTTCGTCCTCGAAATTATAGTTTACTAATCTCTACTCCTTTTATTCATTAAAACTAGGTTTTCAAATTTACCTTTACCTGATTTCATGCTCAATTTAATGAGTATATATTGCTTCCTACTATGAGGAACTCTGCTACCATCATATTCTTCTCAAACTTCTTTCTAAGGAGTTAAAATTTTTCATATCATGCTGAGGGGTCATATAGACCATGAACACATAGTTTTAACGGTATTCAGACCGCAAAATAGTAAATTACTGGGTATATTTATAATCACAAAGAAGGTAACGTACTGATGTTAGTACTTTAGGTAATTAGCCTATCGTACGCTTACGTCATGCATAACGTATCAATCTTGTTTAGCGACTATTTGCGCTACTAGATTGGATTATTTTATCCAATCGGCATATCCCCTATATTCGGGGTTGTTCACCTCAGACTTAACATAAGATTCGGCACCAAAACAATTTGGTTCGGGATAAATTCTCAAAGAGATACTTGAATTTTTATAAAAATTTATCTGGCTGAATCAATTAGCTTAGACATACCAATAATTCGAATATCAATCGAAGCATGTATCTGGCCAAATTCCATTGGCACATATTTTTTCTTTAAAATTTTGAAAATCATTTATGACGTCATGATACCGCACTGTAATTAAAGTCCGTTTGAGAATTTTGTCATTTTATGACTTTGTCATAGTACATCGTACCATAGTGGGCTGACGATCCTTAGATCACATCCAACACTATGTAATTCTGCATTGATAACTCCATCATTTTTATTATTTTTGCACCAGGTTCCATGATGCATCAATGATATATAAAATACCTTTTGATATCATAAATTATTTTTGTCTAGCCGAAATAATTAGCGTAGACTCTTCTTTAAACCGCTCAAAACTATTGAAAATCATTTTTGATGTTATCATACCGCAACCGGTAACGATGTGTTAGTGGTACGAAGCCCATTTCTACACAATTGTAACCATGTGCTGCTGATAACAAAAATTCATTTATATTTTTAATGGCATATCAGTTCGAATTTAGCTTGATGTCAAAAATTTGAAGTTTAGCATAGCTAGAAGATTTGGAATACCTATGCTTTCACCATCAACTTCACTTGCTCTAATGATCAATTGCTTAATAATTCTATCTATTAAAAATCCTCAATTCTTTATCCATAACTTTTCTATACCCCAGTATAGTTCATCAAACATACCACACGTTAGGAGTTTAGGAACTTTCCACAATAATATGGGTTTAGGAACTTATCCTAGTCAGACCAAAGTCGTTCATTCGTTGAGGGGTTCCACCATACGATTATGAGTCACGAACTTACCATACGTATGAGTTTAAAGAACTCGCACCTAATCTTATATTCTCTACCTATCCGTCATACAAATGAGAAAAGAATCACCTTCTCAACATACATATAGCGAATAACGCGACACAATATTTCAATGATTATCAATGTGATAAACTAAGTAGTCGTTAGACCAAGCACAAAACCCCCACCCATACAAAGGTTTATACAACTCATCTATCACATGAGTCCTCAATTAAAATCCCACATAATCTTAACTTTCTCTTTACTCAATATGAATTTCATTTAATCCGTATATCACCCTTTTCAACTCTATTTGAGTTTAACTCGTACTATTTCATAGTACCATATTTGTATAGCAATTCTGCTATAAAGTCTTCAATCAATAAATTGATTATCTGTCCTCCTATGACCTTATTAGATCACGTTGTGATCTTATCATATAATCGTATTATATTACGATTCTTTTCTATCTTATGATCATTTTATTTTACGATCTTCTTTCCCTTTAATCATACTATGTTATGATTTTACACTTTTAATCTTTTAGACTTCGTCTATTTATTATCACTTTTTAGCTTTATTATTGGAGTCAGGCAACTCCAAATTCTTCTCTTATAATTCTTCAAAATTATTTTTTGAATCTTATTTATCTTCTTCTTATCTTTAATGATGAATTTCCTGAATTCATCTTTTATCACTTAAACTCTATTTTAGTTTATTCCTTATCCTCATCTCTGCAGTTATAGCCTAAGGTAACACTACCTAAGGTTTATAACCTACAGCTCTGATACCAACCTGTGACGCCCCCAAATCTGGGTCCCTAGAACCTCGGATCTGGTACGTTGCGGTACTTCATTATCATACATAGTCTATCATCTAATACGGAAATAATAAACATATATTGTTTATTTCACATGATTCTAAAATATTTTCTCAGGTTTATTAACATTAACTGAATACATATCTTCAAAATTACAAAAAGTTTTCATAAGATAACTAAATAGTTATCCACATAATAGTCTATTATTGCACTTTGCTCTTGCTTGTGTTCTTCTTCAAGACTTCGTTTTAATCTGTAAGTTGTTATCATGATATAGCAAGAGTGAGCAACAATTTTGCCCAACAAGTTTAAATTCAATAAAGATATATCATGACTGAAAAAAATGAATAAGCTTTCAAGTTTTCAATAATATAATGATTGTGAAAGAGCATGAATTAACATGTCAATAATTGAATGACTGAATCAATAACGTTTAATGTCAACAAGGACCATGAACAACTTAAACTGAACCTTATGGTAATGAAGGTGATCAGCCTTTCATACCTGATTAACATATGCAACACGCACTAAGTGCGAATCAATAATCAGAGATGTAGAATAATTGTAAATAATTAAACCACTAACATGCTTTGAGATAATAACACAAGTTTGAGTTAAGGGAAACTTGCCTGCATAGTCGATTACCGCTACACAATTTAACTTAATCTCCTTATTGAAAAGACCTATCAGTTATAAGATTGATCTTTCAATCAGCATATCATACTTATAAGTAAACTATCTAACATTTAAACACATAGTCAAATGTTAGATAACCTTAACACTATACATATACACAAATCTAAACCTAGCACACATCGAGTCTTTAATAATATTCAATATAGTATACTGAGTGGTTTCCCACAAACAACTAACAAATTAGTTTCTGTCTTGTCTACACTATTTTCACAACGAGTTAGATCGGTTACTAATTCGTATATACCTTCCCCATATGAAGGAATCGTTTAGCCCAGCTACTATATATCAACCATTAAAGGGTACGATTGTACTACCTTAGACTTAATACTACTTTATCATATAACTTGTGAATTAACACTTAATCTTTCATTTTATAACTCATTCTTCATAATCTAGTAAGCCAAATACCTAATCCAGCAACCTAGATTCAAATAACTTGTTGTTTCCCAACATAACAAAACTTACTTAACTAATCCAGCAACCTGGATTCAGACTGAATTTCAATTTAGTAAAATATCCAATCCAGCAGACTGGATTCAATTGACACCAAATCCAGCAAACTTGGATTCACTGACATCTAATTCAGTAAGCCTGGATTCACTGACATCCAATTCAGCAAGCCTGGATTCAACTGTGCTACAATCCAGCAACCTGGATTCACTAATCCTTCAATCTAGCAACCTGGATTTACTAATTCTTCAATACAGCAACCTGGATTCACCTTTTTCAACATAATCATCTTATTATTTATTTATCTTTTGTCCACACATAAATACATGTATTTCATATACAAAAATAAAATTTCAGGAATTTTTTAGTTTTCTTTAGTATTTTTCAAAAATTCATTTCTAGTTAATTCCTTAAGAAATTAGCTACCTCACGCTTTAGTCCAAAAATTCCCAACTCTTGGCGGGATCTTACACATGTTATCGTGAACCTCCAGTTTAAATTTCGTGGCCATCAGAGTTATACAATTCCGGTTATAGCGATTTTTGTCGAAAAAAGTACAAATATTAAAATAGTCATAACTTGCTCAATTTAAATCGGACTGAACTCATTTTTGGACACAAGATACTTTATATCATATATTTACATGTCCCAAAAGATTGGAATTTATTTCATAAAATAAGTAGACGAAACTGCCCTTCAAAAATCCGAACAGCCTACTTTTTGAGTTTTTCAGATTTGGCGTCCTTTTCTCAAAACAGTCCACACGGAAATCTATAACTCCTTTTTTCAGTGATTCCACTTGGAAACGTTAGAAGACTTATAGGTCTAACCTCATAAATTGACCACACTCAAAAATTCAAAACACACTAGGAGATATGATCGTTTCAATATCAAGTTCTATTTTCTCAAAAATCTGATTTTCTAAATTTTATGTTTCGTAAGAAAACTTTCATGATCTATTGATTTATCAAACATTAACCATCATAAAATATCACAACACATACTAATAAACCTTAAGATCACGGATCTACCATGATCTATGATCTATTGCCCCAAACAAACACCAAATCCAAGCAAAACATAATTTATGCTAAGAAAATCAAGGTTTTCTAACTTTTGAAATATAGTTTCCTTTTTCTTGCTTTTGATCTAACTTTTGATCATCAAAAGTGATAGATCTAAACATAACACACTTTTATACATGTAGATCTAAGGTTTTAGAGTTTTGAAACTTTAGATCTTTATTACCATCAAAACAAATTAAACAAAATAAATTAAGGTAGAGTTTATATCTTTTGATTTCTTCCATCTTCTTCTTCTTCTTCTTCTTCTTCCTTTCGTGGAGGAGGTCCTCCCTCCTTTCTCCACTAATAGAGCAGCCGTCCCTCCTCTCTCTCTCTATCTCACGTCTTTTTCTTTCTCTTTCTCTTTTCTTTTCCTTTTCTCTTTCTCTCTCTTCCTTTCTCTTTTCCTTATCTTCTTATCTCTTTCTCTTTTCTTTCTTATCTCTTATCTCTTTCCTTATCCTTTCTTTTTGTCTTTCCCTTATAAATCTTATCTTATCCTTCTCTTTCTTTCTTTATATAAATCATATCTATCCAATCTCTCTTCTTTATCTCCAAGTGGGCCGGCCACTTAGCCCATTTTTCCTCCAATTTAATTTTATTCTAATTGCTAATTTACTTAGCAAATGTCTAAAAAGTCTCTCCTTGATTGGGCTAAATATTGGGCCCTTAATTAATTATTTTGGGCTAGCAATTTATTTATTTGGGCTACTAGAATCCAAGATCAAGTAAATTAATAACTTCCATACTTGGGCTTCTAGTTTATTTAAATTATTGGGCTCCCACTTTAATGGTTACTTATCCAATCCATATACTAATCTTTCAAGCCCATATCTTATTCATTGAATGTGCTTGATAAATAATTCAATTGGGCTTGAAATAAACTTACTTGGACTACCAATATCCAAGTTTAATTACTACCATCCTTGGGTCACTTAGTATGTTGGTTAATTAGTAACATTTTAACTTCAAGTCCATAAACAATTATTCTAATTGGGTTTGATAACTGTAATAACCAAGAATTCTAAGTCACTTTGTGAATAGATATATTAATTAAAGATTAGTGATATTAAAAACCTTGTGACATGTGTGGAATGAATAATGGGTTAAATGAATATGTGTACTTTAATTATGTATATGTGTTTATTTATTTTATAGAAAGTAAATTAAGAAGAAAGATTACATAACCTAATTTTTATATTAGGTATGAGAATTGAATAACCTAAGGGTTATGGTATGGGAGAATGTTAGTATTAAAAATATATACAAACCCTAAGAGATTTATTTTATATATCTCAACTAATTAATTTTATAACCTAATTAAAGCAAGTCTAATTGGGTTATAAAATTAAATGAACATGAGTAATAAATTAAATTACTAATGTGTGGAATAAAAACTCTAATTAAATTATTAGGGTAAGGTAAATTAAAAGAGTAATAGAACTATAGTAATTTACATGGCCCAAATTAATTAGATGTGAGCCCAAAGCATTAAAGGAATGGCCCAAGTCTTAGCCCATTTGGAGAGGACATGTGATAGTAGTGTGCATACAAGCCAATCATGTATGATGATAAAGCACATACTTTGTAAAAAATCTTATTTATTTATTAATAAAATATTCATTTAAGGCATTTAATTATCTATATGGTGCTGTTTTTATAATATGTAAATAACCCATAGTTTTAAGCAATGCTTTTAGAATCATGATGAGATCATGCTAATGAGATCTAAATTCTTAGAAATCTTAAAAACTAAAATAGTTTCCAATTGTGGGATTACTAAAATGGGGATTAGTAAATCCGGATAGATTGGTACATATGTTGCTTGCTCATTAGATGAGGATGACGGTAACTAGTAACTCATAGGTTCTTTTATGATTAATGTTGAAATCTATATTATCTGGAAAGTCATGGAGCGCTAGAGAGGCTTATCCCTATTATAGAATAAATGTTATTTATTTAAATAGATTATTAGTTTAATTTATTTATTTAAATAAAATTAGAATTGTTCTAATTGATTTATTCACAACCGGTTTAATATGGAGAACCTAAAGGGTCACACCATAAAAGGAAGAAAAATTATTTAAGAAGAAATTGACATGATAGTAATAATGCATTAAGTATAATTAATTTAATTTATGGTGATAGATTAAATTAAATAGCTTAATATTTATTATTAAATATTTTAGAGGCCAAACATTTGGGTGGCTGACATTGATCAAGGGAAGGAGCCACTACACAGGAATCAAAGGAATCAAAGGTGTAGAACTTGTACCTGAGGAAGCTTGGATCTTCAAAGGTATAATTGTGACGCCCCCAAATTCCAGGACCGTTATGGGGTCGCTCGAATTCAGTTCATCACGTGCTCATGGTAATACATTACAATAATAATAACTAAATATCACACAATCACAGCGAAAAATCTATTCTAGAATAATTTACAATGATTTATTATAATTATTCCCCCAAGTCTCGCAACCTACAGTACTTAATAGATTACATAATAATATCAATTAACGACTTATTACATAATCTAACTTAAGCTTAAACATAATCAAATCCAGTCTTACTACATCATCTTAATACAATATTAAAATATTTAAAACATAAAAAAGACAAGCTAGTTGGTAGCCTTGCCCTTGCCCTTATTAACGTATGAAGGTTTGCCCTGCTCTGCCTTAACTGAAATGTTTTAGGGAAAGCAAGAATAAGCAAAAATTGCTCAGCAAGTAATATACAATAAGGGTAAGTGATATAATTCTTAATTCTCGAAAGGGTATAACAAAGTTTGATAGTTCAAGGATAACAAGAATATCAACAACTTTCAATAACAGTCGCTAAGGACAGAATATTATCAATGTGATTCAATAAATCAATTCAAGATTTCAAGATAACTGAATACTGAGCAGTCACTAAGGACTATGAACTTCTACTAGAATTAACAGTAATAAACTAAAAATCCAACAAAAACCAGGTATAACAGGTGATCAGCCTAAAGCACCATCGTTATGCATAACAATCAATCATACTCAAGTGCGCACGTCGGTTCTCCGACAATTATATATTCCCTTCAAAGAAGGTTGTTCTTCTCAGTCAAATACAAGATCCCGCACCAATCGATTGGTTTGGGTCGCTTTTCAATAATATAAGTCTAGCCGAATCAAATGGCATAGACACTTTTACAATATTCAAGAACAATACAAAGTTCAACATGAATAATAGCTTTAATGAAATAAGAGTTCAAGTAGGCTAATTCAATTCAAACGATTAAGTAGGAAACTAGTTCGCAATATACAAAGATAGGATACTTGTATCCAAAGAGATAAGGTTTAGATACTCGCTTACGATATCCGTTGAATAAAGTAATGCAAGGGATTAGGATACTTGCCTTAAGCGTAGTCTATCCACTTAAAGTTAGCCAACACTTTTCGAATTCCTATCGTAACATAGTTACATATATATATATATATATATATATATATAATATCCATTAGCCATATAATTTAACTTCATATTTTGTCTTTGAATATACGATCAACACATAAGCTAAGTTTTAACCTAGCTACACAGTTATATAGAATATAATTTCTATCCTTAACGTTCCTCCTTTTGAGTTTAAACACATTCTCATATCATATAAGATCGCAATAATTAGCAAACATGCCCTAATATTATTAATACCACATAAGGCCACAATCAATACTAAATATATTTCATTTTAGCAAGTTATGGCATTCCCCTAAGTTAACCGTCAAAATCGGATTCACATATATCACATAGTATATATACATGTTAAAGAGTCTTTTTATATTTGTATATCCTTCCCTTGTTCCAAACATATGTGATATAGGTTCCAGGTCGACACTTGCGGTCATTCAAGGTCATGAAATTTACAAAGCCTATCATGCTTGCTTTCAAAACACTTAAGGTATTTATATTAACTTGTATTAGGCATGATCATGAGTACTCGTATCGCATATATGTAGCTAGCATTGTTATTATCTTGAAAATAGGCTTCGTTTACGCTAAACTTGAATCATGGCAACTAATCATGGTATATATACATGCATAACACATGAATGAGTCTAAGAGTACTATCACATGTGTCCATAAATATAAGAATATGAAACTTACAATAACATGTTAAGATTTACGTTCAAAACTTATACTTTCACTAGTAAAGTTCATTTAACGCGATCCACGTGCTCACGTTACCTTATAAAATCTATATATGCAAGTTAACATGTATTACATGTGATTCTTTGCAAAATCAGTACCTCAATGTGTCACACATATGTCAAAGTTTGTTTCATAAAACTTCCATTTTCGTTCGAAATGTTTATTAATCGAGGTTTAGCATGCTCACGTTATACTATGAAACATGTATACACAAGTCATCATTCATTTCATGCATTTCTAAGCCGCTCTACCACGTATCAAAAATCAGAATATACTCATGCTTTATAATGTTAATGATTGTTTATGAAACTTTAAGTTCGTTTTCAAACTTCATGTTGTTTTGTTAACCATGCATGCTAATATAATAAAACATGCTTACATTGCCTCATTAGGTTTATATATATATGCATTAATCATGCTTCCATGCTTGTTTAAAAAAAATCAAACAATTAGTACATAACAGTTTTGTTGTAGGGTGCCAGAAAATTGCAGCAGGGTGCCGGCGCTGCGGCGCGGCAACAACAACCACAATCTGGCGCTGCGGCGCGGGAGGCGCTGCGGCGCGGGCATAATGCCTGGGATTGGCGCTGCGGCGCCGCGATGCAGACTCAGTTCCTGCAGTTCACGCTGCAGCCAAAACTGTCCCCAAACTTACCATTTCATCGATTTCAATATACCCAGATGCTATTAGGCTTCTTTAACTTACTAACACACACACACACACACACACATATATATATATATATATATATATATGCTTATATAACAGTCAATTGCCATTTATCAATTCCCAATTTCATGAACTCCAACCAAATTCACGAATTTGATATATTATAGAAATTGCAGAGCAAAAATGAAAATGATGGTCAAGAAAGCTATATAGTGGTTCCATCATGTATGTATGTTCATATAACAACAATATAAGGGTTCTACAAACCAATTATGAACCAATTTGGCATAATCAAGAATTTGAAGGAAACTTCAGAAACAGAAAACGAAAATAAAGAACAAAGGAAGAGGGATTATACCTCTGCTAGGATTCAAATAGAGTTTGCTGCTAATCCAACTTCTCCTACTGATATATGTATATTGCTTTCACTCACCACTTATGCAAACTCTCAGCAAATTGAAAACGAAGAAACATGGCTGCTATTTATAGAAGAATTCTTACACAGACAATGCAATTGTTCATTAAATTGAACCAATAGATTGAAGCTTTGAACACTGTTGTGCCCACTCCCCATATCATGATTTGCTAGAATGCTGAGTTTGAGAGAAGAGAGTAGGCTAGCTTCATGATGCATTTCACATGTACAAGGTTTGTGTCTATTAATATGGGACAAGGCATAGAAATCTCAGCATTTCCAATTTGTAAACAAACTAGTGTTAATACTTAGGTTATATATACACACACATATTTAGACACTTAGGTCTTTAATTGAAATGTCACAATAATTCACATAATGTAGTAAGTGTAAATTGACACATATAATCCATGTACATTTTGTTAATACCGGATATAATCTAATCGGATGTTATCACATTACACTGTCTTCTTTATTAAAACTAATAGTTTACAATATGTTCATGATATATTATACAATGTATACCCACATATTTATTGTCACACAAGCATAAACATGTAATTTATATATTTCAATCAATCTTAATACATGGTCTCTATGTATAATGTATTCACATTGCACTATATAACATAGTTTATGTATACTTGCATGGTCACACCTAAGTGTTTCTCTACACTATATAATATAGTCGTATTACATATACTTTATATTTAATTCTTGCACATTTGCACATAACATTCAATATAATCTTATTATATTAATAACTCACTTATTTATTTTATTATTCATAATGTCAAATAAATAAATTATTCATTTCATTGATTAATTAATAATAATATTAATTAATCCATTCCTTATTGATTATTAATTTATATGATTAAATATCATACATTGCTTATTATATTTCTTGCAATAATAATAATCACATATTATTAAATTAATCACCATTAATATTCCATAACAATTAATTAATATTCTACGATAACAATTAATATAGATTAATTGTTCGCTTAAATTAATATAATCATTCTTATATTACGTCACTGTGCCACACAAGACTATCAACGAGTTTATCGTAAACTCCATCAATTTCTCAATTATTATAATTATTCAATTTAATATAATTGAATTAATCATACTCATAACACAAAATCATTTATATTCTAATAAATTCTCATTTCCATTAATATATTTATTTAATAATATTAGAAAATTCTCGGGTATTACATCCTCACCCCTTATAAAAATTTCGTCCCGGAATTGATACAAGGTTACACAAATAAATGGGGATAATCCCTCATCATTCCTATCTTCTAACTCCTCGACATCGTGGTTATGCCAAAGTACTTTTACAGATGAAATAACTTTATTTCTTAAGGTCTGCTCATTCCTATCTAATATTTGGACAGGAATTTCTTCATACGCCAAGTTCTTCTCCACTTGAATGGGTTCGTAAGAAATCACGTGCTTGTAGTCGGCCTTGTACGGCCGCAACACGGAAATGTGGAACACATTGTGGATGTGCTCCAACTCGGGTGGTAACGCAACTTTGTATGCCACTTCGCCCACTCGCTTCAGTATCTCGAACGGTCCTATGAATCTTGGACTCAATTTTCCTTTCTTGCCGAAACGGATTTTTCCCTTCCATGGAGATACCTTCAAGAAAATAAAACTGCCGACTTTATAGTCTCGGTCATGCCGATGCAAATCTGCGTATTTCTTCTGGCGATCTTGAGCTGCTACAAGTCTGGCTCTTATCACTGTCACCACGTTTACGGTTTGTTGTACTAGCTCTGGTCCGAGTATTCGTCGATCTCCGACTTCGTCCCAACATAATGGCGTTATGCACTTTCTTCCGTAAAGAGCTTCGTACGGTGGCATGCCGATACTCGCACGATAACTATTATTATACGCAAATTCGACTAAGGGTAGGTGGTCGTCCTAATTTCCCTTAAAATCCATCACGCAAGTCCTAAGCATGTCCTCCAGCGTTTGTATAGTTCGCTCACTCTGTCCATCTGTCTGAGGATGATAGGCGGTACTCAACCTCAACTGCGTTCCCATTCTTTCCTGCAAACTCTTCCAAAAATTGGACGTGAAGTGCGGATCTCGATCAAAGACAATTGACACCGGCACTCCATATCATGAGACAATGTCCTTTACGTACAGACTCACTAATTGGTTCAAACTGTAGCGGATCTTGATTGGTAGAAAATGTGTGGTCTTAGTTAGTCGATCCACGATAACCTAAATGGCATCATAACCTTTTTGTGTAACTGGAAGTCCTACCACGAAGTCCATGGTAATATGCTCCCATTTCCACTCTGGTATTTCTAACGGTTGTAGTAAACCACTCGGCCGTTGATGCTCTGCTTTAACACGTTGGCAAGTCAAACATCTACTGACGCACTCTGCGACTTCCCGTTTCAAATTGGGCCACCAAAAATGTTGCTTCAAATCTCGGTACATCTTAGTGCCTCCCGGATGAACGAAATACGTCGTATTGTGTGCCTCGTGCAAAATCTCTTCCCTCAACTCGGTTACCGCTGGTACCCACACTCTTCCTTCAAATCTTAAGATATTGTCTTTATCCATTCAAAATTTCTCTTCCTCATTTTCTGTGATCCTATTTCGGATTTTCTCACACTCTTCATCCTTTTCCTAGGCTTCCTTTACTCTATCCAACAATGTCGGATGAGCTCCCACTACAAACAACTTCTCTCCAGGCTTCTTTGGTTCTTTCACTTCTATTTCCAATTTCTCCATCTCTCTTATCAACTCTTCTTAAGTCGTCAAATTAAACAACTTCTCCCTTCCTTTCCTGCTCAGAGCGTCGGCAACCACATTTGCCTTCCCCGGGTGATAAAGAATATCGCAATCATAGTCTTTGATCAATTCTAACCACCTCCTCTGCCGCATATTCAACTCCTTTTGTGTGAATATATATTTCAGACTCTTGTGGTCCGTGTATATCTCATATTTCTCTCCGTACAAATAATGCCTCCATATCTTTAACGCAAAAACTACTGCCGCTAACTCTAAGTCGTGAGTAGGGTATCGTTTTTCGTAATCCTTCAATTATCGTGATGCATACGCAATGACCTTGCCGTGCTGCATAAGCACACAACCAAGTCCCTTGTGCGATGCATCACTATACACCACAACATTTCCCGTATCATCTGATAATGATAACACAGGTGCTTCGCTCAATCTCTTCTTCAACTCCTGAAAACTCTCTTCACATTTGTCGGTCCATACAAATTTCACTGTCTTTCTAGTCAAATTGGTCAGCGGGGTTGCTATCTTAGAAAAATCTTGGATAAATCTTCGATAGTACCCAGCTAACCCTAAAAAGCTTCTCAACTCCGTCGGTGTTCTCGGTTGTTCCCAATTACTTACTGCTTCGACCTTTGCAGGGTCTACTGAGATTCCATTCTTATCCACCACGTGGCCTAAGAATTGAACCTTCTTCATCCAAAATTCACACTTAGAAAACTTCGCATACATCTTCTCCTTCCTTAGTGCCTCCAAAACAATCTTCAGATGTTCGGCGTGTTCTTCCTTTGTCTTCGAGTAGATCAAAATGTTGTCGATAAAAACCACTACAAATTTATCCAAGTATGGATTGAAAACTCGGTTCATTAAGTCCATAAATGCTGCTGGAGCATTAGTCAATCCAAATGACATTACCAAAAACTCGTAGTGTCCATAACGGGTTCAAAACGCAGTCTTTGGTATGTCCTTATCCCTCACTTTCAGTTGATGATATCCTATTCGTAGGTCAATTTTTGAGAAACACTTTGCTCCCTTCAGTTGATTAAATAGGTCGTCTATCCTCGGTAGCGGATATCGGTTCTTGATCGTTCCTCTATTTAATTATCGATAATCGATACAGAGCCTCATCGATCCGTCCTTCTTCTTAACGAATAGTACTGGTGCTCCCCAAGGAGAAACACTCGGTCGAATGTAACCCTTATCCAATAATTCTTTCAATTGTATCATCAATTCCTTCATTTCTACTGGCGCCATAAGATATGGAGCTTTTGAAATCGGTGCTGTTCCCGGTGCTAAGTCTATTACGAATTTAATTTCTCTGTCTGGCGGAAGACCAGGCAGATCGTCCGGAAACACATCTTGAAATTCATTCACTATGGATATATCCTTAATTTCTACTCCCTTTTTTCGAGTAACAACGATGTAGGCTAAATAGCCTACACATCATTTCCTTAACAATTTCTTGGCCTGCATCATCGTAACGCAACACGATTGCTTAAGTGATGAGCTACCATAAAACACTACCATAGACTTATTCGGAGTCTGAAGGTTCACACACTTGTTCTGACAGTCAATAATCGCAGCATGGTTATACAACCAATCCATCCCCAGTATTACGTCAAATTCTCCCAGTCTAATAGGAATCAAGTCTACGCTCAGTTCATGTTCTCTAATGTTTGCGCGATAATCTCGATAAACGTATTTTACAGGGATCACTTCTTTATTAGCAACTTCTATGATCAAAGGATTTTTTAATCGTTCTCGGGGTGTACTAAGTCTACTAGAAAATTCTTCAGATACAAAAGAACAGGTGGCACCCGAATCAAATAATACATAAGCATTTATATCATTGATTGGGATTATACCTGACACCACGTCCTTTGCAGCCACGACGTCCTGGACGGCCATGTTAAAGGTTCTGGCGGTTGGGCGGTTGGATTGTGCTGGCCCGCTGATAATCAACTTGTTGCCTCCTTGCTGATTGCTACCCCCGCCACTTCCCTTCTTTGGGCAATCCTTAATACGGTGCTCAGTTGAGCCGCAAGCAAAACACCCTTGGATCTTCTTTGGCTTCGGACAGTTGGGCGAGATGTGCCCTTCCTGTCCGCAGTTGTAGCAAGTGCCACGTTCCTTCCAGCACCCGCCCTGGTGATTCTTCCTACACTTTGGGCATCCTTCAGCCCTCTTCTTGAAACCTCCACGTAAATTCCCTGAGTGATTATTGTTGTTTTTGTTGTTGTTGTTGTTATTCTCCTATTTTCTCTTTCCCAAGTTGCTTCCTCCACTGTTGCTTCCTCCAATATGATTCTCTCCTCTAGCATTCTTTCCTTTCTTCTCTTTGTTGTACAAGCTCAAAGCTTCACTTCCTCCCTCGGCAATAATAGCCTTTTCCAGCAGTGTTGCAAAAGAATCGATCTGAAGAATTGACACCTTATTGAATAGCCAAGGCTTCAGTCCTTGTTCGAATCGTCTAGCTTTCCTCTCTTCATCTCCTACCTGGTGCTCCGCAAATCGGGCTAGTTCATTAAACCTAGCCGCATATTGCGCCACCGTCATCTCACCTTGTTTTAACTCTAGGAATTTTACCTCCATCCTATTCTTCATGCTTTTCTGGAAGTAATTCTCGAAAAACAGCGTCTTAAACTTATCCCAAGCTATTATCCCTTCTCCAGCTCTTTGTTGATTAGCCTCCCACCAGTAGTTTGCTTCTCCCCTCATCATGTACGTGGCAAACACCGTCTTCTGATCTTCTCCTACGTTAGCTATAGTGAAAGCTTTTTCGATCTCCTTGATCCATGTTTGTGCGAAGATTGGGTCGGTAGTTCCCTCGAACTCCAGGGGTCCTACACTCTTAAAGTCTTTAAAGGTTGTTACTGGCACAGCCTGAGGCGAACGGGTTCATTGTTCCTTTCCCTTAAGGCTTCTCCTAATAAGTCTACCAGTTTCTGGATCGAGTCTACTTGTTCCCTTTCATTGTTCACTGACTCCTCAGGTGCAGTCAATCTACGTCTGGGCGGCATTATCTACATCACAAGTTTTCATTTTATTATTATTCAAGTATATTACTTAAGTATTTCTTTTAATACTAAAAGAATAAATTTATAACACACTTTTGAAATAAACTCCATTTATATTCATATGCCAAATCGTTTCATTACATGATTTCCCTAGCATACTGCTATAAATGTTATCACATATATCCCCTAATATCACAAAAGACGGGGAATATACCAACCTACTACCAAACTATCCCTCTAACAAAAGCTAACTCGGGGTTCACATCACTATCCCACATCTTACACAAAAGATTGAGATTACAACACAGTATATATAATACATAAAGAGAATACCACTAGACTATCTAAGGGAATCTCATCACATTATCCTGCGCTCTACTGCGCTATTGTACTCCATCTGCGCTATATAAGCAACCAGCTCTCGGCTCATAGTATGTAGGGTCTGTCCCTGCTCTGCCAGGTAGTGGTACACACCATCAAGCACTCTCTCAAATGCCGAACGGAACACATACCCCATCTTGTTCATTTTCCTCTTCTTACATTTGACCTCATCTTCCAGGTCATCTGCTCTCTCATGGGCAGCCCCCCACTTCTCCTCGAAGTGTTTCCTATCCATCACTTCTAATTCCAACTGAGTGTGGAGTGCTTCCTTCTCTGTCTTCTCACTCAGCTCCCTCTGCTCAACCTCTTCTAGCTTCTCTGCCAAATCTACATTCCTAGCTATTGACCTATGAAACAGAGTCCCCATCTGGATCCCTGCCTCCTTACGGTAGGCGATCTCCACCTATAACTCTTGCATAGCCAGCTTCCTCTGGTGGTCCTCGTCCCTCAGTTTCTGGAACTCAGACTCTCTCTCTTTGGCCTCTTCCTCTAGCTCTTGTACTCTGCAGTCTAACTCTAGGATCCGCTCCTCATACTCGCCTAACATCTGCTCCTCTACAGTAGCCTCATCAGAGTCCTCTACTGGCTCATCCCCCACCGGCTCGTCCTCCATCGGCTCGTCCTCCATCGGCTCCTCCTCTGGATTAGACTCTATCTCAATCTCGTCCTCATCATCAGACTCGAATGGTGAAACAGCCTGCACTGGTGTAGCCTCTAAAGGTGCCTCGTATACTACATGTATATCCCTGGGCTCATCCTCAGCCACTCTAGCGGGTAAACCTGTGTCTGTCATCCTACAATCACAAACACAAGACAAACAAACAGCAATTTCATTAGAATGTTAAATAAAACATAAGTTCATTGTATAGAATGAAGTTACATTTCATAACACGCTAAGTCTTGCTCAAGGGAAAACTCTATGTGAGTTTTATCTCCTTTCTAACTTCTAAGTTCGCCTAAGTTATAGTCTAAGGACACTTGTTCCTAAGGTTTATAACTACAGCTTTGATACTAACCTGTGACGCCCCCAAATCCGTGACCGCCACTTGGTCGCTCGAATTCGGTTCATCACGTGCTCATGGTAATACATTACAATAATAATAACTAAATATCACACAATCACAGCGAAAAATCTATTCTAGAATAATTTATAATGATTTATTATAATTATTCCCCCAAGTCTCGCAACCTACAGTACTTAATAGATTACATAATAATATCAATTAACGACTTATTACATAATCTAACTTAAGCTTAAACATAATCAAATCCAGTCTTACTACATCATCTTAATACAATATTAAAATATTTAAGACATAAAAGAGACAA
Organism: Panax stipuleanatus; assembly: GCA_020205555.1. Classification (NCBI taxonomy): domain Eukaryota; kingdom Viridiplantae; phylum Streptophyta; class Magnoliopsida; order Apiales; family Araliaceae; genus Panax; species Panax stipuleanatus. The sequence continues at coordinate 80,114,366 of CM035126.1, forward strand.
CATAGTTGGTAGCCTTGCCCTTGCCCTTATCAACGCCTGAAGGTTCGCCCTGCTCTGGCTTAATTGAAATGTTTTAGGGAAAGCAAGAATGAGCAAAAATTGCTCAGCAAGTAATATACAATAAGGGTAAGTGATATAATTCTTAATTCTCGAAAGGGTATAACAAAGTTTGATAGTTCAAGGATAACAAGAATATCAACAACTTTCAATAACAGTCGCTCAGGACAGAATAATATCAATGTGATTCAATAAATCAATTCAAGATTTCAAGATAACTGAATACTGAGCAGTCACTAAGGACTATGAACTTCTACTAGAATTAACAGTAATAAACTAAAAATCCAACAAAAAACAGGTACAACAGGTGATCAGCCTAAAGCACCATCGTTATGCATAACAATCAATCATACTCAAGTGTGCACGTCGGATCTCCAAAAATTATATATTCCCTTCAAAGAAGGTTGTTCTTCTCAGTCAAATACAAGATCCCACACCAATCGATTGGTTTGGGTCGCTTTTCAATAATATAAGTCTAGCCGAATTAAATGGAATAGACACTTTCACAATATTCAAGAACAATACAAAGTTCAACATGAATAATAGCTTTAATGAAATAAGAGTTCAAGTATGCTAATTCAATTCAAACGATTAAAGAGGAAACTAGTTCGCAATATACAAAGATAGGATACTTGTATCCAAAGAGATAAGGTTTAGATACTCGCTTACGATATCCGTTGAATAAAGTAATGCAAGGGTTTAGGATACTTGCCTTAAGCGTAGTCTATCCACGTAAAGTTAGCCAACACTTTTCGAATTGCTATCGTAACATAGTTACGTATATATATATAATATCCACTAGTCATATAATTTAACTTCACATTTTGTCTTCGAATATACGATCAACACATAAGCTAAGTTTTAACCTAGCTACAAAGTTATATAGAATATAATTTCTATCCTTAACGTTCCTCCTTTTGAGTTTAAACACATTCTCATATCATATAAGATCGCAATAATTAGCAAAGATGCCCTCATATTATTAATACCACATAAGGCCACAATCAATACTAAATATATTTCATTTTAGCAAGTTATGGCATTCCCCTAAGTTAACCGTTAAAATCGGATTCACATATATCACATAGTATATATACATGTTAAAGAGTCTTTTTATATTCGTATAACCTTCCCTTGTTCCAAACATATGTGATATAGGTTCTAGGTCGACACTTGCGGTCATTCAAGGTTATGAAATTTACAAAGCCTATCATGCTTGCTTTCAAAACACCTAAGGTATTTATATTAACTTGTATTAGGCATGCTTATGAGTACTCGTATCGCATATATGTAGCTAGTATTGTTATTATCTTGAAAACAGGCTTCGTTTACGCTAAACATGAATCATGGCAACTAATCATGGTATATATACATGCATGACATATGAATGAGTCTAAGAGTACTATCACATGTGTCCATAAATATCAGAATATGAAACTTACAATAACATGTTAAGATTTACGTTCAAAACTTATACTTTCACTAGTAAAGTTTATTTAACGCGATCCACGTGCTCACGTTACCTTATAAAATCTATATATGCAAGTTAACATGTATTACATGTGATTCTAGGTCATGTAAACATTTTTGCAAAATCAGTACCTCAATGTGTCACACATATGTCAAAGTTTGTTTCATAAAACTTCCATTTTCTTTCGAAATATTTACTAATCTAGGTTTAGCATGCTCACGTTATACTATGAAACATGTCTACACAAGTCATCATTCATTTCATGCATTTCTAAGCCGCTCTACCACGTATCAAAAATCAGAATATACTCATGCTTTATAATGTTAATGATTGTTTATGAAACTTTAAGTTCATTTTCAAACTTCATGTTGTTTTGTTAACCATGCGTGCTAATATACTAAAACAAGCTTACATTGCCTCATTAGGTTTATATATATGTATTAATCATGGTTCCATGCTTGTTTAAACAAAATCAAACAATAAGTACATAATAGTTTTGTTGTAGGGTGCCAGAAAATTGCAGCAAGGTGCCGGCACTGTGGCGCGGCAACAACAGCCACAATCTGGCGCTGCGGCGCGGGCATAATGCCTGGGATTGGCACTGCAGCGCCGCGATGCAGACTCAGTTCCTGCAGTTCACGCTGCTGCCAAAACCGTCCCCAAACTTACCATTTCATCGATTTCAACATACCTAGATGCTATTAGTCTTCTTTAACTTACTAACACACACACACACACACACTATATATATATATATATGCTTATATAACAGTCAATCGCCATTTATCAATTCCCAATTTCATGAACTCTAACCAAATTCACGAATTTGATGTTTTACAGAAATTGCAGAGCAAAAATGGAAATGAAGGTCAAGAAAGCTATATAGTGGTTCCATCATGTATGTATGTTCATATAACAACAATATAAGGGTTCTACAAACTAATTATGAACCAATTTGGCATAATCAAGAATTTGAAGGAAACTTCAGAAACAGAAAACGAAAATGAAGAACAAAGGAAGGGGGATTATAACTCTGCTAGGATTCAAATAGAGTTTGCTGCTAATCCAACTTCTCCTACTGATATATGTATATTGCTTTCACTCACCACTTATGCAAACTCTCAGCAAATTGAAAACGAAGAAACATGGCTGCTATTTATAAAAGAATTCTTATACAGACAATGCAATTGTCCATTAAATTGAACCAATAGATTGAAGCTTTGTATATCAGCTAAGGAAGAGTTGGTACAGTGGTTGAAGAACACTGTTGTGCCCACTCCCCATATCATGATTTGCTAGAATGCTGAGTTTGAGAGAAGAGAGTAGGCTAGCTTCATGATGCATTTCATGTGTACAAGGTTTGTGTCTATTAATATGGGACAAGGCATAGAAATCTCAGCATTTCCAATTTGTAAACAAACTAGTGTTAATACTTAGGTTATATATATACACATATTTAGACACTTAGGTCTTTATTTGAAATGTCACAATAATTCACATAATGTAGTAAGTGTAAATTGACACATAATCCATGTACATTTTGTTAATACCAGATATAATCTAATCGGATGTTATCACATTACACTGTCTTCTTTATTAAAACTAATAGTTTACAATATGTTCATGATATATTATACAATGTATACCCACATATTTATTGTCACACAAGCATAAACATGTAGCTTATATATTTCAATCAATCTTAATACATGGTCTCTATGTATAATGTATTCACATTGCACTATATAACATAGTTTATGTATACTTGCATGGTCACACCTAAGTGTTTCTCTACACTATATAATATAGTCGTATTCCATATACTTTATATTTAATTCTTGCACATTTGCACATAACATTCAATATAATCTTATTATATTAATAACTCACTTATTTATTTTATTATTCATAATGTCAAATAAATAAATTATTCATTTCATTGATTAATTAATAATATTATTAATTAATCCATTCCTCATTGATTATTAATTTATATGATTAAATATCATACATTGCTTATTATATTTCTTGCAATAATAATAATCATATATTATTAAATTAATCACCATTAATATTCCACAATAATTAATTAATATTCTACGATAACAATTAATATAGATTAATTGTTCGCTTAAATTAATATAATCATTCTTATATTATGTCACTGTGCCTCACAAGGCTATCAACGAGTTTATCGCAAACTCCATCAATTTCTCAATTATTATAATTATTCAATTTAATATAATTGTATTAATCATTCTCATAACACAAAATCATTTATATTCTAATAAATTCTCATTTCCATTAATATATTCATTTAATAATATTAGGAAATTCTCGGGTATTACAATAATTCCATCTCCTTCTATGTATTGACTGATAATAGTTGCACAAGAAAGATCATGGTTAAGGGTTTGTATGAAATTTTTAAAATCTATTTTTTCATCCCTTCCGCTGCGTTTATGTAATTTGATTGCATGCTTATGTTTCGTACAAACCCAACAGTGGTATCAGAGCTAATCTTGTGCTAATTATCAGTTTATGTGATTCCATACATGTATAATATGCGATTGGATCGAGTTCTTGGGCAATAATTTTTTTTTTTCTGATTCTGCGAAGCTGCGCAGCTGCGCCGGTGCAAGGCTTTCTTACTGCGCAGCTGCGTCGGTGTCTGCTTCTGGTTTACATGCTGCGCAGCTGCGCCGGTTCCCTTTTTATTCCTGGCGCAGCTGCACCACTGGACAGGAACTGATTTTTTTTTGTTTTATTTAATTAAATGAATGGTTTATTTAATTAAATAAGGGTTTAAAATAAAGATGTTTATTTTATATGAAATGAGATTTCAGAATTGTTAAAATTAAAGAGTTTAATTTGGAATTATTTTTGAATGAAATAAAGGAGTTTATTTTTCCAAAAACAAAGTTTAGCAAACTTTTGCCCATTAACTGATATTAATACATATATGAAATGATTTTATTTTCATGAGATGAATGGATGTTTTATTGATACGTATGATGATATGTATGATAATAAAAGGGATTGATTATGGACTTATGACCAATGTGATTAGATTTTATTTTGGATGAATGCTTGAATGTATGGGTTTTATAAAATGGGATCTGCGTACCTCGTCTTCTCTAGTTTTATTCTCGGTGTAAATTCTATCTCCCTCCTATGTACTTCCCCTTGACTGCTGATCAAGGTTTCTATTTAATTTATAAATAGTTTATGTAATAGAGATAGTTAGAATTATCGTGAAGAACTGGAGATCAAGGAGCAAGGAGCGCTTGAAGACCCATTTGTATGAAGCCCGAGTTTAAATGTAATAGTTATATTTAAATTTAAATTCTTGCACTCCTAGGTTTGACCTTTTGGTTCACTTGGTGGCTCTAGTGAACCAAACTAGAATAAAAGTTCATAATCAATCCGGGTAGAATATAGTATTCTATATTGCATGCTAAATATTATATATATTATATTTTATGCAAACATGCTTCGCATGTTTAATAAAATGACGCGTATTTTATATATATATATATATATATATGCATGCGCGCTTAACAAGATGAGACAAATAATAACAAACACTCAAAGAAATAATATTAAGTCCGAAGCGTTCAAATGATATTTGAAATATCGAATGTCGCCTTCTAGCATGGTTAATTAATAGAGTATTAAATATTTAATATGAGTTTGTTGTGCTATCCACAAGGCGAGTATTGAATATTTAAGATGTTAATTAATCACATTTGATGCTTATCAAGAAAATTGAACGATCTAGTCTTGTTGTGCTATCCATAAGGACGAAAATTTTTCTTTTTTGAATTTATGGAAGTGCTAGGTTGGATTTAACTTAAATCATTTTAGTTCAGATGTGCACACACATGACCATTATGATTTAAGAGGCAAAATAAAAGGAGTTACATGGTGATGTAATTGACAAGAGTTGTCTACCTATTTATTTGTATATCGCTTGTTGTGGTATCCACAAGGTTATATACATTTGAAATGTGATCCTTAATCTCACTAGCAAATCTTTAATTAGATGTTGCCGAACTATATAAGTCAGGGTAATATAGTTTGATGAAAATAGTGGGAGATACCAATTTAAAATAAAGACCTAAATTTATTTTGGTATGCAAAGTTAATAAAATGAATGTTTGCTAAAATATTATCTTTTCACATGAAGAATTTTAAAAATGTCAAAATCACTAATCTCACTACGAAGCATACTTGATGCAAATAAGCTTACCGGCCCAAATTATGAGGACTGGCTAAGAAATCTGAGAATTATTCTCACTGCTGAAAAGATTTCTTATGTCCTAAATTCAACTATCCCTGAATCTGTTTCAGAAATAGCCTCTGAGGAAGAGATTACCACTTTTAAAAAATGGCAAGATGATGCATCTGTGGCTTAATACATCATGCTCGCATCCATGAATAACGAGCTTCAGCGTCAGCACGTAAATATGGATGCTCCTACTATGCTGCTTCACCTCAAGGAGTTGTATGGTGAACAGAGTAGGACTGATAGATATGAGATATCTAAAGAGCTCTTCCGATCTCGGATAACTGAGGGCACTACCGTCGAGACTCATGTTCTAAAGGTAATCAATTTGATTGAACGCCTTGGACAGCTTGGGTTCGTCATGGATGGGGAGTTGAGTCAAAAATTGGTCTTGCAGTCACTCCCTGAGACCTTCTCGCAGTTTGTGGTTAATTTTCACATGAATAAGCTAGATGTCAGCTTGCCTGAGCTGTTTAACATGCTGAAAACTGCAGAAGGTCACTTCACATCCAAGAAGAACCATGTCTTGATGGTGGATTCTTCCAATAAAAGGAAGAGGCCCAAGGTGTCTTCTGAAAAGAAGAAATCCAAGAAGGCTAAGGGAAAGGGAAAAGAAAAGAAACAAAAGAAACTTGAACCAGCTAAAGGAATGTGCTTTCATTACAACGAGCCGGGACATTAGAAGAGGAACTGCAAGAAGTTTCTAGCAGAGAAGAAGCTTGGAGAAGCTTCAACTTCCAATCAAGGTTTGTTTATGATTGAAATTAATTTTTCTGAAAGTCATAATTCTACTTGGGTATTGGATACCGACTGTGGGTCTCACATATGTAATACTATGCAGGGACTGGTCAGAAGTAGAAAGCTAAACAATGAAGAGGTAATCCTACGAGTGGGGAATAGAGCAAAGGTTACTGCATTAGCTGTAGGAACTTATTATTTAGCAATGCCTTCGGGAAAGTCCATTTATCTTAATAACTGTTATTATGTTCCGAATATTATTAAAAATATTATTTCAATTTCTGTATTGGATATGGAAGGTTTTGACGTTATTATAAAGAACAATGGTTGTTCTATTTATAAAGACGATGTTTTATATGGTATTAAAAATTTGCGAAATGGACTTTATATACTTGACTTACAAGAAAATATATTTCAAATTGAACAAACTAAGAAAAGGAAAAGAGATGATATCAATTATACCTATATGTGGCACTGTAGACTCAGTCATATCAATGAAACAAGATTATCCAAGTTGCATAAAGATAGGCTCATCGAGCTATCCGATTATGAATCATATCCAACTTGTGAATCTTGTCTCATGAGTAAAATGACTAAATCTCCTTTTAGTGGAAAAGGAGAAAGAGTTACAGAGTTGTTGGCATTGATTTACACAGACGTTTGTGGACCTATGACAACAAGTGCACGGGGTGGGTATTCTTATTTTATTACTTTTACTGATGATCACTCAAGATTTGGATATGTGTATTTGATGAAATACAAATCAGAATCATTTGAAAAGTTCAAAGAGTTCAGAAGTGAAGTAGAGAAACAAACGGGCAAGAGTATTAAGATACTTCGATCAGATCGAGGTGGAGAATACTTAAGCGGTGAGTTTCTCAATTGTCTCAAAAAAATAGCATAATCTCACAATGGACTCCTCCAGGTACACCACAGTTAAATGGAGTATCTGAAAGGAGAAATTGAACACTGTTGGACATGGTTCGATCCATGATGAGTTTTACCGACCTTCCAATTTCCTTCTGGGGATATGCCCTAGAAACGGCTGCATACCTACTTAACATGGTACCTACCAAATCAGCCCCAAAGACTCTATATGAGATGTGGAAAGGGAGGAAACCAAATCTTAATCATGTTAAGACTTGGGGTTGTCCAGCTTATGTCAAAAAGTTTAAAAATGATAAGCTACAGACTAAATTCGACAAGTGTAGATTTGTAGGATACCCTAAAGAAACCGTAGGGTATTATTTCTATCATCCAACTGATCAAAAGGTGTTTGTTGCGAAACATGCTACCTTCTTGGAGAAAGAGTTTATCCATGAAGGGGTCAGTGGGAGTAAGATATATCTTGAAGAAGTTCAAGAACCACAAGTTACCACGGATCAAAGTCAGGTACCTGACCAAATAGAAGAACCTACTATACCACACCCTATTCGTAAATCTGGAAGAGTACCAAAGATTCCTGAGAGGTATGGATTCGTTATAGAGGATGACGATGAGGTACACATCATAAATGATGATGATCCATTGAATTACGAACAGGCTATGAGTAATATAGACTCAAGAAAATGGCTTGAAGCCATGAAATCCGAAATGGACTCCATGGATGAAAACAAAGTATGGACTTTGGTTTCACCACATGAAGGTATTAAACCTATTGGGTGTAAATGGGTTTTTAAGAGAAAGACTGGAGCAGACGGAAAGGTAGAGACCTATAAGGCCCGACTGGTTGCAAAAGGTTTCAAACAAAGACAAGGAGTTGACTATGATGAAACCTTCTCACCAGTAGCCATGCTCAAGTCCATTCGGATTTTGCTTGCGATTGCAGCTTACAACGACTATGAGATCTGGCAGATGGACGTGAAAACGGCCTTCCTCAATGGGAAACTTGAGGAGGATGTGTATATGACACAGCCAGAGGGATTTATTTCAAAAGTTGGAACAAATCAAGTATGTAAGCTACAACTATCCATTTATGGGTTAAAGCAAGCTTCTCATAGATGGAACATTAATTTTGATGAGACAATCAAAGAGTTTAATTTTATCAAAAATGAGGATGAACCATGTGTATACAAGAAGGTTAGTGGGACCGCAGTATCATTCCTTGTATTATATGTTAATGATATATTACTGATAGGGAATGACATTCCTATGTTACAATCAATTAAAATCTGATTATCTAAAGACTCCTCCATGAAGGACTTGGGTGAAACATCCTATATTTTGGGGATAAAGATCTATAGAGATAGATCTAAAAGGATGCTCGGCTTATCCCAAGGAACGTACATTAATACGATGCTAAAGAGGTTTAGTATGGAAGATTCCATGGAATACATCTCTCCAAGAAACAGGCCCCAAAGATACCTGAGGAGAGAGACCGTATGAGTAAGATCACTTATGCTTCTGCAATGGGATCTATCATATAAGGTATGATATGTACTAGACCGGATGTTGCTCAAGTACTTAGTGTAACGAGCAGATACCAGTCGAATCCAGGAGAAGAGCACTGGAAGACAGTGAAAAATATCCTTAAGTACTTGAGAAGGATAAAGATATTTTTCTTGTCTACGGTGGGTCTGAATTAAAACTCGAGGGATTCACAGACTCAAGTTTTCAAACAGACCAAGATGTCAGTAAATCTGTTTCAGGGTATGTGTTTACCTTGAACGGAGGTGCAGTGAGTCGGAAGAGTTACAAGCAGCAAACAGTTGCTGATTCAGTGACAGAGGCAAAGTATATAGCTGCAAGTGAAGCTACAAAGGAAGCTGTTTGGATGAAGAAGTTCATAACTGAACTTGGTCTGGTACCTAGCATTGGAGAAGCAGTTCCCGTATACTATGACAACACCGGAGCGGTTGCACAGACTAAGGAACCCATGTCTCATCAAAAATCCAAACACGTGTTGCGACGATTTCACCTGATCAGGGAGATTATTGAAAGAGGAGACGTCACCATAGAGCGTGTGGACTGTCAAGACAACATTGTAGATCCATTTACTAAAGCTCTAACACAACAGCAGTTTGATCGTCACTTAGAGAAGATGGGTATGAGATACCATGGCGATTGACTTTAGTGCAAGTGGGAGATTGATAGTAGTGTGCATACAAGCCAATCATGTATGATGATAAAGCACATACTTTGTAAACAATCTTATTTATTTATTAATAAAATATTTATTTAAGGCATTTAATTATCTACATTGTGCTATTTTTATAATATGTAAATAACCCATAGTTTTAAGCAATGCTTTTAGAATCATGATGAGATCATGCTAATGAGATCTAAATTCTTAGAAAGCTTAAAAACTAAAATAGTTCCCAATTGTGGGATTACTAAAATGGGGATTAGTAAATTCAAATAGATTGGTACATATGTTGCTTGCCCATTAGATGAGGATGACTGATCTCATGGTCATTTGTGTAGAGACACTAAAGCAAGTATATAGGTGCTTATTGGAGAATAAGTTCACTGAACGTGACTCGCTATGGACTACTTAATGGAGTTTTACTCGCCTGTCAATAGGAATTCCTAATGTGATAGTAGTACAAGTGATCCTTGGACTTGAGATCATCATAGTATCTTGTATGTAACAAATTATACTTTGACTTATTCCTTAAGGCCTTTTAAGGCATATATAGGGTATGCTTGGGTATAATGAGTTGCATATGGAGATAATGTATGATCAATAAAGAATCTACCACCTCTAGTAAAAGAGGAGATATGTTCTATGTGATTCGTTAAATGACAACCTAGGAATCCTTGGCCAAGGTAGAATGAAATTAGAAAGAGGTTTCTAATTTGCATTATTTGGAGTTGTGCATTTTCTAATCGAAATACATATGATTAAATAAATTAAGACTTGATAGTAAATCCATGTCTTATATTTAATTGGGACATTGTATGGTGGAAGGATTGAATTGTACAGTAACTATTAACTCAAAGGTTCTTTTATGATTAATGTTGAAATCTATATTATCTGGAAAGTCGTTGAGCGCTAGGGAGGCTTATCCCTATTGTAGAATAAATGTTATTTATTTAAATAGATTATTAGTTTAATTTATTTATTTAAATAAGATTAGAATTGTTCTAATTGATTTATTCACAACCGATTTAATATGGAGAACCTAAAGGGTCACACCATAAAAGGAAGAAGAATTATTTAAGAAGAAAATGGCATGATAGTAATAATGCATTAAGTATAATTAATTTAATCTATGGTGATAGAATAAATTAAATAGCTTAATATTTATTATTTAATATTTTAGAAATATTAAATATAAATTAAGAAGAGGAGTCTTATTAATATTATTATTATTATTATTTTAATTCTAAAGGAGTTTAGGAATTAATATAATATCAGTACTATCTCTCAATCCTAATAAGATTAGGATATAAATTAATTAAAAGTGTTTAATTAATTAATTAAATAAAACCCTATTCTAATTGGATTAGGAGGGTTAACCTAATATCTATATAAGAGAGTCTTATATCAGAAATAAGGTACGTGAATTTTTCCAAGAGTTGGGAGTACACATATTCTATAGAGATAGAAACAAGGGATAACCCATCTTCCTGAGTTCTTCATCTTCCTTGGTGCATCACCGTTAGAGGCCAAACATTTGGGTGGCTAACATTGATCAAGGGAAGGAGCCACTACAGAGGAATCAAAGGAGTAGAACTTGTACCTGAGGAAGCTTGGATCTTCAAAGGTATAATTCCATCTCCTTCTATGTATTGACTGATAATAGATGTACAAGAAAGATCATGGTTAAGGGTTTGTAAGAAATTTTTAAAATCTATTTTTTAATCCCTTCCGCTGCGTTTATGTAATTTGATTGCATGCTTATGTTTCGTACAAACCCAACAATATATGGGACATTTAATTAACTAAATAAAGGAATAAAAACGTAAAACAAATTAGAAAATAAAGGGCCATGTGGCCGGCCAAGGGAGAAGGAAGAAAAAGGGGGATAAAAGTGATGATTACTCACTTTAGTAGGTGAACAACTCCCTCATGTGTCACACTTTCAAGCTAGCCACTACTTTACTCTTTCTTGCAAGCAAAGGTTTAATAATGAGAGAGAGAAATAGAGAAAGGATGTGGGAAAAAGTAATTAGATATACAAGTTATATCTAAGAGTTTTGACTAGCTAAAATCTCATCTTGTTTATCTTTCTTTTCATCTTATTTTCTTAACTAACAAAAGCTAGAAAGAGAGAGAGTGAGAGAGAGAAAATTCGTGGGAAGGAAAGGAGGAAGAGAAAGAATTCTACTCTTGATGCATCCTAGATTTATTACATATTGTGGTTGGACAAGAAGGGTAGCTCACAAATCAAGGTATAAATCTTTATTTTACAACTTTTGATTCATTCTTTTTAATAGATAAACGGGAATATGGAATTTGTGTTTTCATCTTTCCAAAACCTTAGATCTACATATATATAAGTGTTATATGTTTAGATCTAACACTTGTGAATGTCAAAAGTTAGATCAAATGCAAGAAAAGGGAAACTATGTTTCAAAAGTTAGAAAACTTTAATTTTTCTTAGCATAAATGATGTTTTGGTTGTGTTTGATGGGTTTTGATGCAATAGATTATGGATCATGGTTGATCCATGAGTTTACGATGTATGGGTATGTATTATGATGGTTTATGATGGCCAAAGTTATATTAATCAAGAGATCATGAATGCTTTCTTACAAAACACAAAGTTAGAAAATTAGATTTTTGAGAAAACAAAACCTGAAATTCAAAAGACCATATCTCTCATTGTGTTTTGAATTTTTGAGTATGGTTAATCTTTAGAGTTAGATCTATAAGTCTTCTAACTTTTTCAAGTAGAATCACTGAAAAATTCTTTGTAGATTTCCGTATGGACTAGTTTTTAGCAAAGGACGCCAAAACTGAAAATAACTAAAAGTAGGCTGTCCAGAAATTTAAGGGACTATTTTGGCCACTTAATTTGTGAAATAAAATCAGACCTTTTGGGACATGAAAATATATGGAATGAAGTAGTTTGTGTCCAAACATAAGCTCATTTCGACTAAAATTGAGCAAGTTATGACCGTTTCAATATTGGCATTTTTTTGACAAAAATTGCTATAACCGGAGTTGTATAGCTCCGATGGCCACGAAATTTAAAATGGAGACTCACGTTAACATGTGTAAGATCGCACCAAGAGTTGGGAATTTTTGAAGTTAAGCGTGAGGTAATTATTTTCTTCAGGAATTAACTAGAAATTAATCTTTGAAAAATACTAAAGGAAATTGAAAAATTCCTGAAATATTATTTTTGTGTGTGGAATACATGTATTTATGTGTGAACAAAAGATAAAAAAATAATAAGATGATTTGGTTAGGAATGGGGAATCCAGCTTGCTGGATTGCCATCTAGATTGCTGAATTGAAGTTCGGTTGAATCTAGTTTGATGAATTGGAAAATAAGTTACTAAATTGAAATCTAGTTTGAATCCAGGCTGCTGGATTGGAGTCTGGGTTTCTGGAATTATAATCCAGGATGCTGGATTAGAATTCAGTTTGAATCCAGGTTGCTGGATTAGAATCTGGATAGTTGGAATTAGAATCCGGTCTGCTGGATTGGGGTATTTAACTTACTAAGTAATAAAGAAGAACTTATATAAGGAGGGATTAAGCAATGAAGTGATTAAAAGGTTATTGAAAAGTAACAATAACACTAAGACTTTATCGTAATGTCTAGTACTTAACTATATGATTAAATGTTAGACAATTTAACATGGAATATAGAAATTATAAATGAGTATATGCTATGACTGATTGAAAGATCTATTATAAGTCTTTTCTCTAAGAAGCTAAACTAAATTACGTAGCAGTAGATAGCGATTGAGGCAAGTTCTCTAACTCAAACTCGAGTTATATTCAAAAGCATGTTAGTGAATAGTTATTGATGATTATTCACATCATTACTGATTGTTGATAAATCGCACTTTGTGCAATTAAATTCATGTTCCATTATTATTGAACTGTGAATTAGTTAAAGTTCTTTCATTCATGAACTGTTTATGATATGGATCTATGCTAGTTGTATCAGCTAGATCAATCATGTTTAAATTTGTTAAATCAAATATGTTTTGAAAGCGGTGCCTAACCAATTGTAATGGTAAGGACTTTTGACTGAGAAAAAGAATAGTTTTACTAAAGCATTATTGGAAAATAATTGTTGCTAGTGTATTAAGTGATTATGCATATTTCACCAGGTAGGAACGGCTGATCCCCTTGACTACAAAACTTTATTAAAAGGACCAGTTTAAATACTGACAACCTTAGTATATGTTCATGGTTATTTAGAACCACTCAGCATCTGTTATTCATTTATTCGAATATACTGTTATAGAGATGTAAGTCATGTTCTTTCACAATCGATTTTCTTGTTGAACATTGAAAGCTAAATTCTTTTCTAATCATGATATATCTCCTTTGAATTTAAACTTGCTAAGCAAATTAGTTGCTTACCCTTGCTATATCATGACAATTGTTGCAGCTAAGCCATAATCATCCAAGAAGGACAAAGGCAAAGGAAAGGTTCAGGAATAGTTAATATAAATGTATATGTATCATGAGATACTATGTTTAATGGGCTGTAAACCATTTGTGTTATTATATGTAACTTACGTAAGGTATGTTTAAGTTAAGGTAATAGACCTTGGGATATGTTTGTAAGACTTTATTATAATGAACAATGTATGTTTATTATTCCGCAATAGTATATAGAATGCCTATGATGATGATGTATCATGAGCACTGAATCTGAGGCTAGTGAACTCGGATTTGGGGGCGTCATAGGTTGGTATCAAAGCTGTAGGTTATAAAATTTAGGATACGAAACCTAGGTTATAACATTAGAAGAAAACTCGTATAGAGTATAGTAGGAGATGGATTGGGGAGATTCATCGAGTATAGATTGTACATAATAAAATATTATTTCATTTTATCAATGAATATATTTTATTGTGATACTGATGTTGTGTTTGTTTGGTTATAGGATGCCTGAGGAAGGACAAGACAGCCATACAGTCGAACAGGAGCCGATAGATCCGATAGAGGATAGTGATGAGAATGACGAGAATATGATGGAAGACCTGTTCGAAGAGAACATGGCGCTGGAGAATAGAGTGACATAGTTAGAGCAGGAGAATGCTACTCATCTATTCACTGAGACTCAGTACAAGGAATTAGCATATCAAGCTCAGACCGAGCTTGCTGAGATGAAGATACAGTTGCAGGTGTAGACCACCTTGGCTACACAGATGGTTGCCATGAATGCTGAGCTAAGAGAGAGAGTAGAACAAGAGGAGATAAAGCTGGGAGTGTTAAGAGTTGAGCATGAGGCCATGCGATTTGAGCTCTATCTAGAAATTGCCGATAAGATTAGGATTGAGCAAGCATGGATTAGAGCATCCAATATGGTGGACCAGCTTAAGGAGAAGCTGGAGGCTAGTGAGGTCCTAGTGGATACTTTGGGACTGTCCCTAGATACCGCTTACATGGGCCAGCGGGCAGGAGTGAGGAGATCCTCAAAGACAGGTGAGTCGAGTCGATCTGTTAGACATCGACTTATGGATGGACTCATTCCACCAAAGCAGGAGCGTGCAAGCACACCCCCTCCAGACGCGCAGTGATAGGTTAGTAGTTTTCTATTGTATATAGATGCAGTAGAACCCTTTTTGTTTATTAGGGTTTTATGCTTGATGTAAACCTCTGACTGTGTGAGGTAGTATGTTTGTTTGATGTATCCCCATTTATGTGTATAGGTGAGTATGCCTTTTGATAGATCCCATCTCTGGATGTTTAGAATGGGATAGTTAGCATTTATAGAAATATTCCAAGCATGTAAGTATGAGACACTAAGAATTGGGATATGAATATAAATGCAGTATTATGATATGAGTTTGATGAAGTAAATAAGATATGAGAAATTCAGGTAGTAAGCATTATATCTGATTATTGTTAATCCAGTAATTTCAAAATGTAAATCCAGCAAGCTGAATGTGAATCCAGCTAGCTGAATAGTAATCCAATAATCCCAAAATGTAAATCCAGTAAGCTGAATATGAATCCAGTAAGCTAAATAGTAATCTAATAATGCTGAATTACTAATCCAGCAAGTTGGATAGTAATTTAACAAGTTGAATTGAAATCCAGCAAGCTATATTGTAAAACAGTAAAACTAAACTGTGAATGCAGCAAGCTGAATTGCTAATCTAAAAACATTATGATTACCTGAGTTTAAGTTATGCAATACGTTAACACTAGAAAGATATGATATATAAAGAAACTCAAGGAATAATGTATGGTTTTGTTTAACCAGATAATGCCGCCAAGACGTCAAAATCGTAACCAGAGGGAGGAACGTTCTGTGAACAATGAAAGGGATCAGGATGACCCAATGCAGAACTTCGCAAATATGATAGCTCGAGCTATACGAACTCATACACCTGCAGCAAGGAATCAAGCTGATAATAGATTAGCAAACTTTAAAGATTTTAAGGCTGTAGGACCACCAGAATTCAGCCGAACCACGGACTTCATAGCAGCTCAGACATGGGTAAAAGAGATAGAAAAGGCTTTTATCATTGCTAGGGTAGCCGAAGAGCAAAAGACGACTTTTGCTACCTACTTGATGAAAGGTGAGGCTAATTACTGGTGGGAGACGAACCAAGCTAGAGCCGAAACGGAGGTAGTAACATGGACCAGGTTTAAGGAGTTGTTCTTAGAAAGCTATTTCTCGGAGGCCATGCAAGCTAGAATGGAAGTGTAGTTTCTTGAATTAAAGCAAGAAAATATGACAGTTGTGACGCCACCAAATTCGAGACCGCCACTTGGTCTCTCAAATTCGGTTCGTTACGTGCTCATGGTAATACATCACAATAATAACACGACTAAATGTCGCATCGCACAGCGGAATAATACACAACTAATACTGAATAAATTACATTTAAATAATATAATTATTCACGTCCTAAGGTCTCGTAACTTAAACAGTGATTACATAGCTTAGACATATCTTAAGCATAAATAACCTTAACTAGTACATAATATCATAAGTTCTTTATTATAATCATAAGTCCTACATAATTTAAGCTACTCAGTAGCCTTTCCCTTGCCCTTATCTGTGCCCGAAGGTCCGCACTGCTCTGCCTTAACTTAAATGTTTTAGGGAAAGCAAGAATGAGCACAAATTGCCCAGCAAGTAATATACAATAAAGGTGAGTAATATAATTCTCAATTCTCGAAAGGGTATAGCAAGGTTTGATAGTTCAAGGATAACAAGAATATCAACAGTTCTCAATAACAGCCGCTAAGGATAGAATAATATCAATGTGATTCAATAATAAATCAATTCAAGATTTCAAGATAAACGAATATTGAGCAGTCACTAAGGACTATGAACTTCTACTAGAATTAACAGTATTAAACTAAAAATCCAACAAAAATAGGTACAACAGGTGATCAGCCTAAAGTACCATACGTTATGCATAACAATCAATCATACTCAAGTGCGCACGTCGTTTCTCTGACTATTATATATTCCCTTCAAAGAAGGTTATTCTTCTCAGTCAAATACAAGATTCCGCACCAATCAATTTGTTTGGGTCGCTTTTCAATAATATAAGTCTAGCCGAATCAAATGGCATAGACATTTTCACAATATTCAAGAACAATACCAAGTTCAACATGAATAATAGCTTTAATGACATAAGAGTTCAAGTATGCTAATTCAATTCAAACGATTAAGTAAAGAAATTAGTTCGCAATATACAATGATAGAATACTTGCATAAAGTAAATGCGTCGGTTAGGATGCGTCGGTTAGGATACTTGCTTACAACGTTCCTCGAATAACGTAAACACAAAGATAGGACACTTGCACAATAAAAGTAGGGTTCGTATACTTGCACAATAAAAGTAGGGTTCGGATACTTGCCTTATGCGTAGTTTATCCACGATAAGTAATTCAACACTTTTAAATCCCTATCGTAATATAATTACATATATATATATATATGATATCCGTTAGCCATATAGTTTAACATCGTATCTTATCTTCGGATATACGATCGACACACAAGCTAAGTTTTAACCTAGCTACACAGTTATACTATATATAGTATCATATTAATATTACTTTTATCCTTAACGTTCCTCTTTTTGAGTTTAAACATATTCTAATATTAATATCATGTGAAACCACAACAAATAGCAAGCATACTCTATTTAGCAAGTTATAGTGTTGTTATAAGTTAATCGTCAAAATCGGATTCAAGTATCAACATATGATATCATATAGCATGTATATATATTAAAGGATACTTTCATGCTCGTTCAACCTTTTCACGTTCAATTTACATGATATAGGTTCTAGATCTATATTTTGAACAAATTAAGGCTTTACAACATCATGAAATCCTGTAAGCTATCATGCTTGTTATTTTAAACACATAAGGTATTCATATAACTTGTATTAAGCATGTTCATGAGTATTCATAATGCATTTATGCAACTATTATTGTTATTAGTTTGAAAACATGCTTCGTTTATGCTAAACTTGAATCACGACACCTAATCATGGTATATATACATGTATGATACATGAGTGGGTCTACGAGGGCTATCTATCATGTCCATAAATTTTAGAATCCAACTCTCAAGGTAGCATGTTAACATTCACGTTCAAAATTTGTATTTTCATTAGTAAAGCTTACTAATAAGTCCAACATGTTCATGCTTCCTTACGAATCATATAAACACAAGTTAACGGGTTATTCGTGCATTTCTAAACCATTCTAACATACTTGCAAAATCAGTACCTCAATGTGTCACACACATGTCAAAGTTTATTTTCAAAACTTCCATTCTCGTTAGGAATGTGCACTAGTGAGGTTCACTTGTTCATATTATATTATAGAACCTATATATGCGAGTTAACATGCTTCTCATACATCTTTAAATCATACTAACATGCTTCAAAAGTCAGAACATCAAAACGGGTATAATAAGTCAATGTCCATTTTGAAACTCTAAGTTCATTGTGAAATCTATAACTTCACCACTCAAGTATGCGATCCTAATATAACATGCTCACATTAGTTCAATGTACTCAGATATATATATTACCCATGCTTGCAAGCTCATCTAAGTTATATAAATAAACCAACACTTGACAGATTTGCAGCAGATTGCAGAAACTGGAACAGGCTGTTGGCTCAGCTGCGCAGCTGCCCAGTTCAAGACTGGCGCAACTGAGCCAGCTCTCGGCCAGCGGCAGACAGTTCCTATAAACGGCAACTACAAACCCAATTTCCAAATTTCCTTCACAAAAACAGTTTCGGACAACCACATTGTACTTCTATCATACTTATAAGTCCATATAGCAGCTAAGAAACATATCCCAATCCAATTTGGCATGAATTGCAATAAAATCAAGAATTTGAATTTGAACAAGAATTTGAGTTTACGAAACAAAGAATAAGGAATGGAATTATACCTTTGTAATGCAATTTGAATTCTCAACTTCTCAGAATACTAACACTGATGATATACTAGCTCTAAACTCAACACTTATACAAATCTCAGCAATTGAAAAGAGATGAGAGGAGCTATTATTTATAGAAGAACATATATACAGACAATACCTTTAACTCCCAAATTAAACCAACGGAAAATAGGATTGCATTGTGGTCATGGGAGAGTTGGTAATTGGTTGTTAGAACCCATTATGATTCCCACTCCCTTGCCCATCATTGTTATGAAAGTTAGGAAATGTTTGCTGAGTTTGTGGGATATAGGCCTCAAACTTCATAATGCTATTCACGTGTACAAGGTTTGTGTCTATCAATATGGGACAAAGCACACTAAGCTCAGCATTTGCAAATGAAACTACATGTTACACTTGTTTTACAATACACATATCATATACTTATATTATATGTATTTTAAGTCATCATGAAATGTCCCATTATAACTCAATGAATAGGTAACATTGCAATATAGCAAATGTAATTTGTACATATATAGTCTCATGTACATTTTATCTTACCGATATAATTCAATCGGATACTACCACATTACATTATATCATGTATTATTTAATTTAAATTCTATTAATCAACAATTGTTTACAATATATCCATGATATTTTTATTGTATACTCACTCACATTGTCACATTGGCATTATCATGTAGCTTATATATTTCAATCAATCTTAATACATGGTCCATAAATATAGTATAGTCACATAAATATTGCACCACATTATAATATAGTTATATTCCATATACTTTGTATTATTAATTATTGCATGTTTGTACAATATGATCTTATTATATTAATAACTTACTTATTTGCTTTATTATTCATAATGTCAAATAAATAAATTATTCATCTTATCGATTAATTACCAATAATATTAATTAATCCATTCCTCGTTAATTAATGAAATTATTAATTTTCACAACCATTGCTCATTTATCACGCACAGTATATAAATATAAATTTTATTATATTATAGACACGTTGCTCATTATTATTATTATATTTCTTGCAATAATAATAATCACATATTATTAATCAATCAAAGTTAATATTCCACAACAATTAATTAATATTCTACGATAAAAATTAATTAATATTCTACAATTAACAATTAATATCGATTAATTATTCGCTTAAATTAATATAATCATTCTTATATTACGTCACTGTGCCACACAAGGCTATCAACGAGTTTATCGCAAACTCCATAAGTTTCTCAATTATTATTATAATTATTCAATTTTATATAATTGAATTAATCCTTCTCATAACACAAAATCATTTATATTAAATAAATTCTCATTCCCATTAATATATTTATTTAATAATATTAGGAAATTCTCGGGTATTACAACAGTTGCTGAATATGCAGCAAAATTCAATGAGTTAGCCAGATTCGCACCTCATCAGGTGGATAAAGAACTACGAAGGGCGCGTAGGTTTAAAAATGGGCTTAAGTCGTGGATACACAGCAAGGTCGCAGTGCTACAAATTACTACGTTTTCGGCACTGTTAGAAAAAGCCATCATTGCTGAACGTAGTAGTGAAGCAGTGTCCAAATACAACCGAGAGAAGAACAAAAAGGAAAATGAAGGTGGAAATCAGGGTGCCAGCAGTAGTGGCAGTAACCCTAAGAAACGCAAGTGGAACAGTGGTAGCGAATCAGGAACTCAATAAGGGAGTACACCACAGAAGAAACCAGCATGTGTAAAGTGTGGAAAGAATCACTCTGGGGAGTGTATGAAGGGGAAGAATGTATGTTATAACTGCGACCAGGAACGACATATCTCACCTAATTGTCCTAAACCAAAGAAGGGAGGTTGCTTTTCTTGCGGGGGAACGGGGCATCGATTTAAAGATTGTCCATTCAAGAAGAATAATGATGGAGGAAGTGGAAACAAGAGAAACACCACAAAGTTAACAATTGGAGGGCCAACGCAGTAGAGCAAGCCGACAGCCTGAACGTTCAAAATGACTGTGCAAGACGCAGTTGCATCAAAGAAAGTTGTGTCAGGTATAATTTCGATCAATAATATAAATGAATATGTATTGTTTGATTCAGGAAACTTCCTATTCATTTATATCTGATGAATTTTCTAGAAGATTAAACTTACCATGTGAAAAGTTAACGAACCCTATGAACATAGAAGTTGCAAAAAAAGAAGTGATCCCTGTAGAGTTTATCCATAACAATTGTGGTGTGAAAATAAGGGGACATAAGTTAAGTGTGAATTTGATTCCGATACGCTTAGGAGAATTTGATGTCATCTTAGGGATGGATTGGTTGTTTAACCACGAGGCAGTTATAGATTGCTAGAAGAAGGGTATACGCCTTAAGACACCAAATAAGTCTAAGGTTATATTTTATGGTAGCAAGTCACCAAGACAAACGAGTTATCTGACGATGATGCAGGCCAGGAGAATGTTACAAAAAGGATGTGAAGGTTATTTGGCTCATGTAGTGGATACACGGGTTGTGAATTCGGACATGGGGCAGATACCTATAGTTAATGAGTTTGGGGATGTCTTTCCAAAAGAACTTCTGGGACTTCCACCAGATAGAGAGATAGAGTTTGTGATTGATTTAGTACCAGGGACAGCGTCGATATCGAAAGCACCGTATCGAATGGCTCTGGTAGAAATGAAAGAGTTAATGATCCAGATACAAGAATTGTTGGACAAGAAGTACATTCAACCTAGAGTATCTCCGTGGGGAGCACCGGTGTTGTTTGTAAAGAAGAAGGATGGTTCGATGAGGTTGTGTATGGATTATAGAGAGTTGAATAAAGTGACAATCAATAACAAATATCCATTACCGAGAATAGACGATCTGTTTGATCAACTTAAATGAGCGAGATGTTTTTCTAAGATTGACTTAAGGACTGGTTACCATCAGTTGAAAGTGAGGACGGAGGATGTACCAAAGATAACATTTAGAACTCGTTACGGCCATTATGAGTTCCTAGTGATGTCTTTTGGATTGACGAATGCACCAGCTGCTTTTATGGACTTGATGAACAGAGTATTTAAACCGTATTTGGATAAATTTGTGGTTGTGTTCATTGATGACATTTTTGTGTATTCGAAGACTGAAGAGGAACCTGCCGAACATTTACGGATTGTATTGGAAACATTAAGAAAGGAGAAGCTGTATGCAAAATTTTCAAAGTGTGAGTTCTGGTTGAAGAGAGTTCAATTTTTGGGACATGTCATCGACAACGAGGGAATTTCTGTTGATCCAGCGAAAGTAGAAGCGGTGAAAAATTGGGGACAACCGAAGACACTGACAGAGATCAAAAGTTTCTTGGGATTGGCAGGATATTACCGGAGGTTTATTCAGGATTTCTCGAAGATAGCGACACCAGTGACTAATCTGACGAGGAAGGCTATTAAGTATGTATGGACGGAAAAATGCGAACAGAGTTTTTAGGAATTGAAGAAAAGATTAAGTGAAGCACCTGTATTATCTTTACCAGATAGTACGGGGGGTTTTACAGTGTATAGTGATGCGTCACACAAGGGACTGGGTTGCGTGTTAATGCAGAATGGTAAAATCATTTCGTACGCGTCATGACAATTAAAGGACTATGAGAAGGGATATACTACCCATGACCTGGAATTGGCTGTGGTAGTATTTGCCCTTAAGATTTGGATACATTATCTCTACGGAGAAAGGTGTGAGATATACACAGGCTACAAAGGTCTAAAGTATATCTTTATACAAAAGGAGTTAAACATGAGGTAGAGGAGATGGTTAGAATTGATCAAGGACTATGATTGTGATATTCTATATCATCTAGGGAAAGCCAATGTAGTGGTAGATGCTTTAAGCAGGAAGAGCCGAGAAAAGTTGTTCGTATTGACAGACCAAGAAGAATTAGTAAGAGAAATGGAGAAAATGGAGTTGGAGGTGAAAAATCCGAAGGATTCGGATAGAGTAATAGATATGGAAGCAAGACCGATTTTATTAGACAAGGTGAAAGAATCACAAGAGAATGATGAAGAATGCGGTAACATAAAGAAGCGGTTAGTTGAAGGCGAAGAGTAGAAGTATAAGATTGACGACACTGGATTGCTGAGATTTGAAGGAAGAATTTGGGTACCTGAAGTACCGGAGTTAAAAGAGGAGATTTTGCAAGAAGCACACAATACGAGATATTCAATACACCCAGGAAGCACGAAGATGTATCAAGATTTGCGTCAACATTATTGGTGGCCAAACATGAAGAGAGAGGTTGCTGAATGCGTTAGCAGATGTTTAACTTGTCAACGAGTTAAGGCAGAGCATCAACGACCAAGTGGACTATTACAACCATTGGAAATTTCAGAATGGAAATGGGAGCACGTCACGATGGATTTTGTGGTAGGACTTCTAGCGACACAGAAGGGTTATGACGCCATATGGGTGATTGTCGATCGTCTTACAAAGTCAGCACACTTTTTGCCGATCAGGATTAGGTATACTTTGGACCAGTTAGCCAAACTGTATATCAAGAAGATAATTTCGAGACATGGAGTGCCGGTATACATTATGTCAAATAGAGATCCGCGCTTCACGTCAAAGTTTTGGAGAAGTCTACAAGAAAGAATCAGTACACAGCTAAGGTTAAGTACCGCGTATCATCCACAGACAGATGGGCAAAGAGAGAGAACTATTCAAACCCTAGAATACATGCTCAGAGCCTGTGTGATGGACTTCAAAGGAAGCTGGGAAGATCATCTTCCATTGGTGGAGTTTGCGTATAACAATAGTTATCATGCAAGCATTGGAATGCTGCCGTATGAAGCCCTGTATGGAAGGAAATGCAGAACGCCCTTATATTGGGACGATATAGGTGAACGAAGACTGTTGGGGCCAGAATTGGTGCAGCAGACCGTGGAGACCATCAAAGTGATAAGAGCTCGATTAGTAGCAGCTCAAGATCGACAAAAGAAGTACGCAGATATTCATCTCAAGAAAAGAGACTTTGAAGTGGGAAGTTATTCATTTCTCAAGGTATCTCTCTGGGAGGGGAAGATCAGATTTGAGAAGAAAGGTAAACTGAGTCCAAGATTTATTGGACCGTTCAAAATACTGAAGAAGATAGGTGAAGTGGCATACGAGGTAGCTTTACCTTCTGAACTGGAACATATTCACAATGTGTTTTATGTGTCAGTATTACGTCCGTACAAGGCAGATTACAAGCATGTAATATCATATGAGCCGATTCAAGTCGAGAAAGACTTATCATATGAAGAAATTCCTATAGATATTTTAGATAGAAAAGAGCAGAAGTTAAGAAATAAGGTTATACATTCTGTCAAATTTCTATGGAAGAACCACAACGTTGAGGAAGCTACGTGGGAACTTGAGGAAAAGATAAAGAAGAATTATCCGAAACTTTTTGAGTAATTTTATGTGAAATTCCGGGGACGAAATTCTTATAAGGAAGGGAGAATGTAATAACCACGAATTCTAAGTCACTTTGTGAATAGATATATTAATTAAAGATTAGTGATATTAAAAACCTTGTGACATGTGTGGAATGAATAATGGGTTAAATGAATATGTGTACTTTAATTATGTATATGTGTTTATTTATTTTATAGAAAGTAAATTAAGAAGAAAGATTACATAACCTAATTTTTATATTAGGTATGAGAATTGAACAACCTAAGGGTTATGGTATGGGAGAATATTAGTATTAAAAATATATACTAACCCTAAGAGATTTATTTTATATATCTCAACTAATTAATTTTATAACCAAATTAAAGCAAGCTTAATTGGGTTATGAAATTAAATGAACATGAGTAATAAATTAAATTACTAATGTGAGGAATGAAAACCCTAATTAAATGATTAGGGTAAGGTAAATTAAAAAAGTAATGAAACTATAGTAATTTACATGGCCCAAATTAATTAGATGTGAGCCCAAAGCATTAAAGGAATGACCTAAGTCTTGGCCCATTTGGAGAGGACATGTTGGACATTTAATTAACTAAATAAAGGAATAAAATCATAAACCAAATTGGAAAATAAAGAGCCATGTGGCCGGCTAAGGGAGAGGGAAGAAAAGGGGGGATGAAAGTGATGATTACTCACTTTAGTAGGTGAACAACTCCCTCATGTGTCACACTTTCAAGCTAGCCACTACTTTACTCTTTCTTGCAAGCTAAAGGTTTAATAATGAGAGAGAGAAATAGAGAAAGGATGTGGGAAAAAGTAATTAGATATACAAGTTATATCTAAGAGTTTTGACTAGCTAAAATCCCATCTTGTTTATCTTTTTTTTTCATATTATTTTCTTAACTAACAAAAGCTAGAAAGAGAGAGAGTGAGAGAGAGAAAATTTGTGGGAAGGAAAGGAGGAAGAGAAAGGATTCTACTCTTGATGCATCCTAGATTTATTATGTATTGTGGTTGGACAAGAAGGGTAGCTCACAAATCAAGGTATAAATTTTAATTTCAGAACTTTTGATCCATTCTTTTTGATAGATAAACAGGAATATGGAATTTATGTTTTCATCTTTCCAAAACCTTAGATCTACATATGTATAAGTGTTATATGTTTAGATCTAACACTTGTGAATGTCAAAAGTTAGATCAAATGCAAGAAAAGGGAAACTTATGTTTCAAAAGTTAGAAAACTTTAATTTTTTTAGCATAAATGATGTTTTGGTTGTGTTTGGTGGGTTTTGATGTAATAGATTATGGATCATGGTAGATCCATGAGTTTATGATGTATGGGTATGTATTATGATGGTTTGTGATGGCCAAAGTTAGATTAATCAAGAGATCATGAAAGCATCCTTACAAAACACTAAGTTAGAAAATCAAATTTTTGAGAAAACGGAACCAGAAATTCAAAAGACCATATCTCTCATTGTGTTTTGAATTTTTGAGTATGGTCAATTTCTAGAGTTAGATCTATAAGTCTTCTAACTTTTCCAAGTGGAATCACTGAGAAATTCTTTGTAGATTTTCGTATGGACTATTTTTAGCAAAGGACGCCAAAACTAAAAATGACTAAAAGTAGGCTGTACGAAAATTTAAGGGACTGTTTCGGCTACTTAGTTTGTCAAATAAAATCAGGCCTTTTGGGACATGAAAAATATATGGAATGAAGTAGTTTGTGTCCAAAAATGAGCTCATTCCGACTAAAATTGAGCAAGTTATGACCGTTTCAATATTGGCATTTTTTCCGACAAAAATCGCTATAACCGGAGTTGTATAACTCCGATGGCCACGAAATTTAAACTGGAGACTCATGTTAACATGTGTAAGATCCCGTCAGGAGTTGGGAATTTTTGAATTTAAGCGTGAGGTAGTTATTTTCTTAAGAAATTAACTAGAAATTGATTTTTGAAAAATACTAAAGGAAATTGAAAAATTCCTGAAATATTATTTTTGTGTGTGGAATACATATATTTATGTGTGAACAAAAGATAAAAAAATAATAAAATGATTCGGTTAAGAATTGGGAGTCCAGCTTGCTGGATTGCCATCTAGATTGCTGAATTGAAGTTCGGTTGAATCCAGTATGATGAATTGGAAAATAAGTTACTAAATTGAAATCTAGTTTGAATTCAGGCTGCTGGATTGGCGTCTTGGTTTCTGGAATTATAATCTAGGATGCTAGATTAGAATCCAGTTTGAATCCAGGTTGCTGGATTAGCATCTGGATAGTTGGAATTAGAATCCAGTCTGCTGGATTGGGGTATTTAACTTACTAAGTAATAAAGAAGAACTTTTATAAGGAGGGATTAAGCAATGAAGTGATTAAAAGGTTATTGAAAAGTATCAATAACACTAAGACTTTAACGTAATGTCTAGTACTTAACTATATGATTAAATGTTAGACAATTTAACATGGAATATAGAGATTATAAGTGAGTATATGCTATGACTGATTGAAAGATCTATTATAAGTCTTTTCTCTAAGAAGCTAAACTAAATTGCGTAGCAGGAGACCGCGATTGAGGCAAGTTCTCTAACTCAAACTCGAGTTATATTCAAAAGCATGTTAGTGAATAGTTATTGATGATTATTCACATCATTACTAATTGTTGATAAATCGCACTTTGTGCTATTAAATTCCTGTTCCAATATTATTGAACTGTGAATTAGTTAAAGTTCTTTCATTCATGAACTGTTTATGATATGGATCTATGCTAGTTGTATCAGCTAGATCAAGCATGTTTAAATTTGTTAAATCAAATATGTTTTGAAAGCGGTGCCTAACCAATTGTAATGGTAAGGACTCTTGACTGAGAAAATGAATAATTTTACTAAAGCATTATTGGAAAACAATTGTTGCTAGTGTATTAAGTGATTATGCATATTTTTCCAGGTAGGAAAGTCTGATCCCCTTGACTACAAAACTTTATTAAAAGGACCAGTTTAAATACTGACAACCTTAGTATATGTTCATGGTTATTTAGAACCACTCAGCATCTGTTATTCATTTATTCGAATATACAGTTATAGAGATGTAAGTCATGTTCTTTCACAATCGATTTTCTTGTTGAACATTGAAAGCTAAATTCTTTTCTAATCATGACATATCTCCTTTGAATTTAAACTTGCTAAGCAAATTAGTTGCTTACCCTTGCTATATCATAACAATTGTTGCAGCTAAGCCATAATCGTCCAAGAAGGACAATGGCAAAGGAAAGGTTCAGGAATAGTTAATATAAATATATATGTATCATGAGATACTGTGTTTGATGGGCTGTAAACCTTTTGTGTTATTATATGTAACTTAGGTAAGATATGTTTAAGTTAAGGTAATAGACCTTGGGATATGTTTGTAAGACTTTATTATAATGAATAATGTATGTTTATTATTCCGCAATAGTATATAGAATGCTTATGATGATGATGTATCGTGAGCACTGAATCTGAGGCTAGTGAACTCGGATTTGGGGGTGTTACAATAACTACTTCATTTGGGCTAATTTAATTAATTTACCCACTGCTCATTCAAGTCCATAATAAATTAATTACACGGGCTTGATTATTTAAATAAATTGAGCTAGTCCTCTAGTACTTTACTAATTGAACTATTACATATTCTCATTATATCAATATTTATACTTTATTTTCACAACCTAATTAGACTTGCTTTAATTAGGTTATAAAATTAATTATTTGAGATATATAAAATAAATCTCTTAGGGTTAGTATATAATTTTATATACTAACATTCTCCTATATTATAACCCCTTGGATTATTTAGTTACTATACCTAATATATATACTAGGTTACATAACTTTATTCTTTATTCTCTTTATATACAAAATAAATGTATCCACATTATATAATATATATTTATTCAATTAATTTCATTATTCACATAAGTCATCACATATACCACTTCTAACTCTAATTTTGACTTTTTTTCATAAAAGTCCACTGTTGATTTTGACCAAAAAGTCAACCCTTACACATTTCATGTTTATTGTCTTTCTGACTAAACTTGACGTTCCGGATGCAACCGAGCAGTCCGTTCCTCAAAATTCTATCTCTAATTCAAATTTTGAGTTTTAACTTACTCCATTTTTATTGCTAACTATTTTAGCTAATAATTTTATACTTATTCCTCTTCTTATTTGTCAGTTAAGGCCAACATTCAAACTATGCTAATTACTAACATAATTTTATCTTGATTCTCATACCCTTAACTTAATTTATCATTCCTCTTGCTAAAATATAAAGCACCTTACTAAGTATATATATATATATATATATATATATATATATATATATATATATATATTTATACATATACTCATCTTTGTTTAACCTCATAGTATCTCTTCATGTAAAATTTTATTTCCTTACTAAAATTTCCCATGTATCAATATAACATTTCTTACACTATTTAATTCACATCAACTTTCTAGGTATTCGTAATACCTTAGCCTTAACATTCATTCACACCATTTCTAGGGTTTTGGAATTTTATAACCCTATATTTTCTTTATTCTCATTCAACTAGCAAACCCTATAGGTTTTACATAATTTTTTAAAAAATTAATCCTCAAATTCTCATCTAGGTTTTATTCTTTAACCTTTATTTTAATCATTTAAAATATTATAGATTCTCGGGTTGTCACATGGTCTATAGGACCCCCTCAGCAAGAATGAAAAATGTTTTAAAGGAATCTTTATATTCCTAGTCATTCGTTCAACTTCATAATTAGTTTGTAAATTTTGAAGACTATTGAATGTGGGAAGATGAGAAATTCTTGGAAGAGAAGTTGAGAAGAAGAGTATGTTAACAATTTCGAGGACGAAATTTATAGAAGGGCTGAATGTGATATCCCGAGAGATTAGAAGTGTAGTTGTCATGATGTTTAACACTTGACGATTATAACAGATAATGATCCTTAGGAAAAAGGATGTTGAAGAGATAATGAGAAGGAATAATTAGGTAAATACCTAATTGAAATAGTATGTTGAGATTTTTCAACAAAAATAAAAAAGAAGTAAGGTTAAACCTTGGTTGAAGGTTGTACGGATATAACATTCGGGTATGGATGTGGTTTTAAGAAATTTCGAGAACAAAATTTTTATAAGGGGGGAAGAATGTGACAACCTGAAAAATCGGATTGTCCAGAAATTTAGTTTAAAGAATTATTAATTAATAAAATGAATTTTTATTAATTATATTATGCGCTATGTGTTTACTAATCGTTCTATGACGTAGGATGATTAGAAAGCGGGAGAATTCTGGCTACGAGCTAGACTGAACGAGTAAGAATTTTCAAGATGAAAATAAAAGATTTTCAGGAACAAAAATATTTTTGAAAAAAAGACGAAATAGACACTATTCACCTGACGAAACCCTAAAGGTTAGGGTTTGAATACCCTAAGCCTTTTTGGGAGATTGGGATGTTGTAATGACATTCTATCAAATTATTTGACGATAATATGTTATGAAAAGTTATGTTAGCCGATAAAAGTTTTTCTCAAAAAACGTACAGAAATCAAACAAAATAAAAACAACAAAAAGTACTGTTATGTACTTCTCATGCATTTAATACGTTAGGGGAAAATGTGAAGGAAAACGCTTATTCTCAAAAAGCGCTTTTCAATTTTTCAAAGTTTCGAAGAACGCGTAAAATTTATTCGGTAGAGGAAAGGCATAATATCCAAAAATATTTGGATTCGGAGAAATGCAGTTTTTCAAACTGTCGAACGAATTTGAAAAGACGAAACACGAAGCTTCCAGGGGAAGCTTGGTGGAGGACGTGGGAATAATAAGGAGGTGTGAATAGTTGTTTTTGGGGTGAAATGACTATTTTACCCCTAGCCTTGAAAATCTATAAAAGGAGAGCCTAAGCTCATTTGTTGGTGAAATTTTTCACCAACAACTTGAGAGAGAGAGAGATAGAGAAAAGTCGGATGGGGAGAATAAGGAAGAGGAAAAGCTAGCAAATTCAAGCTTTGTCCAACGGAAGAAGATTAAAGAAGAAAGGTAATTAAAACCTAACTTCAATCTAAATTATCTTTAAGTTTTATATGGAAATCATATAACTTATGGATAATAGAAGTAAAAGATGTTAAGAAACTATTTTCTTATGGTTGAATCATAAGGAAATGAAGAAATAAGAAATTAAAAGTTAGTGTATAACTTTTTTAAAAGCTTTTCATAGGGACTATGAATTGCTTGATGTTAATGGACGATTCGGATGAGTTATATGAACTCTACGATGTTATTAGGATGAATTGTCAAACTTATAACGTTAAAATGCAAGAAAACGTAAAATCGAAGTCATAATATCGATTAAAAATGAAGAACAAACGAAGAATGTGAAGAACGCGATCATAAGTTATTGATGGACAAATTGAAAACCATCGTAAGTTAGATGCTTATTGTTGGTTAGCATCATAGATGAATAACCAATGGATTGATTCCATTTGGTTTGGCATAAAAATCTCGAGCAACGAAGTTATGGCAAAATTTACGGGATTAGATGTTGATCGTCGAAATCGTAGAATTCCCGAAACAATAGTCAAAAGTCACCGTTTAACTCGAAAACCATGGTTTTTGATGGCGTATCTTAGAACTATGTATTTAAGAGTTGCGAACTCAAGAACAGACGAATTCTGACTTAAAATGAAGAAACGAGCTATGAACGTTCACGAAAGTTTAATGAATGCGTAATAAAAATTAAAACGGGGGATTTATCGTTAACGAATTCAGAAACTTATTTGTCCGGATAGAATCAAAGTATATGAGATATGTAAGCTATGGCTTTTGAACGAGCCAATTTCGAGTTATAACGATCGCATTATGAGCCCAGAAAGAAATCATAATGAAAAACTTAAAAAAAATTCAAGGGCTCAAGGCCGACGCCACAGCGCCATCTAAGCCTAAAGAACTGGCGCCGCAGTGCCTACCCGGGGAGTTGTCCCCTGCCACCCGGCGCCGCAGCGCGGCGATTATAACTAAGAGTGGCGCCGCAGCGCCTTAAGTAAAAATTTTCTGACTGGAGATTTTTATTGTTCAACTTTTTGGATAGTAATTAAGGGGTAGTCATGAATGTAATTTTTATAAAGAAAAATATCTAGAATGATGATTAAAACCTCGAGTTTGACGATGAAACGTTGAATAAAAGTTATAAAATAAGGAACGTGTAATACGTAACCGATATCTGGGGACTGTATTAGCATTAAAACGAAAGTATGGGATTACTATGTTTGTAATTCCTTAGACGTTGAGTGAAGAGGGTGACTTATGACATTTCGATGTTATAGTGTCGTACTAAAGGTTAAGTGTAAAGCGTATAGACGCTATAATCGCAATGTAATTACAATAAACGATCGATCTTAGCGTACGACGCACAAAATGGCTTAGACATTATGAGAGAACGATGAACGTGATGTTCATGTAATGGATAACGAATGAGAGAGATTAAAACCTTAAGTAAATGTTGAATGGGAGTTTAAGAGACGAACAACATGAACGTCGAATACGTAAACGATCCTTGTGAATCGTATTCGCGTCGGACGAACGTTCTGAGTACATATTGGTTGTATGTCTTAGATGTTGACGAAGTTAGTAAGTAAGATATGTAATTATCAAGAAAACTGTAATGAACGGTAATGAAGTTAATGAAAGACGAGTTAATGATAATAACTTGAATAACGTTCCGAGGCAAGTATACTGAATGTTGTAAGATATGAAATGAGAAGTAACTTAACGAACATTATAGTTTTAATGGTTCAGATAGGTTAAGTTTGAGTTATGGTACAATCGTAGTATGTAATGGTCGATATATGGTATCTAGGCTAAACGATTCATTTAGAGAGTGGAGGTATATACGAACTAGCAACCAATCTAACTCCCTGTGAAAGACAGTGTAGACAAGACGT
The DNA here is from genome assembly GCA_020205555.1 of Panax stipuleanatus. Lineage (NCBI taxonomy): Eukaryota > Viridiplantae > Streptophyta > Magnoliopsida > Apiales > Araliaceae > Panax > Panax stipuleanatus. The sequence goes on from CM035126.1 coordinate 80,146,858, forward strand.
AAAACTAGTTTGTTGGTTGTTTGTGGGAAACCACTTAGCATACTATATTGAATACTGTTAGAGACTCAATGTGTGCTAGGTATAAATGTTATAGAAGAAGATGAGACTGTAAATCTATCATAAAATATAATTGTAAGGTTGTGGCATCTCTATATGTCATAACAACCGAAGAAATGAATATGGAGTTTGGTCGCGTAAACTTAGATTGCAAGAACGCAAACCATAAGAAGTAAATTTAAGTTTAAACCAATGCGTAAGTCAAATATATGACTAATTGGTGTATGTGCTTTTTCCTTATGTGATATAGGAATTGCGGTAAACAGTTCAACGTAAACTAAGTTGTAGCTGTGCGTAAGGCAAGTTTCCTAACTTCATTCATTTTTAATATGAATGTTAGTTTCTTAAACTTTCTAAGATGTTGAACTTGAGAAGTTTTACTTATGTGAAAATGTGTGATATTTGTACAAAGTGTTAGTATGTATAAGGCATTGTACCATAATTTTAACACTTTGATGTTTCTAAGCAATGAGCTGTTCTATGATTGAACTGTTCAATGTTAAGAAGTTCTATTTATTCATGAACCGTTATTGTTAATTCTGTGCTAATGATTCTAGCCAGATAGAATGTATATGAAATATTAGAAAAATGAAGGTATGACAAAGTAAATGTGATGAATATTTTAAAATGATAGGAATCAGAACGTATTCCTATTATTCGAGCTTCTTCATAACCATTGTTCGGTTATTAAAATTTTTAAAAAAATATGTGATTCTTGTGTTGTTATTATTCAACTGCTATGACTTGCTGAGCAATTGAATGTTCACACTTACTTTAAGTAAAACATTTTTAGCGAACGATGTTAGAAGGAACTAAAGGATCTCGTAAAGATCAAGCTGACCAGTGTCCTGCTGAAGTGCTGTTTATTTTATAAATAAGCGTGAAGACCAAGCCAAGACTTGTAATGTAGAATAGTTAATTAAACTATAGAGTAATTTAATGAACTGTTACAAATCCTTTGTGGCAGATAAAAGTCACTTTTATAAGAAGTAAAGAATAATGTAATTATCATTATTTGAATGAATGAAAGATTTAAGGTAATAGAACCTAGGATTTTACAGATGTATGTTTTTATATTTAGTTTTATAATGATGTATGTTTGGAATGAGATGTACTCGTGATGAACAGAATCTGAGTGTGAAGATAGACCAAATTTCGGGGCGTCACAGTAGACTCGGTCATATTAATGAATCAAGATTATCCAAGTTGCATAAAGATGGGCTCTTAGAGATATCTGATTATAAATTATATCCAACTTGTGAATCTTGTCTCATGGGTAAGATGACTAAATCTCCTTTTAGTGGAAAAGGAGAAAGAGTTACAGAGTTGTTAACATTAGTACACACAGACATTTTGGACCTATGAAAATGACTGCACGAGGAGGGTATTCTTATTTTATTACTTTCATTGATGATCATTCAAGATTTATAATGAATGAAAGTTTTAAGGTAATAGAACCTGGGAATTGAATGGATATATCGTTATTCTTCTAGATATAATGATGTATGTATGGAGTGTGATGTACTTGTGATGTACGAAATTTGGGTGTGAAGATAGACCGGATTTCAGGGTGTCATAGGTTGGTATCAGAGTCAAGGTTATAAACCTTAGGTTTGATTACCTAAGACTATAACCTTAGAGGGAAGGGTGTGAAAATCATTGAGCTAAACGATTAGGGAAGAAGATCACGACGTGATTATGTTAAGTCGTAATAACAAATTTTTTGTTAAACGATGGATGAGTTATAGCTGGTTGCTATAATGGAAAGGTATCGTGAATAGTACGGGAAGAAAAACTCAGATCGAGTGAGAGAGGATGAAATACGAGTTAAAGAAAATTCATATTAAGGAAAGGGAAATTAGAAGGTGGTAACTTTCAATTGAGGACTTATGTGATAGTTGAGTTGTAGAACTTTTGTTATGGGCAAAGGTTTATGCTTTGGTGTAATAACCACTCAGCTTATTACAGTGTTAATCATTGGAATATTAATGTCGTGCTATCAATATGTATATGACGAGAAGGTGAATCTTTTCTCATGTGTATATTAGATAGTAGAATGTACTAGGATAGGTGCGAGTTCTTCAGACTCATACTTATGAAAAGTTTGTGACTTATAGTTATATGCTATGTTTCTTAGCCCTAAGCGTATGGATAGTACTTGATTTATTCTTGGATTACATAATACGAAGATAAGATCTTAAACACATATGGTTCTGGAAAGTTCCTAAACACAAAAAGTGTGATAAGTTAATGAACTATACTATGGTATAGGAATGGTTAGACTAAAAATAAGTTATTTTCAGTATAAGCAACATTTAAGGTGCTAGAGAAGATTAAGCATATTCCAAGTCTTCTAGCTATGCTAGATTTCAAAATTATTGACATTGTACGGATGTGTATGTTTTTGGAAACAAAATATTGGTTTCAACTTTTGGAAACCAATGGATTTTAAAAAGAACTATTCTTTGTATGTATATGCTAATCATTTCGGCTAGAAAGAATATGATTTGAAATATCAAAATAAATTTTATATCATCAGTGCATTTGATGCATAGGTGGTAAAAAGACAGCGTTATCAATGCATTAAACCTAGTGTTAGATGTGATCGTGAGATCATTAACCCACTATGGTAGTATGTAGTATAACAAAGTTATAAACTGACGAAGTCTTCAATGTACTGTAAATCAGTACGGTATCATGACGTCATTAAACGTTTTGAATTATTGTGAAAGAATTTAAAAAAATTAGTCGATGTCAATTGATTTGACTAGATGACTGTTTTCAAGTTGGTGTCCAATTTATTGGTATGGTCTGAGCTATTTGATTTGGTTAGACAAATATTATGTCATGTTTAAAAGAAATCAAGCTTTCTTTGAGAAGTTGTACCAAGCCAAATTATTTTGGTGCGGAATCTGATAAATAAGTCTGAGGAGATATGGGGATGGGCTGATCACCCAAATTACCGAGAAAAGGTGGTTTACCCTCTTTGTGATTGTAAACACACTGGGTGAGGATGGTTTACGATGAAATGTCATTAGACCTAGCAAGAGATCATGGTCTATAAGACCCCTCAGCAACGTATGGCATGTTCTAAAGGAATCCTTATGTTCCTAACTATTCATTTTACTTCATAATTCATTATTGTAACGACCATGAATTTTAAACTCTTTATTTATTAAATATGTGATTTAATTTTAACGAGTTAGTTTTGTGAGTTTATTTAAACCTTATGTGATGGTGAGAATTTGTAAAATAATTAAAGGAAGTCACTAATGAGTTATTTAACTTAGTGGGCTAGCCCTCAGACCTTAATATCAGAGAATTGATAAGATTATTAATAATTAAATAATCAACTTATTTGAATATAGTGACAGGATTTGAACGTGTTTGATTAATTTCAATTATGATTAATTATTTGATAATGTGTTGATTAATAATTATTATGAATAAATAATAATTAATAAGTAAGATATAAATAAATATAATAATATTATATTTAATTGATTTATACAAGCATGTGATATATAAACCTATAATATATGGTGGATTACCTTATATTATATATAATGCAAGGTGGCACATCAATATGATTATACGTTATATATATTGACTATATGGTAAGAGTAATTACATTATGTGAGTGGCATAATAGTATGACTTATGTAACATGATATGTGTGGGTAAACATTCATGTATCCCCTATTGACATATAATAAGATCAATAATTAATTAATAATGATTTTATTAAGTTATTATAATTATTATAATAAAAAGTCATGATAATAATTAATAATAAATGCCTAATTAATTTATATTTGGTGTTAATAGAAAATGTACATGGATTATATGTTGATGTATCTATGTGTACCCCTACTTGTTACCTTGTAATTTGAAAATGCATTGTATACCCTTTAATTCATTATAACCTAAGTTATATAAAATGTGTAAACTAAGTGTTGTGTACCTTAATGATGTATGAATGCTGAGTTCTTGTCCCATTTTGAGTGTCCATTCCTTCCATATTTCTCATTCACGTGTAAGGCCAAAGGCCTAAGCTACTCCCTCATATCAACTTCCTAGCTAGCCAATGATGCTCATGATGAAGAAGGATGTGGGTGATGGGGGTGGTTGGCAACTATTTCACCTAATGCTTGTTGCCCATCATCTCTTCTCCTTCTCCAATGGTTTGATTTCATGGACAATGGCTTGGCATGGTTATTCATTTCCCTATAAATTGAGTGCTCCCCTTCTCATTTCATTTTTGCTAGACTAATTGCTAAGTATTATAGAAAGAGTGAAGTGAGAGTAATCTGATTTTGGGAAGCAAGCTTAGCTAATTCAAGGTATAATCTCTAAACCGATTTGAAATTCAATTCATAGAATTAACATGTTTAGTTGGAATTGGTGATATGAAATGATGATTAACATGCTAGGACAGTATATAGAGGTGTTATATGTACAATGTGATAACTAGCAAGCATGTTTCATGTAGTGTATTGGGTTTGGCCTGAAGCTCTGCTTTAGCAGAAGACTCTCTGGACTGGAACGGGAGCCGCGCGTCTCCCTAGTACAATTTGGGCGCGGCCGCGCCCCTCTGCTGAATTTGTTTTCTGTTTCAGTTTTCTGTCCATGCTATCTTGATGATACCCTTTGACCAAGCATGTAAACTAATATTAAACCACACTATAAGCTTCTTAATACTACATATATGCCATGACCATGATAGTATGTGTGATCAAAGGAAAACATATGTTTTAAAAGGGAAACTTATAGTTTTAATTATGAACTTAGACACGTACGTAGCACGTGCATCTTCTGATTCTGAAAGCATGACCGTATAGTCTATATTGACATGAAAGGTACGTTTAAAGTGTCGAACACACTAGCATGAACTGTGACGCCCCCAAATTCCAGGACCGCCACTTGGTCTCTCGAATTCGGTTCATCACGTGCTCATGGTAATACATCACAATAATAATAATTAAATATCATACGATCACAACGGAAAATCTATTCTAGAATAATTTACAATGATTTATTATAATTATTCCCCCAAGTCTCGCAACCTACAGTACTTAATAGATTACATAATAATATCAGTTAACGACTTATTACATAATCTAACTTAAGCTTAAGCATAATCAAATCCAGTCTTACCACATCATCTTCATACAATATTAATATATTTAAAACATAACAGACATAAGCTAGTTGGTAGCTTTGCCCTTGCCCTTATCAACGCCCGAAGGTTCACCATGCTCTGCCTTAACTGAAATGTTTTAGGGAAAGCAAGAATGAGCACAAATTGCCCAGCAAGTAATATACAATAAGGGTGAGTAATAAGATTCTCAATTCTCGAAAGGGTATAACAAGATTTGATAGTTCAAGAACAACAAGAATATCAACAGTTCTCAATATCAGTCGCTAAGGACAGGATAATATCAATATGATTCAATAATAAGTCAATTCAAGATTTCAAATAATTGAATACTGAGTAGTCACTACGGACTATGAACTTCTACTAGAATTGACAGTAATAAACTGAAAATCCAACAAAAACAGGTACAACAGGTGATCAGCCTAAAGTACCCTTGTTATGCATAACAATCAACCATACTCAAGTGTGCACGTCGGTTCTCCGACAATTATATATTCCCTTCAAAGAAGGTTGTTCTTCTCAGTCAAATATAGGATCCCGCACCAATCAATTAGTTTGGGTTGCTTTTCTATAACATAAGTCCAGCCGAATCAAATGGCATAGACACTTTCACAATATTCAAGAACAATACTAAGTTCAACATGAATAATAGCTTTAATGAAATAAGAGTTCAAGTATGCTAATTCGATTCAACCGATTAAATAGGAAACTAGTTCGCAATACACAAGATAGGATACTTGCATAGTAAAAGAGTATAAGTTAGGAAACTTTCACAATCATAGATTTCCTTGCATAAAGTAAATGCGTCGGTTGGGATACTTGCACTTTAGAAGAGTGTAAGTAAGAGAACTTGCCTTTAGCGTAGTTTATCCACGAAAAGCAATCAACACTTTCGAATTCCTATCGTAATACAGTTACGTATATATATGATATTCATTAGTCATATACTTTAACTTCACATTTTCTCTTTGAATATACGATCAACACATAAGCTAAGTTTTACCTAGCTACACAGTTATATAGAATATAATTTCTATCCTTAACGTTCCTTCTTTAGAGTTTAAACGCATTCTCATATTATATAAGATCTCAACAATTAGCAAACATGCTTGCATATTATTAATATCACATAAGACCATAATCAATACTAAATATATTTCATTTTAGCAAGTTACGGCATCTCCTTAAGTTAACCGTCCAAATCGGGTTCAAGTAACATCATATAATATCACGTAGCATGTATTCATATTTAAAGGATACTTTATGCTTGTATAACTTTTCCAAATCCAATCGTACATGGTATAGGTTCTTAAGTTAATACTTAAAGCCATTCAAGGACACGAACTTATATGGTCTAACATGATTGCTTTTAAACACATAAGATATTCATATAACTTGTATTAGTCATGCTCATGAGTACTCGTATTGCATATATGTAGCTAGCATTGTTATTATCTTGAAAACATGCTTTGTTTATACTAAACTTTAATCACGGCAACCAATCACGGTATATATATATGCATGACACATGAATGAGTCTAAGAGTACTATCACATGTGTCCATAAATATCAGAATTTAAATCTCCACGTATCGTGTTAATGCTCATGTGCAAGGCTTGTATTTCTATTGGTGAATCTTACTAATAGAGCCTAACATGTTCATGCTTCCTTACGAACCATATAAACACAAGTTAAGGCTTCATTCATATATTTCAAAGCTATCTAAACATGCTCATAACATCAAAATGACTATATAGCATTTACATGATCATATCCACCTTTAAACTTATATTTTGTTAGGAATGAGCACTAGTTAGGTTCACATGTTCATATTTTGTTATGGAACCAATATAGATAAGCTAACATGCACTTCATGTGTCTCTAGGTGGTACTAACGTGCTTGCAAGGTCAGTATGTAAACATGCTTTATAATGTTAATGTTCGTTTACGAAACTTTAAGTTTGTTTCCAAACTATATGTCGTTTGGTTAACCATGCATGCTAATATACTAAAACATGCTTACATTGCCTCATTAGGTTTATATATATGTATTAATCATGCTCCCATGCTTGTTTAAACAAAAATCAAACAATTGGTACATAACAGTTTTGCTGCAGAATGCAGAAAACTGAACACAGAGGCTGGCGCTGCGGCGCGGCACAGTAGCTTAATACTGGCGCTGCGGCGTGAGTGGCGCTGCGTGCGGCGCTGCGACGCGGGCTGCGACGCGTGTGGCGCTGCGGCGCGGGATGCGGCGCTGCGGCGTCGAGGCAGTTTGCCGGTTCAGACGGCAGCGAAAACCGACCCAAAACCTCCCATTTCATCGATTTCAACATACCATACCCAGATATTAGACTTGTTTAACTTACTAACACATACATATATGCTTATATAACAGTCAATAGCAACTATCAATTCCCAATTTCATGAACTCTAACTAATTTACGAATTTCATGTATTTACAGAAATTGAAGAGGAACAATGGAAATGAAAGACTATTCAGTGGTTCCATCATGTGTGTATGTTCATATAACAACAATATAAGGTTTCTACAAACCAATCATGAACTAATTTGGCATAATCGAGAATTTCAACAAAACTCAGAGAACAACAATGGAGTTCTTTTGACAGAAAATGAAAATGAAGACACGAAGAGGATTTATACCTCTGTTATGGAGTAAGCTTGCTGATATCTCACAATGCTATTATGTATATGCTCTCAACTTATCAACTCAAACAAAATCTCAGCAATGTGAAATGGGAAGAAAGGAAGCCATATTTATAGAGAAAACAAGATACAGACAATGCAATTGCCTACCATTTCAAACTAACAGAAATTTGATTTGTATGCTAGATAAGAGGAAGTTGGTAGATAGTTGTTGAAAGCCATCATTAGAGCCACTCCTCATATAATTATTGCTAGCTAAGCTTGGGAGAAGAATGGGAGAATAGGCCTTAGCCTTTTTGCCATACACGTGAAGGAGAAGGAGGGTGACTATTATATTGGAACAAGGCCATATATCAGCATTCTATAATTTGTATATATACACAACACTTATGCCAAAATATGTTACATGTATATATACTATATAATTAGGCCACAATTATAGTTACAATGTAATTCTAATGATACTAACATGGATTCACATAATGTAATAAGTGTGAATTGTGCACATATAATTCATGTACATTTTTATCATACTGGTATAATTTAATCGGATGTTATCACATTACATTATCTCATGTATTATTAAATTGTATTACTCAACAATTATTTATAATAGATCCATGATACATTATTTTAATGTATATCCACACATCATTTGTCACCTACACATATCATAACATATAGTTACTATACATTTAATTCGCATGCTTGCACATATAATTTCTCATCTTATAAATTGAATATTAATTAATAATATACACATATCCTACATCAATCAATATAATTGTTAACCTCCATAACAATTTAATTAACCTTTATATGATTAACTATCACTTTGATATAAATCTTATTATATTTATAAACACGTTGCTCATTATTATTATGTTTCTTGCAATAATAATCACATATTATTAATCAATCCTCATTAGTATTTTATAACAGTTAATTAATATTCTTCGATTAACAATTAATATAGATTAATTATTCGCTTAAATTAATATAATCATTCTTATATTACGTCACTGTGCCACACAAGGCAATCAACGAGTTTATCACAAACTCCACCAATTTCTCAATTACTATAATTATTCAATTATATATAATTGAATTAATTCATCTCATAACACAAAATCATTTATATTCAAATAAATTCTCATTTCCATTAATATATTTATTTAATAATATATGGAAATTTTCGGGTATTACATCCTCCCCCCCTTATAAAAATTCCGTCCCGGAATTGCTACAAGGATACACAAATAGATGGGGATAGTCCCTCATCATCCTATCTTCTAACTCCCACGTTGCCTCCTCGACATCGTGGTTACGCCAAAGTACTTTTACAGATGAAATAACTTTATTTCTCAAAGTTTGTTCGTTCCTATCTAATATTTGGACAGGAATTTCTTCATACGCTAAGTTCTTCTCCACTTGAATGGGCTCGTAAGAAATCACGTGCTTGTAGTCGGCCTTGTACGGTCGCAACACGGAAAATGTGGAACACGTTGTGGATATGCTCCAACTCGGGTGGTAACGCAACTTTGCATGCCACTTCGCCCACTCGCTTCAGTATCTCGAACGGTCCTATGAATCTTGGACTCAATTTTCCTTTCTTGCAGAAACGGATTTTTCCCTTCCATGGAGATACCTTCAAGAATACGAAACTGCCGACTTTGAAGTCTCGGTCCTGCCGATGCAAATCTGCGTATTTCTTCTGGCGATCTTGAGCTGCTACAAGTCTGGCTCTTATCACTGTCACCACGTTTGCGGTTTGTTGAACTAACTCTGGTCCGAGTATTCGTCGTTCTCCGACTTCGTCCCAACATAACGGCGTTCTGCACTTTCTCCCGTAAAGAGCTTCGTACGGTGGCATGCCAATACTCGCATGGTAGCTATTATTATATGCGAATTCTACTAAGGGTAGGTGGTCGTCCCAATTTCCCTTAAAATCCATCACGCAAGTCCTAAGCATGTCTTCTAGCGTTTGTATTATTCGCTCACTTTGTCCGTCTGTTTGAGGATGATAAGCTGTACTCAACCTCAACTGCGTTCCCATTCTTTCCTGCAAACTCTTCCAAAAATTGGACGTGAAGCGCGGATCTCGATCAGAGACAATTGACACCGGCACTCCATGTCGTGAAATAATTTCTTTTACATACAGGCTTGCTAATTGGTTCAAACTGTAGCGGATCTTGATTGGTAGAAAGTGTGCGGTCTTCGTTAGTCGATCCACGATAACCCAAATAGCATCATAACCTTTCTGTGTAACTGGAAGTCCTACCACGAAGTCCATGGTAATATGCTCCCATTTCCACTCTGGTATTTCTAACGGTTGTAGTAAACCACTTGGCCGCTGATGCTCTGCTTTAACGCGTTGGCAAGTCAAGCATTTACTGACGCACTCTGCGACTTCCCGTTTCAAATTAGGCCACCAAAAATGTTGCCTTAGATCTCGGTACATCTTTGTGCCTCCCGGATGAACGGAATATGTCGTATTGTGTGCCTCGTGCAAAATCTCTTCCCTCAACTCGGTTACCGCTGGTACCCACACTCTCCCTTCAAATCTCAAAATACCGTCTTTATCCATTCGAAATTTTTCTTTCTCACTTTCTGTGATCCTCTTTCGGATTTTCTCACACTCTTCATCCTTTTCCTGAGCTTCCTTTACTCTATTTAACAACGTCGGACAAGCTTCCATTACAATTAACTTCTCACCAGACTTTTCTGGTCCTTTTACTTCTATCTCCAATTTCTCCATCTCTCTTATCAACTCTTCCTGAGTTGTTAAATTAAACAACTTCTCCCTTCCTTTCCTGCTCAGAGCGTCGGCAACCACATTTGCCTTTCCCGGGTGATAAAGAATATCGCAGTCATAGTCTTTGATTAATTCTAACCACCTTCTCTGCCGCATGTTTAACTCCTTCTGTGTGAAGATATATTTCAGACTTTTGTGGTCCGTGTATATCTCACATTTTTCTCCGTATAGATAATGTCTCCATATCTTTAACGCAAAAACTACTGCCGCTAACTCTAAGTCATGAGTAGGGTATCGTTTTTCGTAATCCTTCAATTATCGTGACGCATATGCAATAACCTTGCCATGTTGCATGAGCACACAGCCAAGCCCCTTGTGCGATGCATCACTATACACCACAAAATTTCCCGCATCATCTGGTAATGATAACACAGGTGTTTCGCTCAATCTCTTTTTCAGTTCTTGAAAACTTTCTTCGCATTTGTCGGTCCATACAAATTTCACCGTCTTTCTAGTCAAATTGGTCAACGGGGTTGCTATCTTAGAAAAATCTTGGATGAATCTTCGATAGTACCCAGCTAACCCTAGAAAGCTTCTCACCTCCGTCGGTGTTCTCGGTTGTTCCCAATTACTTACTGCTTCAACCTTCGCAGGGTCTACAGAGATTCCATTCTTATCCACCACGTGGCCTAAGAATTGAACCTTCTCCATCCAAAATTCGCACTTAGAAAATTTTGCATACATCTTCTCCTTCCTTAGTGCCTCCAAAATAATCTTTAGATGTTCGGCGTGTTCTTCCTCTGTCTTTGAGTAGATCAAAATGTCGTCGATAAAAACCACTATAAATTTATCCAAGTATGGCTTGAAAACTCGGTTCATCAAGTCCATAAATGCTGCCGGAGCATTAGTCAATCCGAATGACATTACCAAAAACTCGTAGTGTCCATAACGGGTTCGAAACGCAGTCTTTGGTATGTCCTCATCCCGTACCTTCAGTTGATGATATCCTGTTCGTAGGTCGATCTTTGAGAAACACTTTGCTCCCTTCAGTTGATCAAATAAGTCGTCTATCCTCGGTAGCGGATACCGGTTCTTGATCGTTACTCTATTCAATTCTCGATAATCGATACAGAGCCTCATCGATCCGTCCTTCTTCTTAACGAATAGTACTGGTGCTCCCCAAGGAGAAACACTCGGTCGAATGTAACCCTTATCCAACAATTCTTATAATTGTATCATCAATTCCTTCATTTCTACTGGCGCCATACGATATGGAGCTTTCGAAATCGGTGCCGTTCCCGGTGCTAAGTCTATTACGAATTCGATTTCTCTGTCTGGCGGAAGACCAGGCAGATCGTCCGGAAACATGTCTTGAAATTTATTAACTACGGATATATCCTTAATTTCTACTCCCTTTTTCCGAGTATCAACGATGTAAGCTAAATATCCTACACATCCTTTCCTTAACAATTTCTTGGTCTGCATCATCGTAACGCAACACGATTGCTTAAGCGATGAGCTACCATAAAACACTACCTTAGACTTACTCGGAGTCTGAAGGTTCACACATTTGTTCTGACAGTCAATTATCGCAGCATGGTTATACAACCAATCCATTCCCAGTATTACGTCAAATTCTCCCAGTCTAATAGGAATCAAGTCTACGCTCAGTTCATGTTTACTAATATTTGCGCGACAATTTCGATAAACGTATTCTACAGGGATCACTTCCTTATTAGCAACTTCTATGATCAAAGGATTTTCTAATAGTTCTCGAGGTGTACTAAGTCTACTAGCAAATTCTTCAGATACAAAAGAACAGGTGGCACCCGAATCAAATAATACATAAGCATTTATATCATTGATTGGGATTATACCTGACACCACATCCTTCGCAGCCACTGCGTCTTGGACGGTCATGTTAAAGGTTCTGGCGGTTGGGCGGTTGGATTGTGCCGGTCCACCGATCATCAGCTTGTTGCCTCCTTGCTGATTACTACCCCCGCCACTTCCCTTCTTTGGGCAGTCCTTAATTCGGTGCTCCGTCGAGCCACAAGCAAAGCATCCTTGTATCTTTTTCGGTTTCAAACAGTTGGGCGAGATGTGCCCTTCCTGTCCACAGTTGTAGCAAGTGCCACGTCCCTTCCAGCACTCGCCCTGGTTATTCTTCCCACACTTCGGGCATCCTTCAGCCCTCTTCTTGAAACCTCCACGAAAATTCCCTGATTGATTATTATTGTTGTTTTTGTTGTTGTTGTTGTTGTCCCACTTTCTCTTTCCCAAGTTGCTTCCTCCGCTACTGCTTCCTCCCGTACGATTCTCTCCTCCAGTATTCTTTCCTTTCTTTTCTTTGTTATACAGACTTAAGGCCTCACTGCCACCTTCCGCAATGATTGCCTTCTCCAGTAATGTTGCAAAGGAATCAATTTGAAGAACTGATACCTTATTGAATAGCCATGGCTTCAACCCTTGTTCAAAGCGTCTAGCCTTCCTCTCTTCATCACCAACTTGGTGCTCCGCAAATCGCGCTAGTTCGTTAAACCTAGCCGCGTATTGCGCCACCGTCATCTCACCTTGTTTTAACTCTAGGAATTTCACCTCCATCCTATTCTTCATACTCTTTGGAAAGTAATTCTCGAAGAACAGTGTCTTAAACTTATCCCAAGCTATTATCCCTTCTCCAGCTCTTTGTTGATTAGCCTCCCACCAGTAGTTCGCTTCTCCCCTCATCATGTACGTGGCAAACACCGTCTTCTGATCTTCGCCTACGCTAGCTATAGTGAAAGCTTTTTCGATCTCTTTGATCCACGTTTGTGCGACGATTGGGTCGGTAGTTCCCTCGAACTCTGGGGGTCCTACACTCTTAAAGTCTTTAAAGGTTGTTACTGGCACAGTCTGAGGGTTCGGGCGAACGGGTTCATTGTTCCTTCCCCTTAAGGCTTCTCCTAACAAGTCTACCAGTTTCTGGATCGGGTCTACTTGTTCTCTCTCATTGTTAACAGATTCTTCGGGTGCTGTCAATCTATGTCTGGGCGGCATTATCTGCATCACAAGTTTTCATTTTATTATTATTCAAGTATATTACTTAAGTATTTCTTTTAATACTAAAAGAATAAATTTATAACACGTTTCTAAAATCAACTCCATTTATATTCATATGCCATTTCATTTTCATTACATGATTTCCCCAGCATACTGCTATAAATGTTATCACATATATCCCCTAATATCACAAAAGACGGGGAATATACCAACCTACTACCATACTACCCCTTTAACAAAAGCTAACTCGGGGTTTACATCATCATCCCACATCTTACAAAAAAGATCGGAATTACAACATAGTATATACAATACATAAAGACACAACTATTACTACCACTAGACTGACTAAGGAAATCTCATCCCATCATCCCGCGCTCCACTGCGCTCTTGTACTCCAACTGTGCTATATACGCAACCAGCTCTCGGCTCAAGGTATGTAGAGTCTGTCCCTGTTCTGCCGGGTAGTGGTACACACCATCAATCACCCTTTCAAAAGCTGAACGGAACACATACCCCATCTTGTTCATCTTTCTCTTTTTGCACCTGACCTCATCCTCAAGGTCGTCAGCTCTCTCATTGGACGCTTCCCACTTCTCCTCGAAGTGTAACCTATCCATCACCTCCAACTCTAGCTGAGTACGGAGTGCCTCTTTTGTTGGGTTTGTACGAAATCGTGACGCAATCAAATTGCAAAAATTAGCGGAAGCATGGTATATCAGAGTTTAAAAAATTTCTACAAAACCATTACCCGGATCATCCTTTATGCAAATTATTAATTTAAAACGATAAATAAGAAGTTATGGAATCATACCCTTGTAGAACGAAGCTTCCACAGGTACTAGTTCAACTCCTTGTTCTTCGTGATCTCCTTGAATTTTCAGGGTTAGATTCTTTCCTTTGATCAACGTTAGCCACCCAAGTGTTTGGCCTCTAGAGGTGATCCACCAAGGAAGATGAATTATCAAGAAGGAGGGTGTTTGGCTTAACCTTAGTTTTCTATCCTCTATAGAAAAGGAGTACTCTCCAACAATTAGAATTGCATCATCTAATATCTATTATAAGACTTCTCTTATATAGACATTGGTCAACCCTTCTAATCCTATTAGACATGGGATTTCTTTTAATTAATTAAACTCCTTTAATTAATTTAGGCTTCCCACCACATGGGAATAATTAATTAAATTCATTTAATTAATTTGTCTCCTAATCTTAGTAGGAATAAATGAGAGTACTAAATATTAAATTAATTACTAAACTCCTTTAGAAATTAAAATAATAATAATTGTAATAATATTAATAAGACTCCTCTTATTAATTTATATTTAATATTTCCAAAATATTAAATAATAAACATGAAGCTATTTAATTTATTCTATCACCATAGATTAAATTAATTATACTTAATGCATTATTACGATTATGCCATTACCTTCTTAAATAATTATTCTTCCTTTTATGGTGTGACCCTTTAGGTTCTCCATATTAAACCGGTTGTGAATAAATCAATTAAAACAATTTTAATCTTATTTAAATAAATAAATTAAACTAATAATTTATTTAAATAAATAATATTTATTCTACAATAGGGATAAGCCTCCCTAGCGATCAACGACTTTCCAGATAATATAGATTTCAACATTAATCATAAAAGAACCTGTGAGTTAATAGTTACCATACAATTCAATCCTTCCACCATACAATGTCCCAATTAAATATAAGACATGGATTTACTGTCAAGTCTTATTTTATTTAATTATATGTATTTCGATTAGAAAATGCACAACTCCAAATAATGCAAATTAAAAACTCCTTTCTAATTTCATTTCACCTTGGCCAAGGATTCCTGGGTTGTCATTTAACGAATCACATGGGACATATCTCCTCTTTTACTAGAGGTGGTAGATTCTTTATTGATCATTCATTATCTCCATATGTAACTCATTATACCCAAGCATACCCTATATATGCCTTAAAAGGTCTTAAGGAATAAGTCAAAGTATAATTTGTTACATACAAGATACTATGATGATCTCAAGTCCAAGGATCACTTGTACTACTATCACATTAGGAATTCCTATTGACATGCGAGTAAAACTCCATTAGGTATTCCATAGCGAATCACGTTCAGTGAACTTATTCTTCAATAAGCACCTACATACTTGCTTTAGTGTCTCCACACAAATGAACATGAGATCAATCATCCTCATCCAATGAGCAAGCAACATATGTACCAATCTATCCGGATTTACTAATCCCCTTTTTAGTAATCCCACGATTGGGAACTATTTAAGTTTTAAAACTTTCTAAGAATTTAGATCTCATTAGCATGATCATCATCATGATTCTAAAAGCATTGCTTAAAACTATGGGTTATTTACATATTATAAAAACAGCAACATGTAGATAATTAAATGCCTGTAATAAATGAATATTTTATTAATAAATAAATAAGATTGTTTACAAAGTACGTGCTTTATCATCATACATGATTGGCTTGTATGCACACTACTATCATCTTTCTCAGTCTTCTCACTCAGCTCCCTCTGCTCAACCTCTTCTAGCTTCTCTGCCAAATCTACATTCCTAGCCACTGACCTGTGAAATAGAGTCCCCATCTGGATCCCTGCCTCCCTACGGTAGGCAATCTCCACCTCTAACTCTTGCATAGCCAGCTTCCTCTGGTGGTCCTCGTCCCTCAGCTTCTGGAACTCAGACTCTCTCTCGTGGGCCTCTGCCTCCAGCTCCTGAACTCTATAGTCTAACTCTAGGATCCGCTCCTCATACTCTCCTAGCATCTGCTCCTCTATAGTAGCCTCATCAGAGTCCTCTACTGGCTCATCCTCCATCGGCTCCTCCTCTGGATCAGTCTCTATCTCAATCTCGTCCTCGTTGTCGGACTCGATCGGTGCAACAGCCTGCACTGGTGTAGCCTCTAGAGGTGCCTCGTACACTACATGTATATCCCTGGGCTCCTCCTCGGCCACTCTACTAGGTACACCTGTGTCTGTCATCCTATAATCACAAACACAAGACACGAAATAGCATCTCCATTAGAATGTTAAATAAAATATAAGTTCATTGTATAGAATGAAGTTACATTTCATAACAGACTAAGTCTCTCAAGGAAAACTCTACATGAGTTTTATCTCCTTCCTAACTTCTAAGTTCACCTAAGTTATAGTCTAAGGACACTCGTTCCTAAGGTTTATAACTACGGCTCTGATACCAACCTGTGACGCCTCCAAATTCCAGGACCGCCACTTGGTCTCTCGAATTCGGTTCATCACGTGCTCATGGTAATATATCACAATAATAATAATTAAATATCATACGATCACAGCGGAAAATCTATTCTAGAATAATTTACAATGATTTATTATAATTATTCCCCCAAGTCTCGCAACCTACAGTACTTAATAGATTACATAATAATATCAGTTAACGACTTATTACATAATCTAACTTAAGCTTAAGCATAATCAAATCCAGTCTTACCACATCATCTTCATACAATATTAATATATTTAAAACATAACAGACATAAGCTAGTTGGTAGCTTTGCCCTTGCCCTTATCAACGCCCGAAGGTTCACCATGCTCTACCTTAACTGAAATATTTTAGGGAAAGCAAGAATGAGCACAAATTGCCCAGCAAGTAATATACAATAAGGGTGAGTAATAAGATTCTCAATTCTCGAAAGGGTATAACAAGATTTGATAGTTCAAGAACAACAAGAATATCAACAGTTCTCAATATCAGTCGCTAAGGACAGGATAATATCAATATGATTCAATAATAAGTCAATTCAAGATTTCAAATAATTGAATACTGAGTAGTCACTACGGACTATGAACTTCTACTAGAATTGACAGTAATAAACTGAAAATCCAACAAAAACAGGTACAATAGGTGATCAGTCTAAAGTACCCTTGTTATGCATAACAATCAACCATACTCAAGTGTGCACGTCGGTTCTCCGACAATTATATATTCCCTTCAAAGAAGGTTGTTCTTCTCAGTCAAATATAGGATCCCGCACCAATCAATTAGTTTGGGTTGCTTTTCTATAACATAAGTCCAGCCGAATCAAATGGCATAGACACTTTCACAATATTCAAGAACAATACTAAGTTCAACATGAATAATAGCTTTAATGAAATAAGAGTTCAAGTATGCTAATTCGATTCAACCGATTAAATAGGAAACTAGTTCGCAATACACAAGATAGGATACTTGCATAGTAAAAGAGTATAAGTTAGGAAACTTTCACAATCATAGATTTCCTTGCATAAATTAAATGCGTCGGTTGGGATACTTGCACTTTAGAAGAGTGTAAGTAAGAGAACTTGCCTTTAGCGTAGTTTATCCACGAAAAGCAATCAACACTTTCGAATTCCTATCGTAATACAGTTACGTATATATATGATATTCATTAGTCATATACTTTAACTTCACATTTTCTCTTTGAATATACGATCAACACATAAGCTAAGTTTTACCTAGCTACACAGTTATATAGAATATAATTTCTATCCTTAACGTTCCTTCTTTAGAGTTTAAACGCATTCTCATATTATATAAGATCTCAACAATTAGCAAACATGCTTGCATATTATTAATATCACATAAGACCATAATCAATACTAAATATATTTCATTTTAGCAAGTTACGGCATCTCCTTAAGTTAACCGTCCAAATCGGGTTCAAGTAACATCATATAATATCACGTAGCATGTATTCATATTTAAAGGATACTTTTATGCTTGTATAACTTTTCCAAATCCAATCGTACATGGTATAGGTTCTTAAGTTAATACTTAAAGCCATTCAAGGACACGAACTTATATGGTCTAACATGATTGCTTTTAAACACATAAGATATTCATATAACTTGTATTAGTCATGCTCATGAGTACTCGTATTGCATATATGTAGCTAGCATTGTTATTATCTTGAAAACATGCTTTGTTTATACTAAACTTTAATCACGGCAACCAATCATGGTATATATATATGCATGACACATGAATGAGTCTAAGAGTACTATCACATGTGTCCATAAATATCAGAATTTAAATCTCCACGTATCGTGTTAATGCTCATGTGCAAGGCTTGTATTTCTATTGGTGAATCTTACTAATAGAGCCTAACATGTTCATGCTTCCTTACGAACCATATAAACACAAGTTAAGGCTTCATTCATATATTTCAAAGCTATCTAAACATGCTCATAACATCAAAATGACTATATAGCATTTACATGATCATATCCACCTTTAAACTTATATTTTGTTAGGAATGAGCACTAGTTAGGTTCACATGTTCATATTTTGTTATGGAACCAATATAGATAAGCTAACATGCACTTCATGTGTCTCTAGGTGGTACTAACGTGCTTGCAAGGTCAGTATGTAAACATGCTTTATAATGTTAATGTTCGTTTACGAAACTTTAAGTTTGTTTCCAAACTATATGTCGTTTGGTTAACCATGCATGCTAATATACTAAAACATGCTTACATTGCCTCATTAGGTTTATATATATGTATTAATCATGCTCCCATGCTTGTTTAAACAAAAATCAAACAATTGGTACATAACAGTTTTGCTGCAGAATGCAGAAAACTGAACACAGAGGCTGGCGCTGCGGCGCGGCACAGTAGCTTAATACTGGCGCTGCGGCGCGAGTGGCGCTGCGTGCGGCGCTGCGGCGCGTGTGGCGCTGCGGCGCGGGATGCGGCGCTGCGGCGTCGAGGCAATTTTCCGGTTCAGACGGCAGCGAAAACCGACCCAAAACCTCCCATTTCATCGATTTCAACATACCATACCCAGATATTAGACTTGTTTAACTTACTAACACATACATATATGCTTATATAACAGTCAATAGCAATTATCAATTCCCAATTTCATGAACTCTAACTAATTTACGAATTTCATGTATTTACAGAAATTGAAGAGGA
This sequence comes from Panax stipuleanatus, assembly GCA_020205555.1. Lineage (NCBI taxonomy): Eukaryota > Viridiplantae > Streptophyta > Magnoliopsida > Apiales > Araliaceae > Panax > Panax stipuleanatus. Next base: position 80,166,504 of record CM035126.1, read on the forward strand.
ACAATGGAAATGAAAGACTATTCAGTGGTTCCATCATGTGTGTATGTTCATATAACAACAATATAAGGTTTCTACAAACCAATCATGAACCAATTTGGCATAATCGAGAATTTCAACAAAACTCAGAGAACAACAATGGAGTTCTTTTGACAGAAAATGAAAATGAAGACACGAAGAGGATTTATACCTCTGTTATGGAGTAAGCTTGCTGATATCTCACAATGCTATTATGTATATGCTCTCAACTTATCAACTCAAACAAAATCTCAGCAATGTGAAATGGGAAGAAAGGAAGCCATATTTATAGAGAAAACAAGATACAGACAATGTAATTGCCTACCATTTCAAACTAACAGAAATTTGATTTGTATGCTAGATAAGAGGAAGTTGGTAGATAGTTGTTGAAAGCCATCATTAGAGCCACTCCTCATATAATTATTGCTAGCTAAGCTTGGGAGAAGAATGGGAGAATAGGCCTTAGCCTTTTTGCCATACACGTGAAGGAGAAGGAGGGTGACTATTATATTGGAACAAGGCCATATATCAGCATTCTATAATTTGTATATATACACAACACTTATGCCAAAATATGTTACATGTATATATACTATATAATTAGGCCACAATTATAGTTACAATGTAATTCTAATGATACTAACATGGATTCACATAATGTAATAAGTGTGAATTGTGCACATATAATTCATGTACATTTTTATCATACTAGGTATAATTTAATCGGATGTTATCACATTACATTATCTCATGTATTATTAAATTGTATTACTCAACAATTATTTATAATAGATCCATGATACATTATTTTAATGTATATCCACACATCATTTGTCACCTACACTATATCATAACATATAGTTACTATACATTTAATTCGCATGCTTGCACATATAATTTCTCATCTTATAAATTGAATATTAATTAATAATATACACATATCCTACATCAATCAATATAATTTTTAACCTCCATAACAATTTAATTAACCTTTATATGATTAACTATCACTTTGATATAAATCTTATTATATTTATAAACACGTTGCTCATTATTATTATGTTTCTTGCAATAATAATCACATATTATTAATCAATCCTCATTAGTATTTTATAACAGTTAATTAATATTCTTCGATTAACAATTAATATAGATTAATTGTTCGCTTAAATTAATATAATCATTCTTATATTACGTCACTGTGCCACACAAGGCAATCAACGAGTTTATCACAAACTCCACCAATTTCTCAATTATATATAATTGAATTAATTCATCTCATAACACAAAATCATTTATATTCAAATAAATTCTCATTTCCATTAATATATTTATTTAATAATATATGGAAATTCTCGGGTATTACATGAACGATTGCAAGATTTCAACGACTTCAACGAGAAATTTAAGCCTTTTGAAAACAAACTTGACCAAGATTAGTATCTTTTAGATTCTAACCATATGAGAACATTTACAAGGTTTAGATATGTGTTTCAATTGCATACGAATTATATGTTGAGACGCTTTACATGTACTATGTTACCTTTGTAGGACTTAGTATACTTTTCAAAGGAAACTTAAGATTTGAAAGTTAATAACATCAATTACCATGTGGGTTATATTATGAGCATGCAAGCATGAAGATTAGGAGCTCACTATGCCTATAGACATATTAACATGAACATCATTTGTTTATATATAGATTTCACCTATGCATGCATATTCATAGAAAATGAATTTCTAAAGTATAGCCTATGTGATAGGAATATACATGAGTAGTATAAGCACAAGCATATTTACTAAGTATTGTTAGTCTCGTGAGGTGTAATATGGCGATGTAAATAATCTTTGAAACATGAATATGTATTAGTTAAAGTATGTGAATTACTGGCATGAAAACACGACTTCGAATTGAATATAGAAAAAGCATGCTAGTTTCGAACGAGAAGTTAATAACTTGATAAAGTATGTGTGTTGATTAAATATAAGTAACTTGAAGCATTATGTGTTCAAGCCTATATTGATGCATAGAAACTAGATAATCTAAAGTTATTAAATCTATGACATGATTAGATTGACTTACGTGAATTATGGATATATTAATATGATAAGCAGATTCTTGTAAATGTAGACTCGTATTAGTTTACACATGCTAATTGGAATACCGACTTATTAATGTTAGGTTATTTCAGTGAGATTTAATTAAAGCTAGAACTTAATTATAGCTGAGCAATCAGGCAAGTTTCTGAACTTCACTCTTTGGTTGTGCAAGTTCTTTAATTCTTATTTGTGCAAGTTTCCTAACTTCATTTGATTGTTATATTGAATGCAATTATTTTAAATTCATGCACTACCTTATTTAATGAATCGTGTAAGCAAGTCTCCGAACTTCACTATTTGGTTATGCAAGTTCTTTAATTCTTATTTGTACAAGTTCCTATCCTTCTCATATTGTATTGAGCAGGTTATTATCGTATTGACAGTTAATTATTTAAAGCTTGAACTTTATTTCCAAGCATGCTAATAGGTGGTTTAATTACTTTACAATTATTCCACATCGATATTATTGTTATTCGCACTTGGTGCACTTGATTTCGTACAGTCTTGGACTTGTACATTATTTAAAGTTCTATAATTCTTGAACTGCGTCAGATAGAGTCTGAACCTTGTTCGGTCAGACAATTGTATAAAATTTTTATAAAAGCTATCCAAACCAATTGATGGTAAGGATTCTTAGACTGAAAGAACACCCCTTGTATATATAGGGGAATACCCCAGGTATCTAGTATAAAGATACAAACAGCAGAGTTGAATGTTATGCATATACATGGTGTACGCGAGGCTGATCCCCTCAAGTACTTATTCTGTAGCCAGTAACCAAAGGGTCAATCAGCTATTGATTCTGTTGGAGTTTTATAGTTCAAAAGTCTACTTGACTATCAGTTATTCTAAAAGTAATCATTATTCTTGCTTTCGATATTCATATTGTTGAATTCATCATGATATATCCTTTATTGTTGTACTTAAACTTGCTGAGTAAACTTGTTGCTCATTCTTGCTATATCATGACTTATATTGCAGTTAAGCCCGAGACTTCAGGGAAGGACAAGGGTAAAGGGAAGATGTAGGATTAGTTTGCAAGGAGCAGACTTTATTTGTATGTTTTATTAATTATTGTTATGAAATATGAACCCTAATGACTATTCTAGGGTATGTTTGTATGTTTGTATTTAAGGTTATCGAATCTTGGGACTAGTAACACCTTTTGAATGAACGACGTACGTTTATTATATTCCGCATTTTAGTTATCGTATGTTATTTAGAGGTGGATGTTTAGTATTATCTTGTGACGACCGGACCGGGGTCAGAGGACCCGGATTCGGGGTATCAAAGCTTTAGGTTATAAACGTTAGGAATGCGAAACCTATGCTATAACCTTAGTAGAAAACTCAAGTAGAGTATGTAAATGATGGGTTGAGGAGATCCATCGAGTCTTATTGTGATACTGAAGTTGTTTATTTAAATCAGCTATGATTAATAGACATCCTAAACTTCTTAATGCTAACATAAATAGCATATCACATAAAGTCTAATGTTTTCTTCCTTTCCTCAGGATCATGCCAACTAGGAGACTACCGCGAAACCAGAGGGAGGAAGGATCCGTTAATAATGGCGGAGGGGAAAATATCGACCCTATGCAGAACTTCGTTAACTTATTAACGGAGGCAATGCAGAACAGACCCCAGCCAGCAGCAGGGCAGCCAGGACATCACTTGGCAAGATTCAAAGATTTTAAATTGGTAGGACCGCCAGAGTTCCGGGGAACCTTGGACCCAATCGAAGCCCAAACCTGGATAGAAGAGATGGAAAAAGTGTTTGAGGTCGCAAGAGTGGCCGAAGAACAGAAGACGAGTTTTGCCACTTTCATGATGAAGGACGAAGCTAACTATTGGTGGAAAGCCAATAAGGGACGAGTGGGCGAAGGAGTTATTCCTTGGGATAAATTTAAGGAGCTATTTCTAGAGAATTACTTCTCATAGAATACGCAACAGGATATGGAAGTTAAGTTTCTGGAACTGAAACAAGGTAGTATGTCTGTCGCAGAGTACGCTACAAGATTTAACGAGTTGGCCCGATTTGCTTCACATCAGGTTGACACGGAAGCCAGGAAGGCAAGGAGGTTCGAATTAGGACTGAAACCATGGGTGCAGAAAGCAGTCGCGGTATTGAAGATTAAGACTTACTCTGACCTACTAGAAAGGGCTATCATTGCCGAAGGAGGTAATGAAGCCATTGCTCGATTCAAGCAAGAAAAGAAGACTGGTCAAGAGGGACAGAAAGGGGGAAGCAGCGGAGGCAGCAACCCCAACAAGCGTAAATGGACAGAGAGCCAATCCACTGGAGGCAACAAGTTCGGGGGAGAGGCCAAGAAAAGTGTAAAGTGCAACAACTGTGGGAAGAATCACTCGGGGGAGTGCATGAAGGGAAAGAACGCTTGTTACCATTGTGGACAACCGGGGCACATGGGAGGCCATGTATGCATGATTTAAAGTAATAAGTTTCATACAATTATGCTTGATTTGATTTTACAATAGTCACAGAGTAGAAAAGTTATATATATGGCCATACGGCCCTTATGTATAATTTTTATACCATGAATCGATGTTTTAACTTTGAATTAGCACTTGCATATGATTGTACACGTTTATACGAACAAAACAGAAGTTAAACGAACGGATTTGGTGTTATAACGAATCCGTAAAGTTAAATTTTGTGATTTTCCTTCAAAACATGATAAAGTTTGAAAATAGTGAAATTAGATGCCTTGGATTGTGTGATTACATGATTTAGAATGTTATGATCATGCTAGAAATGTTGTATAGTGTTTCTATGAAGTCCATACTTCATGGGTAGCAATTAAATTATTGTGGTAGCATTAAGTGGTGAATTCTGGTCCTGGTTCTCTGTTATTCGTGAACTGCAGATTCTAAAAATGGCGTGTGGAGCTGCAGCGCCAACTTAAAGCCTAAGAGTGGGGCTGCAGCGCTAGTGGAGCTGCAGCTCCAGCTTTAAGCCTAAGATTGGGGCTGCAGCGCCAGTGGAGCTGCAGCGCCAGACTTAAGCTTAAAGTCCAAGCTGCAGTGCCAGTGGAGCTGCAGCGCCATTTTTAGTTCAAATGGTGGAGCTACAGCGCCACTTGGCAGATTTTGCCCAGAAATAAGATTTTAATTGTTCAAGTCTAGGAAATGTAATTGTAACCTAATGTAATAAACATGAAGACATGGTTAAACATGTAATAAGAGGTTAATAACTTATATTACGTGAGTAATTAATAAGTTAATTACATGACTTGAATCAGTTAATTGTATAGTCCAATAACGTGCTCAAGACCGATGTGCGTGATTCGATACGTATATTGAGTTATTGATTAATGTGTATTGTGAACGTATTGATATGTAGGATTTAATAAAGAACGTGAATTATAAATTGTAGCTTGTGCAAGTGGCAAGTTTCCTATCCTTAAACTTGTTTAATATTTTGCAAGTTTTCTAAACTCAAATCTTACTTTTACATTGAGCAAGTTCTTATCCTTGTTTATTCAAGTTGAGATTTTCATATGAGATATTACTATTCCTTTAAGTATTACTTCAGTTATACAATACTTATTCGATTGTATACTCTTGATATTTATTATTCAAGTTGAATATCGTTGTTATTGTTAAACCTTATATGATTAGCGAACCCTTATTGATTCGACTAGTCCATAGTTGATGAACGTTCTAAATTCTAGAATTTTTATTGAGCTTATCCAAACCAAACTTCCTTTGGTGCGGACTCTGATGTCAAACTGAGATGAACAACCCTTTAATAGGGGATTATTTACGCTTTAGCGTTGAGATTGTGCACAGTATGGTACTAAGGGCTGATCCCCCTAAGTACGAGAAGTAGAGTCCATAGTCTTATGACTGTTAAAGGTTTAAAGTTTAAACACTTTACAACCTAGGACATAGTTCGAGGTCTTATGACCCTCAGATGTTATTTTGATTCTTGCTATTCATTCTTGAGTCAAAAGTTGAGTTTCTTTATTCAGATGTCTTTGATTCACTCGCATGTTATTATATTGTTGTCATATTATTATACTTGTGGGCAATCGTGCTCACTCTTGCGTAATAATAACATTACAGTTAAGAACGAAAGGTCCGCCGAGCCTTCTACTAGCAAAGGCAAGGGTAAAGTCAACAAGTGATGAAGACTTGTTGTTTATTTTATGTGTTTATGTTTCAGACTTATTTAATTGTTTATATTTCCGCATTTGAGATTTAAGGTTAAGTACGACCTGGGATTGATGTATTTATTTTCAGATGTTGTAACCCCATAAGGGGAGGATTATTTCTATTTATTTCATGGTTTGCTTTTATTATGGGTAGATAGATAGATGATATTTGTACAGTGAACACCAAATCCCGTGGAATTGAAGTACCTAAATTTGGGGGTGTTACAGGTTGGTATCAGAGCTGTAGGTTATGAACCTTAGGTGGGAGAAAACCTTAGGATAGTAGCTTTTTAGAGATCGAGAACATAGTAATGATAACTCTTATCGAGTTTTAAGAAAGATAATAACTTATTTTATGTGCTATGTGCTTATACTTATATACTCGAGTATCGATTAGCATCACGTAATAACTAAGACTTAAAATTTTATTTGTCAGGATGATGGATGCTGGAGAACCTAGTCAGTCCAGGGACCTTGTACCCCTAGAGGCTAGAGAGGAGGAGCCCCGAGATATCCACGTAGTCTGGGAGCAGTTAGTCCGACGAGGCCCTTGATCACAGTCATTGGTCAAGAGCATGTGCCGGTGTCTGATTCAGGGGAGGACTCTGAGGAAGACCCTGAGGAGATTGAGGTTCAGGCTGAGGCAGCCAAAGAGGAGGAGGAAGACCCCGAAGAGTTCCCACCGAGCTCTATCAGTGCTGAGATGTATAACGAGCTGTATGACCGTAACATAGAGTTACGTGATACTGTTCAGGAGCTGAGGGAGACTGTTCAGGAGCTGAGGGAGCGGTCGGTTACTCAACAGTCTACCATCGAGCTGAGGGATGGAAAGGTTGAGGCTCTTCACACACGGTTGGGAAATGTAGAGTGGTAAAATGGAGGAATTGAAAAATGAACTAAAAGAGAAATTAGCAAGGCTGGCCATAGCAGAGGAGGCCTGGGTAAGGGAATCACGACGAGCAGATATCGCAGAAGATAACTGTCGGGCGAAGAAGGCCAAGCTTGAGGAGATGTACTCTACGCTTCAGTATGCAATTGATGAAGCCCAGGATCGGGTTATGAGGTGCCCAATTTAGTTTGAAGGACTACCGTCATACATGCTAGATCGTAGGACGATGTCCCGGATTATGGAAGAAGAGCGTGGCAAAGCTGTTCGTCGCCTTAATGGGCAGTGATAGGAACATTTAATTTTGTGAAACCTATCTGGTAGTTAATAATGTAAAGTCTGATGTATTTAAACAGAGGAATATTTTGATGTTTTAAATCTTGTAGATACTTTATCTCGGGATAGTTGATGTAAATAGCAGTGATGCTATCGTATTATGTAAAAATTTTGATTTAGTAAAATATCAGAGTTTATTTGAGATAATGTGTTGACTTATTGTGTCTAAATGTTTAAGTTAAGCCTTGGATATTTAGAGAATTGAATAAAGATCTAATAAGCGTATTTCTTAACATAAAAATGCCGCCAAAGAGATGGTCTAACAGTCAACAGGCCCAAGAAGGGTCAACGAACAACAACAACGACGTCAATGCTAACCCCGTTTAGCAGTTGGTGAACTTACTTGTTAGAGCGCTTAACAACCAACCTCAAGCTCCACCGAACACAACGTTCAAGGACTTCAAGGCAGTGGAACCGCCAGAGTTTAAAGGCACCATGAACCCGATAGAAGCTCAAACCTGGGTCATGGAGATGGAAAAAGTTTTCGACGTCGCCAGAGTCAGAGAAGACCAGAAAACTGCCTACGCAACGTTCATGCTGAAATCCGAAGCTAGTTATTGGTGGCAAGCAAATAAGGTCCGGGAGGAGAAGGTGTGATTACCTGGGAGAGGTTCAAAGAGATGTTCTTCGAGATGTACTTTTCGACCAACTCGCAGAATTAAATGGAGGTCCAATTTCTGGAACTGAAACAGGGGAATATGTCAGTACCGGAATATGCGGCGAAATTCAATGAGTTGGCTAGGTTAGCCACGTATCAAGTGCACACCGATCAGAGGAAGACAATGAGGTTTGAGCAGGGCCTGAAGCCCTGGTTGTATAGCAAAGTGTCAATGTTCCAATTGAACACTTTTGCTGGAGTGTTGGAGAAGGCCATTCTCGCTGAAGGCGGGAGTGACGCTGTTATAAAGTATAACCAAGATCAGAAAAAGAAGAAGAGTGAAGGTGAAGGAATTAACAAGGCTAGTGGTAGCAACACGAGAGGGAGTAATAATCAGAAGAGGAGGTGGAATGATAACTCATCGACTGGGAATCAGCAAGGAGGTCAGAAGAAGAGGATCGAAGCATGTTCGACATGCAGGAAAGCTCACCTGGGGGTCTGTTTGAAGGGAAAACGAGTATGTTACAATTGTGGTCAGGAAGGCCACATAGCACCTAACTGTCCGAACCCAAAGAAGGGCGCTTGCTTCACTTGCGGCTCAAAGGACCATCTGGCAAGGGACTGTCCCAAGAAGGGATCTGGAAGGGAAGGACCAGGAGGAAACAGGGGAAACAGCGGTGGAATTGCTTTAACTATCACGGGACCAACCGCAACCAACCGACCAACTGCCAGGACCTTCAACATGACCGTGCAGGATGCTGTACAGTCTCGCGATGAGGTGTCAGGTATCATTCCGATCAATAAAGTTAATGCTTATGTACTATTTGATTCGGGTGCTACTTGTTCATTTATATCCGATGATTTTGCTAAGAACTTAGAATTGCCTATGGACGAGTTAGAATACGCCATGAACATAGAGATTGCGAATAAAGAAGTGATCCCTGTTAAGTACGTACACAAGAACTGTAGGGTGGATATTAAGGGTAATATTATGAACGTAGATCTTATCCCGATTAGACTTGGGGAATTCGATGTTATTCTGGGAATGGATTGGCTAGTCAATTATGGGGCTGTAATTGATTACCAGAGGAAGTGTATCAACCTTATGACCCCGTCAAAGGTTGTGTTTGATGGCAGCAAATCGCCTAGAAAAGCGAGTTGTCTAACGATGATGCAAGCCAGGAAGTTGTTAAGACAAGGCTGTGTAGGATATTTAGCCTACACAATCGATAGTCGTAAAGAAAACCCGAAAGTAGAAGTTATACCAGTCGTGAGGGACTTCTTAGACGTATTTCCGGATGATCTGCCAGGACTTCCTCCAGACAGAGAGGTTGAGTTTGTGATCGATTTGGTGCCGGGGAAGGCTCTAATATCGAAAGCACCATACCGGATGGCTCCGATAGAGATGAAAGAGTTAATGGTACAACTGCAAGAGTTATTAGACAAGAAGTACATCCAACCGAGCGTATCGCCGTGGGGAGTGCCGGTGTTGTTTGTGAAGAAGAAGGACGGGACGATGAGGCTTTGCATCGACTACAGAGAACTGAATAAGGTTACCATTAAGAATAGATATCCATTACCGAGGATCGACGATCTGTTTAATCAATTGAAGGGAGCAAGGTACTTTTCGAAGATAGACTTGAGGAGTGGTTATCATCAACTGAAGATGAGGCCAGAGGATGTCCCGAAGACAGCATTTAGGACTCGATATGGTCACTACAAATTTCTGGTGATGTCATTTGGTCTAATGAATGCTCCTGCAGCATTCATGGGCTTAATGAATGGAGTGTTCAAGCCGTTTTTGGACAAATTCGTGGTGGTCATTATCGACGACATTTTGGTATACTCGAAGACCAAGGAAGAACATGTAGAACATCTGAAGTTAACCTTAGAGGCGTTGAGAAGAGAGATGTTGTACGCCAAATTTTCAAAATGTGAATTCTATATTGAAAGAGTGCAATTTCTTGGATATGTGATTGACAAGGACGGAATTTCGGTAGATCCCTCTAAAGTCGAAGCTGTAATGAACTGGGATCAGCCGAAAACACCATCGGAAGTGAGGAGTTTTCTTGGATTGACGGGTTATTATAGAAGATTCATTTAAGATTTTTCTAAGATCGCAACTCCGCTGACGAATTTGACTAGAAAATCGGTGAAATTCGTTTGGACTGGAGAAGTGTGAGGAAAGCTTCCAAGAGCTTAAGAAGAGGTTGAGTTAAGCACCTGTGTTATCCCTTCCGGATGACACAAGAAATTTTGTGGTTTATAGTGATGCGTCGCACAAAGGACTTGGCTGTGTGCTCATGCAAAACGGCAGGGTCATTGCTTATGCGTCACGACAATTAAAAGATTATGAGAAGGGGTATCCGACCCATGACTTGGAGTTAGCTGCAGTGGTATTTGCTTTGAAAATTTGGAGACACTATCTCTATGGCGAGAAGTGTGAAGTATATACAAACCACAAGAGTCTGAAATATATTTTTTCATAGAAGGACTTGAATATGCGCCAGAGAAGGTGGCTAGAGCTAATTAAAGACTATGACTGCAAAATTTTATACCATCCGGGTAAGGCTAATGTGGTTGCCAACGCCTTAAGCAGGAAGGGTCGGGAGAAATTGATGATGTTGATTACTCAGGAAGAGCTAATTTCAGCAATGGAAAAGCTGGAATTGGAAGTAAAGTATCCGAGGGAGATTGACGAGAAGTTATTTCAGATGCAAGTTGGTACAACCCTATTGGATAAAGTTAAGGAAGCCCAACTTCAGGACGAAGAATGTGAGAAGGTAAAGAAAAAGATATCGGAAGGAATCGAACCGAGATTCAAGATAAACAGTGAGGGACTACTGAGATTTGAGAACAGAGTGTGGGTACCGTCAGTGCCAGAGATTAAGGATGACATTTTGAGCGAGGCTTATAGCTCACGGTATTCGATTCACACCAGTAGTACCAAGATGTACCAGGATCTTCGACAACACTTCTGGTGGCCGAATTTGAAACGAGATGTTGCTGAGTGTGTTGCAAAGTGTCTGACCTGTCAGAAAGTGAAAGCAGAACATCAGAGATCGAGTGGTTTACTACAACCCCTGGAAATCCCAGAATGGAAATGGGAACACATTACAATGGATTTCGTGGTTGGCCTTTTGACAACTCTGAAAGGCTACGACGCAGTATGGGTTATCATTGACCGACTAACGAAATCCACACACTTTCTTTCGATCAAAATCAGATTTAACTTAGACCAGTTGGCAAGGTTATATGTGAAAGAGATTTTTTCGAGGCACGGAGTTCCAGTATCAATTATTTCTGACAGAGATCCGCGTTTCACATCGAACTTCTGGAAGCGACTACAGTAAATACATGGGGGCACAGTTGAGAATGAGTACGGCTTATCACCCTCAGACAGACAGGCATAGTGAAAGAACGATCCAGACATTAGAAGATATGTTGAGAGCATGCATCATGGATTTTAAAGAAAATTGGGATGATCACCTACCTCTTGTGGAATTCGATTACAATAACAATTACCATGCTAGTATTGGCATGCCACCTTACGAAACATTGTACGGAAGAAAATGCAGAACTCCGCTATACTGGGATGAAGTTGGCGAGAGACAACTACTAGGTCTAGAACTGGTATAGCAAATAGCAGAGATAGTCAAAGTGATCAGAACAAGACTGGTAGCAGCTCAGGATAGGCAGAAGAGATACGCCGATCCACACCGTAAGAACGTTGAGTTTGAATCGGGTAGCTATGTGTTTTTGAAAGTCTCTCCCTAGAAAGGGAAGATCAGATTCGAAAAGAAACAAAAATTGAGCCCGAGATTCATTGGACCCCTTGAGGTACTGCGAAGGATTGGAGAAGTTACGTATGAGGTAGCCTTATCTCCGACGCTCGAGAAGGTCCACAACGTCTTCCATGTTTCAATTTTGCGACCCTACAAACCCAATTACAAACATGTAATTGAATATGAACCCCTGCATTTTGAGAAAGACTTATCCTATGAAGAAATCCTGTTCAAATTGTTGACAGGAAAGAGCAAGTTCTCAGAAACAAAGTTATGCCTTCTGTTAAGGTCATTTGGAGGAATCACAATGCTGAAGAAGCTACGTGGGAACTCGAAGAGCATAGGATAAAGAATTACCCACATTTATTTACTTAATTTATGTGTATACGATTCTGGGGACAGAATCTTTATAAGAGGGGGAGAATGTAACGGGATAAAAAAATTTAATTGAACCGTGATTCTGGGGACAGAATCCTTTTAAGGAGGGAAAGATGTGACGAACAAGATTTTTGTAATTTAATTTGAACATTTATTGAATTAAATAAATATTTTTTATTGATTTAATTATTGAGTTAAATAATTAATTGATGAAATTGTGGTAGATTAATTTAATTATATGTGTCACATTAGTTAAATTAATGTGGTGAATTTTTATATTCAAAGAATGTATTTAATTGAGCTTATTTGATTAATATATTAATTAATAAGCATAATGTTATTCTAATTAATTTAATAATTAATTAGAGATTTATGATTAGACATAATTAATAAATAAGAATTTTAATTATGTGACTATGTGATTTAATGTGGATTTATGCTATTTTATTTAATTGATTTAAATAATATTATTTGATTAAATTGGGTGTGACATTAATTAACTATATAATAGTAAGTTAATTAAATTAATGGGAAAGGAAGAATATAAGGGGGCAAGCAAACAAAGCCTTATTGGGGGTCGGGGTCAGTTAACCCATTATGGGATTAACGGACGACCCATGACTCTACTATTATATACGTATATCATATTAGTGGTATATCATATATCATATATTGCATTCATCAGTTAAGAAAGTAGAGAGAAAACACAGAGAGAAAAAGAGAGAAACTGAGATAAAAGACTTGAGAATTAGTTAGAGAAGAGATTGAAGAATTTAGTTGCATCATCATCACTAACTAGCAAGGGTAATTCTTTCTCCTACATTTTTAAATTCAAGTTCTTACAGTTTCCATTAACGTATTCTTAAAAAGTTCTCTATGAATGACTAATTTGATGATTAATGCATGATATGGTTTTATATGTGTTATTATATGATCATAACATATTTTATACCATGTATGCATGATTTAAAGTAATAAATTTCATACAATTATGCTTGATTTGATTTTACAAAAGTCACAGAGTAGAAAAGTTGTATATATGGTCATACGGCCCTTATGTACAATTTTTATACCATGAATCGATGATTTAACTTTGAATTAGCACTTGCATATGATTGTACACGTTTATACGAACAAAACGGAAGTTAAACGAACGGATTCGGTGTTATAACGAATTCGTAAAGTTAAATTTCGTGATTTTCCTTCAAAACATGATATAGTATAAAAACAGTAAAATTAGATGCCTTGGATTGTGTGATTACATGATTTAGAATGCTAATATCATGCTAGAAATGTTGTATAGTGTTTCAATGAAGTCCATACTTCATGGGTAGCAATTAAATTGTTGTGGTAGCATTAAATGGTGAATTCTGGTCCTGGTTCTCTGTTATTCGTGAACTGCAGATTCTGAAAATGGCGTGTGGAGCTGCAGCGCCTGCTTTAAGCCTAAGAGTGGGGCTGCAGCGCAAGTGGAGCTACAGCGCCAGCTTTAAGCCTAAGATTGGGGCTACAGCGCCAGTGGAGCTACAGCGCCAGACTTAAGCTTAAAGTCCAAGCTGCAGCGCTAGTGGAGCTGCAGCGCCATTTTTAGTTCAAATGGTGGAGCTGCAACGCCACTTGGCAGATTTTGCCCAGAAATAAGATTTTAATTGTTCAAGTCCAGGAAATATAATTGTAACCTAATGTAATAAACATGAAGACATGATTAAACATATAATAAGAGGTTAATAACTTATATTACGTGAGTAATTAATAAGTTAATTGCATGACTTGAATCGTTAATTATATAGTCCAATAACGTGCGCAAGACCGATGTGTGTGATTCGATACGTATATCGAGTTATTGATTAATGTGTATTGTGAACGTATTGATATGTAGGATTTAATAAAGAGCGTGAATTATAAATTATAGCTTGTGCAAGAGGCAAGTTTCCTATCCTTAAACTTGTTTAATATTTTGCAAGTTTCCTAAACTCAAATCTTACTTTTACATTGAGCAAGTTTTTATCATTGTTTATTCAAGTTGTGATTTTCATATGAGATATTACTATTCCTTTAAATATTACTTCAGTTATACAATACTTATTCGATTGTATACTCTTGATATTTATTATTCAAGTTGAATATCGTTGTTATTGTTAAACCTTATAAGACTAGCGAACCCTTATTGATTCGACTAGTCCATAGTTGATGAACGTTCTAAATTCTAGAATTTTTACTGAGCTTATCCAAACCAAACTTCCTTTGGTGCGAATTCTGATGTCAAACTGAGATAAACAACCCTTTAATAGGAGATTATTTACGCTTTAGCGTTGAGATATTGTGCACAGTATGGTACTAAGGGCTGATCCCCCTAAGTACGAGAAGTAGAGTCCATAGTCTTATGACTGTTAAAGGTTTAAAGTTTAAACACTTTACAACCTAGGACATAGTTCGAGGTCTTATGACCCTCAGATGTTATTTTGATTCTTGCTATTCATTCTTGAGTCAAAAGTTGAGTTTCTTTATTCAGATGTCTTTGATTCACTCGCATGTTATTATATTATTGTCATATTATTATACTTGTGGGCAATCGTGCTCACTCTTGCGTAATAATAACATTACAGTTAAGAACGAAAGGTCCGACGAGCCTTCTACTAGCAAAGGCAAGGGTAAAGTCAACAAGTGATGAAGACTTGTTGTTTATTTTATGTGTTTATATTTCAGACTTATTTAATTGTTTATGTTTCCGCATTTGAGATTTAAGGTTAAGTACGACCTGGGATTGATGTATTTATTTTCAGATGTTGTAACCCCATAAGGGGAGGATTATTTCTATTTATTTCATGGTTTGCTTTTATTATAGGTAGATAGATAGATGATATTTGTACAGTGAACACCAAATCCCGTGAAATTGAAGTACCCGAATTTGGGGGTGTCACATCTATCATGTACGGTATGATATGTACTAGACCGGATGTCGCTTATGCACTTACTATAACAAGCAGATATCTGTCGAATCCAGTAGAAGAGCACTAGAAGACAGTGAAAAAAATCCTAAAGTACTTCAGAAGCACTAAGGATGTATTTCTTATCTGCGGTGGGTCTGAGTTAAAACTAGAGGGCTACACAGACTCAAGTTTTCAAACGGACCAAGATGACAGTAAATCCATTTCAGGGTATATCTTTACCTTAAATGGTGGCGCAGTGTGTTGGAAGAGTTTTAAGTAGCAAACAATTGTTGATTTAGTGATAGAGGCAGAGTACATAGCTGCAAGTGAAGCTGCAAAGGAGGCTGTTTGGATGAAAAAGTTCATAACTGAACTTGGAGTGGTTCCTAGCTATAGAGGAGCAATACCTTTATTCTGTGACAATACTGGAGCTGTTGTGCAGGCTAAGGAACCCATGTCTCATCAGAAATCTAAACACGTGTTGCGACAGTTTTATTTGATTATAGAGATCACTGAAAGAGGAGATGTCATCCTGGAGCGTGTGGACTCTCAAGACAATATTACAGATCTATTTACTAAAGCTTTAACACAACAACAGTTTGATCATCACTTATATAATATGGGTATTATATACCATGGTAATTGGCTTTAGTGCAGGTGGGAGATTGAAGTAGTTGTGACAACCCGAAAAATTGGATTGTCCAAAAATTAAGTTTAAAGAATTAATAATTAATAAAATAAATTTTTATTAATTATATTCTATGTTATGTGTTTATTAGTCATTCTATGACATAGGATGATTAGAAACCGGGAGGATTCTGGCTACGAGCTAGAATGAACGAGTAAGAATTTTCAAGACAAAAATAAAAGATTTTCGGGAACAAAAAAAATTCTCAGAAAAAGACGAAATAGACACTGTTTACATGATGAAACCCAAAGGGTTAGGGTTTGAAGACCCTATACCTTTCTGGGAGATCGGGATGTCGAAATGACATTCTGTTTGGCGGATCCCCCTTTCCCTAATATGTTTCTACCCTTGTTTGTTTTCATTCGTTTGATCTGAAGGGTGATTTTTTTGGAAAAGGCCGACATATAATGTCAACGATTTGAAAGTTTGATTTTATAGAGTCGCCAGTTGGTATGTTTGAAATAGTTGTACTAACTCAACCAAGTTTTGTTTGAAAAGTTTTACAAGTAGGCCGAATTACTGAACTCTGTTTGACTTGGCCTTGGAAATTGAGATTCATAGAGTTCAAGGGTTTGATTAAGTAGGGAGAAGGTGTTAGGCACCCCTCGACTTCCGTGAAACACGGTTACCGTGTCATTTCAATTTCCCCATTTTATTTACAGAGTGTGTGTGTGTGTGCTTGCAGTAATTGGGCCTACGTGCTTGATTTGGAAGTAGTGTTGTGCTTTATTGGACCTATATACGAAGGATTTGATTTGATGAAAAGTCCATTTTTAGACAAAATATGAAAGTGATGTTTTGCAAGATGGTTTTCAAACCCTTTCCCTCTCATAGGAATTGAAGCATTTTGATACTTCCATTTTATTCTGCCTTCGGCTGCTTTTGATTTTATTATTGGGACGCGAAGCATCCTCGACCAAATAATGTATATACAAGTGTCGGTCTCCTTATGGGCATGAAAGCCATCGAAGTGACCCGAGCACTACAAATCAATATTTACTAGGCTGAGACCTTAAATCCGGATAACCGTTTTAAGGTCCCTCTGATTTACATTTACAAAAAGAACAGACAGGCTGTATTTACTGTGACACCCCCAAATCTGGGTACTTCAATTCCACGGGATTTGGTGCTCACTATCTAATTAAAATATAACTACTGTCCAATAATAAGGAATGCATAATAAATTACAACCTTAAATAAATAATAAAAACTTCCTTAAAAAGGATTACAACCTTTCCAAACATAATCCCAAGGTTATCTAACCTTGACATAAACAATTAATGTGGAAAAATAAACATCATAAATATTTAAGTTCTATTACACATAATAATCAAAACAAGTCTTCACTTGTTCATCTTGCTCTTGCCCTTACTAGTTGATGGTTCATTAACTCTTTCGACTTTAGCTGCAAGGGTTATTTAATGCAAGAGTGAGCAAACAAAAGCTCACTTTGGAATAATAACAATAATAGTGATGACATAAACTGAATAACTTCAAAAGATTTGAATAACTTTTCTTTTATCAATAATAAAGAATTGAATAATAATTCTTTCATCAACACTTAGAATTCGAATAAAGAAATCATCTGAGGGTCATAAGACCTTGAACTATGTTCTAGGTTATAAACATTTCTATTTAAAACCTTTAACAGCTGTTTAGACTATTTGGACTCTTAACTCGTATTTAGGAGGATCAGCCTTCGTACCATGTATTGTGCACAAACATCTTAACGCTTTCGCATGGTATTTTCCTATTAAATAGGGTTGTTCATCTCAGTATTTGATAACAAGTCCGCACCAAAAAAAGTTTGGTTTGGATAGCTTAAAAGGAAATTTGGAGTTCAACTATCATCAACTAAGGAGTAGTTGAATCACTTACAATAAATAATAATTCAATAATAATGAATTACGAATTAACTTATGCTTTAGAATTAAAATTAAAGCATTTGAAATATAATATAGACCTTGCTTGAATAATTAAGTCCATGTCACATCAACTCAAAATAAACTTCAATAAGATATTTGTTCAATATGAAAATTATAGAGAATACAAATAACTCGCATAAATATGATTAAGAAATGATAGAACAACTTGCTTAAGTAAAGTTTGATTTTAGAAAACTTGCATAAACGTAAAAGTAAGGTTTGAGATTAGAACACTTGCCTTGAGCGCAAGCTAACAATTACTATCACGTTCCTTAATTAATCCTACATACATGTAATTACAATAGTAACATAAATTAGTTACTATATAACTAATTCACATAACAAGTTAACACATCAATACTAACTCATTATTCTTAGGTTTAATTGTCAATTATCATATAACAATCAAATCATCCAATCTTAAAAATCAATCAAACTATTTGTTTATTCAAGTCATAATCAACTTATAAGATTAAGCCATACTTTCACATTATTTAAATTATAATTAATCAAATTATAATTTACCTTATACATTTCCTATTTACAAATTAATCATTTGAAATATATTAATGAATCACTTTAGCATCTTAATGTATGCTTAACACGTCATCAAGTTTATCACATTAGGTTAGCTTTTTATTATACGAACAAAACTACACAAAAACAACAAAATTCTTCAATTCTGCACCCCCCTCCCCCCCCCCCCCCCGCCGGGGAGGGTGTTTTGCTCTTGGTGGGCCCGCAGGGGCGAGCACCCTGCAGCCGGAGAAGTTTGGTTCGCGAACTGTGCAGAGAAAAAACCAATTTGACTTATTTCTTCGCTCTAAATTCTGATTTTAACTAACATATTGCATATAAAACTTTATAGAAAACATAATTTAAAGGTTCTAGCATGTTTTTAATATATATAATCATCATAACATATAATAAAAACTCTAAATTTCATGATTTTTGAAGAAAAGCCATTGATAAGTGTTCTTGATGAAATTGAACCTGCGAGTTTGTTTTTAAATTAATTCACATAATTCCAAGCCTATTGAATTCGTTTCTAAGCATGTTATCATAATATATAATCGATTTATATAATATAATACTATCAAACATGAATTTGACAATCAAAGAACTATTTATTTCCAAAACAAGTTCACTGTAACTCATGATGAACATGATTTCTTCATGTTCTTCATGTTTACATGATTTAGACAACTTAATTTATCCTACTAAACATATATATATACATCAAAATCACCAATTTCATGAAGACTTATATTTACAGAGAACTAAAAGTTATGAAGAACATCAAACAAAATTCTAAAACTATAAGGTTAGAAATTATGCCCTTTTTGGTTTGAGGAAGAAGATGATGATGATGGTGTTTGTTGTGGCTTAGCAAGGATTCCTCCTCTTTCTCCTTCTTCTTCTTCTCTCCTTTCTCTCTAACTTTCTCTGTATATTTCTTTGTTCTAACACTGACTAAACTAACGTAGTTTTGCAAAATATAAACTGATATACATATATTAGATATACATATAAATATAAAATATATAACTGACAACATTAATTCCCTCTACTAATTATATGTCAGTTACATGTTTTTTTTTAAAATCAAAAAGCCTTAAGGCTTTGTTTGGCCAAAAACCTATTTTTTTAAAACTAACTTTTTAATAGTTAAGGTCATGTTTGGTAAAAACTCTTTAAAATAGACGTAAGGGCCTTGTTTGGTAAAATTAATTTAAATTTACTTAATAAATCCATTAACACATACTTTCAATGTTACACTTTAATTAATTAAATCATAACATTCCAATTTAATTAAATTAAAGCTAACATCAATTAATTAAATAACAGTTGCCACATAACAATTATAATTACGCGCTAATCATAATCTCATGTAACAATTACCACATAATATTCATTTCATTTAATTATCTCAATTAAATTAGAACTATACCATAAAATTGCTTACACATCAATTAAATATTAAATATTCTTTTAATTAATATATTGCACTTAATTAAATTACTCCACAACAATTACATAAATTATTTATTTAACTCAATAAATAAATCAATTAAAATATTTATTTAATTCAATAAATATTAAATTACACAAAATCTCATTCATTACAATTTTTTCTCCTTAAAAGGATTCTGTCCCCAAAATCACTAAAAAAATCTCATCTGTTACATTTACGGTTCAAAGTTGTCCATCGTGGAGTTGAATCTATATCCATTTGGTTAATCGTAGATCCCATGATTCTTAGGCTCACCGAATTTTATTAAAAAGCTTCCACAGCAAAGATACTGAAATAAAATGCAGATTAACATCTAGACGTCGCAAGACAAAGGATTCATCAGTTAAATTCTTGCATGCGCGTAGCAAAAGCTTTCCGTTCCCTCTAAATATGGATCTAGGGTCGCGTATTCGCTTTAATATTTACAAAACTAGAAAGAAAACTAGATTTAAATAAATCTTAGCCATTCTAGCTTAACGGTTCTAGTTTGACAGCTTTTGAATCGGTTGAAAGTTAGAAATGGCTAGATTAAGATGAATCTAGCCCACAAAATTCACATTAGAACAGATTCATATCGAATGAATAGTTAAAACATATATATAATCACATTGAATAAATAATATATATACTTATATATATATATATATATATATATATATATATTAAAGCTGAAAAGAACCACGGATTTCCAATCTAGGCTTGACTGATAAATGTAAATATATATAATGTTTATATATATATGGAAGCTGAAAAGGTCACGAATTTTCAATCTAGGCCATACGAGTTAGTATATATATATATATACAAACGATAAAAAGCAGGAAAAAGCCACAGATTTACAATCCAGACATGACTGAATTGAATGTTAGTATATATATAGTTAGTTATATATATAATAAAGCTTAAAAGGCCACGTATTAGCAATCTAGGCCAAACAGGTTAGTATATATATATATATATATATATACTTATATATATATATTAAAGCGATAAAAAGTCACGGATTAGCAATCCAGGCTGCGAAAGCAATTAAAAATATGTATATATATATATACTTATATATACATAAAAGTAAGCTAAAAAGGCCACGAATTTGAAATTCAGGAAAAACCAGAAGCTATAAATATATATATATACGCTTATATATATATATATATATATATAAAGTAGTAAAAAGATCGTAAAAAATCTTATAGTGCGGAACTCAAAAGGCTTTAAACCACTCGGAGGGCTTGAAAACTCTGTTTCCATCGGTTAAAATTTGATATGTTGATATATATGCGTATACCAACGTATTGGAAGAGTAAAATTGAGGTTTGGAGCCCTATAAGTAGGGCTAAGGGTCGAAATGGGCAGAGTTTTCTTTATTTTCTTCTTTTTTCTTCTCTTTTTTCTGTTGGTGGGGGTCTTATTTCTAGAACAGGTGGTCACAAGTCTACTCGCGATAGCCGCACCTGCGGCTTCCACGAGTGTGCCCTGGTCTTGTGGGTCTTGTTGTCTAGAAGTACGTGCACTCTTACCAACGTAATGTTCGCTTTGAAGCTTCATAACTTTCAATCCAAGAGTTCGATTGAGGCAAGCTATACCTTTCCGGAAAGCCCATTCCGAGAGCTACAAAACAACATGAGATTTGACCTTTTCTGAAGCCAAGAAGATGGGTCCATGACCAAATCTTTGAGTCTTCGCAGTCCGTCCGTTGAACTGCCTTGTGCTATTTTCAATTGGGATTGATGTTATGGTTCTGAATGACCTTCATGGCATTGATTTGGCTTGATTTTGACTTGATTTGATGTTAAGTCAATAAAATAACCATTTTACCCATCCGGGGGTTGTCTCCATGATTGATAGGGTTTTCGACTGTTTCTCGGGGTTGTCTCCGAGGTTGGATCCTAGCCGACTCTGTTCTTCATCAGGGTCATCTCTGAGGTTGACTTGGTATCCTAGGGTTGTCTCTAGGGATGATTTTAAAGCTTCTGGACCTCTCAGGATTGTCATCGGGGTTGAGTGTATCTCCCGGTGTTGTTGTAGGGGTTTGGCTTGATCTTTTGGTGTTGTTGCCGAGGTTTGACTTGATCTCTCGGTGTTGTCACCTGGAGTTGACTTTGGTCTCCTGGTGTTGTCGTTGGGGTTTAACTTGATCTCCCGGTGCAATCGTTGGGGTTGGGTTTGATGATTTGGACTACCAGGGTTGTCTCTGGAAGGTAAAAGATAGTTTTGCCCTCCTGCAAGGTTGGTAACAGGAATATAAAATTTTGAGTGTCTATAGATGCCCCTTTTTATCACGTTTATGCAATGAAATGGAATGAACAGGATAAAGACTGCTAGACACTAGATAAATGTAATGCAATGCATAATATGCTATGGCATGTAGGCTATATGCTCTTGTGGGGTTAGTTGCCATGGTGTTCCATCACTGACCGCTTCTGCCACTTCTGCTAGGGATGGAGTTATTCATGATGGTTTTAACTGAACTCTCTTGATGCCTACTGGAACAGTAGTTTGCAAAGCTTTCCTCACCGAACTTTCTCGATGCCTAGCTCGAACGGTAGTTTACAGAGCTTTTATAACCGACTTTCTCGATGCTACATTGGGTTGAAGCCAATGGTTTACCATGTTCGTCGATGCTACCAAGACTGGAATGTTAAAGAGATATTTTCATGATCTCTGCGGGGAAGATTCTTCCTTAGCTGATGCCATTGAACATTTTTGAACTTGACGTTGGGGTTATCACCAATATTTTATTTGTCTTTAGATACGCTTTTTGACTTTTCCACTTCTGGGGATGTTCCTCTTATGATGAATGACCTCATTGGAGATTCCTGATGCCTATCATGATGATAGCTTACACCGGTTTCACCATCGATTTTTCACGATGCTACGTTAGGGTTGTCGCCAATAGTTTGGATTGTTGTTCGGTCGATGCCAACGTTTCTGTCGGGGATAGAAGTATCACTATCTACTTGAACAATAGTTGACAATGATTTAACCATCATCGAACCTCCTTGATGTCTACCCGAATGGTAATTTACAATGGTCAACTTAACTGACTTGATGCGTACTCGAACGGTAGTTTGCAGAGTTTGACCATCATCGAACCTCCTCGGTGCCTACTCGAACGGTAGTTTACAACGGTCGGTTGAATTGATATGATTTGATGCCTACTCGAATGGTAGTTTGCAGAGTTTGACCATCACCAAACCTCCTCGGAGCCTACCCGAATGGTAGTTTACAACGGTCAACTAAACT
Source organism: Panax stipuleanatus (assembly GCA_020205555.1). NCBI lineage: Eukaryota > Viridiplantae > Streptophyta > Magnoliopsida > Apiales > Araliaceae > Panax > Panax stipuleanatus. The sequence continues at coordinate 80,189,579 of CM035126.1, forward strand.
AATTTGATGCCTTCTCGAATGGTAGTTTTAAGAGTTTGACCATCACCGAACCTCCTCGGTGCTCACTCGAATGGTAGTTTACAACGGTCGGTTGAACTAATTTGATTTAATGCCTACTCGAACGGTAGTTTGTAGAGTTTAACCATCACTGAACCTCCTCGGTGTCTACTCGAACGGTAGTTTACAACGATCGATTGAATTTATTTGATTCCTCGGCCGGAGATTTGTATAACAGATTCCATCATCGGTCCTCTCTGGGGAAAAATTTCTCCACAGTTTTCATCATCGGATCTTTCCCGATGCTACACTGGAGTTGTCGCCAAAGGTTTGCAATATCAGATACTCTGATCTTCGTTGAAGCAGTTCTAAACGGCTTTCATCACCGGCTCTTTCCCGATGCTACGCTAGAGTTCTCGCCAACAGTTTGCAATATCAGATACTCTGATCTTCGTTGAAGCAATTCTCAACGGCTTTCATCACCGGCTCTCTCCCGATGCTACGCTGAAGTTGTTGCCAATAGTTTGCAATGTTAGAACTATCTGATCTCGATGTGGGGCATCGTTCTGATAAGTCATACCCTCGGACAAATTTGGATACTTGGTCGCATTCAAAACCTACTGTTCATAACGTCGGACCTTTTCGATGCTTTGATAGAGGTAGTTTTTCAGCAATTTTCATCATCGGCATTCTGAATACCACATCAGGGTTCACAACAATGGCTTACATAAAGATTTTCTTTCGTTAGGAGTTTTACGCTCAGAATCAAGGTTTTAGGCCATTTCAGCTCAATTGCGTAGCACTTTTTTCCTTAATTTAACTTTTCAGCTTCCGAGAGCTTTAACTTCGTTTGGACCGAACTAGAGGGGGTGGGGCCCACCCTAGGGCGCCGTAAGTCTAACTGCGACTGTCGTAGGTAGGGTTGCGGCTCCCTACGGGTATAATTTGCCCCCCCCGTGGCTTTCATAAGTCATTTTCAAGTTTGAACTATACAGAAAATCCAAAAATTCCTCTTCAGCTCTATTGAGTTCGGGCTGCTTTTTTCAAAATCAGTCACCGTACAATTGTTCTGCACAACTCCGGTAACGTTTACATCATTTCTTTTCAAGTTTTGACAGTTAGAACGTTAGATTTCATATTGAATGCTTCTAAACACAATATAGTGAATATGCATGCTTATATGGCTTGATAAAAATTTTCAGACTAAGTAAATGTGTATGTTTTACTACGCTAAATGTTTTGATGTGAAAAAAATTGATTTCTTAGACAGTCATTTGGCGCCCTTTTTGGCTAGTTTACTCATCCTATTTTAGGACAAATGAGCCTGGATTTTCAACTAAAAATACACATGGTAATTTAACTACCATAGGGAGTTTGATTTTGATGTTTTTTATATATATGAAATGTTCATAATTTTGGGTAGGTATGCTACTGAATGGCCACCTAGTCATGCCTATGTGCATGTGGATAGTCCATTTTACAAAGGATACTTTGGCAAAAAAATTCAAAATCCTGAGCATTTAATACACATGCAATTTTAAATCTACTAGAGATGTATGTTAACTAATGTATGCTTTAGGACTTAGAATATGCATGAAGTAATGATTTTATTTTAATAGGTCGTAAGTTTAAGGCTTACCTCACCCTTTCTAAGGTGATTTGGAGATTTTATCCAGGTTATGGATTCAGATAGACCAGACGGTTCTAGCAAGGACTCAGCAGGTGTGAGGCGAAGGAGAGCTTTTGATGTTCCACAGCCTCGTCCAGCCTGGCCGCCTCTGAGTTAGTGCTTCATCTGATCTAGGCTGAGAGGCCAGATGATGTGGACGAGGAGGAGGATGTCCCCTTTGTGGATCCCACTCCATCTTCTGCTTCGCGTAGGGAGCTTTCAACCATTGTTGTGCTGATTCCAGAGCTTTTGGACGATTTGAGATGCCATCCTTCGATATACCTTCATGCCAATGAGGTGACTGAAGTTTCCTCTAGACTTTTCTTTATTTTGCCATTTCAGAACAAAGGTTTAATCTGAATTTGCAATTTGATGCAGGTTCCTGGCTTTACTCAGTCCAGGGGGAACTAGTTTAGCGTCCATTCTTTGTATCATACTCTGCATCTGGAGTTTCAGGCCATCGTCAACACTTGGGGTTTCGAGGCCTTCTTCTCTATTCCTTCCCGTCATTACCCTCGGGGTTATCTGTGGGCTTTATCTGAGCACTGGTTCCACCAGACCCAGTCTCTCCACTTGTTGGACTTCGAGATTGTAATGACACCGATGGATTGACGGTTCATCACATGGTTAGAGATTATAGGGGAGCCAATGCCTTTGGTGGCTGACATTTCTCCTGATGACTTTCGATCCCTTCTAGGAGTTCCTACGACGGCCATCAAGGGTCGGACATTTTGTTTAGGGCCCTTGAGTGTTAATGCCTAGAGCGGGATTTTGACTGAGCCTCTACCTGATGATCAGAGGGTTAAAGATTGCATTCTTCGACGATTATTCCTGGTCATCATTAGGGGTTATTTCATAGCAGACAACTCCTCGATGGTCTCTTTTTCTCTGGTGAGAGCTACTCGAGATGTGGAGCGCATCAAGGATTTTAACTGGGGCACCTTCACCTTCGCCTATTTTCTTCGTGGGTTGCGCCTACGCTCTGAGGGCGTGACGGAGGCTTGGATGGGTTTTTATCCCTTCCTGCTGGTGAGTAATTTCTATTTCACCTTTTAATTTCCCTCAATTTGTGTTTATCAATCTTTATCACTGAGGACATTTGATTTTTGCACTGCCAGTTTGGGGCGTAAAAGAGGCTCCCTTGCCTACGCCCAGCCACTACTTTGGGCTTGGAGACATATTCGCGGGGACGACATTGGCATCATTCCACTTTGACGGAGGTTCCTGTAGCAGAGGGGTTCACCCATTCCCACTTGCATCTAGAGCTATTGACTGCTGACTCCATCACGTGGGTTCCCTACACCCCGGATTATCTGATTGTCGAATTCTGTGACGTCCCCAAATCCGGGTACTTCAATTCCACTGGATTTGGTGTTCACTGTACAAATATCATCTATCTATCTACCCATAATAAATACAAACCATGCAATAGATAGAAATAAATCCTCCCCTTATGGGGTTACAACATCTGAAAAATAAATATAATTCCAGGTCAAACTAACCTTAAACATCTATGCGAAAACATAAATAAATAAATAAGTCTTAAACAACATCAAGTCTTGACAATAAACATTCTTAAAATTTAATAATAAGTCTTCAACACTTGTTAACTTTCCCCTTGCCTCTTCTAGTGGAAGGCTCGTCGGACCTTTCGTTCTTAACTGCAATGTTATTATTACGCAAGAGTGAGCACGATTGCCCACAAGTATAACAATATAACAACAATATAATAACATGCGAGTGAATCAAAGACTTTTGAATAATGAAAACTCGGCTTTTGAATCAAGAATGAATAACAAGAATCAAAAATAATTCTGAGGGTAATAAGACCTCGAACTATGTCCTAGGATGTAAAGTGTTTATACTTTAAACCTTTAACAGTCATAAGACTATGGACTCTACTTCTCGTACTTAGGGGGATCAGTCCTTAGTAGTATACTGTGCACAATATCTCAACGCTAAAGCGTAAATAATCCCCTATTAAAGGGTTGTTCATCTCAGTTTGACATCAGAGTCCGCACCAAAGGAAGTTTGGTTTGGATAAGCTTAATAAAAGTTCAAGAATTTAGAACCCTTATCAACTATGGACTAGTCGAATCAACAAGGGTTCACTAGTCTTACAAGGTTCAACAATAAATTGATAATCAAATTGAATAATAAATCTCAGGAGATAACAATCGAATAAGTATTGTATAACTGAAATCTTGCTTTTAAAGGAATCATAATATCTCATATAAATCTTGAACTTGAATAATTAAGAACAAGAGCTTGCTCGATATAGAATAAAAGTTTATGACTTGTTCAACGAATAATTTAGAATTTAAAGAAACTTGCTTAACAAAAATAACTTAGGAATAGAATACTTGCTCAATGAAAAAAATGAGGTTTAGAAACTTGCTCAATTCAAAGGGTTGAGTTTAGAAAACTTGCATCTTGCACAAGCTACAATTAATTCACGTTCCTTATTAAATCATGCATATCAATACATTCACAATACCCATTAATCAATAGTTCGATATACCTATCGAATCACAACATTGGTCTTTGAATATGTTATTGGACTTTATAATAACGATTTTAAGTTATGAAATTAACTTATTAATTAATAACATAATATAAGTTATTAACATCTTATTGTATGCTTAACATGTCTTCATGTTCATTACATTAAGTTTTAAAACACATATTTGAGACTTGAACACTTAGAAAATATTTCTGAAATTCTGCAGGCAAGGCGCGGTCGCTCTCCATCTGTTCTTTGGAGCAGCGTGGGCGCGCTGCACGGAGATCCAGATTCTACAGCTGGCGAAGAACACACAGAACAACCCAATTAACTCTAATTTATACAAATATAACGATTTGTAATGTTACCTATGAAGTATAAACTTCACAAGAATATCATAAATCGATTCTAGCATGCTTCTAACACTTTAAATCACATAATTACACAAATTAAAATATTTAATTTCGCTGTTTTCAATATTTTGTAAAACTTTGAGGAGAAGCATGAATTTCGACGTTATAGATTCGTTAATATACCGAATCCGTCCATTTAAATTCCGTTTTGTTCGTTTAAACATGTATAATTATATTCAGTCATCAATTTAAAGTTAAACAATTGATTAAAGCATTTAATTTGTACGTAAGGGCCATATGAGCCATATATACAACTTTTATACTCTGTAACTTTTGAAAACCCAATTAAGGCATAATTGCATGAATTTAATCACTGTAAATCATGCATATATGGTTTAAAACATGTTATGAATAATTTGTAACACATACATAGACATATAATCAACAATTGCCAAATTTTCCATTCACAGAGAGGGCCCTATATACAACTTTTATACTCTTTAACGTTTGAAAACCCAATTTAATCAAAATCCCATGGTATGATCACTGTAAATTCATGTATACATGATATATAACATGTTATTAAAAATTTGTAATACATATATAGATATATAATCAACAATTACCAAATTTCTCCTTTCACAGAGAACCTTTAAACACATAAATGGAAAAACTCTGTAACTTTTCAAAACTCCAATTAAGGCCTAATTGCATGAATTCAATTACTTTAAATCATTCATATCAGATATAAAACATGTTATAATCATATAATAAGACATATATAATTACATCTTAAGTATTCATCACCAAAATCATATATAGAGAGTTTGAAATTGGGTTTGTTAAAAAAAATAAACTAACATAATTAAAACTTGAGATAAAGAATTATACCCTTGCTAACTCTGTTTGATGATGATATAAACTTGAATTTTTCCAACTCTTCTCTAATCAATCCTTTCTCTCTCAAAGTTCTCTCTAGTTTCTCTGATATATGAATATACAATATATAGAAGTCTGATATAATATAGTATATAAAAGTTTACGTATATGTTTAGTCGTGGAGTTATGGATTGTCAGTTAATCCCATAATGGGTTAACTGGCTCCAACTCCCTTTAGGGTCTCATTTGGCTAGCTCTTTTATTCTCCCTTTTCATTTATTTTAATTAACTCTTATTATATAGTTAATAATGTCACACCTTAATTAATCAATTAATTTAATTTAATTAAATTAAATAAAATAGAATAAAATCACATAAATTCACATAGTCACATAATTAAAATTCTTATTTATTAATTATGCCAAATCATTAAATCTCTAATTAATTATTAAATTAATTAGAATAACATTATGCTTATTAATAAATTCATTTAAACAATTAAGCTCAATTAAATACGTACATTGAATAATAAAATTCTCCACAATAATTTAATCAATGTAGCACATATAATTAAATTACTCTACCATAAATTCATCAATTAATTATTTAATTCAAAAATTAAATCATCAAAAAAAATTATTTCATTCAATAAATATTTAAATTAAATTACAAAAATCTCATTCGTCATAGATTCGAGGATGGATTTCTGACCGGACTAGAGTTTACATTAGCCACTCGTCGGATTTCCCTTTTGATCGATGTAGGCTGGGAGATCTATTTGGGAGAGCGCGCTTTTAGGAGTGTGACGCCCCCAAATTCGAGTTCCCTCGAACCTCGAATCCGGTTTGCCACGATACTACTATCGTCAAACTATTATATCTTTTATTCATAACTTAATGAATATAACTTCGCTTTATTACAAATTAAAATATAAATTTCATTTCATTTCCAGGATTTTTATAATGACCCCAAACTTTAATAAGTATTCAATCTTGGTCATTTACCATTCCTGCCTTTACATCATAATCGATGTTATAAAAATGCGGAATAATTTAAACTTTTTTATATCCTTTGAATAAAATCTTTTTATTGATTTCATAACTTTGAATCAATTACATATCCTTGAATCAACTTATGATATGAGTCACTCTATTTGAATTACTGTATAAACTTTTACATCTCAATTCGATATCCTCTATGTATTAAATAATACATCTTTACAACTTAACATGTATTAAACATCGTAAACTACTATCATGTACATCTCCTAGAACCTAAACGTGGTTCAAGGGCATATATTTAAAAAAATAAATCAATCTCCTTCGATACTATTGAACTCTATCAATCAAGTAGTACGTAATCTTTACTGTGAGTCCTTAACCTGCAAAAATGGTTATTTGCAAGAGTGAGCTCGACAGCTCAGCAATTCTAACAGTTTTCATGCATCACATAACATATAATAACATAATCATTTCATGTATTCATAATCAATTAATATTTACAACGCATATTACTTCTCACATAACAGGCATAAGGATTTACTTCACAAGCATATCATCAAAGATCAACTTTCAAATTTCATACATATCTCATATGCATTTCATATATATACATCAATATTCTCATAACATAATATAGCTCAACTAATTGTTATCAAATTCATGTATCAAATAGGAACTGAAAGACTTGCATGATTCGTAGTTTAACAACTACGACTTAATTGCTTAAAGATATCTGCACTTCATGTAATCCTACACAGTTATGGATTTCACATTCGTCAGTTATACACATCCATACATTCCACACGCTCTTAGTATAAGAACAATTGTATATTGTTTTCTAACTAGGTTTGTAAAACCTTCATTTCACTTCATCGTCGTATTCTTAGAATAACTATGTACGTATAGGTATGCATTAACCATACATACTCGACATCAACATTCATATACATTTATCACATACTTAACTATCTATGCGTTCGATATATATTTAAAACTCATAGATACATGATCTATATTATTCTTACGTTTCTCAAACCTTAACGGAATTATACCTTCGGGTTTTATATCACCCTTACATCAATAAACACTCAAGGCATCATTTAGACTCTGTTTTATAACTCAGGAATAATAATTCAAACATACTACCATAATCAGATTATAATTAAAACAGTCTGGCACAATTGCCCTATGGCGCAGCTGCGCTGAGTGAAGCCTTTGGGATGGGAGCAGCTGCGCCCTTCCCTGGTCAGTCCAGAATTGTGTTTTGTTTTCTGATTCTATTTTGGTCTTCTAGTATGCATAGGTACTGACACATGACATGCTAAACATTCTTCAATACACATGCTCACATACATGTAATCTATTTACATATAGCTAGTGTAGTTCATCTTTAAAACTTGCTCATATAGTGCATATCACATCTACTAGTGGGGTGCAAATACCAATCATGACTAGAGGCATATAAGTCCTATCATGCTTGTACAAAAAATCAGAATGCAAGTAACTCAATGTTCAATCATCTTACTTTCAAACTTTCTAAGTTTTATTTCCAAAATCCTTGTCATGCTTAAGCTAATCATACAAGGATACTATGTTCATCATGTATACATGTGAGGTGTCATAGTAATCTGTTAATATGCATGCTCACAATTATCTTCATCATATACGCATAACGAGCATCATTTCTTGCTTTAAAACATGTATAATTCATGTTTAACTAACTTTCATAGTGTCTAACAAGGTGTGTGCGCATACATGTCATCTAAGTGATGTTAAAAGCACTAGCATGTATGCTCAAAAATATCATAATCTAGTCACACTATAATCATGCAACTTAGATTGCAAAAAGTCCAAGTTTTTGTTTTGAAATCATTTTCAATTTAAACCATGTGTTCTAGTGTATGCTCAATACCTTAGAGTCACATTTCATGCATATCTAGACCATACAAACATGCTCAAAAAGTCATAATATAAACATGGTATGTATATATCATAGTTCATTTTAAAAACTCTAAGTTCATTTATAAAACTCATACTTCCTTTAGTAAACGTTCTCTAATGTGGTCAAACACATTCATGCTACATCATGACACATATATACACATATTAACATGTTCTTCATGCTTGTCTAAGTAGTATCAACATGTTAGTACATAACAGATTACAGCAGGAATATAAATCAAAAGTCAGTTCCTAGCGCAGCTGCGCTGCACCCTAGTACAGAAAGGGCGCAGCTGCGCCGTTGCTCGGCCAGAACTGAAATGGCTTCTGCTTCGGCAGAACTAAACCCAAACATCAAAATTTCTTACGAAATTGATTCTAATTAGCTACATTGCCTTATTAACATGCATATCAACTTATATAACACTTAACAAACATTCTCCAATCCGATTATCATTCAATTCATGCATGATTAAGAATGTAAGAAATTTACAGAAATGAGGAATTATACCTCTGCTACTTTGAAGTGAGCTTGCTGCTAATTTCTGAAGTCTCTCTCTCTATACTAGCTTAACAGCAACCTCTCAATATACTCTGAAGCCTCTTAGCAATATCTTAGCAAAAGAAATGAAGAATGATAAAGCTATATTTATAGGAAAAACATTGCAAAGTCCATGCCTTTACTCACCAAATCAAACTAACAAGAGAAACAAAAGCATGGTGGTTAAGAGAGATGAGTTGGTAGAGTAGTTGAGAATCATTATTGGTGTGACGCCCCCAGAATAGGTCCAGTCAACCCAACCCATTCTGAGTCGCCAAATACATGGTACAGAATTCAAATACAAACATTATATCATACGGTCGTACAAAAAATGACCACACAACTGTGAGTGTTAATACAAATATGTAGAAAATATTAATATTCAAACTAAGTCCTCATTACAATTATTATCACACTATTTATCAGAAATAGTGAGGACTACTACTGCTCTCACTCGGGCCATCACTCTATCCCCCGACTAGTCCCTGCGACATTCTCATTTCCTGAAGAGGACAACAGATGAAAAGGGTGAGCTCAACTAGCCCAGTGAAGAATATTACAACTAAGATAATGGAAAATAAATTATCGTTAGCCTTCAATAAATCAGATAAAATATTATTGACAACAAGTTTTAGATCAATATTCGCAGCGAAAATAACCGTTCGTCATTAATATTTTATCCCTGTAACATCAATCAATATACATCTCAAATCAAATATTCATCTTTGCACTACAGGCCAAAGATATTCATTTGTATTATCAGTGGTCATGTTCATCTCAACACCTGTCATCTTTGCACTACGGCCAAAGATATTCATCAGGTAATCATTCATCTTTGCTCTACAGGCCAAAGATATTCAGTTATATCACCTTTTAGGACTGAGGATGATGAAAAACCATATAAATAACAAATCCAGTGAAATAAAGGATAAGATTAAGGATTCGCAATCTAATTTATCCAAGTTCAAGAATACTCCATAATAACACTTTGTGGAGCAAAATTTAAGAATAAAGCTCAAAACTTAGATCCAATCAAAGATAGTAACCATAACAGACAATTTGGACAAATAGAAGAAAATTTAGTTTTTCCGTGAATAGTGCCGTATACGTGAATAGTGCCGTATATGTGAATAGTAACCTTGACGGAAAAAAGTAAGAATTTCATAATAAAATTCATAACAATATTTTGGTATAATGATATTCAAAAGAATAACATCATTTACGAAAGAAAATAACATCCCTTACCTCAAAAGAATAGTACTTCTGACTGGAATATCGGATATAATACCGAAAAAAACTTGCACTGAATAGTAATACTCAAAGTATTTAAATACTCACAAAAATACGCTCGATATTATAGAGAGAGAAAACTTCTGATTCTGGTGTGATTTCCAATTCTAACCTAAGCACCCTATTTATAGGAAAAGCTTAGGATGCCAAAGTAGACTTTTTGAATAAAATAATATTATTTTTTTTAAATTCCGTCGCCTGGCTGCTAAAAAAACCAGATTTTTTTCAACAACCAACAAAAGTGGGGCACACCCATAAAAAAAATATTTATTTTCCGAAACTTCAATAATTCATAATAAATAGCCCCTTTGTCAGAAAAATACAAATTCTATGTCTTTTTATAAAAAATTTAATTCTCTACAACTTTGTAGAAGGAAGTTTTGCAAAATTCCAAACATAAATTATCCGAAATTCATAAACGGATGATTTTTACACCAAAATACTGATAAAAACACATCAGCGCTAATTCCTTCTTTTTTATCCACAAAATAAATATTTCCTTATCATATAAATCAATAATTAATTATTCACAAACAATATTACAGAACTACAATATTGACAACCAGGTCATTCCAAGGAAAGAGGGGGCCTTCCGATAAGGACTTCTCCTTACTGGCGCGCAATTAAATAACCCCTCCTAGACAGAACTTCCTTAGACATTGTCAATAATGCTATCTAATAATATTATTCAAATAATATGAATTATTGAGTTGATAATGTGAAATACTGTGCAGTGACAATTATTGAATCAATAATACAAAATATCAACTGTAGCCATTATTGAATTAATCATATAAAATAGCAACGTAGCAATTATTGAGTCAATAAAATATCAATGTAACAATTATTGAGTCAATAAAATATTATGCAATTATTGAATCAATAATATAAAATATTGAACAGTAATTACTGTAACAATAATTGAGTAAGTGCCTTCTCACGTAAGAGTCAATAATTCAAAATACTGTGCAATACCGTGTGCTACTGTGCAACACCACATATTACTGTATTTTAACTACCGGGTATTTCAACAGTACTAACGGTAACAACTACGCCGTTATTTTATAAAAAGGTTATTTCTGTCGCTTTCTATATCCGACAGTTATTCCGTTGTGGGGCCCACAAATAACTGTGCCGTCATACGAATATTCCCCGACAACAAGAATATTCCACGACCAAACGAATATTCCCCGACAACAATAATATTTTATAACCACTTGCACATTTTAAAATATTTACACATTTCACCCATAACTTTTTACATTTATCAAATCAACACCTTACTATATCAAAATAATATATAAAGAAAATTAAATCTTTATTCATAAAAGTTGGGGTCTTACAACCTCCCCTCCTTATGAAATTTTATCCTCGAAATTGATGTACGTACTTGGTATGTCGAAAAGGTGAGGATACCTCGCTTTCATTTTCAATTACAACTCCCAGGTCATTTCCTCAATAGCATGGTTTCTGCACAAAACTTTAACTTGAGGTATAATTTTCGAGTGTAGGACATGCTCCTTCCTATCCAAGATCTTGACAGGTACCTCCTCGTACGTTAAATCTTCAGCTATCTCGTCTGATTCTAACTCAATAATGTGGTTTGGATCCTTCACATATTTATGTAACACGGATATGTGAAATACGTTATGAACACGAGACATGCTTGGAGGTAAAGCGAGTCTATAAGCCACATTTCCTACTCTGTTAAGAATCTCAAATGGACCAATGAATCGTGGATTGAGCTTTACTCTCTTGCCAAACCTCATAACTCCTTTCCACGGAGCAACACGTAATAACACATGGTCCCCACCATTAAATTCCACGTCCTTTCGATGAAGATCCGCATAACTCTTTTGTCGATCTTGTGCTGTTTGTATACGTTGTCGAATCATTTGGATCTTTTCTGTAGTCATACGTACTAACTCCGGTCCCAACAATGTTGTTTCACCCACCTCGTTCCAACAATATGGAGAGCGACACTTTCTCCCATACAATGCCTCGAATGGAGCCACGCCTATACTTGCCTGATAATTGTTGTTGTAGGAGAATTCCACCAATGGTAAGTACTTATCCCAACTCCCTTTGAAGTCTAAAACACAAAGTCTCAATAGATCTTCAAAAGTTTGAATAGTTCTTTCCGATTGTCCGTCTGTTTGAGGATGATAAGCCGAACTGAATCGTAAATCCATGCCCATAGCTTTCTGCAAACTGATCCAAAATCGTGAAGTAAATTTGGGGTCACGATCCGAAACTATGGATACTGGCATGCCATGCAATCTCACAATCTCATTCACGTACATATGAGCAAGACGTTCAAGGGAATAAGTCTCTTGTATCGGCAAGAAATGAGCAGACTTGGTTAATCTATCAACAATAACCCAAATCGCATCTATGCCTTGAGAAACCTTGGGAAGACCCATAACAAAATCCATCGTAATGTGTTCCCACTTCCATTTCGAAATCTCCAGTGGTTGTAATGGACCCTTCGGTACTTGATGCTCCGCCTTTACACGTTGACAAGTTAAACATCTCGAAATAAACTCCGCGATCTCTATTTTCATATTACTCCACCAAAATGTATGTCGAAGATCACGATACATTTTGGTACTCCCAGGATGGATTGCAAATAGTGTGTTGTGTGCCTCCATCATGATTCTATACTTTAAGTCAAAATCGTTAGGAACACAAAGTCTGGAGTTGACTCGAAGTATTCCCTCTTCATCGATTCTTGCTTCTGGAATGGCACCTTCTTGTACATTCTTCTTCATCTTTATCAGCTCCGGGTATGTAGCTTGAGTAGCTTTAATTTTATCAATCAAAGCTGGTTCCACACGTATACTTGACATCATCGCACTCGTTTTCGCATATGATCTTCTACTCAACGCGTCAGCTACCACGTTCGCTTTTCTAGGATGGTATTGGATGGTATGATCGTAATCTTTCAACAGCTCAAGCCAACGTCGTTGCCGCATATTGAGTTCCTTCTGAGAGAAGAAATATTTGAGGCTCTTCTGATCTGTATCGATCTCCACTTTCTCCCCGTACAGGTAGTGTCTCCAGATCTTCAACGCGAAAATGACAGCTGCCAACTCTAGATCATGAGTAGCATAATTCCTCTCATATTCTTTGAGTTGTCGCGAGGCATAGGCTATGACTTTCCCATGTTGCATGAGAACACATCCTAACCCTTTGCCCGAAGCATCGCTGTAGATAACAAATCCATTTGAACCAGATGGTATTGTCATAACAGGTGCCGAGATAAGTTTTCTCTTGAACTCTTGGAAGCTCTTCTCGCATTCCTCGCTCCAAACGAATAAAACAGGAGCACCCCAAGGAGACGTACTAGGACGAATAAAACCGATGTCTAACAACTCCTGTAATTGGACCTTTAACTCCTGAAGTTCAATAGGAGCCATTCGATATGAGGTTTTAGAAATGAGTTTTGTACCGGGCTCAAGGTCAATAAAGAATTCAACTTCACGTTCTGGGGATAGACCGGGAAGTTCTTCGGGAAATACATCAGGAAACTCATTAACAACGAAAATATCATTCAAATCTGACGTATTCTGGTTTAGATCTGTGATATGAGCTAAGAAAGCTTGACATCCGTTTTTCAATAAACGAATAGCTTTGTGATTTGAAATGATATTGACTGATTTTAGTGGTTTGGTGGTTTGGATTCGCACAACAGGTTGATTAGGAATATGAAAACTAACAACCTTACGAAAATAATTAATTTTGGCATGGTAAGTGGTTAACCAGTCAATTCCTAAAATCAAGTCAAATGCAAGTATTTTCAAAGATATAAGATCAACAGGTAAGGTAAGGGTACCAATCTGAATCAAGCAAGATTTGTAAACTGTGGATGTAACAAAGGTTTCTCCTAACGGAGTTTCAATAGATAAGTCAAAGTCTAATTTATTAGAAGTCAAGTTCAAATGTTGAGCACAAGCAGGAGAAATAAAGGAATGGGTAGCACGGGTATCTAACAAGGTGTAAACTTCGCAAGAGTTTATGATTAACTAACCCGTGATAAATTCATTCGGGTTCCTCGCGTTTTGGGCAGTCACGACAAACACTCTTCCAGGAATCACTGACTTTGACTTGTCCGAAACCGCCTTTGGAATCACCACCCCCGCTGGATTTGGTTTCGCAACAGGACAATCTCGAGCTATATGTCCTTCTTTTCCACAGTCATAGCATGCTTTGAATTGTTGTGGGTAGTTTGGGCTGATGTGTCCCTCTTTCCCGCATTTATAGCATACGACCGGTGGTCGTTCTCCTCCCCTAGAAACAGTTGATGCTGGTGCTGATGTTGACGTCTTCAGCGTTCTCATTATTGTACCTTCTCTTCTTGAAATCTCCCCTCGCTTCGCTTTTTCTACTATCATGGCCACGATTACCACCAGAGTGGTTACCGCTTCTGTTATACTTTCCTTCTCGCTGGTTGTCATTGCTCCGTTGACCGCTGCCATCGGTACGACCTTGGTTGTAGTCCCTTGGTTGAACATAATCATTATCTCGTTCTAACAACTGGGCCCTGTTCACTACATCTGAATAGAGAGAAAATTTATGAGAAATGAGGTATTGACGTATTTCGGGTTTCAAACCTCTTAGAAACATCCGCGTCATACGTTCCTCATTCTCCACCAAATGAGGTACAAACCTGGACAGCTCTGCGAACTTAGCCTCGTACTGGGATACCGTCATGTTGTTTTGCTCGAGTCTGATAAACTCTACCTCCTTCATATGAAGAATACTTTCAGGAAAGTATTTGTCATTGAACAGTTTCTGGAACGCTTCCCAAGACATCTTGAGTGCGGCAGACTGGGTACGCTTCACAGACTCCCACCAGTAATCTGCTTCTCCACGGAACATAAAAGTGGCGAATGGAACCTTCTGTTCCTCCGTGCATCCTAAGACATCAAATATCTTGGTAATTTGTTTAATCCACGTCTCCGCCTTGATTTGATCCGGCTTGCCTAAAAACTCCGGTGGTCCCAATTCTTTGAACTGCTTGGCAGTGACAACTCGTGTGTTGTTATTATCTCCACCTGTATTTTGCACACGAGTTTTCTTTATCTGGTTTTGCATGAACTGCAAAAAACTTCTAAACATCTCATCATTTATCGTCTGACCAGCGTTGTTTTCAGGATGAACATTGTCTTCTTGTTGCACGTTCTCCTGGTTAGTGATTAAAGGTGTCTCCACGGTCTCATTCACTTCATTGTTAACATTCTCAGCTGCCATTCTTAAATACTCATAAAACAAGGGTTAATTAAACAAATTAACATATCACATATTAACCCTATGCTCTGACTGACCAATTAAATACCACATAAGCTTAGGTAGGACATACTAGTGAAGGATTTACTCGTCTTTCCCCTCCTAGTTCTATTCTCCGATCTCCGCCAGAGATCATATCCCTAAGCTCTGATACCAACTATGACGCCCCCAGAATAGGTCCAGTCAACCCAACTCATTCTGAGTCGCCAAATACATGGTACAAAATTCAAATACAAACTTTATATCATACGGTCGTGAAAAATAAGACCACACAACTGTGAGTGTCAATACAAAAATGTAGAAAATATTAATATTCAAACTAAGTCCTCATTACAATTATTATCACACTATTTATCAGAAATAGTGAGGACTACTACTGCTCTAACTCGGACCATCACTCTGTGCCCCGACTAGTCCCTGCGACATTCTCATTTCCTGAAGAGAACAACAGATGAAAAGGGTGAGCTCAACTAGCCCAGTGAAGAATATTACGACTAAGATAATGGAAAATAAATTATCGCTAGCCTTCAATAAATCAGATAAAATATTATTGACAACAAGTTTTAGATCAATATTCGCAGTGAAAATAATCGTTCGTCATCAATATTTTATCCCTGTAACATCAATCAATATACATCTCAAATCAAATATTCATCTTTGCACTATAGGCCAAAGATATTCATTTGTATCATCAGTGGTCATGTTCATCTCAACACCTGTCATCTTTGCACTACGGCCAAAGATATTCATCAGGTAATCATTCATCTTTGCTCTACAGGCCAAAGATATTCAGTTATATCACATTTTAGGACTGAGGATGATGAAAAATCATATAAATAACAAATCCAGTGAAATAAAGGATAATATTAAGGATTCGCAATCTAATTTATCCAAGTTCAAGAATACTCCATAATAACACTTTGTGGAGCAAAATTTAAGAATAAAGCTCAAAACTTAGATCCAATCAAAGATAGTAACCATAACAGACAATTTGGACAAATAGAAGAAAATTTAGTTTTTCCGTGAATAGTGCCGTATACGTGAATAGTGCCGTATATGTGAATAGTAACCTTGACGGAAAAAAGTAAGAATTTCATAATAAAATTCATAACAATATTTTGGTATAATGATATTCAAAAGAATAACATCATTTACGAAAGAAAATAACATCCCTTACCTCAAAAGAATAGTACTTCTGACTGTAATATTGGATATAATATCGAAGGAAACTTGCACTGAATAGTAATACTCAAAGTATCTAAATACTCACAAAAATACGCTCGATATTATAGAAAGAGAAAACTTCTGATTCTGGTGTGATTTCCAATTCTAACCTAAGCACCCTATTTATAGGAAAAGCTTAGGATGCCAAAGTAGACTTTTTGAATAAAATAATATTATTTTTTTAAAATTCCGCCGCCTGGCTGCTAAAAAAACCAGATTTTTTTCAACAACCAACAAAAGTGGGGCACACCCATAAAAAATATATATTTATTTTCCGAAACTTCAATAATTCATAATAAATAGCCCCTTTGTCAGAAAAATACAAATTCTATGTCATTTAATAGGAAATTTAATTCTCTACAACTTTGTAGAAGGAAGTTTTTCAAAATTTCAAACATAAATTATCCGAAATCCATAAACGGATGATTTTTACACCAAAATACTGATAAAAACACATCAGCGCTAATTTCTTCTTTTATATCCATAAAATAAATATTTTCTTATCATATAAATCAATAATTAATTATTCACAAATAATATTACAGAACTACAATATTGACAACCAGGTCATTCCTAGGAAAGAGGGGGCCTTCCGATAAGGACTTATCCTTACTGGCGCGCAATTAAATAACCCCTCCTAGACAGAACTTCCTTAGACATTGTAAATAATGCTATCTAATAATATTATTCAAATAATATGAATTATTGAGTTGATAATGTGAAATACTGTGCAGTGACAATTATTGAATCAATAATACAAAATATCAACTGTAGCCATTATTGAATTAATCATATAAAATAGCAACATAGCAATTATTGAGTCAATAAAATATCAATGTAACAATTATTGAGTCAATAAAATATTATACAATTATTGAATCAATAATATAAAATATTGAACAGTAATTACTGTAACAATAATTTAGTAAGTGTCTTCTCACGTAAGAATCAATAATTCAAAATACTGTGCAATACCGTGTGCTACTGTGCAACACCACGTATTACTGTATTTTAACCACCGGGTATTTCAACAGTACTAACGGTAACAACTACGCCGTTATTTTATAAAAAGGTTATTTCTGTCGCTTTCTATATCCGACAGTTATTTCGTTGTGGGGCCCACAAATAACTGTGCCGTCGTACTAATATTTCCCGACAACAAGAATATTCCACGACCAAACGAATATTCCCCGACAACAATAATATTTTATAACCACTTGCTCATTTTAAAATATTTGCACATTTCTCCCATAACTTTTCACATTTATCAAATCAACACCTTACTATATCGAAATAATATATAAAGAAAATTAAATCTTTATTCATAAAAGTTGGGGTCTTACAATTGGAGCCACTTCCCATATGATCATTAGCTATGAAGCTGAGGTTGATTTGTGCAAGCAATAGGCTTTGGCCTTGTGGCCATTCACGTGAGGAGGGAGGTGAGACACTTAATTTGGGACAAGGTCTAACACTCAGCAACTAGGCAAAATAAATACAACACTTAGGTTATATTATATGTACATCTTATATACACTTAGGTGTTAAATTTCATTTAGAGTCACAATGTAGTTAGTTTAATTTATACGTAATATAATCCATGTACATTTCATAATACCGCATATAATCTAATTGGGTATTGTCACACCACTATATTTACCCATCTTTATTATTTCAATTATATTAAACTACTGAAATAATCATTAAGTATCAATTGTTTATTTAATTTATTATAATATTCATGAGGTACATATTTAATGTAGCCACACATCACATATTGTCACCTATGCATTATTTTCTTAACTTATACAATTCATTCAACCATAATATATAATTCTTATATATTATATAGTCACATTAAGATGTTACACTACACTTGCACAAAGCAATTAACTCCCATAATACATTAATTAATCCCTTTAGTTATTTATTTATTAAATTATTTAATGAATACTTATTCCATCACTTCGCCACACTAGGCATATCTCACAAGCTCATTATTAAGCTTATTATCACTTCCACCACACTTTAATATTCCTTTAACATAAGGTTTGTGTGACACATGCACTTTAATGCTAAGTTATTTAGCTGCCTTAAATAATTATACACTTATAATATGTATAACCTTTAAACTTAAAATAATTAATATTTACTCTATTAATTATTAAATTATAAAATCTATGATAAAATAATAACTTAAGTTATTTAATATATTAAAATAACTTAGTTTTCTTTTATAGATTTAACCCTCTTGGGGATACATTACTATTATAAGAATTATGTAATCTACCATAACATGACATAAAATATTTTTATTATGTTTTCTCCAAATAGAGGCATTAATTATAATAAAAGAATTCACTCATTATCTCAAGATATTATTCTTAATATAATATCTCTATCTCATTAAAATAATTACATGTACGACACCTGTACACATTATACATATAAAATAAGTTTATTTTCTATTATGATAAATCGTTTCCATATAGCAAATATGTTTTAATATATTTACCATATTACTTAATCATACATGTTATCTCATACAAGGCTATATAAGGTAACATCATTATATAAAATATTATTCTCCTTTTATTAAAATAATTCAAGGCTAGAACTTATTTTAATATCCCTTATTAGAAATATAATTATTTCTCTTTCCTTTCTATCAATTGTCTCCAAAATAATTTCTTTAAATCTATACATTTAACTATATCTCAAATATTAATAAATTCTCTAATCAATATTGATTTAAAGATATATTGGTTTAACAACGTATATATATATATATATATATATATATATATAGGATAAGGCTCTGGAACGAACAGTTCGTTTACGAACATATGTAGGGTCCAGTGTTGATAGTTGTTGATTGGATGAGAATATTTAATACTAATTACGAATATATGATGGTACATAATTGGGCCAATCAACAACTATCAACACTGGACCCTACATATGTTCGTAAACGAACTGTTCGTTCCAGAGCCTTATCCTATATATATATATATATATATATATATATATATTTATTATTAACGTCGTTCGCACATTCACATAATACCATGCCAAGTAATATATAAAGACACTTACTATAATCATATACTCCACACATGTATTAACTCACTATTTACTTAAGTGATTCTTAAACCCCTTACTATATCACCATAGTTAATTAAGGCTTTAATATTTAAATTATATTATTCCATAACATAACTTTCAATTTAAATTAACCAATATTTATTCTTGTTAGTTAATTCCCATAATTAACTAATTCTTGTTTTGCTATCAGAATCCATTCATGGACAGCTTAAGCACTAATTATATCTCATATTACATCATACTAGACACTAGTATTTATATTCAAGAAAATGGTGATTATTTATTAAAGATATTTAATGTCACCAACTTACTATGATAAAATAATTCTATAAATTATTTAATGTCGATAGATAAATCTTATCCATCTTCTTACTAATTCATCTCTATAATTTATAACAAATATATAATAATGATATACTTATTAAACATAAAATCACATATTGCATAGTTCATATCACCCTATACAACACAATGCCACATAACTTATAACGTATTTATATATTCTTATTCGAACCCAACACATTCTTTAAGAATTTTATTTACTAAATTCTTATTTTAATAATTTCTGAAAATTAGGATTCTCACATCTTCTCCCCTTTATAAAGATTCCGTCCTCGGAATCACCGAAACCTCCTCTACTCGGTGCTATTTCGAATATTACATATTTTCTTGAATAATTTTATCCATTCTCTTTTCGGAAGTTTTATTATTATAACTTGCTCAATCACATCCTATCACTTCTTCTTTCTAAGGAACATTCTACTTACTACATTCATCCTTCAGAAAGAATAAGAATCTTCCACGATTTTCAATAATCGGGAAGTAGTATGAATAACTCAGTTTTCAAATTTATGCTGAGGGGTCAGAAGACCGTGAACTTTTCTCCAGGTTTACTAATGCTTAAACACAATTCTTCACACTGCAAACCAGAGTGTTTATCAATCACAAAGACTGAAAACACCCTCCACGCGTACTCTAGGTGGCCGTCCTATTGTACCACTACGTTGGCCACAACGTAGTGTGTTGTAACGACTATATGCGTTACGTTCGGAACCAATGTCCCCAAAAACATATCCCCTAAAACATATCCCCTTTATAGGGTTATTCACTTCAGCTTTTTAACATTTAAATCCGCACCAGTGCAATCTGGGTTGGCATAAATACACAAGAATGCTTGAATTCCATAAATATTCTTTAACAGTCATCTAACTGAATCAAATAGCTTAGACTCTTATCAACAATCCGGACATCAATCGAAATAACTTAATCAACTTAATTAACCTTTTTCATAGTTTAAATGAAAATCAAAAATTCTTTTATGACATCATGATACCGTACCACCTCAGTCATACGTTGAAGATTCTGTCATTTTATGACTTTATCCTACTACATCATTCCATAACGTATGGACGATCTTACGATCGCTCTGGACACTAAGTTTGATTGCATTGAAGACTCCATCGCTTTCCATTCTACACCATATCAAATGATGCATATGGTCAAAAATACAGTTTTGAAAGATTTTTAAATCATTTTTATCTTAGCCGAAACAAATAGCATAGACATACGAATAACGGTATCGTTTTTAAAACTCATTGGTTCAGTCATCTGACCCAATGTTTTTCTCAAGAAAATTGAAATGCAAACACTAGCTCGAAGTCAATAAATTTTGAAAATCTAGCGTAGCTAGAAGATTTAGAAAAATCCAAATTTCTCCATCAACTTCAATCTCTTAATCCATCAATGCTCACTATACCAAAACTCTTAATTCTGGATATAATATATCTATTCCCAGTATAGTTCATCGAACTTAGCACACCATGGAAGTTCAGGAACTTACCATAATAATAAGATTTTAGGAACTTGTCCTAGCAATACGTAGTCCAAGAACCAATCAGGGACTGTCCATACGCTTAGGGGCTCAAAAATTTATATGATTATGAGTCACAAACTTATCATAGGCATGAGTTTTAAGAACTCGCACTTAATCTTAGTATTATCTAATTTTATCTTAGAAACCTCTATTTATCAGAATAAACATGAGAAAAGAATCACCTTTTCGCCATATATATAACGATAGCGCGATACCAACATTCCAACAATTGTCAATGTGATGCACTCAGCGCAAGCACAAAACCTCTGCCCACACAAAGGTTTGTACTACTAAGCCGTCACATTTGTCTACAATGGAAATCCAACACTTAACTATATCTTACTCTTAACTTGCTCTTTGCTTATTATGAATTTTCTATATTTCATCATATACAACTCCACATGAGTTCATCTCGTACCATTTCATAGTACCTTCTCTTATAGCATCAATGTATAGACACTTAGTCGTTACAGACTATTTAGCCTTTCATAGCTCAATACGATCACGTCGTGATCATAGTTTTACCTTAAGGTTCTTTCCCATTATCAACTAAACTGTAATATTCCAAACTTTAAATAGAAATATTAATATAAACAGTAAATATAACTATGATTAATATCTATGTGATGTGTATTTAACATTATTATTGGAATAAATATATAATTATATATCAACACATAAGATATAACTGTGTAAATAGGTTGTAAGGTTTTATAAGTAAAACCTAATTTATAATTTTATTTAAATAAGGAATCGTAACCCTAAGGGTTATAATAAATGGAAATTATAGCATGATACATTAATAATGATATATATTATTGTATACATATATTTAATATGATGTATTAAAGATTTAATTGGAAAAGATTGTAAGAAAACCCTAATTAGGGATTAGGAAACCCTAACCCTAATTATAAAATCCTAATTTTAAATTATAAACCCTAATTATAGGTTATAAACCCTAATTGTTCATTATTATTTATAAACTTTCTAAAGATAATAGGAAATGGCTAAATTACCTTGTATTTAAATGGGAAATTATGAAATTACCCTTAGTACATGTAAAATGACTAAAATGCCCTTATTTTGTTTTGTTAAAAAGAGATAAGCACAAATCTTTTACTTGGCAAGTAAAAGATTTGCCCATCTGATTTTATCACAAGTTTTTAACAACACAACATGCATTAATTAATGCTATAAGCTTACTTGTCAAAATGAGATAGGAATTAGGTTTTTACACTCACTTGAACTTTTCATATAAAGATAGAACTTAAGAACATAAGGCCACATTTGTTAAACTTAATATGTACACTCAACTGACTCATAAACAACTCCCAGCAAGCTAGAACCAGAATCAGAAAGAGGAAAAAAGCAAAAAGTACTCAAAAAGGTTAAAAACCTAACCCTAGTTAATTTTTTAAATTCTGAAAGTTAAATTGTTATTGTTATTATTTAGATATGTTCATTAGTAAGTTATTAAGTGATCTGAGTTGCTAAAACATGAATCCATAACATTTAAAAGCATCAAAATTGAGTTTTAAACAAAACTGTCAAAGATGCAAAACAGGGTCTGACAACGAATGTCAGCCCTCTTATCTCGCTAACTGTTTGTTGTTTAGGTGTGTTTAAGGTTGGTAGTTGTAGTATGTAATGTTGTTAGTGGACCGGAAGTGATGAAATAGAAATCGAAACGCAGAATCGAAAGTTATTAGCAGTCAAAGGTCGTTGACCGACCATGACCTCTAGCTTTCTGAGCAACCCAGAAAGCTTAAGAACAAGCCTGACAGCCTAGTTTGACCGTCTAAATCTCTCTCCTATTAGTCGTTTTAGATGTAAATTGTTAATCATATTATGCTCTGACATGGGTACTATAGTACCAGAGCACTCTAGAGCTCTAAGCATTAACCGATTAAATGCTATAAAAGGTCAAAATGCATTGACTGTTAAGGTTTTGTTTCTGGGTAACCTAGAAACCCAAAAACTGATCTCTGACAGCCTTTTTAAATGCTTAGATCTTGCATCATGATGATATCTAGGCTATGTAAGTGCTACCTTGGGGTAGCCTGATAGTTGTTCTACAATACCCGAGCATTGTAGTCCCTAGTATGTGAACAAATTACAATATATAAGTTCATTGATACCGTTGACCGACATTGACCATTAATTCTGGGGGCAACCCAGAATTTCAAGAACAGGCGAGGGTAAGTGGTTTGACCGGCTGTGGGAACTTGTAAACATGTTTTTGGGTAGTGAAATGAATATGGATTTGTAGTATTACACAATATCTACAACTTCATTGCATTAGATTGACCAGAAACCAAATAGGTTGTCAGAAAAATAGAGTCAAACTGAGCCCCTGGACGTTGACCAACGTGTTCTTGGCTGGGCCAAGAACACCTATAGCCACACTTTTGTCGCTAAAGGTTTTTAGCGACAGGCAATATTTGGAAATTAATATTATTAATTAAAATAAATATAAATAAATACTAAATAATTAATAAAAAATTCTAAAAAATTAGTTTTAATTATAATAAATAATTTTCAATATTTTGACATAAAATTTTATTAATATTTAATATATTTAAATATTATTAATAATAAGATTAAATAATAATAAATTACTTAAAAATAATATTAATGATTTGAAAATCATTTTAAATAATAATAAATTATTTAAAAATAATAATAATGATTTAAAAATCATTATTTAATAAAATAAACTTTTTAAAAATCATATTAATGATTTAAAAATCATTTTAAATGGTTATTAAATATTTAAAAGTAATATTAATGACTTAAAAATCATTTTAAATGATATTAAATTATTTAAAAATTATTTTGAGCATTTGGAAATATTGATAAATGATATCTAAAGAATATAAATAAGATATTAAAAATTTTCAATAGAGTTATTGAAAAACCAATTCGATAATTATTCAATAAAGCTGTAAAGTACCGAACGGACTCCAAGATCAACCTAGACACTAATATTGCAATTAGAAATTAATTACTATCCTTTCTAATGACTGTGATAATATATATAGGTTGTGAATATACTTTCAAATAGCCTAAGTAGCCGATCGTGATAAAGGAAAGTTTTTCTAACTTCATTTAATTTTAATATTAAATGTAAGTCCTGTAAATTGATATACTAAATTGTTATAACCATTATTCATGATATCTGTAATTTGAAAAAGGTTATGACTTATTGTTCAAGCATAACCAAGATATATGAACTATTACTTGCATAAATTATTTTGATTTGATATCAAAGCATAGACAATGGTGAAACCAATATTGTTTGGTACAAATATATATACTAATACTATCAATGACCGGCAGTTTTACATTGACCGGGTGGTTATCAATAACCGACAGTTTTACATTGATCGGGTGGTTATTAATGACCGACAGTTTAACACTGACCGGGTGATTGTATAGGATGATATGCATGCTCCTAGTTGGTGTGGTTGGCCAAATCAACCCGGGTTGCTAAGTCTACATGACTGGCAGAAACTCGTAATATGTGGGGTTTGACTGATCAAACCTCGGTATATATATGTGAAAAATACTCTGAACTTTATGTTCCTTTATTTTAAGATATTGTGTGAGTATAAACTTAATTGTTTAAAACTTGCTGAGCATTTTAAAGCTCATTCTTGCAAATATTTTCATTTGCAACTGCGTTGAATATCCTAGGAAGTTCGGGAAATAATACTTGTGGGTAGAAATCAGTTTATAAGAATGCATGTTTATTACATTAATACAAAGAATGTAATTTGGTATAACTCTGATGTAATAGTTAAGAAATATGTAACCAGATATTATTATGTGGTTAAGTTATTAGTTGAATGATGTTACCTTATTCATAGTGAGTAGTATAAAGTACAGTATCTATATGAACTATACATCTGAATGAGGGTATTGAATGATCTTGGGAGTTCTGTAAGCACTGAGGTCGCTCCTCAGTTCCAAGAACAATCTTATCATTTGTACTGTGAATGTCAGATAGATAGGAATTATTGATATGCAAGAAATATATGTAAGATCATAAATCTATACATCCAAGTGAGTGTATCCAGATATGATAATTGTTCTGACGAGAACTCTTAACTGATTGAGATACTGTAAATTTTGGATTTATAGAAGTTATTGTCTTATAGAATATTTACGTGGGCACCGAATCTGCTACAGGAAAGGTAGAGATTTTGGGGGCGTCACAATTTGGTATCAAAGGTTTAGGTTAGAAACCTTAGGAGGAAACTCTTAGGCTATAACCTCGAAAGTATTTAGATGATAAAGGAGATAAGCCCAAATAGAGTTATTACAAGAGAGGGAACGTGGTTAGGAAATTTAATAGATAAGAATACTAATAAAGTATTAAGTTATAATTTTTTTTAGATACTAATCGATTTTATAAATCTGATTATAGGATGTCAGAAGACCGTCAATTGATCATAGCAGAGCCAGTAATTGATGCAGTACCATTGCAAATGGTACTCTCTATCCATACTTGGACAGAATGGGAAAGGCCTTCAGGATCTAGGTTCACTCAAGAAATCGAGTACATGGAGAAAAGGTTGCAAAAGTATGAGAGGATGGTGGAAAAGCTAAAAAGGAGGATAGCAAGAAAGAAGGAAGAACTTTAGACTAAGGAAAAAGTTTATAATATAGCTAGTGATAGGGATAAATCGCTAGTCGGATAGGCTATGTAGTTTCTTTTCTGTCTTGTGTAAAACTAGTGATCTCAAATTAGTCACTAGATATGTATATATAGATTTGCAATGTGAATACAAATTTCTGTTTATCAAACTGAGATGTTTAAATTATTAAATTGATATTCATACTTAGTTATTTGTTATATTTAGATAAATGGCACCAAGAAGAAGACCTCGTGGGGAAATTGAAGAGGAACAGGAAGAGGCAAATCCTACCCAAACACTGGTAAATATTCTGGTAGGAGCCTTACAAGGAAGGCAAGCTAATGCGATACCAGCTGCACCCAATAACCCAACCACAACTCAGTTTAAGGATTTTAAATTAGTGGGACCAACGGAGTTCAGAGGAACTGATGAACCCATAAAAGCTCAGACTTGGATTACTGAGATGGAAAAGATGTTTAAAGTAACAAAGGTAAATGATGACCAAAAGGTAGATTTTGCCACTTTCTTTTTAAAGGATGAAGCTAACCATTGGTGGGAAGCAAACAAGGGGAGAGATGGAGAAGGTGCCACTAATTGGGATAAATTCAAGGAGTTTTTCTTTGCGAATTACTTTTTAACTTCAATGCAAGATAGTATGGAGGTTCAATTCGTGGAATTAAAACAAGGTGAGATGACAGTAACGCAATATACAGCCAAATTCAACGAGTTGGCTAGGTTTGCATCACATCAGGTAGATACTGAGGCGAGAAAGATAAGAAGGTTTGAAGGAGGATTGAAACCCCAAATTAGAAGTAGAGTATCGACATTTCAGGTGAAGACGTTTGCAGAGATCCTGGAGAAGGCCATTATAACAGAGAAGGAAGGAGAGGCCTTATTGCAGTTCAATAAGGAGAAAAGGGTTATTACCTGGAAAGGCAACACGAGTGGGAGTAACAATAATAACAGCAACAACAACAAGAGAAGGTGGGAGGTAGCTTTTCCAAACAACCCTGGAAAAGGAGGGTATAATCCTAACAACAAGGTCAACAAAGGAGGCAACAACAACAACCAAAAGATTGAGCGCTATCAGACATGTGGAAAGAATCACAAAGGGGAATGTTATTTTAAAGGGACGAGTTGTTATACTTGCAGAGAAGATGGGCATTATTCCAACTTGTGTCCCAAAAAGAAGAAGAAGGGTAGGAATATCAAATGTTTCAACTGTGGGGAAGAGGGTCATGTTTCAAGATTATGTCCAAAACCCAAGAAAGTGAATGTGGGAGGAGGTCAGAATTTCAACAATAAACAAGGAACACCGGCTGCAGGAGTTGCTCAGAATCGTCCAAATGCAAGAACTTTCAACATGACAGTGAGGGATGCGATAGCGGCACAAGATGTGGTGACAGGTATCATACCAATTGATACTATAAATTCTTATGTGTTATTCAATTATGGTGCTTCTTGTTCGTTTGCATCTGTTAATTTTGTTAGGAGATTAAAAATGCCATGTGAAGATCTAGATGTACCTTTCAATGTAGAAATTGCTAACAAAGAAATGATTCTTATTCATACAATACATAAGAATTGTAGTGTAGAGATTCAGGGGCATACGTTACCGGTAAACCTTATACCTATACAATTAGGGGAGTTTGATGTAATATTGGGGATGGATTGGTTGAGTAGGCATAAGGCAGCAATTCATTGCGAACGAAAACGAGTAAGTTTAAAGACATCGTCGAAAATAAAGGTTGTGTTTAAGGGCAGTTGTTCACCAAAGCAAGTCCGGTGTTTAACAGTTATGCAGGCTAAGAGGTTGCTTCGAAAGGGTGGTACCGGGTATTTAGCCTATGTTGTGGATACAAGAAAAGAAGGGGGAAAAGTAGATCAAATACCTATAGTAAATGAGTTTTCGAACGTGTTTCCAAGTGATCTATCTGGTCTTCCACCTGACAGAGAGATTGAGTTTGTAATTGATCTTGCACCGGGTACGGCACCAGTTTCAAAGGCACCATATAGGATGGCACCAGTAGAGTTGAAGGAATTGCATGTTCAATTACAAGAACTCTTAGATAAGAAGTGCATACAGCCTAGTGTTTCACCATAGGGAGCACCTGTGCTGTTTGTAAAGAAGAAGGATTGGACGTTAAGATTGTGTATAGATTATCGGGAGTTAAATAAGTTGACCATCAAGAATAAGGATGGGATTGATGATTTGTTTGATCAGTTAAAAGGAGCAGAGCATTTTTTGAAAATTGACTTACGTTCGGGTTATCATCAACTAAAGGTAAGAAAAGAAGATGTACCAAAGACCGCCTGTAGGACTCGATACGGACATTACGAGTTTCTTGTAATATCTTTTGGGTTAACAAACGCACCAGTAGCTTTTATGGATTTAATGAATCGAGTATTTAAGTCATGTTTGGATAAGTTTGTGGTGGTGTTTATTGATGATATCTTAATATACGCTAAGACACGGGAGGAACATGCGGAGCACTTGAGAGTGGTATTAGAGATATTGAGAAATGAAAAACTCTACGCAAAAATTTCCAAGTGTGAGTTCTGGTTAGAGGAAGTCCAGTTCCTAGGCCACGTAATTAATAAGAATGGAGTGGCAGTGGATCCAGCAAAGATAGAAACAATCATAAATTGGGATCAACCGACAACACCAGTAGAAGTTCGCAGTTTTCTTGGTTTGGCAGGGTACTATCGACGTTTTATAAAAGATTTTTCCAAAATAGCGACCCCGCTAACCAATTTAACTCGAAAGACTGTGAAGTATAATTGGACGGACAAGTGTGAAGAAAGTTTTCAAGAATTGAAGAAATTGTTGGGTAGGGCACCAATATTATCATTACCAGATGAAACTGGGGGTCTTGTAGTTTATAGTGATACTTCACACAGAGGTTTAGGATGTGTGTTAATGCAACATGGGAAGGTGATCGCCTATGCTTCGCGACAACTTAAAGATTATGAGAAAAGGTATCCTACTCATGATCTGGAGTTGGGCGCAGTAGTTTTTGCTTTGAAGATATAGCGACATTATTTGTATGGGGGAAAGTGTGAGATATACACAGATCACAAAAGTCTGAAGTATATTTTTACACAAAAAGAGTTGAACATGAGACAAAGAAGGTGGTTAGAGTTAATCAAGGACTTTGATTATGAGATTTTATATCATCTTGGTAAAGCGAACGTAGTTGCAGATGCATTGAGCCGGAAGAATCAAGAGAAGTTGAATACCATTACAAAGAACGAGGTACTGATAAAAGAATTTAACAAACTCGAGATGAAGTAAGAGCTCCCACAAACTCTAATAAGAAGTTATTTGTGATAGAGACAACCATAACCTTAATGGATAAAATCAAAGAAATACAGGAGAAAGATGAAGCATGTCATAAATGTAAGGCTGAGATAACTCAGGGGAAAAACATTAAATTTTGACTGGATAAAGAGGGAGTACTGAGGTATGAGGATAAAGTGTGAATTCCAGCTGTACAGGAATTGAAAGAGGAAATCTTTTTATTGATTTCATAACTTTAAATCAATTACATATCCTTGAATCAACTTATGTTATGATTCACTCTATTTGAATTACTGTATAAACTTTTACATCTCAATTCGATATCCTCTATGTATTAAATAATACATCTTTACAACTTAACATATATTAAACATCGTAAACTACTATCATATACATCTCCTAGAACCTAAACATGGTTCCAGGGCATATATTTAAATAAATAAATTAATCTCCTTCGATACTATTGAACTCTATCAATCAAGTAGCACGTAATCTTTACTGTGAGTCCTTAACCTGCAAAAATGGTTATTTGCAAGAGTGAGCTCGACAGCTCAGCAATTCTAACAGTTTTCATGCATCACATAACATATAATAACATACTCAGTTCATGCTTTCATAATCAATTAATATTTACTACGCATGTTACTTCTCACATAACAGGCATACATATTTACTTCACAAGCATATCATCAAAGATCAACTTTCAAATTTTATACATATCTCATATGCATTTCATATATATACATCAATATTCTCATAGCATAATATAGCTCAACTAACAGTTATCAAATTCATATATCAAATAGGAACTGAAAGACTTGCATGATTCGTAGTTTAACAACTACGACTTAACTGCTTAAAGATATCTACACTTCGTGTAATCCTACACAGTTATGGATTTCACAATCGTTAGTTATACACATCCATACATTCCATACGCTCTTAGTATAAGAACAATTGTATATTATTTTCTAACTAGGTTTGTAAAACCTTCATTTCACTTCATCGTCGTATTCTTAGAATAACTATGTACGTATAGGTATGCATTAACCATACATACTCGACATCAACATTCATATACATTTATCACATACTTAACTATCTATGTGTTTGATATATATTTAAAACTCATAGATACATGATCTAAATTATTCTTACGCTTCTCAAACCTTAACGGAATTATACCTTCGGGTTTTATATCACCCTTACATCAATAAACACTCAAGGCATCATTTAGACTCTGTTTCATAACTCAGGAATAATAATTCAAACATACTACCATGATCAGATTACAATTAAAATAGTCTGGCACAATTGCCCTATGGCGCAGCTACGCTGAGTTAAGCTTTGGGATGGGCGCAGCTGCGCCCTTCCCTGGTCAGTCCAGAATTGTGTTTTGTTTTTTGGTTCTATTTTGGTCTTCTAGTTTGCATAGGTACTGACACATGATATGCTAAACGTCCTTCAATATACATGCTCACATACATGTAATCTATTTACATATAGCTAGTGTAGTTCATCTTTAAAACTTGCTTATATAGTGCATATCACATCTACTAGTGGGGTGCAAATACCAATCATGACTAGAGGAATATAAGTCCTATCATGCTTGTACAAAAAATTAGAATGCAAGTAACTCAATGTTCAATCATCTTACTTTCAAACTTTTTAAGTTTTATTTCCAAAATCCTTGTCATGCTTAAGCTAATCATGCAAGGATACTATGTTCATCATGTATACATGTGAGATGTCATAGTAATCTGTTAATATGCATGCTCACAATTATCTTCATCATATACGCATAACGAGCATCATTTCTTGCTTTAAAACATGTATAATTCATGTTTAACTAACTTTCATAGTGTCTAACAAGGTGTGTGCACATACATGACATCTAAGTGATGTTAAAAGCACTAGCATGTATGCTCAAAAATATCATAATCTAGTCACACTATAATCATGCAACTTAGTTTGCAAAAAGTCCAAGTTTTGCTTTTAAAATCATTTTCAATTTAAACCATGTGTTCTAGTGCATGCTCAATACCTTAGACTCACATTTCATACATATCTAAACCATACAAACATGCTCAAAAAGTTAGAATATAAACATGGTATGTATATATCAAAGTTCATTTTAAAAACTCTAAGTTCATTTATAAAACTCATACTTCCTTTAGTAAACGTTCTCTAATGAGGTCAAACACGTTCATGCTACATCATGACACATATATACACATGTTAACAAGTTCTTTATGCTTGTCTATGTAGTATCAATGTGTTAGTACATAACAGATTAAAGCAGGAATATAAATCAAAAGTCAGTTCCTGGCGCAGCTGCGCTGCACCCTAGTACAAAAAAGGCGCAGCTGCGCTGTTGCTCGGCCAGAACTGAAATGGCTTTTGCTTCGGCAGAACTAAACCCAAACATCAAAATTTTTTACGAAATTGATTTAACTAGCTACATTGCCTTACTAACATACATATCAACTTATATAACACTTAACAAACATTCTCCAATCCGATTATCATTCAATTTATGCATGATTAAGATTGTAAGAAATTTACAAAAATGAGGAATTATACCTCTACTACTTTGAAGTGAGCATGCTGCTAATTTCCGAAGTCTCTCTCTCTATACTAGCTTAACATCAACTTCTCAATATACTCTAAAGCCTCTTAGTAATATCTCAGTGAAAGAAATGAAGAAGGAGAGAGCTATATTTATAGGAAAAATATTGCACAGTCCATGCCTTTACTCACCAAATCAAACTAATGGGAGAAACAAACGCATGGTGGTTAAGAGAGATGAGTTGGTAGAGTAGTTGAGAATCACTATTGGAGCCACTCCCCATATGATCATTGGCTATGAAGCTGAGGTTTATTTGTGCAAGCAATAGGCTTTGGCCTTGAGGCCATTCACGTGAGGAGGGAGGTGAGACACTTAATTTTGGACAAGATCTAACACTCCGCAACTAGGCAAAATAAATACAACACTTAGGTTATATTATATGTACATCTTATATACACTTAGGTGTTAATTTCATTTAGAGTCACAATGTAGTTAGTTTAATCTATACGTAATGTAATCAATGTACATTTCATATAGATGTTGGGTTAGTTAATTATTTGATGAACCTATGACATGTAGCTACCTATTTACGTAGTTGGCTATGAATTGATTTTTAATTAAATGGATCCAGTTTTTTCATTTTAATAATTTTGTATGATTTTACATTTTAAATTTATTGAAATTTATGTCATTTACAAATTTGAAATATAAAATTGGCAATTAAATATATTTTAATATAATAATGTTGTGATGTCTTTACTATCACCAGAAAGTATAAATGGGTTATAAAAATAAGAACAATTGTGATTACTTTAGCCATCACGACTTATGTGTATGACTGCTTTAGCCATCACAAATGCCTTAACATTTGGTGATTATTTTGGCCATTATAAAAACTTTTTCAATTTTGTGATGGTCGTGACCATCACAAAAGGACATGATTGCTTCGACCATCACAAATAATTGGTGATTGTTTTGGCCATCATAAAAACATTGCCAATTTTGTGATGGTCGTGACCATCACAAAAGGATGTGACTGCTTCGACCATCACAAATAACTATTATACTAATGTGACAAGTTTAGCCATCACAAAAGGATTTAATGTTTCAGTGATTGTCAAAACCATCACGTAAAACCTTTCATGTTGAGCGTATACAAGATGGCCATTGTGATGCTTAAAGCCATCACATAAACATTTCGTGATGGTTTTTCTAGTTTTTGTGATGGATTTTGGTCATCACAAATGACCATTTTTTTAGTAGTGATAATACCGCATATAATCTAATTGGGTATTGTCACACCACTATATTGACCCATCTTTATTATTTCCATTATATTAAACTATTGAAATAATCATTAAGTATCAATTGTTTATTTAATTTATTATAATATTCATGAGGTACATATTTAATGTAGCCACACATCACATATTGTCACCTATGCATTATTTTCTTAACTCACACAATTCATTCAACCATAATATATAGTTCTTATATATTATATAGTCACATTAAGATGTCACACTACACTTGCACAAAGCAATTAACTCCTATAATACATTAATTAATCCCTTTAGTTATTCATTCATTAAATTATTTAATGAATGCTTATTCCATCACTTCGCCACACTAGGCATATCTCACAAGCTCATTATTAAGCTTATTATCACTTTCACTACACTTTAATATTCCTTTAAAATAAGGTTTGTGTGACACATGCACTTTAATGCTAAGTTATTTAGCTACCTTAAATAATTATACACTTATAATATATATAATCTTTACACTTAGAATAAATAATATTTACTTTATTAGTTATTAAATTATAAAATCTACGATAAAATAATAACTTAAGTTATTTCATACATTAAAATAACTTAGTTTTCTTTTATAGACTTAACCCTCTTGGGGATACATTACTATTATAAGAATTATGTATTCCACCATAACATGACATAAAATATTTTTATTATGTTTTCTCCAAATAGAGACATTAATTATAATAAAATAATACACTCATTATCTCAAGATATTATTCTTAATATAATATCTATATCTCATTAAAATAATTATATGTACGACACCTATACACATTATATATATAAAATAAATTTATTTCCTATTATGATAAATCGTTTCCATATAGCAAATATGTTTTAATATATTTACCATATTACTTAATCATACATGTTGCCTCATACAAGGCTATATAAGGTAACATCATCATATAAAATATTATTCTCCTTTTATTATAATAATTCAAGGCTAGAATTTATTTTAATATCCTTTATTAGAAATATAATTATTTCTCTTTCTTTTCTATCAATTGTCCCCAAAACAATTTCTTTAAATCTATACATTTAACCATATCTCAAATATTAATAAATTCTCTAATCAATATTGATTTAAAGATATATTGGTTTAACAACGTATATATATATTTTATTAACGTCGTTTGCACATTCACATAATACTATGCCAAGTAATATATAAAGGCACTTACTATAATCGCATACTCCACACATGTATTAACTCACTATTTACTTAAGCGATTCTTAAACCCCTTACTATATCACCATAGTTAATTAAGGCTTTAATATTCAAATTATATTATTCCATAACATAACTTTCAATTTAAATTAACCAATATTTATTTTTATTAGTTAATTCCCATAATTAACTAATTCTTGCTTTGCTATCACAATCTATCCATGGAAAGCTTAAGCACTAATTATATCTCATATTACATCATACTAGACACTAGTATTTATATTCAAGAAAATGGTGATTATTTATTAAAGATATTTAATGTCACCAACTTACTATGATAAAATAATTCTATAAATTATTTAATGTCGATAGACAAATCTTATCCATCTTCTTACTAATTTATCTCTATAATTTATAACAAATATATAATAATGATATACTTATTAAACACAAAATCATATATTGCACAGTTTATATTACCCTATGCAACACAATACCACATAACTCATAACGTATTTGTATATTATTATTCGAACCCAACACATGCCTTAAGATTTCTATTTACTAAATTCTTATTTTAATAATTTTTGAAAATTCGGGTTCTCACAAGGATCGTCACATGAGAGATCCGCATTACATTCCCTCTTCCTACTTGGCATCATTGGCCCTTATCTCAGCCAGTCACAGACATCCCATTGGTGGGCTTAGATGGCTTTATCCTATCAGAGGGTCCTCACAGTCAGGAGGCATTTTACCGCTGGTGGAGTCCTCGCACTATTGGGGCTCAGACCCGTGCTACCCAGTTTATGGCAGACATGGTGCCTGGGTCTATTATGATGACAGACCGGATAGCTTTCCTTAGAGAGCCTACTCATTTGGAGCAGATTTTCGGTTTGACCCAGCAGTTGAAGCAGGCATAATTTTTTATCAGGCACATTGGCAGGGATCCTTCAGAGGCAGATTCATTTGATCCTTCCAGCTCCCGAGTTGGCCCCTCAGGAGGTCTATATGCTGACATTTATGCAGGTGCAGATCTTCCTCTCTATAAACCAGACATGCCTCCTGGTAGAGATTCAGTGACTTAGGAGGAGTTACAGCAGGTTGATCGTCTAGATGCAGATATCATAGACTTCTTCTGATATGCTTCTCGCTATATCTTTTGATAGGCCTTTATTAGATATTGGGCGGTTGTGCCCTATTTCTCACATTATCTCTTTTGATAGGCCTCTGTTAGTTATTGGGCGGTTGTGCCCCATTTCCCTGGACTTTTTATATTGTATTTTAGTGGCAGACAAAGATGATGCTTTCAGTAGACAATGTATTTAGAAATGCATGATATTTCCTCTCTATTGCATCCTTTGTCATTTATCATTATCATCTATCATGATGCATGCATTATGTTATGGATATGCATTCAGATAGATGAGTTTAACTTTGACCCCTTGATGGTCTTATGATACGGTTCTACAGATGTCTTCATCTACCGTTAGCCGTATTGAGCACATGCCACTTTCATTAATAGCATCTTATTTGAGAACTTGGTATGACAGTTTGCCTCCCACAGATAGGGTGACAGTTGATCAGATGCTGGGTCATTTTATGTCCATCTTGGCTTTCCAAGTTCCCCTGGGCTTTGTGGACAGCATGATATCTTGTTGGATACCCGAGCGACAGGTTTTCAGATTTGGCATCCATGAGCTGACTCCTACATTGGAGGAGTATGAGCGCATCATCCGGTTTGGCATTAGATCGGCCTTGTGCTAAGATGGCCCTTAGTGATATGAGATGACAGCTCATGACCATGAATGGTTTGAGGCGCAGAGTCGTCACAGATGAGATTACTGCGGGGCATGTGGTGTCCCTAGACTTCCTGATTGATCGATTTGGCAGACTGGACAGCTATGCACAATATTCAGGAGATTTTATCATCACTACGGGTGAGTGGCAGATTACGCGTGCTGATGTTCTATTGATGTGTGCCATAGCTTACCTGTATATGCCACTATATATGGATCACTTGGATATCGTCATGATCACAGTGGTCTGTGCTCTTAGATAGGGTTGTGCCATCCTGCCCATGATACTGGCAGAGACCTTGAGGTCGGCTACATTTTGTCGTACCCATCCTGTAGGGTTTTTCAGGGGTAGTGCCGTCTTATTGTACGTGTGGTTTATGACACACTTGAGATCGATCGACACTTTTAGACATCATGGGCATTGTTTTACTCATGAGATAGCCATATCTTAATCCTTTCAGCCGGCGAAGTGTACAGATGCAACATCGTGGTTGGCCTTTTTGACGGTGATCGATCATCCATTTGCGATCTTGCCTTGCTCAGGGCTCAGCTCACCTTATAGCTGCATTACTTATGCAGTTGGCATGGATTATCTACCCCTGGCAGGTTTAAGAGTGGTGACCATATATCATCCACTAGCTGTCATGGGTCAGTTTGACCAGTTTCAGGATATTCCCCACTTTGAGGGGGCTTTGGATCAGCGACTATCAGCTTCGTCTTTGTCATCAGCTGACTTGACCAGGATTTATGATTGTTGGACTCGTCATGAGAGGGCTGATTTTTTGACTAGTTATCCAGGTCGTTGTCTAGAGTATTCTGCATGGTTGGAGACAGATATTGCATCAGCTGCGGTTGTTTACTCAGAGCTGAGTACTGATTATGATGAGGAGGAGCCTATGGAGGACCTTGATTCTCCCACTGAGGATGAGTTATTTGTTGGCTTGACAGCAGCTTTGGTCAGTGACCCCCTAGCATTCCTACTGGGATGGATCCATCTCTTATAGATTTGTTAGTGTGGATGACCTTTGAGAGGGATCAGGCGAGAACACTGATGTTGATAACCCTTTCTGGCAGGGATGCAGCTTTTATAGAGAGGGACGATGCTCGAGTTACTCGGGACACAGTTTTTGTTGAGATAGAGAAGGCTCTAGTTGCCCGGGATGCTGCTTTCATTGAGCGGGACGAGGCTCTAGCTAACCGAGATGTTTACATCACTGATAGTACTGCACTCAGGTCCTATACACATAGCATCATTGCAGTTATGAGTGCTTTCAAAAATGATCATAGCAGCATTATGCAGATGGCTGTGGATCTTCTAGCTCGCATGGAGACCTTAGGACAGGAGCTTACAGATGCACCTCCATCTTTTGAGAGGGACGTCATGTTAGACTTGCTATCCAGTTTATCAGCGGGTTTATAGACTAGCTTTCATTTTCCTGCATAGATTAGGTCAGCCATTTTTGTCATGTACAAGATACATTGTATATATTAAACAATATTATATGACAGAGAAATATATTTTGATTCACCTCCCAATTCGGGTCAAACTTTTTTTTGGCTTCATCCTAATTGGAAAGGATTTTCTTCAGTACCAAATCATTTTCTTTGAATTATCGGAGTCAAAATTTCTTGTTGTATGACCGAGCAATCCTTTTTTGCTAACATAATTGCCCTTGAAATATGGCTGTAGCCCTCCTTTCATCTATCAGGGATAATTGGTGGTATCGCTCTTGCAACCACTGGTCTTCTTCTATCTAAGAATCTATTAACACCCTCAATGACTCCATTTCTACTTCTATAGGGAGTAATGCTTCTATGCCATAGACTAACGAGTAGGGGGTAGCCCCAGTAGAAGTATGTATTGACGTTCTGTAAGCTAGTAGAGTCAGAGGCAATAGGTCAGGCCATCCTTTGTGATTGGCGGACATTTTTTGCATGATCTTCTTGATATTTTTGTTGGCCACTTCGACAGTACCATTCATCTTAAGACGATAGATGACAAAATTGAGATGCTTGATCTAAAACTTGCTGCATAATTCTCTCATCATCTGGTCGTTTAAATTCTTAGCATTGTATGATACGATCACCTCTGGTTGTCCATATCGATAGATTACATTGTTTCGGATGAAACCAATGATTACCTCTTTGGTGACTTTGGGAAAGGAGGTAGCATCAATCCATTTGGTGAAGTAATCGATCATGGTGAAGATGAATTGATGACCATTGCTGGCTTTGGGTTCTATTGACCCAATCACATCCATTCCCCATATAGAAAAGGGACATGGCGAACTCATATTGTGTAGTTATTTCGGAGGAGCGTGGATGGCATTTCCATGGACTTGGCATTGGTAGCTGTAAGAACTCGAATTTTCAGAAATTATTAAATAAGGATTTAATAAATAAAATTCTTAAACTGCGAGATGGGTTCGAATAAAAGTATATATATGTGATATGAGGTATGTGGTATTATATTACATAGGGTAATATGGATTATGTAATATGTGTTTTTGTGATTTATAAATATATTATTAATATATATTTGTTATTTATTTTAGAGACGATTCAATTGAGGTAAAGGAAGTGGATAAGATTTCCTATCGATATTAAATAATTTATAGAATTACTTTATCATAGTAAGTTGGCATTAAATATCCTTAATGTATAATCACCATATTCTTGTGTATGTGTATTAATAACTAGTATGTTTATAATATAGGTTATTAATAGCACTTAAGCTATCCGTGAATAGGTTTTGGATAGTAAAGCATGAGTTAGTTAAGGAATTAACTAATAAGAATAAATATTAGTTAAATTAAGTTGGGAGTTATATTAGGGAATAATATAATGAGAATATTGAATCTTAATTAACTATGATGATATAGTACAATATTTAATTTACTTAAGTAAAGGAGTGAATTAATATGTGTGTTGAATATGTAATTATAGTTGATACTTTTTATATATATTACTTAGAATGGTAATATGTGAAAAGTCTAATGTACGAATAACGTTAATAAATATATACATACGTTATTAAAGGGAGATGAAAATCATTATATTTTAAATGAAT
The DNA here is from genome assembly GCA_020205555.1 of Panax stipuleanatus. Taxonomy (NCBI): domain Eukaryota; kingdom Viridiplantae; phylum Streptophyta; class Magnoliopsida; order Apiales; family Araliaceae; genus Panax; species Panax stipuleanatus. The sequence continues at coordinate 80,229,113 of CM035126.1, forward strand.
ATTTAATATTTGAAGAAATTATTTTGGGGACAATTTATAGAAAGGAAAGAGAAATCAATATTATATATTTCTAATAAAGGATATTAAAATTTTTTTGATATTGAATTATTTTAATATATGAAGGAAATGATATTTTTAAATAATAATATTATCTTATATATTTGAGATGATAGGTATGATTAATTAATATAGTAAATATATTAAAACGTATTTGCTATATGTAAATAAATAGATGAAAATAATTTATTATAATAGAAAATAAACTTATTATCTATTTTCTATATATAATATATGTACATGTGTCGTACATATAGTTATTTGATATTATATTAAGAATAATATCACGAGACAATAAGTATATTATTTTCTAATAATGAATGTCTTTATTCGGAGAAAACATAATATTTATGTTATGGCAAAATACATAATTTCTAATGTATTTTTCAAGGGAGTTTAATTTATAAAAGGAAACTAAGTTATTTTAATAACTTGAGTTGCTACAGTACCATAAGTGTTATTAATAATTTTTGAATATTATATTTGTAATATATTTATATGAGGACCTTGGACTTAATAGTTCTAATTTAATTGAACATGTTATAAGTAGTAATGTGGCGGTGAGAGATGAGTAAGTGATGAGAATAATAATAAGCTTAAGATTAAGCTTGTGGGAGATGCCTTGTGTGACACGATAGTAGATTCGTTGATGAATTAATTAATTCAAGGATGGAAGAATTTTTAATTAAACAATTAATCTATATTAATTGTTGTTATAATAGTATATTGCTTTATTATTATGGCTAGTGGTAATATAATAATAAAGAGATTGATTATGAATATAATCGAAAATTGTATTGATAAGGAATGAGGTATATTATCCTATTATATTATTATTATGGATAATATAATATTATCAAGTAATTATGTGATAATATGTTGATTAATGAGTAAATGAATTATAAAAAGATTTATATTGATTTAACGTGATAATAAATCATATAAAGTGTTAATCAATTAGTGTAGAAATTATAATTCCATTGATTAATGAGAAATGAATTAATTAATATTTTTATTAATTAATTGATGAGATAAGTAAATTATTTACTTCTATATGCAAGCATGCGAATAAAAAGTATAATATGGTAGTTAACTATATATTATACGAAGTGTAAAGTGCGATGTGACAATGTTATTTATGTATATAAACTATATAGTAAAGTTTATTGAGTTAAAAGAGTTATACGAAATGTGTGTGTGACAATGTGTATATGGGTATACAATAAAATAATATACCATGGATATAATGTAAACAATTATTGAATTAATAAAATTTAATAATAAAGGAGACAATGTAATGTAATAATAATACCCAATTGTATTATATTCGATATTAAGGAAATGTACATGGATTATATGTGATGTATATCTATGTGTAACTTTACTTGATACATTGTAACTAGAAATTTCATTTATAATTTATTTATAACCTAAGTTATAGGAAATGAAATATGTGTACATGATAGGTAATGTATAACCCAAGTGTAGTAGTACATATGAATTGCAAATTGCTGAGTTTCATTATTTGTCCAACATTGAGTGCCCAAACTCTTCTTCACCTGTATACCCACATGGCTAGATACCCTATACTCTTCTCTCAGATTCATCAAAGTCTAGCATATGATTTCAAGGGGAGTGGGATTCATGATGAGAATCACCAACTCCTCACCAACTATTTGCTAACCATTAGATAGTTGTTTCATCCATTGTTTTGAAATGGTAAGCAAAATCATGAACCGTGTATTGAATTTGCCTATAAATTAGCTCTTCTCCTTCTCATTTTGAATTACTGAGATTTTCATATAAGTGTAGAATTGAGAGTAAGCTATTGAGAGAGATATCAGTGAGGGAGAATTGGTTGTAGCAGCAAACTCAAATAGGAATTTCAGAGGTATAATTTCTATATTCCCATTCATGTTCTTCAATGGCAAATTCTTGATTATGTAGTTTAGACGTTTACTGAATTATGGAATATGATTGTTATGTGATATACAAGCTTCTAGATACGATAGAACTGTTACATGACTAGGAATTGAAGTGAATTCGTAAGAATTTCTGAGTTGGGCTTGGAACTGCCGATGCAGTTCAGGTTCTGTTTTTGGTCAGACCCCGGTGCAGCTGTGCCGGGTTTATGCATGATAGCTGCGCAGGTTACTGTAATCAGTTTTTGATTTCTGTTTCAGTTTTGTTAGGTGTTAGCATGTGGCCTCACTTGGAACAAGCATGTGAACATGATTAAACTATAAATATTAGTACATTACATGACAAAAGCATGAATAATCATGATAGTGTACACGATTGACGAAAAACTTATGATTTTGAAATAAAACTTATAGTTTTCGATATGAACTTTGATACATGTGTAAACATGTGTGTTTTGACCTTGTAAGCGCATTTGTACGGTCTAGACATGCATGAAAGTTGGTATTAACTTATAGTACGTGTTCTTGATACTACATGTACATTCATGGCCATGTTAGTACGTACTATGGAAGGAAAACGTATGATTTTAAAATAAAACTTATAGTTTTGGATTTGAACCTTGACGTATACATGGCATGTATATATTCTGATTTGGTGAACGTGGTCATGTGGCCTATATTGACATGAAAGGCATGTATAAAGTGTTAAGCACACACTAACATACATGATTGAAGACTACATTAATTTCAAAAGACAAACTTAGAGTTTTTGGACATATATATAGGATGTCCACATTCTGATCATTTGAGCATGTATAAGTGGCTTATATATGTGTTCTAATACATGAGAGTCATGCCTACGAGGTACTTTGCATATACTAAGTTACCTTTGTTGACTTAGTGCAATTTTTATGAAAACTTAAAATGTGAAGGGTAATAGCATCAAACACCGTGTGAGTTACATTATGATCATGCAAGCATGTATATTAGGATTTCATTATGCCTATAGACATGTTGATATAAGCATCATTTGGTTGAAATGTGAATACCACCTATGTGAATACCACCTATGTACACGTATTCAAGTAATAAATTCTAAGGCATGAACTAATGTGGGTTAAGGTAAATACATGTATTATACGCACAAGCATAACTACTTGGTATTGTTTAGCATCTTTATGTGGTAATATGACTTTTGTAGTTGACCCTTGAGACATGAATTTGATTAGCTTAAGGTCACCAACATGAAAATCATATAACTTTGAAGTGGATATAGAATGAGCATTCTAGGTTTCAAACTTGAGTTAGTAACCTTATAAACTTACATGTATGCTGAACATAGTAGTCTTGCATGGCTAGTTTAAATACGACAAGGATTTTGAAAGGTGAAACTTAGAAAGTTTGAATGTAATGGTTTCAATAAGGTTTGAAAAACGTAAGAGCAATATAGATTATATATTTATGAGTTTTAAATATGTGTCGAACACTTAGATAGTTAAGTGTGTTAATATTGATATTGAGTATGGTTAAGGTATACCTATACGTACCTAGCTATATGAAGAGGATGATAAGAAAGTGAAACGAAGGTTCTAAGAACCAAGTTAGACAACAATGTAATACTAATTATTATATTGAGAATGTATGGAAGTGTATAACTGATAAGTGTGATCTCTATGATTAATATAACTGTGTAGGATTACACGAAGCGCAAGTATCTTAAGCATATAAGTCGTAGTTGTTAAACTACGAAACAGGCAAGTCTTTCAGTTCCTATTTGATATATGAATTCAATAACTGTTAGTTGAATTATATTATGCTGTGATAATGTGAACTTATCTATGAACTGTATATGAGATATAAATGAGATTGAAAGTTGATCTTTGATGATATACTTGTTATGTGAAAGTAACATGCGTAGTAAATATAAATTGTTTATAAATGCATGAACTGAGTATGATGTTGTATGCTATGTGATGCATGAAAACTGTTAGAATTGTTGAGCTGTCGAGCTCACTCAAGCAAATAACCACTTTTACAGGTTAAGGATTCACGGTAAAGATTTCGTGCTTCTTGATTGATAAAGATAGATAGTATCGCAACGAAGAATACTATTTAGATTATCGTTTGAACCCTGTTTAGGTTCTAAGAGTTGTACTTGATAATTGTATACGTTGTTTAAAACTTGTCGTACTGTAATGATGTATTAGTTGATACATAGAGGATATTAAGTCGAGTTGTAAACATTATACGATAACTCAAATAGAATGAATCATATTTTATAGTTGATTCGAGAATTGTAATTGATTCAAGTTATGAAATCAATAAAAAGAATTTATTCAAAGTATATTGAAAAGTTTAAGTTATTCCGCATTTTAGTAACATCGAATATGAAGTAAAGACGAGATCTTGGATATGAATAGAATTTATATTCTAAATTGTAATAAGCAAAGTGGTATTCTTTTACTAATGATTAAAAGATGTAATAGTTCCGCGTTAGTATTTGGTTAGTAGTATCGTGACTGCACCGAATCCGAGGTTTCGAAGGAATGTGGATTTGGGGGCGTCACAGGTTGGTATCAAAGCTGTAGGTTATAAACCTTAGGTAAGTGTACCTTAGACTATAACCTGAGAGAGGGAAAGATAAAGATTAAAATATATACGTGAAGATTCAAAGACGAATCTTGAAATATCTAGAGAATGAGAATCAGGAGTTTCCTAACTCCGGTAATGAAAATGTTAAGACGATGTCTATAATATGTATATGACAAAAAGAGATTATAGAATTCAAGCATTCTTGTGTATTTATGCCAAATCAGATTGCTCTGGTGCGGATTTTGATGTTGAAAAGCTGAGGTGAATAACCCTATAAGGGAACATATTTTCGGGGACAATGGTTCTGAGCGTAACGCATATAGTCGTTACAAAACACTACGTTGCGGCCCAACGTAGTGGTACAATAGGCTGGCCACCTAGAGTACGCGTGGAGGGTGTTTTCAGTCTTTGTGATTGATAAACACTCTGGTTTACGGTGTGAAGAATTGTGTTGAAGCATTAGTAAACCTGGAGAAAAGTTCACAGTCTTGTGACCCCTCAGCATAAATTAGAATCTGAGTTATTCATACTACTTCTCGATTATTGAAAAATCCTGAAAGATTCTTATTCTTTTAAAGGATGAATGTAGTAAGTAGAATGTTCCTTAGAAAGGAGAAAATGGTAGAATGCGATTACAAATGTCATAATAATAAAACTTCCACAAAGAGAATGAATAAAATTATTCAAGAGAATATGTAATATTCGGAATGGCACCGAGTAGAGGATGTTTCGGTGATTCCGAGGACGGAATCTTATAAGGGGGAGAGGATGTAAGAACCCGAATTTTCAGAAATTATTAAATAAGGATTTTAATAAATAAAAATTTTAAATTGTGAGATGGGTTCGAATAAGAGTATATATATGTGATATGAGGTATGTGGTATTATATTACATAGGGTAATATGGACTATGTAATATGTGTTTTTGTGATTTGTAAATATATTATTAATATATATTTGTTATTTATTTTAGAGACGATTTAATTGAGGTAAAGGAAGTGGATAAGATTTCCTATCGATATTAAATAATTTATAGAATTATTTTATCATAGTAAGTTGCCATTAAATATCCTTAATGTATAATCACCATATTCTTGTGTATGTATATTAATAACTAGTATGTTTATAATATAGGTTATTAATAGCACTTAAGCTATCCGTGAATAGGTTTTGGATAGTGTAGCATGAGTTAGTTAAGGAATTAACTAATAAGAATAAATATTAGTTAAATTAAGTTGGGAGTTATATTAGGGAATAATATAATGAGAATATTGAACCTTAATTAACTATGATGATATAGTACAGTATTTAATTTACTTAAGTAAAGGAGTGAATTAATATGTGTGTTGAATATGTAATTATAGTTGATACTTTTTATATATATTACTTAGAATGGTAATATGTGAAAAAGTCTAATGTACGAATAACGTTAATAAATATATACATACGTTATTAAAGGGAGATGGAAATGATTATATTTTAAATGAATATTTAATATTTGAAGAAATTATTTTGGGGACAATTTATAGAAAGGAAAGAGAAATCAATATTATATATTTCTAATAAAGGATATTAAAATAATTTTTGATATTGAATTATTTTAATATATGAAGGAAATGTTATTTTTAAATAATAATATTACCTTATATATTTGAGATGATAGGTATGATTAATTAATATAGTAAATATATTAAAACGTATTTGCTATATGTAAATAAATTGATGGAAACAATTTATTATAATAGAAAATAAACTTATTATCTATTTTCTATATATAATATATGTACATGTGTCGTACATATAATTATTTGATATTATATTAAGAATAATATCACGAGACAATAAGTAAATTATTTTTTAATAATGAATGTCTTTATTCGGAGAAAACATAATATTTATGTTATGTCAAAATACATAATTTCTAATGTATTTTTCAAGGGAGTTTAATTTATAAAAGGAAACTAAGTTATTTTAATAACTTGAGTTGCTATAGTACCATAAGTGTTATTAATAATATTTGAATATTCTATTTATAATATATTTATATGAGGACCTTGAACTTAATAGTTCTAATTTAATTGAACATGTTATAAGTAGTAATGTGGTGGTGAGAGATGAGTAAGTGATGAGAATAATAATAAGCTTAAGATTAAGCTTGTGGGAGATACCTTGTGTGGCACGATAGTAGATTCGTTGATGAATTAATTAATTCAAAGATGGAAGAATTTTTAATTAAATAATTAATCTATATTAATTGTTGTTGTACTAGTATATTGCTTTATTATTATGGTTAGTGGTAATATAATGATAAAGAGATTGATTATGAATATAATCGAAAATTGTATTGATAAGGAATGAGGTATATTATCCTATTATATTATTATTATGGATAATATAATATTATCAAGTAATTATGTGATAATATATTGATTAATGAGTAAATGAATTATAAAAAGATTTATATTGATTTAACGTGATAATAAATCATATAAAGTGTTAATCAATTAGTCTAGAAATTATAATTCCATTGATTAATGAGAAATGAATTAATTAATATTATTATTAATTAATTGATGAGATAAGTAAATTATTTACTTCTATATGCAAGCATGCGAATAAAAAGTATAACTTATGGTAGTTAACTATATATTATACGAAGTGTAAAGTGCGATGTGACAATGTTATTTATGTATATAAACTATATAGTAAAGTTTATTGAGTTGTAAGAGTTATACGAAATGTGTGTGTGACAATGTGTATATGGGTATACAATAAAATAATATACCATGAATATAATGTAAATAATTATTGAATTAATAAAATTTAATAATAAAGGAGACAATGTAATGTAATAATAATACCCAATCGTATTATATTTGGAATTAAGAAAATGTACATGGATTATATGTGATGTATATCTATGTGTAACTTTACTTGATACATTGTAACTAGAAATTTCATTTGTAATTTATTTATAACCTAAGTTATAGGAAATGAAATACTTGTACATGATAGGTCATGTATAACCCAAGTGTGGTAGTACATATGAATTGCAAATTGGCGAGTTTCATTATTTGTCCATCATTGAGTGCCCAAATTCTTCTTCACGTGTATACCCACATGGCTAGCTACCCTATACTCTTCTCTCAAATTCATCAAAGTCTAGCATATGATTTCAAGGGGAGTGGGATTCATGATGAGAATCACCAACTCCTCACCAACTATTTGCTAACCATTAGATAATTGATTCATCCATTATTTTGAAATGGTAAGCAAAATCCTGAACCGTGTATTGAATTTGCCTATAAATTAGCTCTTCTCCTTCTCATTTTGAAGTGCTGAGATTTTATATAAGTGTAGAATTGATAGTAAGCTATTGAGAGAGATATCAGTGAAGGAGAATTGGTTGTAGCAGCAAACTCAAATAGGAATTTCAGAGGTATAATTTCTATATTCCCATTCATGTTGTTCAATGGAAAATTCTTGATTATGTAGTTTAGACGTTTACTGAATTATGGAATATGATTGTTATGTGATATACAAGCTTCTAGATACGATAGAACTGTTACATGACTAGGAATTGAAGTGAATTCGTAAGAATTTCTGAGTTGGGCTAGGAACTGCCGATGTAGTTCAGGTTATGTGATATACAAGCTTCTAGTTTAGACGTTTATGTATGATAATTGCGCAGCTGCGCAGGTTACTGTAATCAGTTTTTGATTTCTGTTTCAGTTCTGTTAAGTGTTAGCATGTGGCCTCACTTGGAACAAGCATGTGAACATGATTAAACTATAAATATTAGTACATTACATGACAAAAGCATGAATAATCATGATAGTGTACACGATTGACGAAAAACTTATGATTTTGAAATAAAACTTATATTTTTCGATATGAACTTTGATACATGTGTAAACATGTGTGTTCTGACCTTGTAAATGCATTTGTACAGTCTAGACATGCATGAAAGTTGGTATTAACTTATAGTACGTGTTCTTGATACTACATGTACATTCGTGGCCATGTTAGTACGTACTATGGAAGGAAAACGTATGATTTTAAAATAAAACTTATAGTTTTGGATTTGAACCTTGACGTATACATGGCATGTATATATTCTGATTTGGTGAACGTGGTTATGTGGCCTATATTGACATGAAAGGCATGTTTAAAGTGTTAAGCACACACTAACATACATGATTGAAGACTACATTAATTTCAAAAGACAAACTTAGAGCTTTTGGACATATATATAGGATGTCCACATTCTGATCATTTGAGCATGTATAAGTGGCTTATATATGTGTTCTAATACATGAGAGTCATGGTTACGAGGTACTTTGCATATACTAAGTTACCTTTGTTGAATTAGTGTAATTTTTATGAAAACTTAGAATGTGAAGGGTAATAGCATCAAACACCGTGTGAGTTACATTATGATCATGCAAGTATGTATATTAGGATTTCATTATGCCTATCGACATGTTAATATAAGCATCATTTGGTTGAAATGTGAATACCACCTATGTACACATATTCAAGTAATAAAATTCTAAGGCATGAACTAATGTAGGTTAAGGTAAATACATGTAGTATAAGCACAAGCATAACTACTTAGTATTGTTTGGCCTTTTTATGTGGTAATATGACTTTTGTAGTTGACCCTTGAGACATGAATTTGATTAGCTTAAGGTCACCAACATGAAAATCATATAACTTTGAAGTGGATATAGAATGAGCATTATAGGTTTCAAACTTAAGTTAGTAACCTTATAAACATGAATATATGCTGAACATAGTAGTCTTGCATGACTAGTTTAAATACGACAAGGATTTTGAAAGATGAAACTTAGAAAGTTTGAATGTAATGATTTCGATAAGGTTTGAGAAACGTAAGGGCAATATAGATTATATATTTATGAGTTTTAAATATGTGTCGAACACTTAGATAGTTAAGTGTGTTAATATTGATATTGAGTATGGTTAAGGTATACCTATACGTATCTAGCTATATGAAGAGGATGATAAGAAAGTGAAACGAAGGTTCTAAGAACCAAGTTAGACAACAATGTAATACTAATTATTATATTGAGAATGTATGGAAGTGTATAACTGATAAGTGTGATCTCTATGATTAATATAACTGTGTAGGATTACACGAAGCGCAAATATCTTAAGCATTTAAGTCGTAGTTGTTAAACTACGAATCAGGCAAGTCTTTCAGTTCCTATTTGATATATGAATTCAATAACTGTTAGTTGAATTATATTATGCTGTGATAATGTGAACTTATCTATGAACTGTATATGAGATATAAATGAGATTGAAAGTTGATCTTTGATGATATACTTGTTATGTGAAAGTAAAATGCGTAGTAAATATAAATTGTTTATAAATGCATGAACTGAGTATGATTTTGTATGCTATGTGATGCATGAAAACTGTTAGAGTTGTTGAGCTGTCGAGCACACTTTTCCAAATAACCACTTTTGTAGGTTAAGGATTCACGGTAAAGATTTCGTGCTTCTTGATTGATAAAGATCGATAGTATCGCAACGAAAAATACTTTTTAGATTATCATTTGAACCCTGTTTAGGTTCTAAGAGTTGTACTTGATAATTGTATACATTGTTTAAAACTTGTCGTACTGTAAGATGTATTAGTTGATACATAGAGGATATTAAGTTGTGTTGTAAACGTTATACGATAACTCAAATAGAATGAATCATATTTTATAGTTGATTCGAGAATTGTAATTGATTCAAGTTATGAAATCAATAAGAGGAATTTATTCAAAGGATATTGAAAAGTTTAAGTTATTCTGCATTTTAGTAACATCGAATATGATGTAAAGACGAGATCTTGGATATGAATAGAATTTATATTCTAAATTGTAATAAGCAAAGTGTTATTCTTTTACTAATGATTAAAAGATGTAATAGTTCTGCGTTAGTATTTGGTTTGTAGTATCGTGACTGCACCGAATCCTAGGTTTCGAAGGAACGTAGATTTGGGGGCGTCACAATAGCATCTTCTGATGTGATCATCACAGTCAGCTTTGAGAGAGATCCAGTAATGTCCTATTCTCAATATTTTCTTGGAAAGTAAAAGACCGCTCATGTGTGGACCACAAACTCCACCGTGGACTTCATCCATCAGTCTTTGGGCTTGATCCTTATCCAGGAATCTTAAAAGGCCTATTCCAGCATCCCTTTTATAGAGTGCATCTCCACTCAGATAAAATTTCATATCCATCTTATGAATCCGCTTTCTTTCAGCTTGACTGGCCTCGACAGCCGTAGATCCATCTCGCAGATATTCTTTTATGTCTTGGTACCAAGGCTGTTTGATAAGAGGTAGTTCATCTGATATTTTTCCAATGTAATTCTCGTATGATGGGGCCTTTTTACTTGCAAATTTAATGTCAGGAATTCTCATTCTATCAGATATGTGGATCAAGGAAGCCAACGTTGCCAATGCATCAACAAAGTCATTGCTACCTCGAGGGATGTGGATGAAAGTTATTTCTTCAGACTCCATAGATATCTTGAGAACTTGCCGATGATAGGGCAACAAATGCAATTCTTTGGTATGATATGCCCCGGTGGTTTGTTTGATAACCAACTCCGAATCCCCAAAGACTAGTAAACGTTCGATACCCATGGATTGGGCTAGTTTCAACCCCATTATATAGCCTTTATACTCAGCTTTGTTGTTGGTGTTGACAAATTGTAACTTGATGGCCACAGGATATTGTTCTCATGTAAAAGAGATAAGAACTGCCCCACCTCCAGCACCTTCCATGTTCACGGCTCCATCAAAATACATTTTCCATTATTGGACTATATTTTCTTGAGGTATTTGTTGAATTGTCATGAGCCCATCATCCAGGAAATAAGTTTCCAAGGGTTCAAAATCCCTGACGGTGCTTCGTCCAATTGATCCGCAATTCCCTGACCTATGATAGACTTCGAGTCACGTAAATAATGTCGAACTATTGTAGGATCAACTGCTATTTGGATAATTATCAATTCAATATGGGTTTGCTGAATACGTACTTCAGTGGATCCATGTAGGATATGAGATAAGTCGTGTGCCCATGCAGATAATTTTGAAACCTCATGGCAGCCCATGCTAATGCACAGCAGGTATTTTCAATCAAAGTGTACTTCTGCTCGCTGCTACTAAATCTTTTGCTGAGGTAATAGATTGCTCTCTCCGTGCTTCTTTCATTCTTCTGCCCCAGCATACAGCCCATTGCATTGGCATTGACTGACAGGTACATAAACAGGGGAACATCATCCCTTGGGGGTACCAAGACAGGTGCTTCGATCAACTATTTCTTGATGGAAAGGAAGACTTTTTGACAATCTTTATTCCATTTCAGAGAGGAATTCTTCCTTAACAGCTTAAAGATGGGTTCACAAGTTGCCGTGAGTTGAGAGATGAATCTGCTTATGAAATTGATTCTCCCCAAAAATCCCCATATTTCTTTTTTTGTTCGAGGCATGGGCATCTCAGTGCTTGCTTTAATATTGGCGGGATCCAGTTCAATGCCTTTGTTGCTTACTAGAAATTCTAATAATTTGCTCGATTTGACACCAAAAGCACATTTGGACGGATTCAGCTTTAGGTTGTACTTGCGTAACCTGTTGAAAAGCTTTTTAAGATGGCTGATGTGGTCATCCTCCTTTCAAAATTTGACGATGATGTCATCCACATAGACCTCTATTTCTTTATGCATCATGTCATGAAAAATGGCCACCATGGCTCGCTGAGAGTGATGAAGGCTATTTTCTCGTTGTCCTCTTTAGCAACCATGATTTGATGGTATCCTGCGAAACAGTCAACAAAAGAATACATGCTATATTGCGCCGTGTTGTCTATTAGTATGTGGATAAAAGGTACTGGCAAGTTGTCCTTGAGATAAGCCGTGTTCAAATCCTGGTAATCCACGTATACTCATACCTTCCCTCCGGGCTTAGGCATAGGAACTATATTGGATAACCACTCAGGGTAAGTTGACACCATGATGATGCCGGCTTTGAATTTCTTGACAATCTCTTCTTTAACTTTCAGACTCCACTCAGGTTTCAATCACCTGAGCTTTTGCTTGATTGGCTTGAATCCATCTTTAATGGGTAGTCGATGAGTGACAATATTAGTAGGCAAACCAATCATGTGTTCATGTGACCATGCAAACACATCCTGGAACTAAGTTAAGAGTTCAATTAGGTCTTTTCTTTAGTTTTGGGTAAGGTCCATTCCTATCTAGATTTCTTTAGGGTTTTCTGAGGTTCTGATATTAACAGTGATGGTTTAATTGAGGTTTGATTTGGGTTTGTCTTCGACCTATTCTTTGATCTCCTCGGGCACCTCATAGTCATCTATCTCCTCTTGATCAATCTCCATCAAGTCGAAGTCCAGTTCTACATCAAAGTTGTAGTCACTATAAAAATTTGGCATCTCATCAGCAGGGCCAAACAAATCCAACTCTGGAGTCCTGAAAACAAAATGCTTTCACTTTAATAAAAGCACGACAAAAGTAACTGTTATCGTCGTACAACAAAAATAAGCAGGAAATAAAACCACGCTTCAGAGCAGATGGACTTTCTGCCCTTTTACCCTTTTCGACTGATGCACGGAGTGCTGCTCCAATTATCTAGAGTCAAGTCCTCATGAACAGGGAGGATAAAAGAGTTGATGTTGTCTGTCTCCTCTTTGATGATGACTAAGACATCATTCATATCAAGGCTAATGCTTTTCTTTGAACTACTCCCCTTACCTCTGTTGATGCGAGGGATTAGGACTCGATCTTCTGGATAGTCATCATCTGGGATATTGTTGTTCATACCCTCAGTGTGCACCAGAAAATACAAATTTGCAAACGGGTCTCGTTCTCCATGCAAGAACTTTTCTTTGTCTTTTTTGCTTTCCCCCATCAGGTTTTGGGACTTCTCTTTCACTCTTCGGCTTAACCTGAGGAATCAGTATACCTTACACAGCAGCAGGAATCTTCCTCATTGGTTTCACAAACCCTGTATCAGTGAGGTTTGGTAGCAGGATGGTGGAGGCAGGCACCGATAGATGCTTGTGCGCGTTTTGATGGTTTGGTTTGGAGGAATATCCTAATCCAGCTTTCCTTGTCTGGCTAGGGATTTGCACTGGACTTCTGATTCCTTGCTGATTTTTTCCTAACCCTTTTTCTAGGGCAAAAAACCAAGGATACCATTTCCTTACAGACCGCCATCACTTTGGTGGAAACTCTTGGCTTTAAGGCTGGTGCCCCTATGGGTAGGTATTGAGTGTTGCTCACTTTCAGAGCTTGAAAACTGACAGGCTCAACCCCTTCATCGAGACTGATTATCGGAATATCGCTTTTGTATGTAGATAGAATATTCTGGCTCGGCATTTGCAGTTATCAGATTGCTATTAATGATGTATTTGAGTTTTTGATGAAGGGTGGACGGAACTGCTCCTGCCATATGTATCCACGGTCTTCCCAACAATAAATTATATCATGTGGTAATGTTTAGTACTTAGAAGGATATGGAGAAAGTATGAGGACTAAACTCCAGTGGAAGCTCGATTTCTCCCACAGCCTCTCGGCTAGATCCATCAAAATCCCGAATGACTACATGACTAGTTCGGATTCGGTTTAGATTAATCTTCATTCTCTCCAATGTGACGTAGGGGCAGATGTTCAGTGATGATCCTCCATCTATCAGCACACCTTCTACCACATATCCTGAGGACATCACTGCTATGTGCAATGACTTTCAATGACCCGTCCCTTCTACGGGTATATCATCGTCAGTGTAAGATATAACATTACTGTTGAAAATGTGCTCTATCACGTGATGAAACTTCTCACTATCTACTATCTTTGGCAGATGTGCTTCTTCCAATACTTTTATTATAATCTTGCGTTGATCTTCTAAAAATAAGACCAAATCCAAAATGGATATCTGTTTGGGTGCCTCTTTTAAGCTTTGCACCACTTTGAACTCATTATGCCACATCTTGCTGAGGAATTCTTTAATTTTCTACTCAAACACTCTTCCCTTGGCTTTAATAACTGAGTTGATTACTCATTGAGTTGGTATAATAGCAATGTGGTTTGATGTTGATCCTTCATCTTTCCCATAGTTCCATGAGACTTTCTTCAAGCTGACTACAGGATATTGCGAACTGAATGGCAATATTAGAGGTTCGGGTGCAGCCACTTTCACAAGATTCTTTCCTTCTTAGGCCCATTTTCCCTGAAGTATCAGGGGCGTTATGGCTCGATCATTCTCACAGGAAATGACAGCCACTACTTCTTTTAGATTCCATGTTATGGGAAGAAAGATTGCTTCCTCACCAGGATAGCCATAATCTTGGTTTGCCTTCATCAGCGCACTACTTTTAATTAGGTTCTGAATCAGGTGACGAAGTCACCAACAATCCTCTGTGTCATGACCAGGCATGTTGGAATGATATTGACAGATCCTATCAGGTTTGAACTTCCTGGATCGAGGGTCCACTGGGGGGTAACAATTCTGTGACTATCCCCTCATTGATCAACATTTGGATTTCTTTCATAGGCTGATTCAAATGAGTGAAATTCTTTTTGGAGGCGAACTCCCTGTTAGCTAGGAACTTCTCTTCCTTAGCAACCTTGTCTGCCCAGGGTTTATGCTCGTGAAACCGATAATGATCCCTCATAGCAATGGGACTAATTTCAGGAATAGGAAAATTTGTTTCCTGTTGGTTGGTCTGATTGATCAATTGCCTTGTTATCTGATGTTGATAAAGTACCAGTTATGCCAATTGTCCAACCTGTTCCTTGATAGATTTAATTTTCGGTTCTATCACGAATTGCCTTTTTGAATGTTACCAATTGTCCGGCCCATCTTTGTGTGATTGGGATGACTCTCTGACGTACTGGAGGTATTTGGATCCTTCTTTATTTCTCATGCTGATCATATTGAAGCTCTCCTCATTGTGTTGAGGCAGATGATTATCTTGAACATGTGTTTGTTCTTGTGTTGTCACCAAAATTTCCCCATAATCTATTAGGTGTTGGATTTTGTGGTTGAGAGACCAACAATTTTCGGTATCATGGCCCGGTGCTCCAAAATGGTATGCGCACTTCTTACTTGGGTCAAAATTTCATCCACTTGAACTGGCCGGCGGAAAGAGCTGGACAATCTTCTTTTATGCTGTCAGAAGTTTCAGCACATTCTCTAGTGAGTCCCCCAAGGGTGTGAACGTTCTTCGATGTTTAACTTCTCCGATCTTTTGAAAGGGAGGATTCGACGATGTGCAGGAGCTAGGAAAGGGGAATAATTTCTCCTCTGAATGGGAAAGTTTGGATGGCCTCTCTGATTCTATCCCTAAAGTACCAAGGACACATCCTCCTCCTTTTTATGGACTCTCCGAGAATTACTCCCATAGCTTCCAGATTAAATATGCTCGGCCACTGCCTCCAAAGTGGTAAGTTCTTTGATCTTTCCAGACTTTAGACCCATTTTAGCCATTTCTCCATGTTTAATCATTTTTGAGAATGGTTTTCCTATACATGCTAGGACCCTCTCATAATATAGAGCTTCCTAGATGTCTATGAAAGTCATGACTATCTCAGTCTCTGTTTTAGGTGGGGTAACCTGAGTAGCCATCCATCTCCATCTTTGGGCAGACTCACGGAAAGACTCATTACTTTACTTTTTGACCTTGGTCACTGTCGACGTCGGGGAAAAATCAGCTGGTCGGGTCACAACCCGGATCTTTCTCTCTTCCTAAGTTATCTATACTTTTACTCTTTTTATTTGTGAAAAAGGCTTTGAAGGGTTTTTTAAGAAAAGGCCAACATGTATCATGTCGACGATTTGAACGTTTACAGAGTCGCCAGTTGGTAGATTTGAAATGGTTGTACCAACTCAAACGAGTTTTGTTTGAAAGAGGCCCAATTGCTGGACACTGTCGAAACTTGATCTTTGAAAACAAAGTTTTGAGTTCGAAGGCTTGGTTAAGTGTGGGGAAGGTGTTAGGCACCCCACAACTCCCGTGTAAACACGGTACCACATCTTTTCAATATTTTCCTTTTAAATCTGCAATGTGTGTGTGAATGCTGGAAGAAAATTGGGCCTATGTTTAATTTGAAAGTATGTCTATGCATCGTTGAACCTATATACGAAAGGTTTGATTTGATTTGCAAAAAGTCTTTGATTTGATTTGCAAAAGTGTTTGATTTGATTTGCAAAAGCTTCTTTTTTCGATAAGGTTATTGAAATGATGTTTTGAAAGAAGGTTTTCAAACCCTTTACGCTAACATAGGAATTAAAGCATATCGATACTTTAGTTTTATGTTTTCAGCCTTAAGGCTCAATTTGAATGATGATTGTCGGGCTGCGAAGCGCCCTCGACCACAAAATATATACAAGTGTCGGTCTTCTCATGGGCATGACAGCCATCGGAGTGACTCTGACACGACAAACCATGTTTTCACTATGTTGACACCTTAAATTCAGATAACCGTTTTAAGGTCTTTTGTATGTACATTTTTACAGAAAAACTGGCAGGGTACATTTGTAAAGTGGAGTTTTTCCATCGTGGGAATCAGATTCTGATCTGTTTGATCATGAACTACACGATTCCTAGGCTCACAGAGAGAGGCTAATAAACCTGCACAGCTCAAATTTGTACAAAAATATATCTAAATATTGCTAGAACCAAGGATTCATCAGTAAATCCTGGTTCGCACTTGGCCAAAGCATCTCGTTCCCACTAGATAGTGATCTAAGGGCCGCGAGGTATCTTTTATAACTAAAACTAGAAAAATGCTAGGTTTAATTAAATCTCATCCATTCTAACTTCCCGGTTCTGTCTGGACCTGTTTTGAACCGTTTGAAGGCTTGAGTTGGCGAGATTTAAAGAAATCTACTTTGCCTGTAGAAATGTTAGTGCCGATTCATATCAAATGAATATTTAAAGCAACAATTTAATCAAAATGAGTAAATCCATATATATATAATTATATATATAAGAAAGATGTAAAGGGCGATCGGTTTTCACTAGCAAGCCCGTACTGGAATTGAAGTATATATATATATTTATAAAAGCTGTAAATAGCCACGGAATGATCCAGGCTTTGACAGAATACAAATATATATATATATATATATATATATATATATAGGAAAGCGTAAAAAGGGCAATAGGTTTTCACGCCTGTGCTCGGATTGGAAAGTAAATATATATATCTATAAAAAGCTGTAAAAGCCACAGAATGATCTAGGCTGGACAAAATTGAAATATATATATATATATATATATATATATAAATAGTGAAGGGCGATGGGTTTTCACTTCGAGACCCGGATTGGAAAGTAAATATATATTTAGACAAAAAAATAGTCAAACCAGGACTGGGATGATAACCTAGTATGGCGAATGGTGCAAAAATAGTAAAAAGGCCACAGAATGATCCAGGCTGAACTGGAATATAAATATATATATATAGACAGAAAAATAGTCAACCAGGATTGAGAAGATAACCTAGTATGGTGAATGCTGCATATATATGCATATATATATATATATATATATATATATATATAAGCAGTAAACTACAGCGGATTTGACATTCGGGCTTGATAAAATTGAAAAGTTAGTATATATACAGTTAAATATATACAAAAAAAGCCAAACCCGGACTAGGAAGATAACCCAATCCTACAAAGTTGGTCAACACGAAGATGCAAGTATATAAAAGCTGCTGGAAGCGACGGATCGTCAATCCGAGTTGTAGAAATGCCAGAAAATGCTTTTACGTACTAAAATGTACCAAAAGTTAACAAAAACGGCCACGAAACTGAGTTCCGGGCATATTTAGAAAACAAAACTTGATATGTAAGTGTATAAAAGTGCGAGTAAGTAATAATAACTTTTTGATCGTAAAAATACTCATAATGGACTGCTACACAGGCTTTTTGCCAAATTGTAGGCTTTAAACGTCCAAATCTACCGGTTATTTTTTTATATGTGGTAGTATGTGGGTATATCTACGTGTTAGAGTGAAAAAAATAGGTTTGGAAGATAAGAAAATAGGTGAAAAACCAAACGGGCAGGGGTTTAGAGCGTTTCTAAATTCTTTTAAATGAGCTGGGGTGAGCTCATATATATAGACCCAGGAGCCTCCACTCTACCTGCTGCTGCCGCATGTAGAGGTGTGGCTCCACGTGGCAGGGCCCATGTGGAGGGTCCCGTTGCAACGAAGTACGTGCACTCTGAGCAATACGATGTCAGGTTTGAAACTTTCTAACTTTTAATAGGAGTGTGCGTTTGAGGTGTGTTGTACCTTTTCAAAAAGCCCTCACCTAGAGTCTCACAATGACATGGGAAAAAATATTTTCTGGGTCCAAAAAGACGGGTTCATAACCAAGTCTTTGAGCTGTCTTGCGTTATTTGCACTCGGGATCTTTGTTATGGTTCGTTCTAACCTTGGTGGCATTAATTCGGCTTGAGTTTGACCGAATTGGCTTTAATTTGGTAAAATAACCGTTTTGACCCTCTCGGGGTTGTCTTCAATGTCAGCATGGCCTTCGGCTGACTTTCTGGGGTTGTTTCCAAGGTTTGGATCCTATTCGAGTCTGTTTGTCCTCAGTGTTGTCTCTGAGGCTGACTTGGTCATTCCAGGTTTTCCTCTAGAGATATTGTGATGCTTCAAGATTGAGACCGGGGGCTAACTGTACCTCCTGGGTTGAGACCGGAGCTGACCTATACCTCCCGGGTTGAGACTAGGCCTGACATGTACTTCCCGGGTTGAGACTGGGGCAAACCAGTACTTCTCGGGTTAAGATCAGGGTTGACCAGTACCTCCCGGGTTGAGACCGGGGCTGACCTGTACCTCCCGAGTTGAGACCAGGGCTGACCTGTTGTAACGGGATGAATTTTTAATTGAATCGTGATTCTGAGGACAGAATCCTTTTAAGGGGGGAAAGATGTGACGAACAAGATTTTTGTAATTTAATGTGAATATTTATTGAATTAAATAAATATCAATGATTTAATTATTGAGTTAAATAATTAATTGATGAAATTATGGCAGATTAAATTAATTATATGTGTCACGTTAGTTAAATTAATGTGGTGAATTTTATATTCAAAGTACGTATTTAATTGAGCTTATTTGATTAATATATTAATTAATAAGCATAATGTTATTCTAATTAATTTAATAATTAATTAGAGATTTAATGATTTGACATAATTAATAAATAAAAATTTTAATTATGTGACTATGTGAATTATTTTGGAATTATGCAATTTTATTTAATTGATTTAAATAGGATTATTGATTAATTAAAAGTGTGACATTATTAAACTATATTATAGTAAGTTAATTAAATTAATGGGAAAGGAGGAATAAAAGGGGCAAGCAAACAAAGCCTTAGTGGGGGTTGGAGCCAGTTAACCCATTATGGGATTAACTGACGACCCATAACCCACGACTTCTAAATTACACGTATATCATATTAGTAGTATATCATATATTATATATTACATTCATCAGTTAAGAAAGTTAGAGAACACAGAGAGAAAAAGAGAAAAATTTGAGAGAGAGTGAGATTGAAGAAGGTTTGGAGAATCAAAGAAGAGTTTCCTATCATCTAAACAAGAATCAAAGGGTAAGAATCCAAGTTATAATCTCTATTTCTCATGTTCTTGAGTTTTCATAGAAAAATTAGTTTCAGTTCTCTGTAAATGAATTTTGTGACTAATACATGAGAAATTGATTGATATATGTTAGGTAGTATGTATAAATCATTATATGATGTTTATAAACTATTTTGGTTGAATTAATCCATTAGATTGTGTTTAAAAAGAAAGTTTTGAGTTTACAGTGAAAATATTCGAAAATGGCTTGTATGTATGAAATTTGATGCCTTAGTTGCATGTAAAATTGTAAATTGACAATTTAATATGTTTGTACATGTAAAAGCAAAAAGAACGAAACTTAAACGGACTGATTTGGTGTTATAACGAATCTGTATTGTGTGATTTCATGAAAATTGACGAAACTTTGAAAAATAGCAAAAACATGGAATTTATGGGTTTAAATTTAGTTGTTTAAGTTGTCAAAATCATGCTATAAGTGTTGGGTTATACTTCTGTAAAGTCTAGAATTGATGAGTATGATTAATTTATTGTTTGAGCAAAGTTTTGGGTGCTCTGTTCTATGTTATTCGCGAACTACAGATTCTGAAACTGGCGTGCGGAGCTGCAGCGCCAACTTTAAGCCTAAGAGTGGGGCTGCAGCGCCAGTGGAGCTGCAGCGCCAGATTTAAGCCTAAGAGTGGGGCTGCAGTGCCAATGGAGCTGCAGCGCCGACTTAAGCTTAAAGTCCGAGCTGCAGTGCCAGTGGAGCTGCAGCGCCATTTTTAGTTCAAATGGTGGAGCTGCAGCGCCACTTGGTAATTTTTCCCAAAAATGAGATTTTAATTATTCAAGTTCAGAAAATGTAATTGGAACCTAATGTAATAAACATGAAGACATGATTAAACATATAATAAGAGGTTAATAACTTATATTACGTGAGTAATTAATAAGTTAATTACATGACTTGAATCGTTAATTGTATAGTCCAATAACGTGCTCAAGACCGATGTGTGTGATTCGATACGTATATCGAGTTATTGATTAATGTGTATTGTGAACATATTGATATGTAGGATTTAATAAAGAACGTGAATTATAAATTGTAGCTTGTGCAAGAGGCAAGTTTCCTATCCTTAAACTTGTTTAATATTTTGCAAGTTTCCTAAACTCAAATCTTACTTTTACATTGAGCAAGTTCTTATCCTTGTTTATTCAAGTTGAGATTTTCATATGAGATATTACTATTTTTTTAAGCATGATTCAGCTATACAATACTTATTCGATTGTATACTCTTGATATTTACCATTCAAGTTGAATATCGATGATATTGTTGAACTTATAGGACTAGTGAACCCTTATTTATTTGACTAGTCCATAGTTGATGTACGTTCTAAATTCTAGAATACTTATTGAGCTTATCCAAACCAAACTTCCTTTGGTGCGGACTCTGATGTCAAAACTGAGATGAACAACCCTTTAATAGGGGATTATTTACGCTTTAGCGTTGAGATATTGTGCACAGTATGGTACTAAGGGCTGATCCCCCTAAGTACGAGAAGTAGAGTCCATAGTCTTATGACTGTTAAAGGTTTAAAGTATAAACACTTTACAACCTAGGACATAGTTCAAGGTCTTATGACCCTCAGATGTTCTTTTGATTCCTATTATTTATCCTCGAGTCAGAAGTTGAGTTTCTTTATTCAGATGTCTTTGATTTACTCGCATGTTATTATATTGTTGTCATATTATTATACTTGTGGGCAATCGTGCTCACTCTTGCGTAATAATAACATTGCAGTTAAGAACGAAAGGTCCGACGAGCCTTCTACTAGCAAAGGCAAAGGCAAACTCAACAAGTGATGAAGACTCGTTGTTTATTTTAATTGTTATGTTTCAGACTTATATTAGAGTTGTGTAAGACTTATTTATTTGTTTATGTTCCGCACAGATGTTTAAGGTTAGTATGACCTGGGATTTATTTTATTTATTACTCAGATGTTGTAACCCCATAAGGGGAGGGTTTAATTCTATTTATTGCATGGTTTGCATTTACTATGGGTAGATAGATAGATGATATTCGTACAGTGAACACCAAGTCCCGTGGAATTAAAGTACCCGGATTTGGGGGTGTCACACCTGTACCTCCCGAGTTGAGACTGAGGCTAACCAGTACCTCTTGGGTTGAGACCGGGGATGACCTGTACCTCCCGAGTTGAGATCGGGGCTAACCTGTACCTCCCGGGTTGAGACCAAGACTGACCAGTACCTTTCGGGTTGAGACCGGGACTAACCTGTACCTCCCAGTTTGAGACCGGGGCTGACTTGTACTTTCTGGGTTAAGGCATGGGTTGACCTGTACCTCCCGGGTTAAGATCGGGGCTAACTTGTACCTCTCGGGTTGAAACTAGGGCTGAGTTGATGGCTCGATATTGAGATTAGGGTTGATTTGATGGTCCGGTATTGAGACCGGGGTTGAAGTTTTGGCCTGGTATTGAGACCACCGTTGATTTGAAGGCCCGGTATTGAGATCGGTGTTGAGTTATTGGCCCGATATTGAGACCGGGGTTGATTTGATGGCCCGATATTGAGACCAGGGTTGATTTGATGGCCCGATATTGAGACCGGGATTGATTTAATGGTTCGGTATTGCGATCGGGGTTGATTTGACAGCCCAGTATTGAAATCGGGGTTGATTTGATGGCCCGGTATTGAGACCGGGGTTGATTTGGATAGACAGTCTTGCCCTCCTACAGTGTTAGTAACAGGGAAACGAAATTTTGAGTGTCTACAGATGCCCCTCTTTATCATGTTCCTGCAATGTAATGAAATAAACAGGATAAAGATTAGTAGACGCGAGAAATTAAAATGCAAAGGGGAGGCAATGCATGATAGGGTATGTCATGAATGTCAGATACCTTCAAGGGAGTAGGGTTATCACTGATTGATTAAGTTAGTTTCTGCTGGGGATAACGTTATTCATTATATCCCTTGGGGCGCCACTGTCAGACAATTATTGGTAGGATAACCACTGACAGGTTATCAAAGTTAGTCTGTCACAGATTATTTATAATGAATGAGAATTTTATATATGAATTTTAATATTTATTGAATTAAATAAATATTTTAATTCATTTGTTTCTTGAGTTAAATAAATAAATTATGTGATTGTTGTGGAGTAATTTAAATAAGTGCTATATATTAATTAAATGAATATTTAATATTTAATTTAATTGATGTGTAATAATTTTATAGTATAGTTCTAATTTAATTGAGATAATTAAATTAGATAAATTTTGTGTGATAATTGTTACATGATATTATGATTAGCGTGTAATTGTAATCGTTATGTGACTAAATTATTTGGTTAAGTGATGTAGCATTAATTTAATTAAATTAGAATGTTAAGAATTTAAATAATTAAAGTGTAACATTAAAAGTTATGTGTTAAAAGAATTAAAAATGGTTTTTAAATTAATTTTGCCAAACAAGGCCCTTAAAACTGTTTTTAAAGAGTTTTGTCAAACAAGGCCCTTGCACCTATTTTAAAGAGTTTTAACAAACATGGTCTTAACTATTAAAAAAGCTAGTTTTTAAATATAATAAGTTTTTGCCAAACAAAGCCTTAGGGCTTTTGATTTTCAAAAATAAAATAAGTGATATATTTATTAAGAAATTTAATTCAATTGTCAGTTATGTAGTATGTAATTATGTTTATATTATATACGTATATCAGTTATGTATATCCTATATTACGTTAGTTCAAACAAAGAGTTAGAACAAAAGATAAAACAAAGAAGAGAAAATACAGAGAAAAGTTAGAGAGAAAGGAGAGAAGAAGAAGAAGGAGGAGGAATCCTTTGCTAAGCCAACAATCATCATCACCATCTTCTTCACTTCAATTAGCTAAGGGTATAATCTCAATTCCTTATTTTAAAATATATTTTTATGTTCTTCATGAGTTTAGTTCTCTATGTATATGAATTAACATGAAATTGATGTAAACATGATTATATATATATATATATATATATATATAGATATAATTTGTTCATAACATGCTTAAATATGAATTTTATGCATAAATTAGTTGTTTAAATCATGAAAACATGATGAATATGAAGAATTCATGTTTATCAAAAGTTACAGTGAATTATTTTGAAAATATATAGTTCCTTAAAAAATCAAAATTCATGTTTGATGGTATTATATTGTATAAATTGATGTTAGATTTTGATAACATGCTTAGAAACGAAATCAATATGCTTGAAATTGTGTGAATTGATTTAGAAACAAACTCACAGTGTTCAATTTCATCAAGAACACTGAATATTATCTTTTCTTCAAAATTAATGAAATTAAGTGTTTCAAATTATGTGTTTTAATGTATTTATGTGTTAGAACATGTTAGAAACATGAACTGATAATTTTATGAAAATTTATATGAATTATCTTGGCTGATTTCGGAATTTGATGTGAAGAAATAAGTCAAATTGATTTTTTCTCTGCAAAGTTCGCAAACTGTCAGACTTGTCTGTGCAGTGGCGCGGCCGCGCCGCTACAAGGCATTAATGGAGCGCGCCCGCGCCAGGAAGCTTGCCCGCGCCGCACCCAAGGCTATTTGGAGCGCGGCTGCGCTGGTCCTACAAATTGTGCAGAAAGCAAATTTTTAAATGTGAAATTTTATAAGATTAATGTTGTAATAAAATAGAAAGCATGTTAATAAAATTAAAATGCTAAATGGTCAGTAATGAATTATATTGTTAAAATATAATATATAATTATAATTTTATTAATTATAATTAAAGTGAATGCTTAATTTAAATTATAATTTGCTTAATTATAATTAATATGAGTACATAATTATTAGTTGATTAATTATGTGAAAATGTAATGTGAACATGTGATGTGATTAACTATGCGATAATTAATTATTAATTTAATAATTAAAGAGAAATGAGTTAACCGAAATGGGTTAACTAATTTTCTGAATTAGTTATGTGATAACTAATTTAGATTATTATTGTTAATTATATATACGTAGGTTAAGTTGTGGAACGTGATAGTAATTGTAGCTTGCGGTTGAGGTAAGTTTTCTAAACTCGAGCTTTACTTGAGCAAGTTATTCTATCTTTTCGTGATTATAATTATGCGAATTATTTGCATTCTCTTTTATTCCATATCAAGCAAATATCTTATTAAAGTTTATTTATGAATTGATGTGACCTTGACTTAATTGTTCAAGTAAGGTCTATTAAGTCTTTCGAATACTTTAAAATATTTCTAAAGCATAAGTTATTTCATAATTCTTTATTGATGAATTATTCTGGTTTATTGTAAGTCGATTCAACTACTCCTTAGTTGATGGTAGTTGAACTCCAAATTTCCTTTTAAGCTTATCTAAACTAAACTTTCTTTGGTGTGGACTGTTGGGTTTGTACGAAATCGTGATGCAATCAAATTGCAAAAATTAGTGGAAGCATGGTATATCAGAGTTTAAAAAAATTTCTACAAAACCATTACCCGGATCATCCTTTATGCAAATTATTAATTTAAAACGATAAATAAGAAGTTATGAAATCATACCCTTGTAAAACGAAGCTTCCACAGGTACAAGTTCAACTCCTTGTTCTTCGTGATCTCCTTAAATTTCCGGGTTAGATTCCTTCCTTTGATCAACGTTAGCCACCCAAGTGTTTGGCCTCTAGAGGTGATCCACCAAGGAAGATGAATTATCAAGAAGGAGGGTGGTTGGCTTAGTTTTCTATCCTCTATAGAAAAGGAGTACTCTCCAACAATTGGAATTGCCTCAACTGATATCTATTATAAGACTCCTCTTATATAGATATTGGTCAACCCTTCTAATCCTATTAGACATGGGATTTCTTTTAATTAATTAAACTCCTTTAATTAATTTAGGCTTCCCACCACATGGGAATAATTAATTAAATTCATTTAATTAATTTGTCTCCTAATCTTATTAGGAATAAATGAGAGTGCTAAGATTAAATTAATTACTAAACTCCTTTAGAAATTAAAATAATAATAATATTAATAATATTAATAAGACTCCTCTTATTAATTTATATTTAATATTTCCAAAATATTAAATAATAAACATTAAGCTATTTAATTTATTCTATCACTATAGATTAAATTAATTACACTTAATGCATGATTACAATTATGCCATTACCTTCTTAAATAATTATTCTTCCTTTTATGGTGTGACCCTTTAGGTTCTCTATATTAAACCGGTTGTGAATAAATCAATTAGAACAATTCTAATCTTATTTAAATAAATAAATTAAACTAATAATCTATTTAAATAAATAATATTTATTCTACAATAGGGATAAGCCTCCCTAGCGATCAACGACTTTCCAGATAATATAGATTTCAACATTAATCATAAAAGAACCTGTGAGTAAATAGTTACCATACAATTCAATCCTTCCACCATACAATGTCCCAATTAAATATAAGACATGAATTTACTGTCAAGTCTTATTTTATTTAATTATATGTATTTCGATTAGAAAATGCACAACTCCAAATAATGCAAATTAGAAAATCCTTTCTAATTTCATTTTACCTTGGTCAAGGATTCCTGGGTTGTCATTTAACGAATCACATAGGACATATTTCCTCTTTTACTAGAGGTGGTAGATTCTTTATTGATCATTCATTATCTCCATATGTAACTCATTATACCCAAGCATAACCTTTTATATACCCTAAAGGACTTTAAGGAATAAGTCAAAGTATAATTCATTACATACAAGATACTATGATGATCTCAAGTCCAAGGATCACTTGTACTACTATCACATTAGGAATTCCTATTGACAGGCGAGTAAAACTCCATTAGGTATTCCATAGCGGGTCACGTTCAGTGAACTTATTCTCCAATAAGCACCTACATACTTGCTTTAGTGTCTCCACACAAATGATCATGAGATCAATCATCCTCATCCAATGAGCAAGCAACATATGTACCAATCTATCCGGATTTACTAATCCCCTTTTTAGTAATCCCACGATTGGGAACTATTTTAGTTTTAGAGCTTTCTAAGAATTTAGATCTCATTAGCATGATCATCATCATGATTCTAAAAGCATTGCTTAAAACTATGGGTTATTTACATATTATAAAAACAGCACCATGTAGATAATTAAATGCCTTTAATAAATGAATATTTTATTAATAAATAAATAAGATTGTTTACAAAGTAAGTGCTTTATCATCATACATGATTGGCTTGTATGCACACTACTATCATGGACTTGTTATCAAATACTGAGATGAACAACCCTATTTAATAGAGGATTACCATGCGAAAGCGTTAAGATATTTGTGCACAATACATGGTACGAAGGGTTGATCCCCCTGAGTACGAGTTAAGAGTCCATATAGTCTAAAAGATTGTTAAAGGTTTTAAATACAAATGTTTATAACCTAGGACAAAGTTCAAGGTCTTATGACCCTCAGATGATTTCTACATTCAAAATTCTAAATGTTGATGAAAGAATTTGTATTCAATTCTTTATTATTGATGAAAGAAAAGTATTCAAATCTTTCGAAGTTATTCAGTTTATGTCATCACTATTATTGTTATTATTCCAAGTGAGCTTTTGTTTGCTCACTCTTGTAATTAAATAACCATTGCAACTAAAGTCGAGAATGTTGACGCACCATCAACAAGTAAAGAAAAAAGCAAGATGAACAAGTGAAGACTTATTTATGTTTATATTTATTATGATTGTAATAAGACTTGATTATGTTATGTTTTATTTTCCACATTTATTGATGTTAAGGTTAGTAAACCCTGGGATTAATTTGATTAAGTTGTAATCCTTTTATAAGAAAGGTTTTTATTTAATTATAAGGTTGTAATTTATTTTGCATTCCTTATTATTGGGAAGTAGTTGTATTTTATTTAGATAGTGAGCACCAAATCCCGTGGAATTGAAGTACTCGAATTTGGGGGTGTCACAGGTTGGTATCAGAGCTTTAGGTTATGAACCTTAGGTGGGGGGAAACCTTAGGTAGTAGCCTTGTAAGAGATCGAAAAGATAGTGATGATAGTTAAAGATAATAAACTACCTTGTGTGCTATGTGTTTTATTTATGTACGCGAAGAGTATCGATCGATGACTCAATATCACGTAATAATTGAACATTAAAAATTTTGTTGTCAGGATGACGAACGTTAGAGAGTCCAGTCAGGCTAGGGAGGAGTTACCCCAGATGCCGAGGGACGAGGAGCCCCAAGACATCCATGTTGTCTGGGAGCAGTTGGTTCAGAGAGAGCCATCTCCATTGATCACCATAGTTGGTCAGGAGCATGAGCCGATATCTGACCGAGATGATGAGGACTAGGATGAGTCAGAGGAAGAGGAGGAGGAGGATCCTGAAGAGGAATTTCCACCTTACTCGACTAGTGCTGAGATGTACGAGGAGATCTACGACAGTAATGTGGAGCTTCATGGACGAGTTAAAGAACTCGAGGAGCTGGTGGACGAGGGTCGAACTACCATACATCAGCGAGACGAGACGATTGAAGAGCTGGACAATGAGCTTGGAAACGCAAAGTGGGATCTAGTCCACATAGAGAGTGAAAGAGACGATGCACTGACCGAACTAGTGAAGCTAAAGAATGACATCCAAGAGGAGTCAGCGAAGCATGCCAGAGCAGAGGAAACGAGCTTGAGAGCTACTCAACGTGCAAATTGAGCTGAAGACGAGGTCCAAGTGAAGAAGGCCAAGCTGAGGGAGACGGAATACGCTTTCCATACGGCTATAGCTAGGGCCCAGGATCCTATCTTCTATTACGCAGCTCAGTTCCAAGGTTTACCATGGTACATGGTGGATCGCAGAACAGTGTTTCGGGTGATGGAGGAAGAATGTAGAGAGGCTGTGCAACGTCTTAATATGCCTAGATAGTGGAGTTATTAAACTATGTGTTTCTTTATATATAAATAAATGTAAATCTCAGAATTTGAGATAATAATGGGATAAGTTAATAATGTGATCTTGTAACTTTTTCAGTTCCGGAAAGATGGTGTAAATAGCAGAGATGTTATCTATTCTATGTTTTTAAAACTAAGAATGAATAAAATAAAGAAGTTTATTGATGTGCTATGTGTTCAAGTGTGACTTGAATTGTTTAAATGTTTAAGTTGAACTTGAATATTTAAGAAATGAGTAAAGGATCTAATAAGAGCATTTCTTAACAAAAAAATGCCTCTTAGAAGAAGACCTACACGTCTACACCCCGACGGTTCGACTAATAACAACAATAACGACAACAACAATGACGGGATGAATCCCAATTAGGTTTAGCAATTGGTAAACCTATTGACGGGAGCGCTTGCGAATTAGCCGCAAGTGCAGGGCACAACGTTTAAGGAGTTTAAGGCAGTAGGACCGCCAGAGTTTCAGGGATCGGTGAATCTGATAGAGGCTCAAATGTGGGTTATGGAAATGGAGAATGTCTTCGACGTGGCTAGGGTTAGCGAGGACCAGAAGACGGCTTTCACGACTTTTATGTTGAAGTCGGAGGCTAGCTTTTGGTGGCAGGCCAACAAGACTAGGGAAGGGGGAAAAGTGAAAGCATGGGAGCGTTTCAAGGAAATGTACTTTAAAATGTACTTCCCCGCAAGCTCGCAGAACCAGATGGAGGTTCAATTTCTGGAGCATAAACAGGGAGGGTTGACGGTGCCAAAGTACGTCGCAAAATTTAATGAACTGGCCAAGTTTGCAACATACCATGTCAGTACTGACGAGAGGAAGGCGAGAAGATTTGAGTAAGGACTAAAGCCTTGGCTCTATAGCAAGGTCTTTATGTTCCAGCTGAGAATGTTTGCAGTTGTGCTGGAAAAGGCCATCCTCGCTGAAGGTGAAACGATGCGGTGGCCAAGTACAATCAGGACCTGAAGAAGAAGAAGAACGAGATAGAAACCAAGGTTGGTGGTAGCGGGGTTATCAACTAGAAAAGGAAGTGGAATAACAACACTTCTGCTGGGAGCCAACAGGGAGGCGAACAAAAGAGGAAGATTGAAGCATGTGCTGCATGCGGGAAGAATCACACTAGAGTGTGTCTAAGGGAGAAGCGGATATGCTTCAACTGTGGTCAGGAAGGCCACAGTGCCCCGAATTGCTCGAACTCGATGAAGGGAGCTTGCTACACATATGGATCTAAGGATCACATGGCCCGAAGTTTCCCTAAGAAGCCAGCTGGAGGATTGGCAGGAGGGAGAGGAAGTGGCAGCGACAGCACTTTGGCTATCGCCGGACCACTGCAGGCGATCCAACCCACTGCCAGGACATTCAACATGACGGTGCAGGATGCTGTGCAATCAAAGCATGTGGTGTCAGGTAATATTTCGGTCAATAGTATAAATGCACATTTATTATTTGATTCGGGTGCTACTTGTTCGTTCATATCTGATGAATTTGCTAAGACCCTAGACTTACCTAAAGAGGAATTAGTTTATCCCTTGAACATAAAGATTGCAAATAAGGAGGTTATTCATGTTAGGTTTGTTTACAAGAATTGTAGATTGGACATTAAGGGTCATGAGTTGAGGGTAGATTTGATTCCGATAAAACTTGGGAAATTCGATGTGATACTGTGTAAGACCCCAACTTTTATGAATAAAAATTGAATTTCCTCTATATATTATTTTGAAACAGTAAGGGGTTGATTTGATAACTTTGATAAGTTATGGGTGATACGTGCAAATATTTCAAAATAAACAAATGGTTATAAAATATTCATTGTTGTCGGAGAATATTCGTTTGGCCTTGGAATATTCGTACGACGGCGCAGCCATTTGTGGGCCCCATAACGGAAAACTGTCAGATGAAGAAAATAACAGGAATAAGTTTCTATAAATAACAGTGTAACGGTTACCGTTAACACTGTTGAAATACCCGGTGGTCAAAATAAAGTAATACGCGTTGTTGCACAGTAGCACACGATATTACACAGTATTTTATATTATTGTTGTTTCAATAATTGTCACTGCATAGTATTTTATATTATCAAATCAATAATTTATATTATTTGAATAATATTATTAGACATCATTATTGGCAATGTCTAAGGAAGTTCTGTCTAGAAAAAGGGTTTGGTCACCTAATTGCACGCCAGTAAGGAGAAATCCTTATCGGAAAGCCCACTCTTTTCTGGGAACGACCTGGTTGTCAATATTGTGGTTCTGTAATATTATTTATGAATAATAAATTATTGATAAAAATGATAAGAAAATATTTATTCAATGTGGATATAAATGGAGGAATTTTTAAAAGAGACAATTGTTGAAAATTGATATTTTATCTTTTCTGATAAAATAATTCATTCAAATATGTTATTATAATATTACATTATAAGTGTATAATGTTATAATATAATAATATAATAATGGTGATATTTTTACAATGAATTCATTATATATGAATAAAATGAGGAGGAAGAGAGCAAATTGGATCTGAATTATTTTTGTTAGTATAAAGGTTTATTAAAATTAAAACGTGTAAAGTGGTGGAAAAGAAGAAAAAAGAATGATGATTGTCCTTTGTTTGTTTTTTTTAAGAAGTGAATGCTACATAGGATGTTTTTCAATATATGTGTGTGTGTGTGTGTGTGTGTGGAGGAAATGATGGGGAGAGAGAAAGGAAGAGGGATGTTAGTGGAAAATGGTGGGGGAAAAAGAAGGAAATTGAAATTTCATCCGTATGTAAATTTAGGTCATTTTTTGTTAGGAATTTGGAAAAACTTTTTCTACAAAGTTGTAGAGAATTAGATTTTATATGGAATGAACATAAGATTCGTATTTTTCTGATAAATGGGCTATTTATTATGAATTATTGAAATTCTGAATTATTTTTTGATTAAAATATATTTTGGGCCCCACTGTCCTTTTCTTGGTGTGTTTTTGCTGAGAATGGATTTTCCAAATTTGGTGGGCAATTATACTGAGGATTTTTCAAAGAGAGCATCCGTTGGTTAAGTTAGTCAGCTTTTGTCTGCTAAGCATTTTTCTATAAATAGGGTGCTTAGGTTAGAATTAAAAATCATACCAGAGTTAGAAGTTTCTTTCTCTATAACGTATTTTGTGAGTATTTACATACTTTGAGTGTTGATAAATAGTGCAAGTTTTCTTCAGCATTATATCCGTTATTCCAGTCAGAAGTACTATTCTTTTGAGGTAAGGGATGTTATTTTTTTCCGTAAATGATGTTATTTCTTTCAATATCATTACACCGAAATATTGGTATGAATTTTATTATGAATTTTTTACCTTTTCATGTCGAGGTTACTATTCACGTATACGACACTATTCACGTATATGGCACTATTCACGAATACGGTACTATTCACGAAGTATGATTTTTTTATGAAATTTCTACCTTTTTCATGTCGTGGTTACTATTCACGTATACGGCACTATTCACGAATACGTTACTATTCATAGAAAAATTAAAATTTCTTTTCTTTGTCCAAGTTGTCTGTTATGGTTCCTATCTTTGATTGGATCCAAGTTTTGATCTTCATTCTTGAATTTTGCTCCACAGTTGATTATTATGGAGTATTCTTGAACTTGGATAAACTAAATTACGAATCCCTAATTTTTGTCCTTTCTCTCACTGGATTCGTTCTTTAAAATATTTTTCATCATCTTTAGTCTTAAATGGTGATACAAAAGAATATCTTTGGCCTGCAGTGCAAAGATGGATGATTATTTAATGAATATCTTTGGCATGTAGTGCAAAGATGGATGATTATTTGATGAATATCTTTGTCCTGTAGTGCAAAGATGAATGATTACATGATGAATATCTTTGACCCGTAGTGCAAAGATGGACAGGTGTTGAGATGAACATGACCAACTGGTGATACAAATGAATATCTTTGGCCCGTAGTGCAAAGATGAATATTTGATTTGAGATATATATTGATTGATGTTACAGGGATAAAATATTGATTATGAACTTTTAAATCATAGAAGATAGTAGACATTATTTCCTACTTAACTCTTTTGATGCATTGTTAATTCCGCTGCAGTTGTTGATCTAAAACTTGTTTTCTATAATATTTTATCTGATTTGTTGAAGACTAACGATAAATTATTCTACATTATCTTAGTCATAATATTCTTTACTGGGCTAGTTGAGCTCACCCTTTTCATCTATTGTCCTCTTCAGAAAATTAGAATATTGTAGGGACTAGTCAGGGAACAGAGTGATGGGCAGAGTTAGAGCAGTAGTAGTCATCACTATTTTTGTATAATAGTGTGAAAATAATTGTAACTATTGAGGACTGAATTTGAGGGTTTATATTTCGTATTATATACGATTTGTATTGACACTCACAGCTTGTATGGTCGTCCTGCTTACGATCTTTTGATATAAAAGTTTGTATTTGGATTCTGTACCATGTGTCTGGCGACTCAGAATGGGTTGGGTTGATTAGACCTATTCTGAGGGCGTCACAGTTGGTATCAGAGCTTAGGGATATGATCTTTGGCGAAGATCTGGGAAAAAAACTAGGAGGGGAGAGACAAGTAAATCCTTTGTTAGTGTGTCCTACCTAAGCTTATGTGGTATTTAATTGGTCGGTCAGAACATAGGGTTAATATGTGATATGTTAATTTGTTTAATTAACCAATTTTTTGTGGCAATATTTAAGAATGACATTTGAAAATCAAGAAATGAACTCATTTAGAGTTTTAAGTGATGAATCGAGGAGATTTATTTAAAGAATAAATATTGGAGTATAATATATTGTTATAACAAAGGTGTTTATTGGGGAGTGCTAATTAAGTTATTGAACTTGATTGTAGGATGTCAAGCGAAGAAGAAATTAGAGATATCCGTGGTAAGTGAAGAATTAATAGTTGCACTCGAGCTAATCGCAGAGCAGCTGAGAGTGAGGAAGAAGAGGAACCTGAGGAGGATTTATTAAGAGAATTTTATGATAGAAATGTAGAACTGCAGAATCATATTCGTAAGTTAGAAGAGTAGGGTGAAGAACGACAGGCGGCCATGGAACAAAGGGATACAACAATTCAAGATTTTGCTACTCGATATGCGAGGCTTGAACAGAAGCTTTCTCTGGCAGAGCATATGATATTAGAGTTGAAATATGAAAATGCAAATGTCAACGAGCAGTTGAAAGAAGAAACAACTGAACGAGTGAGAATTGAAGATGTATGGGTAAAAGCCGCACGACGCGTTAATATTTTAGAAAGAGACGTCTGATACAAGAAGGCCAAAATACACGATATGGATTTCACTTTTTGGACAACAATTGGGAGAATCTAACATTGAGTTTGGAATTACCCTGTGCATAGCGGTCAACCCAAATTCGATATGGATCGAAGAGTAATGATTCAGATCATGGATTAGGAGTGCGACGAAGCATTTGAGGGTGGAATGTGTTTTATAGCAAAGTCAACTCAAGAGGGGATGGTGACTCCAAAGGTTGTCCCAGACAATTCAAAATAGACGGTTCCAAGAAAAGCGTTTGTCGTGACTGCCCAAAATGCGAGAAACTCGAACGAGGTTATCACGGGTTAGTTAATCGTAAATTCTTGCAAAGTCTATACCTTATTAGATACCGATTCTACCCATTTTGTTATTTCACCTACTTGTGCTCAATGTTTGAACTTGACTTCTGAATAATTATACTTTGACTTATCTATTGAAACTCCGTTAGGAGAAACCTTCGTTACATCTACAGTTTATAAATCTTGCTTGATTAAAATTGGTACCCTCACCTTACCTGTGGATCTTATATATTTGAAAATACTTGCATTTGATGTGATTTTTTTGAATCGACTGGTTAATAACTCATTATGCCAAAATTGATTGTTTTCGAAAGGTTGTTAGTTTTCATATTCCTAACAAACCTGTAGTGCGAATTCAAACAACCAAACCTCTAAAATCAATCAATGTTATTTCAAGTCATAAAGCTATTCGTTTATTAAAAAATGGATGTCAAGCTTTCTTAGCCCATGTCACTGATTTAAATCAGAATACGTCAGGTTTGAATGATATTTCTATTGTTAATGAGTTTCTTGATGTATTTCCCGAAGAACTTCCTGGTCTACCCCCAGAACAAAGAGTTGAATTCTTTATTGACCTTGAACCCGGTAAAAAGCCCATTTCTAAAATCCCATATCGAATGACTCCTATTGAACTTCAGGAGTTAAAGGTCCAACTACAGGAGTTGTTAGACGTCGGTTTTATACGTCCTAGTACGTCTCCTTGGGGTGCTCCTGTTTTATTGGTAAAGAAGAAAGACGGGAGTATGTGACTTTGTATTGACTATAGGGAGTTGAACCATGTCACCATTAAGAATAGGTATCCGTTACCTCGCATTGATGACCTGTTCGACTAGTTGTAAGGTGCGCAATTCTTCTTAAAAATTGATTTTCGTTCTGGATATCATCAGTTAGAGATTAGAACTGATGACATTCCAAAGATTGCTTTTATAACTCGATACGCACATTATGAATTTCTAGTTATGTTTTTCGGATTGACCAATGTCCATGCTACGTTCATGGACATGATGAACCGAATATTTAATAAATATTTGGATCATTTCATGGTTGTCATTATTGATGACATCCTAATATACTCCAAAAGCCTCCAATATTTCTCTACTTAGAACGAACTCAACATACGACAACGACGTTGGCTCGAGCTGTTGAAAGATTACGAAAATATCATTCAATACCATCCTGAAAAAGAGAATGTGGTATCTAACGCGTTGAGCAGAAGATCGTATGCTAGAACGAGTGCGATGCTATTAACATAAAGGCCTATTTTGTATGACATACAAAGGATGGAGATAGAGTTAAATAGTCTAGGGACCCACGTGATGATGTCAAGTATACGCGTAGAACCAACTTTAATTGATAAAGTTAAAGCAGCTCACGCTACAGACCCGGAGCTGATGAAGATGAAGAAGAAGGTGCAAGAAGGTGCTATTCCAGAGGCGAGATTTGATGAAGAAGGAATACTTTGAGTCAACTCCAAACTTTGTGTTCCTAACGATGCTGATTTGAAGTATAAAATCATGATGGAAGCACACAACACACCGTTCGTAATAGTACCAAAATGTATCATAATCTTTGACATACATTTTGGTGGAGCAATATGAAGAGAGAAATCACAAAGTTTATCTCGAGGTGTTTAACGTGTCAACGTGTCAAGCCGAAGCATCAAGAGCCATAAGGTGTGAAGAGACCCGAGCCTCTTGCTGGTGACTTCTTGTGTGGGATGCGCCGAAGCCAGACTCTCTGTAGGGGATGCCATTTTTGTGCGGTGACAAACTGATAGGTACCATTATGAGGCACTATGGTTGAAGCACCATAAGAGTCACAGTTGGAATCAAAGAAATGAAATGAGAGTTAAAATCGAAAATGAAAACGAGGTATCCTCACCTTTTCGGCATACCAGGTACGCAGGTCAATTTCGAGGACAAAGTTTCATAAGGAGGGGAGGTTGTAAGACCCTAACTTTTAAGAATAAAAATTGAATTTCCTCTATATATTATTTTGAAACAGTAAGGTAATTTGATAACTTTGATAAGTTATGAGTGATACGTGCAAATATTTCAAAATAAGCAAGTGGTTATAAAATATTCATTGTTGTCGAAAAATATTCGTTTGGCCGTAGAATATTCTTGTTGTCGGGGAATATTCGTACGACGGCGCAGCCATTTGTGGGCCCCATAACGGAAAAATGTCGGTGAAGAAAACGTCAAGAATAAGTTTCTATAAATAACGGCGTAATGGTTACCGTTAATACTATTGAAATACCCGGTGGCTAAAATAAATTAATACGCGTTGTTGCACAGTAGCACATGGTATTACACAGTATTTTATATTATTGTTGTTTCAATAATTGTCACTGTATAGTATTTTACATTATCAAATCAATAATTTATATTATTTTAATAATATTATTAGACAGCATTATTGGCAATGTCTAAGAAAGTTCTGTCTAGAAAAGGGGTTTGGTCACCTAATTGCGCGCCAGTAAGAAGAAATCCTTATCGGAAAGTCCTCTCTTTCTTCGGAACGACCTGGTTGTCAATATTGTGGTTCTGTAATATTATTTGTGAATAATAAATTGTTGATAAAAATAATAAGAAAATATTTATTCAATGTGGATATAAATGGAAGAATTTTTAAAAGAGACAATTGTTGAAAATTGATATTTTATCTTTTCTGATAAAATAATTTATTCAAATATGTTATTATAATATTACATTATAAGTGTATAATGTGATAATATAATAATAGTGATATTTTTACAATGAATTCATTATATATGAATAAAATGAGGAGGAAGAGAGTAAATTGGATCTGAATTATTTTTGGTGGTATAAAGGTTTATTAAAATTAAAATGTGTAAAGTGGTGGGAAAGAAGAAAAAAGAATGTTGATTGTCCTTTGTTTGTTTTTTCAAGAAGTGAATGCTACGTAGTAAGTTTTTCAATATGTGTGTGTGTGTGTGGAGTAAATGATGGGGAGAGAAAGAAAGGAAGAGGGAGAGTTAGTGGAAAATGGTTGGGGAAAAAGAAGAAAATTGAAATTTCATCCGTATGTAAATTTGGGTCATT
The DNA here is from genome assembly GCA_020205555.1 of Panax stipuleanatus. Classification (NCBI taxonomy): domain Eukaryota; kingdom Viridiplantae; phylum Streptophyta; class Magnoliopsida; order Apiales; family Araliaceae; genus Panax; species Panax stipuleanatus. Next base: position 80,266,964 of record CM035126.1, read on the forward strand.
TTTTGTTTGAAATTTGAAAAAACTTTCTTCTACAAAGTTCTAGAGAATTAAATTTCATATGGAATAGACATAAGATTCGTATTTTTCTGATAAATGGGCTATTTATTATGAATTATTGAAGTTCTGAATTGATTTTTGATTAAAATATGTTGCGGGCCCCACTGTCCTTTTCTTGGTGTGTTTTTACTGAGAATGGATTTTCCAAATTTGGTGGGCAATTATGCTGAGGATTTTTCAAAGAGAGCATTCGTTGGTTAAGTTAGTTAGCTTTTGTGTGCTAAGCATTTTTCTATAAATAGGGTGCTTAGGTTAGAAATAAAATCACACCAGAATCAGAAGTTTCTTTCTCTATAATATCGAGCGTATTTTTGTGAGTATTTAGATACTTTGAGTGTTGATAAACAGTGCAAGTTTTCTTCAGCATTATATCCGTTATTCTAGTCAGAAGTACTATTTGTTTGAGGTAAGGGATGTTATTTTTTTCGTAAATGATGTTATTTCTTTTAATATCATTACACTGAAATATTGGTATGAATTTTATTATGAAATTTTTACCTTTTCATGTCGAGATTACTATTCACGTATACGACACTATTCACGTATACAGCACTATTCACGAATACGGTACTATTCACGAGTACTATTCACGAAGTATAATTTTTCTTATGAAATTTCTACCTTTTTCTTGTCGGGGTTACTATTCACATATACGACACTATTCACGAATACGTTACTATTCACAAAAAAAATAAATTTTCTTTTCTTTGTCGAAGTTGCCTGTTATGGTTCCTATCTTTGATTGGATCCAAGTTTTGATCTTTATTCTTGAATTTTGCTCCACAATTGATTATTATGGAGTATTCTTGAACTTGGATAAACTAAATTACGAATCCATAATTTTTGTCCTTTATCTCACTGGATTCGTTCTTTAAAATATTTTTCATCATCTTTAGTCTTAAATGGTGATACAAAAGAATATCTTTGGCCTGCAGTGCAAAGATGGATGATTATTTAATGAATATCTTTGGCATGTAGTGCAAAGATGGATGATTATTTGATGAATATCTTTGGCCTGTAGTGCAAAGATGAATGATTACCTGATGAATATCTTTGACCCGTAGTGCAAAGATGGACAGGTGTTGAGATGAACATGACCAACTGGTGATACAAATGAATATCTTTGGCCCGTAGTGCAAAGATGAATATTTGATTTGAGATATATATTGATTGATGTTATAGGGATAAAATATTGATTATGGACTTTTAAATCATAGAAGATAGTAGACATTATTTCCTACTTAACTCTTTTGATGCATTGTTAATTCCGCTGCAGTTGTTGATCTAAAACTTGTTTTCTATAATATTTTATCTGATTTGTTGAAGACTAACGATAAATTATTCTACATTATCTTAGTCATAATATTCTTTACTGGGCTAGTTGAGCTCACCCTTTTCATCTATTGTCCTCTTCAGAAAATGAGAATGTTGTAGGGACTAGTCGGGGAACAGAGTGATGGGCAGAGTTAGAGCAGTAGTAGTCCTCACTATTTTTGTATAATAGTGTGAAAATAATTGTAACTATTGAGGACTGAATTTGAGGGTTTATATTTCGTATTATATACGATTTGTATTGACACTCACAGCTTGTATGGTCGTCCTGCTCACGATCTTTTGATATAAAAGTTTGTATTTGGATTCTGTACCATGTGTTTGGCGACTCAGAATGGATTGGGTTGATTAGACCTATTCTGGGGGTGTCACATACTGGGTATGAATTGTTTGTTTAACCATGGGGCGGTAATCGATTGTCAGAAGAAGTTTGTGAACCTTACGACTCCGTCGAAGTTAGTGTTCTATGGTAGCAAATCGCCTAGACAATCAAGTTGTCTAACGATCATGCAAGCCAAGAAACTTTTGGCGCAACGCTGTGTAGGGTATTTAGCCAACATAGTAGATACTCATAAGGAGAGTCCGAAGATAGAAGAGATATCAGTGGTTAGGGAGTTTGTGGACGTATTTTCGAGTGACTTGCCAGGACTTCCGCCGGATAGAGAGATAGAGTTCGTGATCGACTTAGCTCCAGGGACTGCTCCGATTTTGAAAGCCCCGTACAGAATAGCTGTAGTCGAGATGAAGGAGTTGATGGTTCAACTGCAAGAATTACTGAACAAGAATTATATTCATCCGGGCGTTTCGCCGCGGGGAACGCCAGTAGTATTCATAAAGAAGAAGGACAGATCGATGCGGCTATGCATTGATTATAGGGAGTTGAACAAAGTCACGATCAAGAATAGGTATCCTTTACCTAGGATCGATGAATTGTTCGATCAACTGAAGGGTGATAGATACTTGTTGCTCCGTTTGCGTGTTAACAAAAATGGACACAAAACACGTGCAAGTATACACGGTCGACAAGTAATAATTCGATAAGTCGAGATCGTTCCCACAGAGAAAGGAGTCAGACTTACACTATCATACAATAGTCTTATGGTTATCTCTGTTTTCTCAAACGATTGTCACGGTGTTCTTTAATTAACTATAATGAATTTAAACTAGACTTAGCTAATTACTATGCAAGGGGTTCAAATTAGAGAAATGATGGGATCCTAACTTCATCTATTGCGTCATCTAGGTTAACAACACCTCAAATCATGTATGGATTAACACATAAGAATGCTAGCCGGGAACACAAATGTGAGACTTGGCTATCTTTCAATAAACCAAGTCAATATCATATAATATCCACGAAAGAGATAGAAATCACATGAACATCGATAAAACCTAAATTGCTATATGTCTATGCAATCTACAAGCTAAACCGATTTAAGTGCAAGCTTCCTATTGACTACACATGGCAATACGGTATATTTCTATCCGGATTACGAATCATGAAACTCATCAAATGCAAGTTTCACAAACATATGCTAGCATGGCAAAATCTAAGTTTACATACCCTCTTTCGATTCCATATAAACTATTACAGTAGATGTTGATCAAGCATCTACACATAAAACACAACCATGCTAGCCAAACCATACATTCTCATCCATACATTTCAAAGAAGCATAAACCCTAGACTAAGCAAATAGAATCCATTAGAATCCCATAATGGAAGTTAGTTCATCTATAAACTTCTCACCATTATGGGATTTAAACCAATCATTTAAACACTATGAAAGAGAGAAAGAGCGAAAAGAATGGAAAAACAAAGATTGATGGCTCTCCTTCCAATAGAAGCCTTTAATGCTCAAATCCAATCCACAAGTTCAACCAAAGAGAACCCTAAACAATAAATCTACTTGAGTTAGAAGAGAAGAGGAGATAAGCTCTCAATCCCTCCTTAGCTCCTAAACCCTAGAAAATGTAAGACAAGCTTCAAAAGTAAATATGAAATCTGATAAGTTAAGTGATAATCCCCTTGTTCACAGCAAAACAACCCTTATACAAACACTTAGCCAAAAATTTGCAAATAAAAAGTCCACTTTTAAGACCGGCGCGGCCGCGCGTCCTTGTACTGCTTCCCTGGCACGGGCACGCCAACACCCAGATTAAGCCTCTGGCTCTGCCATACGGCGCGGGCGCGCGAGCCTTCTTTGCTTCCTTGGCGCGGCCGCGCGTGACACTTCTTTCTGCTGAATGAATTCTGGTTGTGTTGCTTTCATGCACAATCATATGCTCTTTCTCATGTGTTTCTTTTCCCTTCACCTTGCTTGCCTTTAGGCCAAATGCACATGTCCTCACCTCAAGCAATCTTCAAGATAAGCTATTCCATCCCACATGCCTTGCTGCCAACTCCATACTAGCTTCATGCCAAGCCTTCATTTGCTTCCTCTATCCAGTTCCTTGCCTGTTGCCACTATCATGCCATTTTGTCTCTTTTTATACCATTTCATGCCAATATATTGCCATATCATGCCAAACAAATTTCCTGTCTATAAACTGCAAAACAAAGCTAAAATGCATTAAAAGACACTAAAGTGCTCGAGTTTAAGCCATAATCAAAGTAAGTTGGCATCGAATAAGTAGGTATAAAACCTACTTATCAAATACCCCCAAACTTAAACTATTGCTTACCCTCAAGCAAAGACACCAATGCAACTACATGATATGCAACTAATTACATGAAAATGAATCCCACTGACTTAGCCATAATATGAACTCCAATCAGAAATGCCTCACAGAGATAACAAGAACATTGAATAATGTACCAGCTCAAGTTATAGTTATATAGACAAACAATCTGTAAATCACAACCTGTTACTCCGATGTTGTGTGTGTGTGCAATGTCATAAACAAGCTTGCAACAGACAAAGATTCCACATGCTATACTTCTAAGGAAGGAAAATTTAGGCTTTAAGTCAAGAATTTTTTTTTGTTAAGACCAAACAATGACCAAACCAACACATAGATACAAGTTGAAGTGCAACAAAGGCTTATTATGCTATTATTCTCACACAGGGGCGATATTCATACTTTACCCATGGCTACACCCTGACTGTGCAATACTAGGCCCTCTTAGGCTTTTTAATGATACCCATTTAACGAGATTTCAACCAACGACTCCCAGAACATAAAGGCCTTAGGGCGCTGGGTATAGAGACAATCCCCTAGGGCGTACTTGCTTGAGTATCAAAGGCCACAAGACTTCGCTAGCCAAGGCGTTTATTCTATTTTTGTATTCTTTTTCTTAATTTATTTTCTTTTCTTTTCTTTTTCTTTTACTAGGAGAGTGCGTTTTACGTTCCATCTCTCCCACAACATGCATACCCAGAGTTGTTCTCAAACTTGTATTCCAGTGTTGTTAAGGTCACTATTGCTTTTATTACACAATTCAATGAGTTAAAAATAGAATTTTTCCTCTTAGAAGACAAGCATGCACTAATCTAACCAACAAGCAACAAAAGACACACTACTATCCGGTGACATCAAAGTACCAGGTCTAGATTGCATCATGTATAAAAATATAACTGAGCTTAAGCAACTAATTAGAGTTCAAAAATCTATCATAACTCAATATCATCATCGGCCAGACTGGAATTCAACAGGCTAAACAAACGGGATTATGCAATGCAATGCAGTTAAACGCAACTAAATAAACAAAATGAAATAAAACTGAAAATTTTTTATGCAAAATTTAACTAAAACTATACTAGAATGCAATGCAACTACTATATACAACCTATATGAAATAACTACATGCAATTACTATGCAATTAAACTAAATGCAAAAATTTAAACTATATGCAATAAACTACTAAACTATACCCAATACCCCCAAACTAGAAATATTCAATGTCCCCATTGAAGGTAAAGGGTCAGGAAACTCCCCTACTACTTGGCATGGCCACCCTCCTTGGGTGGTGTATCTGGCGATGGATATGGCAAGTCGGACGCGAACACAGGCCACTCCAGCACTGTGCCCTACTGTGCAAAGGCCGTCAGCTAGCGCACGTGTCAAACCATCAACGAACACAACAAAGCTCTCATGCAGGGAATCTATCTTCCGTTCTATACGACGAATATGGCGACTCTGCTGAGCGTCACTGGCTGGAGGAGGGCCTGCCACCTCGGCTGGCTGTGGCTGTAGTGGTGGAACGGGAGGAGGAGCTGTCACAATTTAAACCTTTCCCTCTCAGGGTTCGCTGCGCCTCCAGCCCAATCCACGAAATGCTTGATTATGCTATGATTGACGTCCCCACTGGGCATCTGAAAAAAGATGGGCCACCACGGATGCATGTGGAAGTGCCCCCTGCGGTGCTAGCCCTCATGAAAGCAACATGTTCTGGTGCAGCAAATGGCCTACATCGATGTACTTTCCTGTGATAATGCCCTATAGGATGATGGACCTCTCGACTGTGACTTCGTGGTAGTGTGTAGACGGCATCAAATTGGCACTGAGGAATAGATTCCATGCTTTAGCGTATCGGTTCATCTCGGAGGTGAGGAATGTGGTATACTCATCATTCGTGTCTTTCTTAATCTTCCACGCTGTGCCCGGTGCACACAACTCATGAAGCAGCTGGTCCAAATCAGTTTCAAATCTCTCAGCCTTGACCCAGTTTACTTGGCCAGTGGGGGGCGGGGGAACATTCAAAATTTCACTAATCGCAGCCGGGCGATAATCCACAGTTTTGCCCCTAACAAATGAAAATCCATTTTGCGTCACTTTGGCGTTCGCATAGAACTCCCAGACAATAGCCAAAGGGTCCGACGGTGGTGTAGCACAGACTCCCCTCCACCCCATTTCGCGAATCATCGCAAGCAACTGACCATCCTCCTTTGAGGGCTTAAAACTCCTCTCTTTCAACACAGTCTTGGCCGCAATACGGTAATATTCAACTTGGGCCTCTAGATTGACGAATTTGGTCAGATCAACAATGATGTCGTCATCATGGTCAGTGTGAACAGGTGAGGCAGAAGAGGAAGCGGCCGATCGTGCTTATTTTAGACCCATGGAGAAATTTTAGACAATAATCCTTTGCAAACCCTTGATTTTGATGAACCCGACTAAGAATAACCCCAAACTCGAACAAACAATCCCCAATCAACAATCAAAATATGCTTGCCCCTTGCATAAGCCCAAACCCTAGCTTCAAAATAGTGACTCTAGAATCCCTTCTTAACCCCAACTCTATTTGTGGAAGTGAATTGGTATGGCGTAGAGAAAGGGGAGTGCTTATGGTATTTGGGATAAGAGAAGAATGGTTTGTAGACTGTATGGAGATATAAGGGCTTTGAAAAGATTTAGAGAGGGAGTTCGTATGAGAGAAACTGATAGGGTTCGTGTATTGTGATAGGAGGGGGAGGGCTGGATTACATTAGATATACACCTAGGGCTCGAACTGTTTGGCAAAAATTTACTATTTTGTTTGGGCGCGGCCACGCGGGGTTGAACTGGGGATGAGGCGCGGGCGCGCCGGGTGTAAAAGCTGGGCCTCTGGACTGGAAATCAGAGCAGGCGCGCCGCTATATACCCTGAGGTTGGCGCGGGTGCGCCAATGCCCTGTTTCTGGCCAAACTTTTCTGCTTTCTATTTCTTTTCTGCAACAACTTAGTGAAGGTATAAGAAGAAACTTTCAACTTTTAACTCGCCTGCACATATAGCAACAAAAATTAAGTGCAGCTTGATTCCCTTATCCAAAATGCATGTGTAAGATGATTGAACTTGCAATTCCTTAGCAAAGCTATGTATGAATCTTTTCTACGTGATTTCCCAAAAATTTTCTATAGGTTTATATGCAAAATGCTAACATGTCCATTATATGTTCAAAGTGCTTCCAGCTCCAAAAATCTGTGCAACTATGCCTAATTGCAAAAATGTAGGCCATGTACGTTTAAATCCCATGAATATATACAAAGAGCATCCAACTCTCCAAAAATGCATGCTACATGCCTAATGTTCAAAAATGTAGGCAATGAATATGCCACTTTTTCAAAACGATTATAATTAAACGGGGGAAAGGAAATGTAGAGATTAGCACCCAGAATTAAACATGAGAGAGAAATATATAGAAATGCAAAGCAAGAATTAAACTTGAGGGAGAGATAGAGATGATGGGGTACCTCCCATCGAGCGCTTGTTTACAGTCCATAAGCTAGACTCTGTCTGAATCGATCAAGTTATAGAAAGGATTGAGGCGACCTCTTGTCTGTCAACCTCACCACCATAGTAATGCTTCAGCCACTGTCCATTAACTTTGAAGGGGTTATCTGGGTCCTTATCAAAAATTTCTATTGCACTGTGCGGATATATAGTCTTTACAGTGAAAGGCCCTGACCATCTTGACTTGAGCTTTCCTGGGAAGAGTCTAAGTCTGGAATTGAATAATAGCATTGCTTACCCTGGCTCGAAGGTCCTTTCCATAATCTTGCGATCATGCCACCTTTTCATTTTTTCCTTGTACAGTTTGGAATTTTCATAGGCCTGCAATCGAAATTCGTCCAACTCATTGAGTTGGAGAAGGCGTCTCTCCCTTGCAGCCTTTAAATCAAAATTCAGCTTATGGATTGCACAATAGGCTTTATGCTCAAGCTCCATGGGAAGGTGACAAGCCTTTCCATACATAAGCTAAAATGGCGACATACCCAGCGTTGTTTTATAGGCAGTCCTGTAAGCCCATACTGCATCATCCAGTTTCAGCGACCAATCTTTCCTCATGGGGTTCATAACTTTTTCCAGTATTCTCTTCACCTCACGATTTGACACTTCTGCTTAGCCATTGGTTTGGGGGTGATAAGCTGTAGCTATTCGATGATTCACCCCATATTTAGCCAACAAAGCTGTAAACTAGAGATTGCAAAAATGGGTACCTTCATCGCTAATGATCGCTCTGGGAGTCCCGAACCTCGTGAAAATGCTCTTTTAGAGAAACCTCAGAACCACCTTAGCATCATTCGTTGGAAGAGCTACTACTTCCACCTATTTAGACATGTAATCGACTGCCAAAAGGATGTACAAGTTCCCACATGATGAAACTGAAAGGTCCCATAAAGTCTATCCCCCAGACATCGAAGATCTCCACCTCGAGGATTGTATTCAAGGGCATTTCATTTCTTTTCGATATATTTCTGACCCGCTGACATCTATCACATCTTTGAACAAAGCTGTAAGCATCTTTGAAGATAGTTGGCCAATAAAAACCTGATTGCAAAACCTTGGCCGCTGTCCTTTCACCTCCGTAATGACCTCCATAAACTGATGCGTGGTAATCCTGCAATATACTCTCCATCTCGCTATATGGAATGCACCTTCTAATCATTTGATCAGCACACTGCTTGCACAAGTACGGTTCATCCCACATAAACCATTTCACATCGTGTAGAAACTTATTCTTTTAATGTCTGGTCAAGTTAGAAGGGATTATATTGCTCACTAGGAAGTTTGCATAATCTACAAACCATGGCACTTTGCCTTTTACCACAAACAATTGCTCATCTTGGAAGGACTCATTGATCATAACTTTGTCATTTGCATCCCTTCCCTGATTCTCCAATCGTAATAAGTGGTCAGCCAGTTGGTTCTCAGTCCCCTTTCTATCCTTGATCTCTAAGTCAAATTCTTGCAACAGAAGTATCCACCTGATCAGACGGAGCTTGGCATCTTTCTTTGCTATCAAATATCGGATCGTCGCATTGTCGGTGCACACAATCACTCTAGTCCCAATTAATTAAGCACGGAACTTGTCGAATGCGTACACCACCACCAAAAGCTCTTTTTCTGTAGTAGTGTAATTCAACTGGGCATCAATAAAGGTCTTTCTAGCATAATATATAACATGGAAGACCTTGTCCCTACGCTGGCCCAATACAGCTCCCACAGCAAAATCGCTGGCATCACACATCAGCTCAAAAAGAAGGTTCCAATTCGGAGATGTGATCATTGGTGCCGTAGTCAACTTCTTCTTTAAGTGTTCAAATGCAGTCCGGCATTCCTCATCAAATTAAAATTGGACATATTTTTCTAACAAACTGCAAAGTGGCTTTGTAATCTTCAAGAAGTCCTTTATAAATCGACGATAGAAGCCTGCATGTTCCAAGAAGCTACGAACACCTTTTACAAAAATAGGTAGAGGCAAGTTCTCAATAGTCTCCAATTTAGCCTTGTCCACCTCTAATCCTTTCTTCGAAACTTTATGCCCTAAAATGATACCTTCTTGTACCATGAAATGACACTTCTCCCAATTCAGAACTAGATTCGTCTCAACACACCGTTTTAGTACCATTACCAAATTCTCCAAACATAGGTCAAAGGAATCTCCAAAAACAAAAAAATCATCTATGAAGACTTCAACATTATGCTCAACCATATCAGAGAAAATGGCCATCATACATCTCTGAAAGGTAGCCGGGGCATTGCACAACCCAAAAGACATCCTCCTGAACGCAAATATACCACTAGGGACAAGTAAAGGTAGTTCTTCTTGGTCTTCTGGGGCTATCACTATTTGATTGTATCCTGAGTACCCATCCAGAAGACAGTAGTATTCACGACCGGCTAGCCTGTCCAGCATCTGATCAATGAACGGGAGTGGAAAATGATCTTTTCTTGTAGCCTTATTTAGTCTGCGGTAGTCCATGCAGACTCTCCACCATGTTACTGTTCTGGTAGGAATTAGCTCGTTGTTGTCATTGGATACCACGGTCATACCCACTTTCTTCGGCAGGCATTGCATCAGGCTCACCCAAGAACTGTCTAATATCGGATAGATAATCCCTGCATCTAACCACTTTAATATCTCTTTCTTGACCACTTCCTTTATAATAGGATTCAGTCTTCCCTGTTGCTCCACTGATGGTTTACTATCATCTTCTAGCAGGATCTTATGCATGCAGAATGCTGGGCTAATCCCCTTTATATCTGCTATGGTCCATCCAATTGTGAATTTAAACTCTCTTAGTACTCGTAGCAATTTTTCTTCATGGCAAGATGTTAGTGCAACAAAAATAATAATAGGCAACTTTAAAGATTCACTTAAAAATGCATACCTTAAATGATCAAGAAGATGTTTAAGTTCAAGATCTGGAGGCATCTCAAGAGAAGGCTTGAGTCTTTCTGATGTCTCCCCAGAAAGCTTTAGTGGCTCGATAGGAATCTTAAACCTTCGCATCTGTGGTACTGTGTCAAGAATTTGCACATATTCTACAACCTCAGTATCTTCCATCTCTGAATCTCTCAAGATAGCACTCTCCAATGGCTCAATGCCAACCAGATTTCTAACTTCTTCATTCAACAATCTGTCGACCGTATCAATCCGAAAGCACTCTTCCTCGTTATTGGGAAACTTCATAGCTTTAAAAATATTGAAGGTAACTTCTTGATCATGCACTCTCATTGTCAACTCTCTTTTCTGGACATCTATAAGAGTTCGCCCCATAGCTAGAAAAGGTCTCCCAAGGATGATTGGTATGTTTTGATCCTCTTCGTAATCTAGAATGATGAAGTCAGCTGGGAAGATAAATTTATCAACTTTAACCAAAACATCTTCAACAATACCCCTTGGATAAGTGATGGATCTGTCAGCAAGCTGTAGCGATACATTTGTCGGCTTTGGAGCTGGCAATCCCAATTGATTGAATACTGACAAAGGCATCAAATTTATGCTAGCTCCTAAGTCACAAAGGCATTTATTGAAAGATAACTTTCCAATGGAGCATGGTATTGTGAAACTGCCCGGGTCCTTAAGCTTTGGAGGTAGCTTACGCTGTAATACTGCACTGCACTCTTCCGTCAAGGCCACTGTCTCAAAGTCCTCTAATATTTTCTTCCTTGATAGAATACCCTTCATGAACTTCACGTAACTTGGAATTTGTTCTAATGCCTCAGCGAATGGTATATTGATCTACAGCTTCTTAAAAACCTCCAAGAACTTGGCAAAATGTCTATCGTCTCTTTGTTTGTGCAATCTCTGTGGGTAAGGAACAGGAGGGTAGACAATTTGTGGTGGAACCTTAGGTTTCTCCGGGGCTACCTCTTTTTCTGCCTCAACTTCATTACCCTGCATCATTCCCATCTTCCAAAACCTGTCTTAAAATTTTTTACATCTTGGCGCGCCCGCGCCAGGTTTTGGTCTTCCTGGGGCGCGGCCGCGCCATCCTGCAAATCTGAAGTTTGCTTCCCAGACCTTAAGGTGATAGCTTGGCATTGCTCTTTGCCATCCCTTTTCCCTGGATTCACCTCCGTATTACTAGAAAGAGTCCCTTGTGGTCTATTGAGAACTGCATTGGCAATTTGACCAATTTGAGTCTCCAATGTTTTGAGAGATATAGCTTGACTCTTCACTATCAACTTAAGTTCATCTAATTCAACTCTCTCTTCGGACTGTTGGCTAGGAGCTGGGTTGTGTTGATGTTGAGGTTGATAAAATCCTGGAGGGTGTGATTGTCTTGGGGCATACTGATGTTGGGGCTGAGTCTTGGGTTGGTAGGGCTGATATTGGGAATGTTATTGTTGTTGGACATTTTGGTGTTGTGGTTATGGTTGAGTGGATTGGTATTAATTTTGTTGTTGTGTTGCATGGTATTGAGTTTGAGATGTTTGAGGTTGGGATGATTGAGTATTTTGGTATGGTTGGGGCTTTTGAGCATTCTGATTATTACTCTAACTGAAGTTGGGATGGTTCCTATTGTTGGGGTGGTAGGAGTTTGGGAATTGGTTCTGTGGCTTTTGGTAGTTGCTAACAAACTGTACCGACTCAGTAGTGATGGCGCAATGCTCGGTCGGGTGTGCTCCGGCACACAACTGACATATGAATGCAACCTGTTGAACTCTATTCTCAGCCATAGAATCAATTTTCTTATTCATTGCTGCCAATTGGGCTGACAATGATGTGATTGCATCGACATCCAATACTCCTGCCATCTTCGACTGAACCATTCTCGCTGTTGGATTTTGATACTCATTAGCCACCATGGTTTTAAAAAGCTCAAAAGCTGTCAGGAAGTATTTGGTATAGAGAGCTCCTCCCGATACGGCGTCAATAATTGGCCTTGACTGCCACCCCAATCCATTGTAAAAAGAGTTTATCACCATCCAATCCGGCATTCCATTGTGTGGGCACTTCCTGAGCATTTCTTTATAGCGTTCCCATGCTTCATACAAAGTTTCCCCGGGTAGCTGTGCAAATTGACTTAGATCTCTCCTCATGGTAGCAGTCTTAGCCATAGGGAAGAATTTGGTTAGGAATTTCTGAGCACAGTCTTCCCAAGTGGTGATCGATCCTGAGGGTAATGAGTGCAACCAACTCTTTGCCTTATCTCTCAAGGTGAAAAGGAATAAATGAAGTTTTACCGCCTCATCTGAAACGTTGTTGAACTTAAATGTATCTCATATCTCTATGAAACTTAGGATATGTTCATTGGGATCTTCGGAAGGAGTACCCCCAAACTGGAGATTGTTCTGAATCATCTGCAGGGTCCATGGCTTTATCTCAAAGGTATTTGCAGCGATTGCTGGCCGCACAATACAGGATTGCGGATCGATGACTTTTGACATAGAGTAGTCCTGTAAGGCCCTATTATTGGCCCTCTGCTCTTCAGCCATTTGATGAGGTGGTTCAGGTTCCTCTCGTGGATTGGTGTTTCACATATTTACTCTCCACGCCCTCCCATTTATGTGCTTCTGTCGAGGCACTAACTCAGGATTTGAGGCTCGCGTGTGCATAAAATATCCACAAGTACCTGAAATATAAATAAAAATAAAGTTAGAAATGAGATAAAAAGAGATTTGTTTAAGTCAACCAAATCTAAGGAAAACTGATGTTAATAGTATTAAGCTAAAACCGTAATCCCCAACAAAGGCGCCAAAAACTTGTTGCGCTGTTTGCGTCTTAACAAAAATGGACACAAAACACGTGCAAGTATACACGGTCGACAAGTAATAATTCGATAAGTCGAGATCGTTCCCACGGAGAAAGGAGTCAGTCTTTCACTATCATGCAACAGTCCTATAGTTATCTCTGTTTGCTCAAACGATTGTCATAGTGTTCTTTAATTAACTATACTGAATTTAAACTAGACTTAACTAATTAATATGCAGGGGGTTCAAATTAGAGAAATGATGGGATCCTAACTTCATCTATTGCGTCATCTAGGTTAACAACACCTCAAATCATGTATGGATTAACACATAGGAATACTAGCTGGGAATATAAATGTGAGACTTGGCTATCTTTCAACAAACCAAGACCATATCATATAATATCCACAAAAGAGATAAAAATCACATGAACATCGATAAAACCTAAATTGCTATATATCTATGCAATCTACAAGCTAAACCGATTTAAGTGCAAGCTCCCTATTGACTACACATGGCAATACGGTATATTTCTATCCGGATTACGAATTATGAAAGTCATCAAATACAAGTTTCACAAACACATGCTAGCATAGCAATACATACCCTCTTTCTGTGACACCCCCAAATCCGATATCTTAATTTCCACAGGTTTTGGTGTTCACTGTTCCAATATCATACAACTATCTACCCATAAATAATGAAATTCATTTATTAGATAAATAAATCATCATCTTACATCATCTGAAATAAAAATACATCATAAATCCCAGGTTAAACTTAACCTTAAATCTCTGTTGCAGAAACGTAAATAAATAAGTCTTAAGTCATCACACATAAATCTTGAACTTTAACATTCTTAACATCAACACAAGTCCTCAACACTTGTTAGCTTTTCCTTTGCCCTTGCTACTAGAAGGTACATCACTTCGTTCACTATTAGCTGCAATGTTATTATGCAAGAGTGAGCACGAATGCCCGCAAGTATAAAAATATGACAGAATAATAACATGCGAGTGAAAGAATTCTAAATAACAGAAAGCTAAACATTTGAATCAAGAATATTAATCAAGAGTCAAATTACTTCTCAACTTTTGAATCAAGAATATTAATCGAGAGTCAAATTACTTCTGAGGGTCATTAAGACCTTGAACCGAGTCTTAGGTTGTCAAATATATTAACCTTTCCAACCTTTAACAGTCATAAGACTATAGACTTTACTTCTCGTACTTAGGGAGATCAGCCCTTCGTACTGATACTGTGCACACTATCTTAACGCTTTAAGCATCTTCATTAATTCCCTATATTAGGGTTGTTCATCTCAGTTTGACATCAGAATCCGCACCAAATAAAGTTGGTTTGGATAACTCAATAAATGATATTCAAATTGAATATTAACTTCTCAAGGTATACAATCGAATAAGTATTGTACACTTAAATGATACTTTTAAAAGAATCATGGCATCTCATATGAAATTCTAAACTTGGATATTCAAGAGTAAGAATTTGCTCAACAATAGTAATTAAGCATAGCAATTGCTTAATTTAAAGAGTTTAGTTTAGGAAACTTGCCCAACAATAATAATAAGTTAGGGATAGAAAACTTGCTTCGTGCGCAAGCTACAGTTATTACTCACTTCTTTAATTACTCTTACCTATCACACATTTACAATATCAATTAATCACAGGTTCGATATGATTATTGATTTACAATTAGTGTTCTTTGAACTCATTATTAGGTTTTTCAAATAATGGTTTACGTTGATTAATTAACTTGTTAATTAATCACATAACTTAAGTTATTAACTTGTATTAATAACTTATTACTTACATCACATGCCTTCATATTTATTAGACTTAAAATAATGTCTTCATATTTATATCACATTATTTAACCTTTACAAATAATAGTTTAAGTCACGTAATTAATTTCTTAATTAATCACATAACATAAATTATTAAACTCATATCAATATTTTATCATATTTATACAACATGTGTTCATGTTCATTAGACTCAAAACACATTTCACAATTTTCCAACACTTAGCAATTTTTTTCAAAATATTCGGATAGGTGCGGCCGCGTGCCATTTTGCCTTGCAGCCGGCGCGGCCGCGCGGCTGCGGAATTTCAAAATCTAAAGTTCGCGTACGAACACAGATTTTCTCCCATTTTCTCCCAATTCACATCATTACACTGATTTATAATGTTATCCATGAAGTATAAACTTCATAGGAACATTATATATCACTTATAACATGTTCTTAACATTCCAAGTCATGTAATTACACAAATCAAAATATTAATTTTCACTGTTCTTCAAAACTTTTAAGAGTTTAATGAAAAACATAAAAAAAATCTCCTTACGGATTCGTTACTACACCAAATCCATTCATTTCAATTCCATTTCCTTTGTTTTAACATATACAATCATATTCATGTATCAATTTAAATATAAACATATGATTTAATCATTAATTTAACCCATATGGGTTATTCACCCATATTCAATACTCTGTAATTTCATAAACCCAATTATTAACAAAATTACTTGGTGTGATCACTTGAATCATGAATAGATAGCCTAAATTATATCATGGACATATGTTACTATATATATATATATCCATGAAATCAATCAATTGTCAACTTTCTCCATTCACAGAGGACTTTTACAAAACACGTACATGAAAACTCTGTAAATCCTTAACAACCCAATTAAGGCCAATTAAATCAAATTGATTACTTTAAGACATGTTTATACTTTAGAAAAACACGTTATGATTCCATACCCATATAGATAAAGCCATATCGTAACCCAATTGGGAAACCTAATTTCACAGAAAACTTAAAAGTACGTATTTAAGAAATCTTAATTTTGAAAACTTAAAAGAAGAATTATCCTTTTGTATGAAGATAATCAATTGATAATAACACAATGATCTCTCAATTCTTCTTTTCTCAATTTCTCTCAATGCCTTCTTCTTTTCTCTCTGATTTCTCTCTCAAGTTTCTCTAACTTTTCTCTAATAATGACTTAGAATAATGACTTAGAACAACGATTATACGTATTATATAAGTATCCGTTGTATTAACAACGGATAAACTTCTCCGGCCCTGTTTGCCTTCCGTCTTCTTTTCTTTCCCCATTTATTTTAATAAACTAATTTACTATATAGTTAATTGTCACCTTACTTATTGATTAATTAATTTTATTTAAATCAATTAAATAAAATAAGATAATTCACATTAAATAAAATTGTCACATAATTAATATTTTTATTTATTAATTATGATAATTTATTAATTCATTAATTAATTATTAAATTAACTAAAGTAACATATACTTATTTAATTAATTCAATTAATCAAATAAACTCAATTAAATATATTCTTTGAAATATTAAATTACTACATATTAATTTAATTAATGTCACATATATAATTAAATTAATCTACCACAAATTCATGAATTAATTATTTAACTCAATAATTAAATCATTAAAAATATTTATTTATCTCCATAAATATTCAAATAACTTTACAAAATTATCGTTCGTCACACTTTCGATTCCATATAAACTATTACAGTAGATGTTGATTAAGCATCTACATATAAAACACAACCATGCTAGGCAAACCATACATTCTCATCCATACATTTCAAAGAAGCATAAACCCTAGACTAAGCAAATAGAATCCATTAGAATTCCATAATGGAAGTTAGTTCATCTCTGAACTTTCCACTATTATGGGATTTAAAGCAAGCATTTAAACAACTATGAAAGAGAGAAAGAGCGAAGAGAATGCAAAAACAAAGATTGATGGTTCTCCTTCCAATAGAAGCCCTTAATGCTCAAATCCAATCCACAAGTTCAACCAAAAAGAACCTTAAACAATAAATCTACTTGAGTTAGAAGAGAAGAGGAGATAAGCTCTCAATCCCTCCTTAGCTCCTAAACCCTAGAAAATGTAAGACAAGCTTCAAAAGTAAATATGAAATCTGATAAGTTAAGTGATAATCCCCTTGTTCACAGCAAAACAACCCTTATACAAACACTCAGCCAAAAATTTGCAAATAAAAAGTACACTTTTAAGACCGGCGTGGCCGCGCGTCCTTGTACTGCTTCCCTGGCGCGGGCACGCCAACACCCAGATCAAGCCTCTGGCTCTGCCATACGGCGCGGGCGCGCGAGCCTTCTTTGCTTCCTTGGTGCGGCCGCGTGTGACACTTCTTTCTGCTGAATGAATTTTGTAGGTCTATTCGTGCTCGTTACGGATCATCTTGAATCACCTCAATCCGAGTTCGTATGAAAAAGTTATGTCCATTTTACCACAGGAGGTCAAAACAGTCCCGGACTAACTTTTCCTCCCGACGCAGCTGCGCCCCAAATAGCCTTGGGGTCAGCGCAGCTGCGCCCCTGGCAGCGTGTTACGCGACTTTTTCCTCCAGTATGTTGTTCTGGCGAATTTTCTAACCCTTTCCTCCTTTCAATCATCATAAATTAAGCTATACACACCCGATTGAGTCCATTTTCGACTCTATGGATTCGTAATTCATAGAACTACACATCTACATGATAATTATAACACTTTAAAAACATTAACAATTCCTTTTAAGGGTTCCAATTCAGTGTTCATGCTAATTCTTTATGTTTTACATATATTTAGCGAATTCAATCACTACGAATTCGTTTTACATCCGTTTTGACTCGTTCAACTTAGGTTATTTTCGTTTTTTCGAGTACTATCATGATACAGCATCAATTTTCATTCTAAAATTCAACCAAAACACATAAACCCATAAGAACACAAATTCTCCATTAGAAACTTATTTTTACAATACTTTGATTTCTGAAAAATTGTTTATAGTATATATGTAAGGGATTACAACATCTATCAATTCATTCATAAAAACTCATGAACACGTTATGTATATATAATCATATATATACCAATTTTCATAGAAGTTCAATTAACATAGAACTAACAATGAAAAATATAAAACAAACTCTTTAAAATACAAAGGGTTCAAATCATACCCTTGATGCTTAGTAAGGAAGAAGATGGTGAGATTTAGCAATAACTTTCTCAAGGCCTTTCTCTTTTCCTCTTCTTCTTCTCTCTTCTTCTTCCTTCTTTTCTCTCTAACTCTAGGTTCTCTGTATTTCTTTCTAACACAGACTAACCCTTTTGTTTTTCTAACTAACGTAGTTTTAACATATAACTGAAATGATATACTTACGATTGCAGCTTATTATTACTAGATCTGGCAAAATAGACGTGGAGACACCCTTCCTCAAATATACATTATTAGAGGAGAATGTATGTATGATACAGCTAGATGGATTTGTTTTAATGGTTGAAGCAAATCATGTATATGTGCTACAACAATCAATTTATGTGTTGTAGCAAGCTTCTCAAAGATAGAACATTAATTTTAATGAGATAATCAAAAGAGTTTTGATTTTATGAAAAATGAGAATGAACATTGTGTGTACAAAAAAGGTTAGGGGGAGCGCTGTTTTATTTCTTGTATTATATGTTGATGATATATTATTGATAGGGAATGACATTCCTATGCTACAATCGATCAAAATAAAGTTGTCTAAACATTCCTCCATGAATGATTTAGGTAGACCATCCTACATTGGGGATATAAATCTGTATAGATAGATTTAAAAGAAAGTTCGATTTAACCTAAGGAACGTATAATCATTAGATGCTTATCTCTCTGAAAATGTCCTCAATAAAAGAGAGATCGCATGAGTTACTATCATGTATGCAATGAAATATACGAGACTTGATGTTGATTAGTTATATTCTGGAGAAGATCACTGTAATGACAGTGATAAACATCTTAAAGTACTTAACTGACACTAAGGATGTCATCATGTCACATAATGAATCTGAATTAAACTAGAGGACTAAATAGACTCAAGTTTTTAGACTGACCAAGACAACAACAAATCCACTTTCGGGTAAGTCGTTACCTTAAAAGGTGTTCTAGTAACTTCAAAAGGTTCCAAACAGTAAACGGTTGCTGGTTTAGTGACAAAGACAAAGTATATAACAGTAAGTGAAGCTGCAAGTTGATGTTTCGGATGAAAATTTCAATACAGAACTAGAAATAGTTCCAAAGTCTTATCTTGAATCTAAACATATGTTGCGGCACTTTGATTAAAGAAATAATTGAAAGAGGAGACATCACCTTAGAGAGTGTAAACTCTCAAGACAGTATTGCAGATCCATTTACTAAAGCTTTAACACAACATAATTTGATTGTCACTTAGAGAAGATGGGTATGAGATACCATGGCGATTGGCTTTAGTGCAAGTGGGAGATTGAAAGTAGTATGCATACAAGCCAATCATGTATGATGATAAAGTATATACTTTATAAACGATCTTATGTATTTATTAATCAAAGTATTAATTTAATAAAGGCATTTAATTATCTACATGATGCTATTTTTATAATATGTAAATAACCCATAGTTTTAAGCAATGCTTTTAGAATCATGATGTTGATCATGCTAATGAGATTTAAATTCTTTGAAAGCTTAAAACTAAAATAGGTCCCAATCGTTAGATTACTAAAAAGGGGATTAGTAAATCCGGATAGATTGGTACATATGTTGCTTACACATTGGATGAGGATGATTGATCTCATGATCATTTGTGTAGAGACACTAAAGAAAGCATGTAGGTGCTTATTGGAGAATAAGTTCACTGAATGTGACTCGCTATGGAATACCTAATGGAGTTTTACTTGCCTGTCAATAGAAATTCCTAATGTGATAGTAGTACAAATGATCCTTGGACTTGAGATCATCATAGTATCTTGTATGTAATGAATTATACTTTGACTTATTCTTTAAAAACCCTTAGGGTATATCAAAGGATATGTTTGGGTATAATGAGTTACATATGGAGATAATGAATGATCCATAAAGAATCTATCACTTCTAGTAAAAGAAGAGATACGTCATATGTGATTCGTTAAATGACAACCTAGTAGTCATTGGCCAATGTAGAATGAAATTAGAAAGGAGTTTCTAATTTATATTATTTGGAGTTGTGCATTTTCTAATCGAAATACATATAATTAAATAAAATAAGACTTGACAATAATTCCGTCTCTTATATTTAATCGGGACATTGTATGGTGGAAGGACTGAATTGTATGGTAAATATTTACTCACAGGTTCTTTTATGATTAATGTTGAAATCTATATTATCTGAAAAGTCATTGATCGCTAGGGAGGCTTATCCCTATTGTAGAATAAATATTATTTATTTAAATAGATTATTAGTTTAATTTATTTATTTAAATAAGATTAAAATTGTTCTAAATTATTTATTCACAACCAGTTTAATATAGAGAACCTAAAGGGTCACTGTGACGCCCCCAAATTCGGGACCACCACTTGGTCCCTCGAATTCGGTTCGTCACGTGCTCATGGTAATATAATAATAATAATAATATGACTAAATGTCGCATCGCACAGCGGAATATAATACACAACTACTACCGAATAGATTACATTTAAATAATATAATTTATTCACGTCTCATGGTCTCGTAACTTAAATAGTGATTACATAGCTTAGACATATCTTAAGCATAAATAACCTTAACTAGTACATAATATCATAAGTTCTTTATTACAAGCATAAGTCCTACATAATTAAAGCTACTCAGTAGCCTTTCCCTTGCCCTTATCTGTGCCCGAAGGTCCCCACTGCTCTGCCTTAACTGAAATATTTTAGGAAAAGCAAGAATGAGCACAAATTGCCCAGCAAGTAATATACAATAAGGGTGAGTAATAAAATTCTCAATTCTCAAAAGGGTATAGCAAGGTTTGATAGTTCAAAGGATAACAAGAATATCAACAGTTCTCAATAACAGTCGGTAAGGACAGAATAATATCAATGTGATTCAATAATAAATCAATTTATGATTTCAAGATAATTGAATACTGAGTAGTCACTAAGGACTATGAACTTCTACTAGAATTAACAGTAATAAACTGAAAATTCAACAAAAATAAGTACAACATGTGATCAGCCTAAAGTACCCTACGTTATGCATAACATTCAATCATACTCAAGTGCGCACGTCGGTTCTCTGACAATTATATTTTTCCTTCAAAGAAGGTTGTTTTTCTCAGTCAAATACAAGATCCCGCACCAATCAATTGATTTTGGTCGCTTTTCAATAATATAAGTCTAGCCGAATTACATGGCATAGACACTTTCACAATATTCAAGAACAATACCAAGTTCAACATGAATAATAGCTTTAATTAAATAAGAGTTCAAGTATGCTAATTCAATTCAAATGAGTAAATGAAGAAACTAGCTTGCAATATACAAGGATAGAATACTTGCACCGTAAAAGAGTGTAAGTTAGGAAACTTGCCTTAAGCGTAGTTTATCCCCGTAATTTAATCAACACTTTTCAAATCCTATCGTTATATAGTTATGTATATATGATATTCATTAGTCATATAGTTTAACATTATATCTCATCTCGTATATACGATTAACACATAAGCTAAGTCTTGACCTAGCGACACAGTTATATAGTATTATATTAATATAACTTCTATCCTTAACTATCCTCTTTTCCCAAGTTAATCATCTTCATACATCACTACTATCCTGTGAGACTACCACAAATAGAAAACATATTCTATTTTAGCAAGTTATAGCATTACTATAAGTTAACCATCAAAATCGGATCCACGTATCAACATATGATACCACATAGCACGTATACATATTAAAGAGTCTTTCCATGTTCGTTCAACCCTTTCACGACCAATATACAGGATATAGGCTCTATGTTAATACTTTTGACTACTTACAGTCATTCAAGGTCATGATGTTAGCATGCTCACCTTGTAAACATATAAGGTAGTCATATATTAGGCATGCTTATGAATATTCGCATTTCATACATGTAACTATCATAGTTATTAGTTAAAAACATGCTTTGTTTACAGTATACTTGGTTTCACGACATGTAACATAGTAGGCAAACATGAATGATACTTTAGCAAGTCTAAAAGTACTATCAAGCATGATCATAACTTTCAGAATACGAATCTTGTAATAACATGTTCAAGTTCACCATCAAAGCTCATATTTTCCTTAGTAACTCTTACTAACATGTTCGTTTTACATCATGAAATCCGTATACATAAGTCAATATGTTTGACACGTATTTCAAGGCCATATAAACATGCTTGAAAAATCAAAACTCATATATGGTATATACATGTCAAAAGTTCGTTTGTAAAAACTTACATTTCAGTTACTAATGAGGTTTGCATGTTCGTATTTCGTTATGAAACTTATCTACACAAGTGAACATACAATTTATGTGTTTCTAGGCCATACAAACGTGTCTCAAAAGTCAAAATGTCTAAAATGGATACAACGAATCAACGTCCATTTTGAAATCCTAAGTTCATTTCGGAAATCTATAACTTCATCGTTCACGTAAGCGATCCGAATATAACAGGCTCATACTAGTTTAACAAGTCCATATATATGTATTAATCATATCAGCATGCTTGCGCTACTTTATTTCATCAACTAACATATAGCAGACATTAAGTTGGAAATAAAAATCAAAAATTTGCAGCAGGCGCCCAGTGCAAAACTGGCGCAGCTGCGCCGGCTGGCGGCCTGCGGCAGACAGTTCCAGTTTTCAGCAGCTTTAAAATCCAAACACAGAAATTCTCTACGAAATCAGTTAAAAACCATCTACATTGACTACTAACACATATATTGGCTTATATAACAACTAGACAAGCATTTCATGCTTCAATTACCATCTTAATTCATCATGGTCAAGAATGAAATTTTGACAGAGAATGAAATTTGACAGAGAATCAAAATGAAGAACAAGAAGATGGATTATACCTCTGTAATACGAATTAAGAACTTGCTGCTAAGAAATTCTCTACTCTTCAGACTACTAACACTGATATATAAATGCTCTCAATTTCAAACTCAAGCAATTCTCAGCAATGAAAATATGAAGAAATGTGGCTGCTATTTATAGACGAATTCTTACACAAACAATGCAATTATATCCCAATTCAAACTAATGGATTATAGGTTTGCATGAAGGTTATGAAAGAGTTGTTAGATGGTAGTTGAAACACATCATGATAGCCACTCCCCATTGATCATTGTTATCTAGTTTGCTAGCTTGAGCTTGGGAGGAGAAAAGGGAAATAGGCTCCTAGCCTTTGTCATTCACGTGTGCAAGGATTGAGACTAATAATATGGCACAAGCAAATTATCTTCAGCATTCTAGCAATACTTATGTATAATATCTACTCTTAGGTTATATCTTATATACATTTTATCCATACATAGGTTATAATTTAAATGCCACAATGCAAAAATACTTCAATGTAATTTGTACATATATAATCCATGTACATTTTATCACACCTGTATAATTTAATCGGATACTATCACATTTACTATTCAATTATATATTGAAGTAATCATCAACTATAATTGTTTACTATATATATTCATGATGTTCCATTTTAATGTACACTCACATACCCATTGTCACATAAGCATCATGATGCATTCATAACATATAGTTTCAATATGTACAATCCTATAATATAGTTTGAATATACTTGCATGGTCACACTTAACTGTTTCTCTACATTTTATATATAGTTGTATTCTATATACTTTATATTATCAATTATTGCATACTTGCACATAACAATTAATATAATCTCCTTATATTAATTACTTGCTTAGTTGTTTTATTATTCATAATGTCAATTAAATAAATTATCCACCTTATCAATTAATTAACAATAATATTAATTAATCCCTTCCTCGTAATTATTAATAACACTTAATTAATAATCATAGGATTAATTATCACATGAATATAGATATTATTATATGTATGAACACATTGCTTATTATTATTATATTATTTGCAATAATAATAATCCCCACATCATCAATTAATTATCATCAATATTCTATAACAATTAATTAATATTCTACGATAAAAATTAATATAGATTAATTGTTCGCTTAATAATTCATTCGTTAATTAATATAATCATTCTTATATCACATCACTATGCCACACAAGACTATCAACGAGTTTATCGCAAACTCCATAAATTTCTCAATTATTATAATTATTCAATTTAATATAATTGAGTTAACTCACAAAATCATTTATATTCAAATAATTTCTCATTTTCATTAATATATTTATTTAATAATATTAGAAAATTCTCGGGTATTACATCCTCCCCCCCCCCACTTATAAAAATTCCGTCTCGGAATTGCTACAAGGTTACCCGAATAGATGGGGATAGTCCCTCATCATCCTATCCTCTAACTCCCACGTTGCCTCCTGAACTTCGTGGTTACACCAAAGAACTTTTACAGAAGATATAATTTTATTTCTCAAGGTTTGCTCTTTCCTATTTAATATCTGGACATGAATTTCTTCATATGCCAAGTTCTTCTCCACTTGAATGGGCTCGTAAGAAATCACGTGCTTGTAGTCGACCTTGCATGGTCGTAACACGAAGATGTGAAACACGTTGTGGATCTGCTCCAACTCGGGTGGTAACGCAACTTTGTATGCCACTTCGCCCACTCGCTTCAGTACCTCGAATGGTATGAATCTTGGACTCAGCTTTCCTTTCTTGCCGAAACGGATTTTTTTTCTTCCATGGAGATACTTTCAAGAAAACAAAACTGCCGACTTTAAAGTCTCGATCCTGCCGATGCAAATCTGCGTACTTCTTTTGGCGATCTTGAGCTATAACTAGTTTGGCTCTTATCACTGTCACCACATCTGCGGTTTGTTGTACTAGCTCTGGTCCGAGTATTCGTCGCTCTCCGACTTCGTCCCAACACAATGGCGTTCTGCACTTTCTCCCGTAAAGAGCTTCGTACGGTGGCATTCCGATACTCGCATAGTAACTATTATTATATGCAAATTCTACTAAGGGTAGGTGGTCGTCCCAATTTTCCTTGAAGTCCATCACGCAAGTCCTAAGCATGTCCTCCAGCGTTTGTATTGTTCACTCACTCTGTCCGTCTGTCTGAGGATGATACGCGGTACTCAACCTTAATTGCGTTCCCATTCTCTCTTGCAAACGCTTCCAAAAATTTGGCGTGAAGCGCGGATCTTGATCAGAGACAATAGACACCGGCACTCCATGTCGCGAAAACAATCTCCTTTACGTATAGGATCGCTAATTGATTCAAACTGTAACGGATCTTGATCAGTAGAAAATGTGCGGTCTTCATTAGTCAATCCACAATAACCCAAATGACATCATAACCTTTCTGCGTAACTGGAAGTCCTACCACGAAGTCTGTAAGAACCCGAATTTTCAGATATTATTAAATAAGGATTTAATAAATAAAATTCGTAAATTGTGAGATGGGTTCGAATAAGAATATATATATATATATATATGTTATATGAGGTATGTTGTATTATATTACATAGGGTAATATGGACTATATAATATGTGTTTTTGTGATTTATAAATATATTATTAATATATTTGTTATTTAGCGTATAGACGATTCAGTGGAGATAAAGGAAGTAGATAAATTCCTATCGATATTAAATAATTTATAGAATTATTTTATCATAGTAAGTTGGTGACATTAAATATCCTTAATGTATAATCACCATATTCTTGTGTATGTGTATTAATAACTAGTATGCTTATAACATAGGTTATTGATAAATCTTAAGCTATCCGTGAATAGATTTGGATAGTGAAGCATGAGTTAGTTAAGGAATTAACTAATAAGAACAAATATTAAATAATTTAAGTTGAGAGTTATATTAGGGAATAATATAATGCGAGTATTGAACCTTGATTAACTATGATGATATAGTACAATATTTAATTTACTTAAGTAAGGGAGTGAATTAATATGTGTGTTGAATATGTAATTATAGTTGATAGTTTTTAGATATATTACTTAGAGTGGTAATATGTGAAAAAGTTTGACGTGCGAATAGCGTTAATAAATATATATACGTTATTAAAGGGAGATGAAAATCATTATATCTTTAAATGAATAATCAATATTTGAAGAAATTATTTTGGAAACAATTTATAGAAAGGAAAGAGAAATAAATATTATATATTTCTAATAAAGGATATTAAAATAATTTCTAATATTGAATTATTTTAATAAATAGAGGAAATGTTATTTTTGAATAATAATATTACCTTATATATTTGAGATGATAGGTATGATTAATTAATATAGTAAATATATTAAATATATTTTTATATGTAAATAAATTGATGGAAATAATTTATTATAAAATAAACTTATTATCTATTTTCTATATATAATATATGTACACGTGCCGTACATGTAATTATTTTAATAGATATTATATTAAGAATAATATCTTAAGACAATAAGTAAATTATTTTCTAATAATGAATGTCTTTATTTGGAGAAAACATAATATTTTATATTATGGCTAAATACATAATTTCTAATATATTTTCAAGGGAGTTTGATTAATGGAAGAAAACTAAGTTATTAAATAACTTAAGTTATTATTTTATCATGTATATTATTATTTATAATGATTAATAAAAAATATATTAATTATTATAAGCGTAAAGGTTATACTTATTATAAGTATAAATAATTGAGGTAGCTTAGCATTTAAATGCTTGAGTCACACCAACATTATATTAAAAGGATATTAAGTGTGGTGGAAGTAATAATAAGCTTAAGATTGAGCTTGTGAGAAATGCCTTGTGTGGCACGATAATAGATCCGATGATGAATTAATTAATTCATGGATGGAGAAATTATTAATTAAATAATTAATCTATGTTAATTGTTAATTTTTATTATAATGGTATGTTGAATTATTATTATTGCGAGTGATAGCATGATAGTAAGTATATTGGTTATAAATATAATAAGATTTATATTTATCTAATGTGATAACTAACCATATAAATGTTAATTAATTGTTATGGAGATAAATAATTATATTGGTTGATAATGGATGAATTAATTAATATTTTATTAATTAATTAACTGTCATTGAGTATAATAATATATAAATGAGTAGATTACTAATATGATTATAATTGCTCAACTAGTTGATATGTGCAAAGAATGTGATTATTAAGAGTATAACATATAGTAGTTACGCATATGTTATATAAAGTGTAGTGCAATATTAATGTGACTATATTATATATATATATATATATATATATATATATAAACTATATAGTAAGATTAATTGCATTATGTGAGTTACATAATAGTAAGTGTTTATGTGATAATAAGTGTATGGGTGAACATTGATGTATAGTAATATCAATGGCCATTGTTAATTAATAATGTATGCAATAAGTTATTATAACTGTAATAATAACCGTTATGATAATTCCCAATTAAATTATATTCGGTGTTAAGAAAATGTACATGGATTATATGTGGTATATATATACTTCTACTTGATACATTGTATTGTTAGTTGCTCATTTGAAACGACATTGTAACACCAATTAAATGTATCACCTAAGTATACACGGTATGTAATATCTATATGTTATAACATAACTATTATATGTAAGTCTTGTTGCTCATTTGCTGAGATTAAGTAGCATTGTCCAACAAAGAGTGTCCTCATCTCTTCTTCACGTGAACTCTTAAAGCCTATAGCTACTCTATACTCCTTCTCAATTTCAGCAAAGCATAGCTAATAATTATAAGGGGAGTGGGATTCATGATGAATTCACCAACTCTCCCTTAACCATTGAACAATCCTACATTCCTTTGGTTTGATCTAATGGAGAATTGCAATGTCTGTTTATTCATTTGCCTATAAATAGAGGCCTTCCCGCTCCTTCATTTCATTTACTGAGAGTTTCAATTGAGTTAAAAAGAAGTATTATAGCAGTATTGTAAGAATCATTGTAGCAGTAAACTCAATTAGGCAATTGCAGAGGTATAACTCCCTATCCATGTTCTTCAATTTTCAAATTCTTGATTTTACTAAGTTAGATGTTAAATTGTTTGGAGAATAGTTGCTAATGGTTATACAAACGTTATAACCTGTTAAATCTATAGTGTAGTATGTTTAGTTTTGAATTTTGCTGAGAGAATTTTGATTTGGGTTTGTAACTGTGACGCCCCCAAATTCCAGGACCGCCACTTGGTCTCTCGAATTCGGTTCATCACGTGCTCATGGTAATACATCACAATAATAATAATTAAATATCATACGATCACAGCGGAAAATCTATTCTAGAATAATTTACAATGATTTATTATAATTATTCCCCCAAGTCTTGCAACCTACAGTACTTAATAGATTACATAATAATATTAGTTAACGACTTATTACATAATCTAACTTAAGCTTAAACATAATCAAATCCAGTCTTACTACATCATCTTCATACAATATTAATATATTTAAAACATAACAGACATAAGCTAGTTGGTAGCTTTGCCCTTGCCCTTATCAACGCCCGAAGGTTCACCATGCCCTGCCTTAACTGAAATGTTTTAGGGAAAGCAAGAATGAGCACAAATTGCCCAGCAAGTAATATACAATAAGGGTGAGTAATAAGATTCTCAATTCTCGAAAGGGTATAACAAGATTTGATAGTTCAAGAATAACAAGAATATCAACAGTTCTCAATATCAGTCGCTAAGGACAGGATAATATCAATATGATTCAATAATAAGTCAATTCAAGATCTCAAATAATTGAATACTGAATAGTCACTACGGACTATGAACTTCTACTAGAATTGACAGTAATAAACTGAAAATCCAACAAAAATAGGTACAACAGGTGATCAGCCTAAAGTACCCTTGTTATGCATAACAATCAACCATACTCAAGTGTGCACGTCGGTTCTCCGACAATTATATATTCCCTTCAAAGAAGGTTGTTCTTCTCAGTCAAATATAAGATCCCGCACCAATCAATTAGTTTGGGTTGCTTTTCAATAATATAAGTCCAGCCGAATCAAATGGCATAGACACTTTCACAATATTCAAGAACAATACTAAGTTCAACATGAATAATAGCTTTAATGAAATAAGAGTTCAAGTGTGCTAATTCGATCCAACCGATTAAATAGGAAACTAGTTCGCAATACACAAGATAGGATACTTGCATAGTAAAAGAGTATAAGTTAGGAAACTTTCACAATCATAGATTTCCTTGCATAAAGCAAATGCGTCGGTTAGGATACTTGCACTTTAAAAGAGTGTAAGTAAGAGAACTTGCCTTTAGCGTAGTTTATCCACGAAAAGCAATCAACACTTTCGAATTCCTATTGTAATACAGTTACGTATATATATGATATTCATTAGTCATATAATTTAACTTCACATTTTCTCTTTGAATATACGATCAACACATAAGCTAAGTTTTACCTTGCTACACAGTTATATAGAATATAATTTCTATCCTTAACGTTCCTTCTTTAGAGTTTAAACGCATTCTCATATTATATAAGATCTCAACAATTAGCAAACATGCTTGCATATTATTAATATCACATAAGACCACAATCAATACTAAATATATTTCATTTTAGCAAGTTACGACATCTCCTTAAGTTAACCGTCAAAATCGGGTTCAAGTAACATCATATAATATCGCGTAGCATGTATTCATATTTAAAGGATACTTTCATGCTTGTATAACTTTTCCAAATCCAATCGTACATGGTATAGGTTCTTAAGTTAATACTTAAAGCCATTCAAGGACACGAACTCATATGGTCTAACATGATTGCTTTTAAACACATAAGATATTCATATAACTTGTATTAGTCATGCTCATGAGTACTCGTATTGCATATATGTAGCTAGCATTGTTATTATCTTGAAAACATGCTTTGTTCATGCTAAACTTTAATCACAGCAACTAATCATGGTATATATACATGCATGACACATGAATGAGTCTAAGAGTACTATCACATGTGTCCATAAATGTCAAATTCTAATTCTCATCATAACATACCAACGTTCACGTTCAAAGCTTATACTTTGTTAGTATAGTTCATTAATAAGGTCTATCATGTTCATGCTTCCTTATGAAACCTACATATGTAAGTTAACATACTTTTCATGTATTTCAAGGCCCTATAAACATGCTCGAAAAGTCAGAATGTATACATGCTTCATATATGTTAACGTCGTTTATGAAACTTTAAATTCGTTTCCAAACTATGTGTCGTTTGGTTAACCACGCATGCTAATATACTAAAACATGCTTACATTGCCTCATTAGGTTTATATATATGTATTAATCATGCTCCCATGCTTGTTTAAACAAAAATCAAACAATTGGTACATAACAGTTTTGTTGCAGAATGCAGAAAACTGAACACAAAGGCTGGCGCTGCGGCGCGGCAACAGTAGCTTAATACTGGCGCTGCGGCGCGAGTGGCGCTGCGTGCGGCGCTGCGGCGCGGGCTGCGGCGCGTGTGGCGCTGCGGCGCTGCGGTGTCGAGGCAGTTTTCTGCGGTTCAGATTGCAGCGAAAACCGACCCAAAACCTCCCATTTCATCGATTTCAACATACCCAGATATTATACTTGTTTAACTTACTAACACATACATATATGCTTATATAACAGTCAATAGCAATTATCAATTCCCAATTTCATGAACTCTAACTAATTTACGAATTTCATGTATTTACAGAAATTGAAGAGGAACAATGGAAATGAAAGACTATTCAGTGGTTCCATCATGTGTGTATGTTCATATAACAACAATATAAGGGTTCTACAAACCAATCATGAACCAATTTGGCATAATCAAGAATTTCAACAAAACTCAGAGAACAACAATGGAGTTCTTTTGACAGAAAATGAAAATGAAGACACGAAGAGGATTTATACCTCTGTTATGGAGTAAGCTTGCTGATGCTACTATAGAAATTCCTTCTGAACTAAATAGACAATCACAGTATACTCTCTTCTCTTAGAAATATTTCAGCAATGAAATGAAGGTGCAGGGAGTTCCTTTATATAGAAGAATGAATACACAGTCCAAGCTTCTAACTCCCAAATCAAACTAACGGATTGTCAAATTGCATGAAGGTTATAGAATGGTAGGTATTTAGTTGTTAGAATCCATCATTAAAACCACTCCCTTGCTCATCATTGCTACAAGGCTATGGAAATTTACTGAGTTTAAGGAGAAGCAATAGGCTTAGGCCATAATGGCTGTGCACGTTAATGAGGGAAAGGAGAGTGACTATTATATTGGGACAAGCCAAGCAAATCTCAGCATTCTTACAAATGGACTATATGCTACACTTATGTTATATATTATATGTACTCTTAGGTTATAATTACAATGTTCTCCCCATAATGTAATAAATGCAATTTGAATACATATAATCTATGTACATTTTATCTTACCGATATAATACAATCGGATACTACCACATTACATTATATCATATATTATTAAATTGTATTACTCAACAATTATTTATAATAGATCCATGATACATTATTTTAATGTATATCCACACATCATTTGTCACCTACACATATCATAACATATAGTTACTATACATTTAATTCGCATGCTTGCACATATAATTTCTCATCTTATAAATTGAATATTAATTAATAATATACACATATCCTACATCAATCAATATAATTGTTAACCTCCATAACAATTTAATTAACCTTTATATGATTAACTATCACTTTGATATAAATCTTATTATATTTATAAACACGTTGCTCATTATTATTATGTTTCTTGCAATAATAATAATCACATATTATTAATCAATCCTCATTAGTATTTTATAACAGTTAATTAATATTCTTCGATTAACAATTAATATAGATTAATTGTTCGCTTAAATTAATATAATCATTCTTATATTACGTCACTGTGCCACACAAGGCAATCAACGAGTTTATCACAAACTCCACCAATTTCTCAATTATTATAATTATTCAATTATATATAATTGAATTAATTCATCTCATAACACAAAATCATTTATATTCAAATAAATTCTCATTTCCATTAATATATTTATTTAATAATATATGGAAATTCTCGGGTATTACAGTAACTGCCGAACAGAAAGTAGTCTCTGGTTTGGCCTGACACCGGCGCAGTTGCGCCGGGTTTAAACTTGGGAACAGCGTAGCTACGCAGGGTCCTGGATTATGTTTACTATTTTCTGCAGCAGCCTGCTATGTGATAACTTGTTGATATTATTTAAGACAAGCATGAAAACTGGTATACCACCTATAAACATGTCCCTTGATACAACATGAAAGTTTATGGCCATAATAGCATACACTTTTGATAAAAAGCTTTCTAGTTAGAAGTGAACTTAGAAATGATTAAAGTGAACTTCATCACAAACATTTCATGTGAGCATTCTGATTTTTGTGAACATAATCATATAGTTTATATTGACATGAAATGTACGTTTAAAATGTTGAATAAACTAGTATACGTGATTGCAAGATTCAAACGATTTTAAAGAGAAACTTAAGAACTTTTTGAAGCGAACTTGACCAAGACTTATGTCTTTTAGATTTTGACCATTTGACTACGTGTATGTGACTTATATATGTGTTCTAATATATGAGAGTCATGGCCACGAGGTACTTTGCATATACTAAGTTACCTTTGTTGACTTAGTGCAAAAATTTATGAAAACTTAGAATGTGAAGGGGAATAACATCAAACACCGTGTGAGTTACATTATGATCATGCAAGCATGTATATTAGGGTTTTATTATGCCTATAGACATATTGATATAAGCATCATTTGGTTGAAATGTGAATACCACCTATGCACACGTATTCAAGTAATGAATTCTTAGGCATGAACTAATGTGGGTTAAGGTATATACATGTAGTATACGCACAAGCATAACTACTTAGTATTGTTTCACCTCTTTATGTGGTAATATGGCATTAGTGGTTAACCCTTGAGGCATGAACTTGATTTACTTACGGTAGATGAAAGTCCGGCATGAAAACCATGTGATTTTGACTTGGACTGAAATGAGCATGCTAGATTTTCAAACTTGCGTTAGTAACCTTATAAACATGTAAACATGATGAACATAGTAGTCTTGCATGACTAGTTTAAATACGATAAGGATTTTGAAAGGTGAAACTTAGAAAGTTTGAATGTAATGGTTTGGAACAGGTTTGAGAAATGTAAGAACAATATGGATTAGAGATTTATGAGTTTTAAATATGTGTCGAACACTTGAATAGTTAAGTGTGTTAATATTGATATTGAATATGGTTAAGATATAACTATACGTACCTAACGATACTAAGCGTATGATAGGAAAATGAGACAAGGTTCTAAGAGCCAAGATAGAAAATAATGTAATACTTATTATTATATTGAGAAAGTATGAATGTATGACTAATGGAAATAAATTCATGATTATATAACTGTGTAGGATTACACGAAGTGCAGATATTCTTAAGCAGTTAAGTCGTAGTTGTTAAACTACGAATCAGGCAAGTCTTTCAGTTCCTATTTGATATATGAATTCAATAACTGTTAGTTGAATTATATTATGCTGTGATAATGTGAACTTATATATGAATTGTATATGAGATATAAATGAGATTGAAAGTTGATCTTTGATGATATACTTGTTATGTGAAAGTAACATGCGTAGTAAATATAAATTGTTTATAAATGAATGAACTGAGTATGATGTTGTATGCTATGTGATGCATGAAAACTATTAGAATTGCTGAGCTGTCGAGCTCACTCTTGCAAATAACCATTTTTGCAGGTTGAGGACTTGCGATAAAGATTTTGTGCTTCTTGATTGATAAAGATAGATAGTATCGCATTGAAGAATACTACTTAGATTATCATCTGGACCGTGTTTAGGTTCTAGATGATGTACTTGATAGTTGTTTACACTGTTTAATACTTGTTGTATTGTAAAAATGTATTAGTTAATACATAGGAGATATCGAGTTGAGTTGTAAACGTTTATACGATAACTCAAATAGAATGAATCATATTATATAGTTGATTCCAGAATATGTAATTGATTTAAGTTATGAAATTAATAAAAGATTTTATTCTAGGATATTGAAAAGTTTAAGTTGTTCCGCATTTTAGTAACCTCGAATGTGATGCTTAGACAGGGATGGTATATGACCGGGTTTTGGAACTTGTAAAAGTTTGGAGTCATCATACAAAATCCTAGATATGAATAGAATTTATATTCTAAATTGTAATAAGCAAAGTTGTATTCTTTTACTAATGATTAAAAGATGTAATAGTTCCGCATTAGTAGTATCGTGACTGCACCGGATTCGTGGTAATTAAAGGGACCCGGATTTGGGGGCGTCACAAAGACTATCGTAATATGCTCCCATTTCCACTCTGGTATTTCCAACGGTTATAGTAAACAACTCGGTCGCTGATGCTCTGCTTTAACACGTTGGCAAGTCAAACATTTGTTGACGCACTCTGCGACTTCCCGTTTCAAATTGGGACACCAAAAATGTTGCCTTAAATCTCGGTACATCTTCGTGCCTCCTGAATAAACGAAATATATAGTATTGTGTGCCTCGTGCAAAATCTTTTCCCTTAACTCGGTTATCGTTGGTACCCACACTCTTCCTTCGAATCTTAAGATACCGTATTTATCCATTCGGAATATTTCTTCTTTATTTTTGGCGATCCTTTTTCTGATTTTCTCACACTCTTCATCTTTCTCTTGTGCTTCTTTTACTCTATCCAACAAGGTTGGACGAGCTTCCATTACAAACAACTTCTCTTCAGACCTCTCCGGTCCTTTTACCTCTATTTCTAATTTCTCCATCTCCCTTATCAATTCCTCTTGAGTCGTCAAGTGAAACAATTTCCCCCTTCCTTTTCTGCTCAGAGCGTCGGCAACCACATTTGCCTTACCCGGGTGAGAAAGAATATCGCAGTCATAGTCTTTGATTAATTCTAACCACCTTCTCTGACGCATATTCAACTCCTTTTATGTGAAGATATATTTCAGACTTTTGTGGTCCGTGTATATCTCACATTTCTCCCTGTATAAATAATGCCTCCATATCTTTAACGCAAAAACTACTGCTTCTAACTCTAGGTCATGAGTAGGGTATCATTTTTTGTAATCCTTTAATTGTCGTGATGCATACGCAATGACCTTGCTGTGCTGCATGAGCACACAGCCAAGTCCCTTGTGCGATGCATCACTATATACCACAAAATTTCCTGTATCATCTGGTAGTGATAACACAGGCGCTTCGCGTAATCTCTTCTTTAACTCCTGAAAACTCTCTTCGCATTTGTCGGTCCATACAAATTTCACCATCTTCCTCGTCAAATTGGTCAACGGGGTTGCTATCTTAGAAAAAACCTGGATGAATCTTCGATAGTACCCAGCTAACCCTAAGAAACTTCTCACCTCCGTTGGTGTTCTCGGTTGTTCCCAATTACTTACTGCTTCTACCTTCGCGTGGTCTACTGAGATTCCATTCTTATCCACCACGTGGCCTAAGAATTGAACCTTCTCCATCCAAAATTTGCACTTAGAAAATTTCGCATACATCTTCTCCTTCCTTAGAGCCTCTAAAATAATCTTTAGATGTTCGGCGTGTTCTTCCTCGGTCTTCGAGTAGATCAAAATATCATCGATAAAAACTACCACAAATTTATCCAAGTATGGCTTGAAAACTCAGTTCATCAAGTTCATAAATGCTGCCAGAGCATTAGTCAATCCAAATAACATTACCAAAAACTCGTAATGTCTATAACGGGTTTGAAACGCAGTCTTTGGTTCTTTGAGAAACATTTCGCTCCCTTCAGTTGATCAAACAAGTCGTCTATCCTCTATAACGGATATCGGTTCTTGATCGTTACTCTGTTCAATTCTCGATAATCGATACAGAGCCTCATCGATCCGTCCTTTTTCTTAACGAATAACACTGGTGCTCCCCAAGGAGACATACTCGGTCGAATGTAACCCTTATCCAATAACTCTTGCAGTTGTATCATCAATTCCTTCATTTCTACTGGCGCCATACGATACGGAGCTTTCGAAATCAGTGCCGTTCCCGATGCTAAGTCTATTACGAATTCAATTTCTCTGTCTGGCAGAAGACTAGGCAAATCGTTCGGAAACACGTCTTGAAATTCATTCACTACAGATATATCTTTAATTTCTACTCCCTTTTTTTCAAGTATTTACGATGTAAGCTAAATAACCTACACATCCTTTCCTTAATAATTTCTTGGCCTGCATCATCGTAATGCAACACGATTGCTTAAGCGATGAGCTACCATAAAACACTACCTTAGACTTACTCGAAGTCTGAAGGTTCACACATTTGTTCTGACAGTCAATTATTGTAGCATAGTTATACAACCAATCCATTCCCAGTATTACGTCAAATTCTCCAAATCTAATTGGAATCAAGTCTACGCTCAGTTTATGTTCTCTAATATATGCGCGATAATTTCGATAAATGTATTCTACAGGGATTACTTCCTTATTCGCAACTTCTATGCTCAAGGGATTTTCTAATCGTTCTCGGGGTGTATTAAGTCTACTAGTAAATTCTTCAGATATAAAAGAACAGGTAGCACCTTAATCAAATAATACATATGCACTTATATCATTGATTGGGATTATACCTGACACCACATCCTTCGCAGCCATGGCTTCCTGGACGGTCATGTTAAAAGTTCTGGTGGTTGGGCGGTTGGATTGTGTCGGCCCGCTGATCATAAGATTGTTTCCTCCCCTTGTTGGCTACCACTTCCGCCACTTCCCTTCTTCGGGCAATCCTTAATACGGTACTCAGTTGAGCCGCAAGCAAAACTCCCTTGGATCTTCTTTGGCTTCGAACAGTTTGGCGATATGTGCCCCTCTTGGCCGCAGTTATAACACGTGCCCTTTCCTTTCCAGCACTCTCGTTGGTGACTTTTCCTACACTTATTACAAGCTCCACTCCTTTTCTTAAAATTTCCCTGGTGACTCCCACCTTGATTATTGTTTCTGCTGTTGTTATTCTCCCACTTTCTCTTTCCCAAATTACTTCCTCCACTACTGCTTCCTCCAGTACGATTCTCTCATCCAGTATTCTCTCCTTTCTTCTCTCTGTTGTACAAGCTCAAAGCTTCACTTCCTCCCTCGGCAATAATAGCCTTTTCCAGCAGTGTTGCAAAAGAATCAATCTGAAGAACTGACACCTTATTGAATAGCCAAGGCTTCAGTCCTTGTTCGAATCGTCTAGCCTTCCTCTCTTCATCACCAACTTGGTGCTCCGTAAATCGCGCTAGTTTGTTAAACTTAGCTGCGTATTGCGCCATCGTCATCTCACCTTATTTTAACTCTAGGAATTTCACCTCAATTCAATTCTTCATACTCTTCAGAAAGTAATTCTCGAAGAACAGCGTCTTAAATCTATCCCATGTTATCGTCCCTGCTACTGCTCTCTGCTGATTCGCCTCCCAACAATAGTTCACTTCGCCCCTCATCATGTACGTAGCAAACACCATCTTCTGATCTTCGCCCACACGAGCTATAATAAAAGCCTTCTCAATCTCCTTGATCCAGGTTTGTGCGACGATTGGGTCGGTAGTTTCCTCGAACTCTGGGGGTCCTACGCTTCTAAAGTCTTTGAAGGTTATTACTGGCACAGCCTGAGGGTTTGTGCGAATGGGTTCATTGTTCCTTGCCCTTAAGGCTTCTCCTAACAAGTCTACCAGTTTCTGGATCCGGTCAACTTGTTCCCTCTCGTTATTAACAGATTCTTCGGGTGCAGTCAATCTACGTCTTGGTGCCATGATCTGCATCATAAATTTTTATTTTATTATTACTCAGTTATATCTCTTAAGTATTTCTTTTAATAAAAAAAAAATTATAACACGTTTCTGAAATAAACTTCATTTATATTCATATGCCAAATCGTTTCATTACATGATTTTTCCCTAGCATATTTCTATAAATGTCATCACATATATCCCCCAATTTCACAAAAGATAAGGAATATACCAACATACTACCATACTACCCCTCTTACAAAAGCTTACTCGGGTTTACACCACTATCCCATATCTTACACAAAAGACTGGGACTACATCACAATATATACATCACATAAAAGACACAACTAGTACTACCACTAGACTGACTAAGGGAATCTCATCCCATCATCTCGCGCTCCACTGCGCTCTTGTACTCCATCTGTGCTATGTACGCAACCAACTCTCGACTCAAGGTATGTAGAGTCTATCCCTGTTCTGCCGGGTAGTGGTACACACCATCAAGCACTCTCTCAAATGTCGAACGGAACACGTACCCCATCTTGTTTATTTTCCTCTTCTTGCATCTGACCTCATCTTCCAGGTTATCTACTCTCTCATGGGCAGCCTCCCACTTCTACTCGAAGTGTATCCTATCCATCACCTCTAATTCCAACTGAGTACGGAGTGCTTCCTTCTTAGTCTTCTCGCTCAATTTCCTCTGTTCTACCTCTTCCAACTTTCCTGCCAGATCTACGTTTCTTGCCACTGATTTGTGAAATAAAGTCCCCATCTGAATTTCATCCTCCCTACGATAAGCAATCTCCACCTCTAACTCCTGCATAGCTAACTTCCTCTGATGGTCCTTGTCCCTCAACTTCTGGAACTCAGACTCTCTGTCCTTGACCTCGGCCTCCAGCTCCTGGACTCTGCAGTCCAACTCTAGGATACGCTCCTCATACTCACCTAACATCTGGTCCTCAAGATTGGGCCCGTACGAGTCCTCCATGGGCTCCTCCTCTGAATGCTCGTCCTCATACATCCAACTTTTCTAACCCAAACGCTTAATCGACACGCTATTGCATACAATTAACAGGTCCAAAACATCTACTATTCATTGGTTTATGTCGACGCCATGAGAATTTTGATCTCTTTTCCTTGTGTTTCTTACCCTTTATGTTTTCTATATGGAATTGTTTGATTTGAAGGGTGAGATTTTAGAAAGAGTCCGACAGAAAATGTCGACGATTTAAAAAGATTGATTTTATTGGTTCGAATTTGACAGAGCTACCAGTTGGTATGAGTTAAAATGGTTGTACCAACTAAATCGAGTTTTGAAAGGTTTTGCAATATGGCCCAATTATTGGACTCTATTTAATTGATTTTGGAAACCGAGATTCATAGAGTTTGGGGGCTTGATTAAGTGGGGGGAAGGTGTTAGGCACTCCCCGACTTACATGAAACACGGTTACCCGCACTTTTCATTACCTAATCATTGTGTATGTGTGTGTGTGTTGTAGTTAATTGGGCATAAGTACTTTATTTGAAAGTAATATTGTGATTCGTTGGACATATATACGAAGGGTTTGAATTATTAAAAAGTCCATTTTTATACAAGATATGAACATGATGTTTGGAAAATCAGTTTTCAAACCCTTTCGCTCACATAGGAATTGAAGCACTTTGATAATTCCATTTTATTCCATATTCAGCTTATTTTGATTTTATTCTCGGGATGCGAAGCATCCGCGATAAAATAATAAATATATAAGTGTCGGGCTCCTTATGGGCATGAAAGCCATCAAAGTATGCCCAGACACCACACATAGGATTTCCATTATTACAGAGATCTTAAATTCGGATAACCGTTTTAAAATCCTATATTTACAATTACAAAATTTGCAAGCTGGCTGTACAACTTAACCAAGTACATCATGGGAACTGGATCTAGATCTATTAGTTGAATCATAGATCCTGTTGCTCCTAGGCTCACAAAATATCAAATAAACAGCATGCATGATGAATATATTGCAATAAAATGAAAAACTATACTAAATGTCGCTAAACGAAAGATTCATCAGTCAAATCTTCGTACGCGCGTAGCTTATAGCTTCTAGTTTCCTTTAGATACAAATCTAGGGTCACGTGGTCACTAAATATTTACAAAAACTAGAAAGAAAAATAGATTTGTACAGATCTTAGCCACTCCATCTTCCAAGTTCAAGTTTTACAACTTTTGAACTGGTTAAAAGCTAGATCTGGCTAGTTCCAGTACAGATCTAGTCAATACAGGTCAAATATTGACTATTTACAAGAAATGAATGGCTAAAACTTCAGATCTGGCAAATATAAGCTACTAAATATATGTATATAGCATATATATATGTATTAGAGTAGGCGAAGAAGACAGATATGGAGAAATCTTACAGTATACAGTGAGAACAACTCTCGAACGTCTTTTGGCACCCCGATACTCATTTCCCACTGTTTAAAATTTGATATGTTGTAATATATATGTGTTTGAACGTCTACAAAGAAGTTTTACATAAATCAAAGTACGTTAGAGCCTCCGTTCCTTTCATAGCCTTGATTTCTCTCGTCGCGACCCTATATTTCTCTCTCTCTTCTTCTATAAGCTAAGAGTGGAGGGGGTATATATAGACCCCGATGGCCGCAGGTCTACCTATGGCTGGGCCTGGTTGGCCTTGCTCTCTCGAAGTACAGTGCACTCTGACCAACACGATGTTCGCTCAAACCTTCAAAACTTGCAATCCAAAAATTTGATAGAGGCGTGATATACCTTTCTGGAAAGCCCTTTCAAAGAGATACACAATGACATAGGGCTTGACCTTTTTTAAGTCAAGAAAGACTGTTCTATGACCAGATCTTCAAGTCTTCGCAGTCAGTTCGCTAAGCTATCTGGCGTAATTTTCACTCAGGATTGCTATGATGGTTCTGTGTGACCTTCTTCACAATAATTTGATAGGATTGGATGTTGATTTGGCAAAATAAATTTTTTGGCATCCTGGGTTTGTTCCAGGCTTGACTTTTGTCTATCTTTAGGGTTGTCTCTGAAGTTGATTTGATGATTCCTTGGGCAGTCTCCGGGGAGATTAGTTTGATGATTTCCCGGTGTTGTCTCCGGGGTTCTGGTTTGATGATTTCCCGGTGTTGTCTCCGAAGGTCTGGTTTGATGATTTCCCGGTGCTGTCTCCGAGAGTCTGGTTGGATGATTTCCCGGTGCTGTCTCCGGGTGTCTGGTTTGATGATTTCTCGGTGCTGTCTCCGAAGGTCTGGTTTAATGATTTCTCGGTGCTGTCTCCGGGGGTCTGGTTTGATGGCTTCTTGGAGCTGTCTCCGGGGGTCTGATTTAATGATTTAATCCTCCAGGGTTTTCTCTAGAGTGTGAACAGACGCTTTTGCCCTCCTGCAAGGTTAGTAACAAGAATTTGTAATTTTTAGTGTCTACAGATGCCCTTCTTTATCATGTTAATGCAATGTAATGGAATGACTAGGATAAAGATTGATAGACACTGGAAATATGTTGAATGCAAATGTAATGTAATGCATAGTATGATATGTCATGAATGTTATATGCCTCTGTGGGGTTAGCTACCATAGGTTGGATTAACACCCATTCTCTATTTTATTCTGGTGATGACTTTCATGGCTAATACCACTGTACCTTTCTAAATTTGATGTTGGGGTTATCGCCAACGCTCTCTCTTCCAGATATGCTTTATGACTTTACCTCCGTTGGGGATATTTCTCTGTTCACGAGTAACCCTCAGTAGGGAATCTTGATATTTCTCTTTACGATGGGGCTGTCACCAACAGCTTGGATTTCTATCCGGTTGATGTCGATATTCCGGCTAGGGATAGGATTCTTGATACCTACTCAAACGGTAGTTTATAATGGTTTGACCATCATTAAACCTCCCCGATGCCTACTCGAATGGTAGTTTACAACGGTCTGTATGAACTGATTTGATGCCTACTCGAACGATAGTTTACAAGGTTGACCATCACCGAACCTCCTCAAAGCCTACTGGAACGGTAATTTACAACTGTTTATCTGAACTGATTTGATGCCTACTCGAATGGTAGTATATAGGGTTGACCAACACTGCGCCTCCTCGATGCCTACTCAAACGGTAGTTTACAACGGTCGACTGAACTGATTTGATTCCTACTCGAACGGTAGTTTACAAGGTTGACCATCACCGAACCTCCTCGATGCCTACTCGAATGGTAGTTTACAATGGTCTATCAGAACTAATTTGATGCCTACTTGAAAAGTAGTTTACAATGTCGACCATCACCAAACCTCCTTGATGCCTACACAAACAGTAGTTTACAATGGTCTATCATCATCAAAACTTCTGCTTTGATGTCTCGGCTGGAGATTTCTTGAATAACATATTCCACCATCGATCCTTGCCGATGAAGATAGTTTTACATAGTCGTTCTTGCCAAGATGTTCAGATGTCATGCTGGGTTGATGCTAGTAACTTGTAATGTCAAATCCACTGATCTTGGCGAAAATAGCTTTTTAATAGTTTACACCATCGACCTTTTCTCGATGCTATGCCAGGGTTGTCACCAGCAGTTTACAACATTAGATACTCTGGTCTTCGCTGAAGTAATTCTCAACGGCCTACACCCTTGGACCCTTCCTGAGGTTGCGCTGGGGTTGTTGCCAATGGTTTGAATCACCGGATTACTCCCCGATGCTACGCTGGAGCTGCTACCAACATTTTACATAAAATTTCAAACTTCGAAGTTTGACGCCCATTTTCATGGTTTCAGGCCCTTTCTGCTCAATCGCGTAGAACCTTTTTTTGGAGATTTGACTGTTCGGCCTTAGGGGACTCTGATGTGGCTCAAATTTTATCAAGCCGAAGGGGCTGGGGCCCACCCTAGGTTTCCGCAAGTAGAGTCGTTGCAGACCGCGGGTGGATTTTTACCCCCTGCCTTTTGAAAAATCACTTTCAACTAGCAGCAACTAAAAAATCCAAAATTTTTATCTCAGATCTACTCATTTTGGGCAGCTTTTCATGAAATCCGTCACCGTACAAACGTTCTGCACAACTCCGATAACATTTACATCATTTCTTTTCAAGTTTTGACCGTTAGAACGTTAGTTTTCATGTAATATGAGTTTAAATGCAATGTATCAAATTTGTATGCATAGATAACTTAATAAAAATGAACAGACCTAGTAAGTACGTGTATTCTACTATGTTGAGCACTCTGGTATAATTTTTTTTTATTTTAGGGACAATCAATTTGTGCCCTTTTTGGCTAGTTTATTCATCCTATTTGAGGACAAATGAGCTTGGATTTTCAAATTAAAATGTACATGGTAATTTAGCTTCCGTGGTGAGCTTGATTTTGATGTTTTTCATTAAAAATGAAATGCTCATATTTTTGAGTTAGTGTGCTACTGAATGGCCACCTAGTCATGCCTATGTGCATGCGGATAGTCCGTTTTACAAAGGAGACTCTGATGAAAAAAAATTCTCGAGTCTGGGTATTTAATAGTCATACAATTTAAC
This sequence comes from Panax stipuleanatus, assembly GCA_020205555.1. Classification (NCBI taxonomy): domain Eukaryota; kingdom Viridiplantae; phylum Streptophyta; class Magnoliopsida; order Apiales; family Araliaceae; genus Panax; species Panax stipuleanatus. Next base: position 80,310,679 of record CM035126.1, read on the forward strand.
TCTACTAGGGAAGTATGTTAAACTAATGCATGTTTTTACATAGGATATGCATGATGCAATGATTTGAATTTAATGGCTTTAATTTTGAAGTGTACCTCACCCTTTCTGAGGCGATTTGGAGATTTTGTTCAGGTTATGGACCTAGATAGTCTGAGCAGTTCTCGCCGGGTTTCTTCAGGTGTTAGGAGGAGGGCTTTTGATTTCCCTTTTCCTCGTCCGACGCGGCAGCCTCGTCGGTTGACTGAGTCAGTGATTCGTCCCATTCAAATGGATAAGGCGGAGGCTATAGACGAGGAGGAGGATGTTCTGATTGAGGATCATGTCCCTCCTTCTACTACTCGTAGGGAGCTCTCAGCTATTTGCATAACAGTTCTAGATTTGCTGGATGATTTGTGATGGCATCCGTCTATTTATCTTCACGTGAACAAAGTAATAGCAGTTTTCATTTTTTTCCTTTCCTTTTTTTCCACTTTTGGGGCAATGGTTTGATCTTGATACGAAACTTGATGCAAATTCTCGGGAATTGGTTCAACATTCATTCTTTGAACCAGACCCTTCATCCGGAGTACCAAGCCATTGTCCACTTTTGCGGCTTTGAGGCCTTCTTTTCCATTCCACCCCGTCGGTGCCCATGGGGTTATCTGAGGGCTTTGTCAAAGCGCTGGTTTCACCATACTCAGTCACTCCATCTGCTGAACTTTGAGGTGATGATGACACCAATGGATTGGCAGTTCATCACTGGGATGGAGTTTTCAAGGGAGTCGGTGCCTTTGGTGGTGAATATTTCTCTAGTTGAGGTTTGATCCCTCTTGGGAGTTTCTGATACGGCTTTTAAGGGTCGGGATGTCCGTTCTGGCCCTTTGAGCATTGATGCTGCGAATGGGGTTTTGTTCGTGCCTCTGCCTGATGATTAGAGGGATAGATATCGCATCCTTCAGCGATTGTTCTTGGTCATCATCAGGGGTTGATACTTAGCAGAAAACTCCTTGACGGTTTCTTTCGCTTTGGCCAGCGCCACTCTGGTGGTGGACTGTATCAGAGAGTTTGATTGGGGCTCATTCACCTTTGCATACTTCTTTAGAGGGATGCGCCTACGCTCAGAGGGCTTGACCGAGGCTTGGCTAGACTTTTACCCATTGTTTTGGTGATTGATTTCTCCTTTATCTTTCAATTTCCCTGTGACGCCCCCAAACCCGGGTCCTCTTACCTCGGATTCGGTGCTCACGATCCATCAACAACATAAACATTCTAAGATTATTGCAGAATAATAAACTTACGTTGTTCATTAATATAAAGTCTTCATCATAAATCCCAAGGTCTCAACCTTAACATAACACATACCCTTAATATTACAAAAGGTTTACATCCAATATTAAAACTAAATACTTTCTTAGTTCATAATGAAACTACTTATGAGCCTTGCCCTTTCCTTTGTCTCTATTAGACGATCCTGGCTTAGCTGAAATAAATGTCATGATATAGCAAGAGTAAGCAACAAAATTTGCTTAGCAAGTATAAACATAAGAAGATATATCATGATAGAAATAAATTTATCACTCAAAGTTCAATAATAGAATATGATTGTAGAAGAACATGAATTGCTTTCTTATTATTCGAACATTTGAATAATAGGTTCGGAGTGGTCCACCATGACCATGAACCATAGATACAAATAGGTTCGGAGTGGTCCACCATGACCATAAACCATAGATACTGAGTGGTCCAACGTGACCATGAACATCTGTAAAGGGTGTCAGTATTCAAACTGGTCCTTTACGATTTAGTAGTCAAGGGGATTAGCCTTTCGTACCCGGTGTAATATGCATAAACATTTACTTGATAGCAACAATTGTTTCCTTGTTTCCAATAAGATGCTTCAATAACATTCTTTTCTCAGTCAAGAGTCCTTATCAAATCAATTGAATAGGCACAACTCTTTAAAACGAATTTGATTTAACAAATTTTAAACATGCTTGATCTAGTTGACATAACTAGCAATGATCCATCTCATAAGCAATGTTAAACATACTTGATCTAGCTGACACAACTAGCATAGATCCATCTCATAAATAAATTTTAAACATACTTGACCTAGCTGACACAACTAGCATAGATCCATCTCATAAGTAATGTTAAACATAATTGATATAGCCGACACAACTAACATAGATCCATATCATAAATAGTTCAACATATAGTAGAACAGGAATTCAATTTTCACTAAGTGTGATTCACAATAATTCATCAGGATGTGGAAAAATAAACAATATTTAACCACCAACATGCTTGAACAATAATAACTCGAGTTTGAGTTAGGAAACTTGCATGTTTAGCGAGCTACAACTTTCTAGCTTTAAGTAACAATCTTTGAATGACCTATCATTGATAAGGTAGATCTGTCAATTAGTATTGCGTATATTTCATCAATACGCTTACTTGTATTATTATCTCACTAATAATACATTCATAGGGTACATGCATCTAATGTACTATCATTAATTCTATAAGATATTTAATTGATCTTAGGTTAAGGATTAATAGTTAATAAGGCTTCTCTTAAGTGATAAACACTCATTAGATCACCTATATATTTAAAGTCATAAACACTCATTAATCCTATAAGATATTTAAATTCCATGAAATCTAATTTCAAGATTAAAATAAACTCTTCATTTTAATTATAAAATTATTAAGAATATTATATATATATATATATATATAATATACCCCTATATATTATATATAATATACCCCTACATTATGTCGGTACCAATTTCCTATAAATTCACCCTTTAAAATGAAACCCCAAAGACATAGCGAAAGCGAAAAGGTAGAATAATATCAATTTAGAAAATATGGGCATTCCTTTCTTTTTCTTCGGATAAGAAAGGATGGAAAAAATACCAAAAGGAAAAAAGACTCCCCCTTAAACAAAAAAGGGGTACAAAGAGGACAATTTTCTTCCCGAGGTTGACAGGTGGCGATACTGCTGGGGATTAAGGAGGGCTTAAGCCGCGATCAAACTTTTTGATTTTCATTCTGCATATGCATTTGTGTGAATGATGTTTGTGTGTGATAATTGTGTCAATATTTTAGCATTTTATTAGTGCTTCACATAAGTTATTAGTGCTTCGCACAATATCACATATTACATGCGGTGAGGACGTGAATGTATGTTGTGTGGTACCTCCATTAGGAGGCAATCCCGTCGGTTGTTTATTACTGGACTCCTCTGGATGTTTCCATTGTGAGGCTCAGGAAAGACACGACTCAGATCCACTCCAATTAAAAAATGGATGTTTTCATCAAGTAAATTGCGAAGATCTGGGAACCAATTTCAAACAGCTCGTGAGAGTACCCCTAAGATAGGTCAGCCTCTGATAAACCAAACATGCGGTGTGTTTCTTCATGCCCTATTTAATCTTCCGTGTATATAAATGACCGTTATCTAAAAAACTGTCATACATACATCTTTCATATCTTGTCATCAATTTGACTAACCCGTTGTATTGCAGGAAAAAATTAAAAAACCATTAAACTGATGTATAGCATATCATGCATCCCTGTCCACCAATATCCAGTCTAAACTAGATATCACTTTTGTGCAAATTGGTCCTAGAACCCGATCTCGAGCCAAGAAGGCCCGTTCATCACCATTCAAGATGGCTGAAGGAAGTTCATCTGAACATACCCCTATATCTTGAGATGAATTCAAAGAGTTTAAGAAGCAGATGACCGAGATGATGACTTTGTTAAAAGAACAGTGCAAAGTATCTCAGGAATCTAAACACAAGAGTTCGACTGAATCCTCTGTGCAAGGAGACATGAAAGTACCTGAGAAGGAAGGTGATACCCATACGTCCACACCTATCTCTCCCCTTGATGTTGAAGTACCCAAGGAGGCCCCAATCCAGAAGACGACACGGGAAATCATATACCTCCGGGAGGACAGAGACATTAGAGACATTAGGAAGAAAGTTAAACAGATGGAAGACGCTATCCGGTTTATGAAAGGGACAGGATCCCACGGGAGCGTAAATTATTCAGATCTGTGTATTTTCCCAAAGTCGAGATACTCGGATAAGTTTCAAGTCCCCGAGTTTGATAAATATAATGGACTGGGAGACCTATACACTCACTTGAAAGTCAACATAGGTGAACTTGGAAATTATGCCAAGGATGAGAACCTCCGGATGCAATTATTTCAGAAGAGCCTTACTGGTGAAGCCCGAACGTGGTACGCACGAATAGACAATTTTGAAGTCAGAGGTTGGGAAGATTTGGCTCATGCTTTCCTCACCCAATACAGTTTCCAATCCCAGATGGCACCTGACCGCTACCAGGTTACCAAAGTCAAAAAGCTGGGCAATGAATCGTTCAGAGAATACGTGCAGCGGTGGAGGCGAATGGCGGCCCAAGTCAACCCACCTATGGATGAGGGTGAGATGGTGACAACCTTCATTGATATTCAAGAAGCCCTTTTCTATGATAGAGTCCTCGCAAGGTTAGGAAAATCCTTCTCCGAAATAATCAAACATGGGGAAATGGCAGAAATGGGTTTGATGTCTGGAAAAATTAAGGACCTCACTGCTTTGGAAGCCGTAGCCAAGCACATACAATCGGGAAATTATGTCAGTGATCCCAAAAGAGGATCGAAGAGAAAGGAAGAAGTTGTCTATTTAATATTGCAGGGACAATCTGCCAACAAGAGCCCTAACTCGCCTATCCAGAGGCAAAACTCTTATCCTGCGAATTCTCGAAATTCTACAGCAATGAAAGTTGGGCAAAACAAGCGAAGAAGGATATTCACTCCTTTGGGAGACTCCTTGGAGAATATATTAGCGCTACTGATCGCCCAGAAGAAGATCGTTGAGTTCGCTCCACCTTCCGATCCAAACGGAATGCAATTCGATTCCAACAAGAAATGTGCCTACTATTCCAACTCGTCGGGGCATGATACTCAAGAATATTGGATGTTAAAGCACAAAATTCAAAATTTGACTGACATCGGGGAGATTATAGTCAAAGCGCCGAGCAGCCGAATGTCAACAACAACCCTCTGCCTCAGCATACGGAGGAAGAAGTCAACATGATCAGTGCCGGAAGCAGGGAAAATCGTAAATACCTAAGGAAGATGGGAGAGTTGCCCTCTGCGCATGACCCTGCAATGTGAGGATACCCTGAAGAAAAGTATGGGGTAGAACAAGACTTGGCTTCAATCAAGGCGCAAGTTGATCAGTTGGTAGAATTGGTTGTATACCAACACCAGTTGATCCGACAACTAATAAACCAAGTCCTACCAAAGCCAACCGACCCCATATCTGTCAAAGATGTTTCAACCTCTAGAAGGGATCAGATTCGATGCCAGGAGCAAAATAAATGGACCAAAAAGATAGCCCGAGAAGTAGACTGCAGAGTCGACGAGAATTTGCCGCCAAACGAAAATTTGCCCCTTTGCTGCAATCTAGGGAGGAAATTCTCTGCACCTTGATCCAGGAGGGGAAGATCATGGAATTTCTGCCACCCCTAGATCAGCGATCAAAATGTTTCAACCCTTCCAGATCCTGCCTATACCATTCAAATGCTCCTGGACATGCCACGGAGGAGTGTTGGGCCCTGCGATATTTAATCCAGAACTTGATTGAATCAGGAGAACAGGAATTGATGAACAAAACTGAGATCTTCTGCGAGGAAGAAATGAATTACCCTCGAGGACCGAGGAATTTGGAGGGTATGGTAGCGGTTATCCTCTGTATAGAAGGAAAGTCTGGCGGACCCATAACCATGAAAGGAATATCTGAGCAGAGAAACAAAGCCACTCTCCAGATACCAGGGCCAAAACCCCTGATGTTGGCTCCTTGGCCGCAACTCCCAATTCTAAGCTTGAAGATGGTACTGTTGAATTACGAAGAAGGTATAAAATTGGCACCTGACTGTACCACCGTCATACCTAGGGAGAATCCATTTTACCTCCTGGGGCGTTTGGCGAAACCAGAAACCAAGGTATTGGGGAAGGTATCTACTGGAAAGATCACAAGGTTCCTCCATAAGATGGGGCATAGTGAAGCAAGGAGGGTGAGGCAGTTGGAAGCTGAACCCTATCAAATCTCCATCCTGGATTTGGTATTAGATTCTGAAGACCATCGTCAAATTCTGATCCAAGTGTTGGAGGAAGCGCATTTACCCAAGACTATCGATACTGAGAAATTTTAGCACCTGATCAGCCATGTACTAGACAGTAATGTGATATCATTCACTAATGATGATATACCAACCGAAGGAACTGGGAATCACAAACCATTGCATATCGTTGTCGCTTCATCAGGATATGTGGTAGGTGGCGTGCTAACCGACGGAGGGTCGTCCTTAAATATCTGTCCACAAGATACTCTGGAGAAGATGAATATCAACCTAAACCGGATTCGGGAAAGCCATGTGGTGGTACGAGCTTTCGACGGATCAAGAAGGGATACCGTGGGGAAGATTGAACTTATTATGGAAATTGGCCCTTTCACTTTCAACATACCTTTCCATAGCCTGAAGATCACTACCGGGTATAATCTGTTGTTAGGACGACCATGGATCCATATGGCTGGTGCCGTTCCTTCAACTCTTCATCATCAACTGAAATATATCGTCAATGATAATCTGGTGACTGTCTGTGCAGAACCTGATTATCCTGTTCATGATCTAGGAGATATGCCCCTGATCGGCGTGAATGAAGGTGTCTAACCCGCCAGTTTTTGAGCCTTCGAAATAAGTAATTCGCGATATAAATCTGTGGGGGCCCCGGTCTTAATTTCCCGAATATCTCCTGAAGTGATGGTAGTTGGCCAAGAGATGCTTTCCCGAGGACATCGACTAGGCAGAGGATTGGGGAAAAATGGCCATGGAATCAGAAACCCCAATCCGTATACCCATGTAGTTGGGAAAGGCTGGACTCGGATATTCTAATGGATCCAGACATCAGAATCCTCACAAGCACAAGCCAGCTAATCATCTGATTCACCTCAAGCCAAACCTCAGTGAAGCATGATTTAAAGAACCATTAAAGAAGATCCCCGTCATTATCTCAAGTTTTCTGATTCCCAAAGTCAATCAGAGCGGACATCAGCAGGTTGGGGATGAAAATCCTCTCAAGGATTCGTCCCGAAAGGCCAAAGACAAGATATTTTTGGAGGAGATTCAGTTGCAATTCATGAGCAATTTTTGCCTTCCTGAAGAGGGCCTGAAGAAGTTCAGTGGGGAAAATTTGTCAAGTGATTAACCCATCCTCCCGGTCCTTAATTGGGGAAATGTAAACATCCCAAACGAGGATCCAGGGACTAGGTTCAAACCTAGTTATGGTCATCTTGGAAGACGACGACTCCAGTAGCGCGTCTATCTCCGCGACTCCTCAGGATCTCATGACCAGCAATTGGATGATCACCCGATAGATCATCCGAAAAGGGTAAAATCCAGGAAGTAATCGCTGACAGGGAGCTCTACCTTTATCTATATTTATGTCTATTTTATTTCATCTGTAGCTTGTTATTGCTAGTTGTCATTGTAACTGATGAATCTTTTTGTAATTGACGACTACTTGTATATATTTACCAATCAAGTTTTTGTCTCAGGTTTCCAAATTTGCTTAGTCCTAGACATGTCCATAACTTGCCGAATTCGAGTAATGATTACGATTTCAATATAGAATTGGACTTTGACTTGATGGGAATCGAGCAAGAGGAAGGGGATGATGACGAGGTGCCCGATGAAATCAAAGCATGGGTCAAAGATAAACCTAAACGCAACCTCGATCAAACCGCCACCATAAATATCGAAGCCCTTAACAATCCTAAAGAAATATAGATAGGGACCAACCTTCCCTCTAACCGAGAAAAAGAACTAATACAACTCTTAACCCAATTCAAGGATGTTTTTGCCTGGTCTTATGAAGACATGATAGGTCTATCCACCAATATTATTGTCCATCGACTCCCAATTAAAGAATGGTTCAAACCAGTCAAGCAAAAATTGAGGTGGTTGAAACTAGAATGGCGCTTGAAGGTCAAAGAAGAAATTATGAAACTGTTCAAAGAGGGAATCATTATGGTGTCAATGTACCCTGAATGGTTGTCCAACGTAGTCCTAGTGCCAAAATCCAGGGGAAAGGTGCGAGTATGTGTAGATTATCGAGATCTTAACAAAGCCAGCCTTAAAGATAACTTCCCAGTGCAGTTCATATCCACGTAATAATCGACAACTGATAAGTGGCCTTTATGACCACTTATTCGGATAGTAACCAGCTTGTTCTGTTGCTGAAACTCAAGTACTTTTGTGCTTTTCACGTGTTTTTCCTTTGTTTTGTAGATTTTATGTTTAGGAACTCTGTCAGTGCTTTTGAGGCCAAAAAGATGCAAAGAATGCTAAAAAGATTGATGACTTAACACTGGAAAGAAGGCAAGCGACCAAATGGGAAGGAAATGCAATCCGGACATCGTTTGGGTGGTTCACGTTCATTTCATGTTCTTGGATTGGAACTTAGTTCATTTGTAGAGCATCTTATAAGCTTTCCGGAAGATCTTGAATCATACAAATCGGAGTTCGGAGGCGAGAGTTATGCCCCGTATAGCAACGAACGTCAAACTTCACTGTTTTGGGTGTTCATTGCACAGCTGTCACTTGGAGCTCAATTTCAGCCTTCATCCATCTATTATTTCTCAATTCTCAATGAATGAAAATTGTAGATCTCTTTGATAGCTTCGATTTGACAGGTGGCAGGCCTCGTAACTCCTCCAGGATCAAAAGTTATGGCCGTTTTACTAGAGGACTCTGCAGCAGAAAAGTGTTGGCGCGGGCGAGCGGACTCTAAGACATTTTTGGGAGCGGCCGCGCCAATCTTCAGCTGTGCCAGACTTCACTTTTCAATTGCACGGGACTTGGCTTTTGATTGGGATATAAGGGGGCTCGTTTGGGGCAATAAAGAGCATCATATATTGGCCCTAAGCCCTAGCTCATCTCTTTTCTTCCTTTACCTCTTGTTTAGTCTAGATTAAGAGTAGATTAGAGAGTAGATTAGTGTTAGATTAGGGTTTAGTTACTTAGTTAGTTTCTAGGGTTAGATTAGGTTTGAAGATTGAAGCAAGTGGATTCCATTAGAGATTCAACAAGGAGCTTGAGCACTCAGATTTGCTATTTTCTATCTTTTGAATCTCTTTGCTTCCTATTTGCAATCTTATGATGTATTCAACTTGTGGATGATATGTTTGAGTCATTTATGACTTAGACCTTATTTTGAGGTTCCAATGGAATCTAATGAGTAGTCTATGTTGATTTCTCTTTCATGTTGGTTCTTATTGATTGCTATGTGATTGTCTACTGCGATTTATGCTTTCATTGCTTAATTGAGTCATGACCAATTACTGTGATAACATGTGGACCTGAAAGACGAAGTGTAGGTTTAGATCTAATCGTAGTGGCGGACGATTGTACGTTCACATGACGTTGGACGTATGATTTGTGCTTAAGATAGACATATACCGAAGCGCCGCTCGTAGTCAATAGAGAACTTGACCTTAAACCCTAATTATTTGTAAATCACATAGACATATAGTGGTTTAGGTAATATGGGTGTTCACGTGCGTTCTATCATCTGTGGATTGCACCTGTTATGGATTAGGAGCATCGAAAGATGGCCTTCTCTCACTTTTGTGTTCTTGGCTAGCAACTGTAACTATTAAGTTGACCTAATTGGAAGTATGTTGACTTAGACGAATCATTAGGGGAAATTGGAATCTCTTATCTTCATTATCTGATTCTACCTTAGGATTGCTTAGTTTAAGTTTAATTCCTTGCCTAGTTAACTTAGCTTTAATTCCAACTCTTTTTCGCCCGTTTAAATAAGACCGAAATGATTATGTACTAGTGCTTTGGCGACCTTTTATCTATTAATTCCTCGTGGGAACGATATCTTTACTTACTCTTTATTACTCGTTGGCCGCGTATACTCGCGCGTTAATTGTGTCATCTAATCGGACCAACAAGTTTTTGGTGCCGTTGCCGGGGAATTATTTGATAACTGTTTACCAACATTAGTTTAATCAAATTAGTCTTAATTTAAACTTTTTATTTTTGTTTAATTCTTTTCCTATATTCTCTTCTCAGGTACAATGGACTTGAATTTCTATCCATGGAATGGTATAAGGCAAGAGCAACCAAGGGAAGCATACACTGATCGCATCAACCCAATCGTAACACTTTCAGCACAGCTAGAGGAGCTCTCGAGGAAGCTGGATATTATTTCAACTCAACAGATTTGAGAGCCAATTTTTTCTCATGAGTATGGTGCTGGGAGCTGCATGAGCCATCAGGAGCCTATCAGTTTTGGACAGGAGCAGTATGGGGGTGGTTATTCCTACTCCGAGCCGTATCCCGCTTATCAGCCAGATTGGGGGTATCACCCAGACCCTTCAGCAGACCCTTCATCAGGCTATTATCAAGACCAATATTGGGATCCAAATCCCATTTACGCCCCCACAATGCACTTTCCAGACTCCAGTTTACGAGCCTCAATACAATTTTGAGGGTGACACAGAAAAGGCAAGCTTGGAGGAAGGAGGTGACATATCACTGAAGGACATCTTGATTGAGCAACAGAAGACAGTCAAGAATATCTATAACTGGGCAGAGCAAATTAGTAGGGCCTTGATGATAGAGGATGAGCAAGGGCAGACCCATACTGTGAGCTATCAAGATCAATACGAGCCAAGTCCAAATTTTGCACCCAAACCCACTTATCAATCCCCATGTTTACTAGGAGATCAGTCAACAATGGTCTTCATGTATGCAAGCTTAGAAAACCAAGAGGAGTTGTTTGGGAGCCAGGAACCATCAAATCAAAATTTTCAATATCAGATGGCCCCAATCAACTATGCTTCTACCAGTAAGCTTCAATACAGGGAGCCCGTGGCTGAAACAAAAAAGGAAGGATTGAACACTATATGGGGTAGCTCATTAGCATCAACAAAGGAGATCTTGGTCGAACAAGAGCAGTCAATTGAGGATCTTCAGACTTGGGTAGAGCAAATTAGCACAACTTTAAGGAATGAGGAGGTGATTGAGCAAGTAAATGAAGCTCAAGGTAGTCAAAGTCCAATGCCTCAGATGACTGAAGCTGTGAGTAATGATCCCCAGGATACTTGGTGTTATGAAATGGATGCAGAAACTGATGGAGATTCAGAAGTGCACTTGCAACTGGATGAGCAGAAGGCAATGGATATCGAGGAGACGATTGGGGATGTGGAAAATGAAAGTGAACTGACAGTAACAATTTCCCAAGAGCCTTTTCCGCCGAAGTTTGAAACGCCAGTCAAGTTTGTACACCCTTGTCCCTTTGGTAGCCACATTACAGATACGGATCTCTATGATATGAGACAGTCCGCCAGCTTCAAACCATGGTGGTCAGAAGAGAAGAGAATAGAAGAAGAGTCCGTTGTGTGGTCTATACCTCCATGCCCCGATCATTTCATCTACACAACGGAACCCTTGCCTAGCTCCCAAACCTTCAGGACGGGGAATTCTTTTACTTATCCAATGCTAGGTAGTTTAAATCTGCATCCGCTCCTACTGGGGAGCCGCCAAAGTCACACAACTATTCTGATGGATGGAGGGGTTCTCCAGTATCGTCGGGGAGTTGGGTAACAGTGGGCAGACATAGTCGAGCTAGAGGACTATAAATCAAGCGCTAGATGGGAGGCACCCCATCATTTCTCTCTCTCTTTATTTAATTCTCCATTACCTACTTCCCATCATCCCTCTCTGCATTGCTTATACGCACTTAGAGAATTTTTGGGAATTTAAATGCATATATCTTTCCATGTTCATTCTCTTGATGTAAATAGATAATATACTTTTGATAGTGTATGAGGGCTTAATAAAGGTTATATGTCTTTCTTAGTATCAATGCATGCTGCAAGAAGCCACACTAAAGGGCCAACCAAGTGCATAGGAAAAATTCTATAGAAACAAAAATCTGGCAGCCAGCGCGGCCGCTCCAAATCCAAGGCATTACCACGCGCGGCCGCGCCACATACAGACTAGACCTATCTTGGGAAAAATCCTATAGATTTTGGGGGGTACCACTTCATGTCAATTATTAGCAGCCCCCAAGCCTCAGTCCCTATAATCCCAAACCCTCAGTTCCTTAATGCAATCCCCCATCTCTTCCTTAATGCAATTCCCCCCCCCCCACGAAAAGCCTTAGTTTTTAAAACCTCCTACCTCCTCAATCCAAAGTACCAATTCCCATCCACCTCGGCCTCTCAACCTGATCAATTGAGACATTGAGTGTGGAATATCAAGTAGAGCAAGATTGATATTGAGTTAGGTTGGTTCGTTGAGTATAGTGATGAGCGGGGTTTATTTTGTCAGAGCAGAAAGAGAGACAGGGGAAACTTCTGAGAGGGCGCCAATTCATTTCATGTAGCATCAGAAGCCGAATAGGGGAGTTCCTTTCTTTTTACCTTTACCTTCAATGAGGACATTGAACATTTTAAGTTTGGGGGTATTGGTTTTGTTTTTGCATGTAGTTAGTTCATTTCATGTTGTGTCAGTTCATTTAGTGCATGTAGTGTTAAAATTTGTCAAAATTTTAAAATTTTTGCATTCTGTTTTGCATTCTGTGTTAGGACATTTTGCATGAATCCAGTTTCAGTTGGTGAGTTATGTATGTTGCCTGTGAAGAAACTGAAATCTCTTGATTGTTGAACTGATTTGAGACTTAAGCCTGATTTCATGATCATATATGTAAATCCTTACCTGTCAAATACTGTGTAACCAGTAAGCACGATAGAGTAAATACCATGATATGCTAAGTTTAAATGTTTACATACTTGTCTTCTGGTGGAAAAACTATGTTTTAATAAAAGAGTTTTAGTTCGCATATAATAATAACTAGACTGTTAAAAGCTTAAGTTTGGGGGAAACAGGGGACATGCATGATTTAAGCGGGGAGATGGAGCGTAAGACGCACTCCCTTAAAGAAAAAGAAAAAGAAAAAGAAAAAGAAAACAAAAGAAAATGCATTGAAAAAGAAAAAAATATATAGAATAAATACTTCGACTACGCCGAGTTCTGTGGCCTTTGATATTCGAGCAAGTAAGCCCTAGGGGTGTCTCTACACCCAGCGCCCTAAGGCCGTCTGGTCTGGGAGTCATTGGTCGAAAGCGCGCTACATGGATATCATTAAAAAGCCTAAGAGAACTAGGCATTGCACAGTCGAATGTGTACACGGGAAAGTGCGAATACGCCCTCGTGAGTAATAAAAGCTTAATGAAAACCCCCTGTTGACTCTTAACTCTAGTAATACATGGTCTTAGTTAGAACTTATATGATTTACTGTTTTTCTTAAGTTAAAGCTTGTTTTTCCCCTAAGAAGAATAGTATGTGAGTTATTTATCTGAATGCATATCTAATGGTTGCTAAGCACACAATGCACAATACATCAGTGCTGACAGTTTTGGATTTGCATAATATGCCTTATTGTCTTGTTTTAGGTAGCTTATCTGTTGGACTATCTCGTGGTTTTCTGAGGCATTGCTTTGAAAGTTCAATGCTGGCTGGGAACTTGGATTCGCATTCATGATAGCGTAGGTTGCATACATTGTAGATACTGCATTGCATCTTTTGTTTAGTTTTGTTTTGGTTGCTTGAGGGCAAGCAACGTTTAAGTTTGGGGGTATTTGATAAGTGGTCTTTATGACCACTTATTCGGATAGTAACCAGCTTGTTCTGTTGCTGAAACTCAAGTACTTTTGTGCTTTTCACGTGTTTTTCCTTTGTTTTGTAGATTTTATGTTTAGGAACTCTCTCGGTGCTTTTGAGGCCAAAACGATGCAAAGAATGCTAAAAGGATTGATGGCTTGACAATGGAAAGAACGCAAGCGACCAAATGGGAAGGAAATGCAATCCGGACATAGTTTGGGTGGTTCACGTACATTTCATGTTCTTGGATTGGAACTTGGTTCATATTTTGGAGCATCTTATAAGCTTTCCTGAACATCTTGAATCATCTAAATCGGAGTTCGGAGGTGAGAGTTATGCCCCGTATAGCAACGGACGTCAAACTTCATGGTTTTGGGTGTTCATTGCACATCTGTCCCTTGGAGCTCAATTTCAGCTTCATCCATCTATTATTTCTCTATGCTCAAAGAATGAAAGTTGTAGAGCTCTTCGATAGCTTCGATTTGACAGGTGACAGGCCTCGTAACTCCTCCTGGATCAAAAGTTATAGCCATTTTACCAGAGGACTCTGCAGCAGAAAAGTGTTGGCGCGGGCGCGCGGACTCTAAGGCATTTTTGGGCGCGGCCGCGCCAATCTTCCGCTGTGCCAGACTTCACTTTTCAATTGCACGGGACTTAGCTTTTGATTGGGATATAAGGGGGCTCGTTTGGGGAAAGAAAGAGCATCATATATTGGCCCTAAGCCCTAGCTCCTCTCTTTTCTTCCTTTACCTCTTGTTTAGTCTAGATTAGGAGTAGATTAGAGAGTAGATTAGTGTTAGATTAGGGTTTAGTTAGTTAGTTAGTTTCTAGGGTTAGATTAGGTTTGAAGATTGAAGCAAGTGGATTCCATTGGAGATTCAACAAGGAGCTTGAGCACTCAGATTTGCTATTTTCTATCTTTTGAATCTCTTTGCTTTCTATTTGCAATCTTATGATGTATATTCAACTTGTGGATGATATGTTTGAGTCATTTATGACTTAGACCTTATTTTGAGGTTCCAATGGAATCTAATGAGTAGTTTATGTTGATTTCTCTTCCATGTTGGTTCTTATTGATTGCTATTTGATTGTCTACTGCGATTTATGCTTTCATTGCTTAATTGAGTCATGACCAATTACTGTGATAACCTATGTGGACTTGAAAGACGAAGTGTAGGTTTAGATCTAATCGTAGTGGCAGGCGATTGTACGTTCACATGACGTTGGACGTATGATTTGTGCTTAGGATAGACATATACCGAAGCGCCGCTCGTAGTCAATAGAGAACTTGACCTTAAACCCTAATTATTTGTAAATCACATAGACATATAGTGGTTTAGGTAATGTGGGTGTTCACGTGCGTTCTATCATCTGTGGATTGCACCTGATATGGATTAGGAGCATCGAAAGATGGCCTTCTCTCACTTTTGTGTTCTCGGCTAGCAACTGTAACTATTAATTTGACCTAATTGGAAGTATGTTGACTTAGACAAATCATTAGGGGAAATTGGAATCTCTTATCTTCATTATCTGATTCTACCTTAGGATTGCTTAGTTTAAGTTTAATTCCTTGCCTAGTTAACTTAGCTTTAATTCCAACTCTTTATCGCCCGTTTAAATAAGACCGAACTGATTATGTACTAGTGCTTTGGCGACCTTTTATGCATTAATTTCTCGTGGGAACTATATCTTTACTTGCCCTTTATTACTCGTTGGCCGCGTATACTTGCGCGTTAATTGTGTCATCTAATCGGACCAACAACAACACTGCACAGTTCGAGATGTATTCTTTCGCTGATTGCTTTGCCGGATATCACCAGATCATGGTTGCTGAAGCAGACAGGGAAAAGACCGCCTTCATTACCCCTTGGGGAACCTTTTGTTATCGAAGACTAGCTTTTGGCCTTACCAATGCTGGTGCTACTTATCAAAGGGCCATGATGACCTTATTCCATGACATGATGTATAAAGAAATTGAAATGTATGTTGATGATATCATCGTAAAGTCCCGACAGGCTGAGACCATTGCACCCATCTTTGTAGGTTGTTTGAACGACTTTGCAAGTTCAAATTGAAGTTAAACCCAGCGAAATGTGCTTTTGGTGTGAAAACCGGCAAACTGTTGGGATTTCTCGTGAGCAACCGGGGCCTTGAATTGGATCCTGCAAAAATTAAAGCCATCATAGAAATGCCTGAGCCAAAGACCGAGAAGGAAATCTGAGGTTTCCTAGGAAGAATAAACTTCATCAGCCGGTTCATATCGCAGTTGACAGCAGCCTGTTAATCCATTTTCAAACTGTTAAGGAAGAACTCTTCGGGAAAATGAAATAAAGACTGCCGGAAAGCTTTCCACACCATCCAGAAGAGGTTGATTGAAGCGCCTATCTTGGTACCCCCAAGGGATGGAATTCTATTGGTCATGTATATCTAAGTCAACTCCAATGCTATGGGTTGCCTATTGGGGCAGAAAGATGACATGGGGAAAGAAAGAGCAATCTATTACCTCAGTAAACGCTTCAGCAGCGGAGAACAGAAATATACCCTGATAGAAAGAACCTGCTGTGCATTAGCTTGGGCAGCCATGAGGTTATAGCATTACCTACACGGCCATACCACTTATCTCATATCGAGGATGGAGCGTTTAAAATACATCTTCAGCAAGCCAATTTTGAGCTGCCATTTATCCAAGTGGCAGTTAATCCTTCAACAATTCGACATCATCTATGTAACCCAAAAGTCCATTAAAGGGCAAGGGATTGCGGATCACCTGTCGGCTTCACCAGCAGATGGTTTTGAGCCTCTGGAAATATATTTCCCGAAGGTGGAAGTGTTGACTGTTCAACTGATCGATAAAGAGGATCAAGATCAATTCTGGAAAATATGTTTTGACGGCACATCAAACGCTGAAGGCGCTGGAGCCGGGGAAGTCCTGGTATTTATTACGGGAGATCAATAACCCGTGGCAACCAAGTTGTATTTCAAGAACTCTAACAACGCCGCAGAGTATAAAGGGTGCATTGTGGGGTTAAATCTGGCACAATCTGTGGGAGTAAAACGTTTAGCGGTGTTTGGAGATTCGGAGTTAGTTATCAAACAGTCTACCTGGGCATACAACACCAAGGAACTGCATTGACTGCCGTATCATCGACATGTCCTTAGATTGGCAGGGGAATTTGAAGACATTGCCTTTATACATATCCCCAGGACCAAAATGATTTTGCTGATGCATTGGCCATATTAGCTTCACTTGTAAACCTGTTAGCAAGAAGGGGAATGCCAATCATCACCTTCACTGTGAAGAATACACCATCATATGGAAACAATGTAGGGGAGATATCAAACAAAATAGCACCTGCTGGATCACTTTGGTACCACCATATAAAAGAATATTTGCGAGATCAGTCAACCCCTGAAGGGATGAGTGAAGCCGCAAAGATGCGAATACAGAAAATGGCCATGAATATCTACCTAAGTGGATATGCTCTCTATAAGAGATACCCAGGTGTAGGACTACTAAGATGTCTCGACAAATATCAAGCCTAGCGATTTATGAATGAAGTACATGGTGGAGTGTGCGGAGCACATATGAGTGGACCTCTGCTTGCCAAGAAGATTCTGAGGACAGGACACTACTGGATATCCCTCAAAGAGGATTGTGATGATCATGTCAAGCGTTGCTATCAATGCCAGATCCACGCCAACATTATTTATGCGCCTCCGAATCAGCTACATTACATGACATCACCATGGCCTTTTTCCATGTGGGGAATGGACGTAATAGGACCAGTTGAGCCTAAAGCCAGTAACGATAATTGATTCATCTTCACTTTGATTGAGTACTTTAACAAGTGGGTCGAAGCAGCTTCTTTCCCCAAGGTCACCAAGGAGGTCATCATTGGTTTCATTAGAAACAACGTTATCTGTCGGAATAGACAACTCGAGATTATCATATCAGACAACGCGAGGAATCTGAATAATGAGATAATGAGGGAACTGTGTAGTAAGTTCAATATCAAACACCTCAATTCGATTATTTATCGTCCAAAAATGAACGGAGCGATGGAAGCGGCTAATAAAAACATCAAGAAGATAATGATGAAGATGCCAGTAAATCACTGTGGATGGCCTGATCTATTGCCGTTAACCCTACTTGCATACCGAACGTCGACTCGAACCTTGATTGGGGCAACACCCTACTCACTTGTATATGGTATGGTGGTTGTACTTCCTGTAGAAGTGGAGATGGAATCAATGAGAGTGATGTTGGATGCCCAGATAGAGGAAAGCCAATGGATACAAGATCGATAAGATCAGTTGTCCCTGATAGATGAAAGGAGAGCTGCTGCTATCTTTCACGGTCAACTCTATCAACAGCGAATATCCCAATCTTATAACAAGAAGGTGCGGCCTTTGGAATTTAAAGAGCATGATTTGGTGCTAAAGAAGATCATTTCGGGCCAGGATGCAGCTAAAGGAAAATTTTCCCCAAATTGGGAAGGACCTTTTCTTGTAAAAGCAATCCTATCGAGCGGAGCTTTGAAATTGGAAGAGATGAAAGGTGAGGAATTCCCGCAATTGATCAATCCCGATTCGGTGAAATGGTATTATATTTGAAACCTCTTTCACTTTCAAACTGGACTACTATGTCTTGTTAAAAAAAAGAAGAAAAGAAAAAAAAAGAAAATAACGAGAAAATAAATGAAAAATATAAAAAAATATATCAAGTCTAGTTTTTCAGGTCTGAGCCTAAACTACGAAAGACTTGATCTCCTATCTATAGGAGTACGTAGGCTGCCATTTATGGTGCGGTCTGACCCTTGGAAAAACATCCAAATCCTATCAAATCAAACTCAAACCCAAATAAACCCCTTTACAAATTGTTCAGGTCTGAGCCTGAACTACGAAAGACCTGATCTCCTATCTGTGGGAGTACGTAGGCAGCCATTTATGGTGCGGTCTAACCTTCAAAAAATTCAAACACCTATTATTCAAATCCTAACCTATACAGAAATCAAAACCGTATCCATAAAGCCCACCTAATCGATGGCTCATACGAAGAAGACCTAGCGACATCTCAGCATCACTCCCACCGAATTTGATGCCACATGACGGGACCAGTTTTATGTCGACATAATAAATCATGAAGCGAAAATGGTAACAGTGGACATGGCTAGACATGCTTAAACAAGGGAAGTGAACTGAACTTGTTTCTTTTTAATATATACTACTGTTTAGAATACAAAAGTTGATTCTAACCTATGACAAATGATAATAACAAAGTCTATACAGGGAAATAAAATAAAGCTATAAATCAGTGGTGAGACGAGCCAACTTAGACAAATATCCAGCAGTCTCTGCAGTCGGGGGAGCATCTCTAAACTCGTGCTCCAGCATATCAACCCGTCTCAGCATCTCTGTTGCCTTACGAAAAACCTCCTCTCGACTCTGCACTACACCCTATACGTGACCAATGAGTCCATCTGAGAAAGTTTGGGCCTCATCTCTGTCAACGAGGGCCTGGTCTCGAGAAGCACGGGCTGCATCTCTCTCAGTTATAGCAACATCATGACCAGCTACGGTGGTTAACAGCAGAGCCCGAGCCTGATCCCTCTCAAAGGTCACCAGGTGAAGCTGCCTATCCATCGCCTCCATGGAAACTGAGGCCGAACGCGGGACAGGGCTAACTAAAGAAGATGTCAACTCTGCAAATAAAGCATCCTCAGTCGGAGATATAGGATCCTCCATGGGCTCCTCACCATCTGTGGATCCAACATCATCCCCGGATAAAGACCCTGGCTCAATCTGGTTTACCATGTCTGGTGCCAAATCAGACTCGAGCCAAGCTGAATACTCTGCTGAACGGCCCGGATGGCAATCTCTAAACTCTGTTGTCTG
Organism: Panax stipuleanatus; assembly: GCA_020205555.1. NCBI lineage: Eukaryota > Viridiplantae > Streptophyta > Magnoliopsida > Apiales > Araliaceae > Panax > Panax stipuleanatus. Next base: position 80,330,314 of record CM035126.1, read on the forward strand.
TCGATGAGACCAGAACCCATAAGCTCGAGCCAAATCAGCATCGATAATTGAGCAGTTGGGGAAGCAATAATCCTCAATCCCCTCAAATGCATGGACCTCCTGGTACTGATCAAACTGACCCATCACCGCCAGAGGATGATAGGTCATCACACGCCTCAAACACGCCAAGGGGAGGAAATCCAGGTCGGCTGCAAGGGTGATGAAACTTAGAAAGGAGAAATACCCAGAATACATGACTATAGCAAAAGGCTCCTCCACGGTCCCCAGAAATGAAGTCTAGTACGCCTCATCGACACAAGAAGTCGGGCGATATGAGTAGACCTGGGACAAGCCATGTCCAAAATAAAACCCGTGACGACGAAGCCGCCCGATCGGTTTGAGGTGCGTCATCAACCAGATATATAGGAGCACGGGGCTACCTCTGAACTCCTGATCCCCGGCAGTATGGCAGATAGAAGCTGATATCAATGTCTCGGCCAGAATAAGGGGAAGTATAGTAAAGTCATCTCTGAGAGCCCTAACAGCCATCGACATCGCCACATCCAGATGGTCAGTATAAAATAGCATGTATAGATAGACTATGAGGCACATAACCATGGCATCCACTCGGGCAACGTCCCATCTCTCCTCTAAAATAGCAAAGTCTCCGTAATAAATGGCGAAAATATCCGCAGAAGCGAAGTGATTGATCATAAAGTTCATGGAGATAACGTGGCTACCACCCACCTCGGCCAACACAACTGCCCTCCTAAGTCCAGTCATCGTCATGAACTGGCGGCGCATATGGCCAAAGGCCATCCGAGCACATGGCCCCTCCATCGATAAACCCGAAATACAACCATACTCCTCCAAAGTATGAGTCAACCAGGCCAAGCCGAACCGGAAGACATGACACTCAGGAGTCCAATACCTGAGTATCCCGACAATAAATCCCTCTGGAACCTGAAAGGACAGTAGAGACATGGAGTGGCCTAATATGCGGCTGATAGCGACAAGGTCGATATATAGCAACTGATCATACGAAATCCTCAAACTGGTAGCGATATGGCTAGGAGGAAGGTGATCCAAACGCGCCACAGCGGAGGACGACATCTGTAAAAATTGTGTCAATAAAACCATACAGGGGTCATTCTCTATCCAATCATTTAAATATATCTGAAGCATGCATCATAACAAGTGATAAAATAGCATGTGCGATGAAATGAATAGAAAACATTCTATATAGATATTTTCCAAGTACATTAGTTTCATAAACATCATTGTCATACCTATAATACATGTCAAAACTAAAAAGTAAAAAGTAAAGGATACTGGGGCACAAATGCCGAATGACTAACAGATGACCTATGGGTTCATCGCCTCGTCGAAATCACCCAGGAAGGTGGTGGTATCATCAAACTGGTCAACCTGGGGTCGTCTACCAGGAATGGGCACATCCTGCGGATCTAGGCGATAAAGCGTCTCCTGCATATCAGGGTGACAAGTGAATGGATCATCTCTATCACAATCGCCACCAAAACCTGAGGGTCCAGCACCATGAGAGCCACCACCGCCTGACGGTCCGGTCTCATGACCCTGAGAAGCAAAAGTACTAGCTAAGGATGGGTCCAACCATTATAGCGACAGTAGGCCGACAGCTGCTTCAACTGAAGTCTCAAATTAGAAATATGAACATGATGAGAAGGCTTCTGAAAATATGATATCCATTCCTTCATCATGAGTGACCTTGGGACCATGTCTCCCAAGAACTGGGTAGCACGTGTCTGAGCTCCTATCTTACGTGGCCCCCACCAGGCAATAAAGTCCTCAGAAGTGATCAGATCATCGGATAAGTGAAAACCATCATACCCCATAGTGGGAATCGATGCAGCCGACGAAGATAAAGGCCAAAAGCGCTGAGCCGGAGGAAGAAAAGCAAGGCAAATCTCCCCAGTGATGCATCGAAAAATGCGCTCCCCAAGGTAGAGCTCCCAACCTCCATCAAAAAGGAATGGAATCCGGCGAGTGGATAACTGAAACTCTGGCCCTGTAGGCAAACCATACTCAAATCCCTCGACAAGTGCTCTCCGAAATATGGAAGCCACACTATGTCTCGAGCTACCAGTGTCTCTAACTGAAGACGAGCATGGGTAAAGCCCTCCGCGATCGGGACCTCCAACAAAGTAGACTGATGCTATCTACGTCCCCGAGGATAAGTGTCCAAGCCTAAGACAGAGATGGGGCGAAGACATGGAAGCCTTTCGTAATCGCAGAACTGTCAATGCAAAATAACCCTACATTAGTTGTGGGAAGAAGATAAACAAATCAAAAGTCAAATAAATGAAATTTGGTCAAAAGGACAAACCAGAAGAAATGGATAAAAATCGACCTAGGCATCGGTAATTCCCTTGGATCGCAGTCGCATCCCATGCAAAAAGAGAGCTAATGTAAACGATCCCCAATCGTAGTCCCCAATACAGCCTACGTCTCGAACAACCCCTACCAAGCTGAAGGGAATAGTGGAGAAGTTGATCGCAATAAAACAACCCCTCAAGATGGTCAAGAATAGAAGCCGCAAGATGCGATCCCTCTCCACCAAATCGGCAGGCAGCAGCTGCTGCAAGATGCCTTTAGAAGCATCGACGCCCAAACATCCCAACCGAATACTACGAGCCTTAAAGGCTCGCTCTTGAGAAAAAAACCCTAGGAGGGTGCGCACCGTGGTCGAAGTGATAGACGGCTCCAAGGGCACCCTATCCCCCGTAAACACTAGACTAGTGATGTATCTCCAATCCATGGGAGTCATCATAACCTCGCAGTCTAGCAGATGGAGAGACTGACTCTGATGAAACCATCGCTCGGACAAAGGTCACAAGTAGCCCCAAGGGCAGCGACGAGGAGCAATGATGAAGAAAGCCTCAAATCCCCAAGAATCCAAGACCGCCCTGTACTCGGAATGTAGCGAGTGATACAGAGCGTATATGCTGAACAAGTTACTTTTAGGCTGGGTAAACTCTGGAACCTGCACGACCTTAAGGTTAAGAAAACCCGTCTGTAACAGAAAGGAGAAATGAAAACAAATAATAATGTACCTCATTCGCATGCAAGTGAATGGAGGGATGGCTGCTAAGATCCGTACCCAGTAAATCTGGGACATCTACCTCAAGGCCAGGAAGAAATCTAGGCATAGTAGGGGGCTGAGGTGGAACCTCAGGCTCAGGAATATCCTCCTCATCCACAAGAGGATGGTCCTCCCCACAAGGTCGATGTGCTAGCTTTGTCAATCGATGTACCTGTCTGCTGATCTGGGAACAGGAACCTCGGAAGGTGCTCTACGTCGACGAACTCCAGATGAAACCCGCTGAGATGTAGTATGACTGGGTCCCGCAGAATCCATATCTGAACAATGAGTTCGTAGGAACCAAAGCCAAGTCAGGTATATTCCTACTTTATTTTAAATTGCAAATTAAATCCATGAAATATAATTTAGGTCATCACATCAAGCATGTCCTACATGTGCCATTATATGTGTACATTATTTTAATCGCATCCTAGTATATCTATAAAGGTATCTAGGACCCTGACGTCTGGCTCATGATTTTTTTTTTCCAGAGTCTCCTCTATAAAATGGACTATCCACATGCCCGAAGCATGTATTAAATCACCCTATGAGGGTATACCATCACAACCAAGCATGTAAACATCAATTTAAACTGTTATTCTAGCACATAATGTATGTCTAGATTAACTGATAAATGATAACATATCGCATCTATACGGTCCATAAGATGATCTGTAGGCATGCATTGCATCATAAAAATGTTTATCTAGCTGTCTATGCATATATGTTAGATATAATGCCTTTAAGAAAGGAAATACAGGTTTTCACCAACAAAAACACGAAAAAGCGGAGTCTAGACGTTACCCGTAGCACGTAGAAGAAATGTACGGTGGCGGATCGCTCCAAATCAAGCCGGAATTGAGTAAAAATGAAGAATAGCTCTATTTTTGTATAGAGAAAATGAAGAAATCCGAATAGAATGGGTGAAAATGAGGCCTCCCGAGGGTATAAGCTCGATTAGGGGCAGCCTTGACCATGGTTGCTCCAGTCACAACCATATATGCTGCTGCCATATGTGGGCCCTGCGGCCTCTCGATTGGTAAGGCGATGTCCGAAACGTGTTATTTTGGGTTCAGAATGGTCACATTATGTAAGATGATACCTTTATGGGATAGTTTTAAGGGTCGAAAACCCTACAAATCCTCCGAAATAGTAGAAGTTCGGCGAAGACAAGAAATCCCGACGTTGAACGTTGGAAGACCCAGAATTGGTCAAAATCAATACTGCATCTCAGAGTCCACCGGCAACGAACCAGTGAAGGCATTGGCTAGACCCTCGACGATGTAATATACTGATAATGAATCAGAGAAGGCGTCATCTCGACCCCTGACGATGTAATCCACCGACAATGAACTAATGAAGGTGTCGGCTCGACCCCCGATGATGTAATCCACTGACAATGAATCAGTGAAGGCGTCGGCAAATCTCCGATGATGTATTCCGTTGGCAACAACCCTACGTAGGTCGGCAAATCCCCGATGATGTAATCCATTTGCAACAACCTTACGCAGGTCGGCAAATCCCCGATGATGTAATCCGTTGGCAACAACCCTACACAGGTCGGCAAATCCCCAATGATGTAATCCATTGGCAACAACCCTACGCAGGTCGGCAAATCCCCGATGATGTAATCTGTTGGCTATAACCCAGTGAGGGCATCAACATGATCTCGATGGTGCAATCCGTTGACTACAATTCATCGCAGGTCGGTTTAATCCTGATAATGTAATCCTTAACTTCCCTAGTCGGTGAACTAACCCTTCTCTAAATCTCACATATCATCACATCGATTATACATGATATTGCATCATCAGATATACCTTGTCATGCATTCTCCGTGTCTATTAATCTTTGTCGTATTCATTCCACTACATTGCATAAACATGACAAAGAGGGGCATCTGTAGACACTCAAAATTTTTCTTTTCCTGTACTAACCTTGTAGAAGGGCAAAAGCATAATTTTACTTCAGAGACAACCCCGAGTTAGGGCAAAAGAGCCGGGTCATCTTGGAGACAACCTCGGGAGTGATGCAGGGGACCAATGACGTCCGAACATACCATGAACCGATCAAGGATCGACAAGATGAGACAGTGATCACCGGAAACCACCTCAGCAAACCTCGAATGGCGTGCCATCTGAGACGAGTCAGCTAACTAATATCTAGACCTGGTGAATATATCTCAGCAACGAGTATCGACTTCTCGAACCCTAATACAGTCAGAATTAATCTATTCCCTCTACATTCATCAAAGACTGTCCGAAAGGTCAAGCGGCGGACGTCAACTTCTGCTGAACTGGGACCGAAGGACCACCTGCCGAGCTTGTGTCTAGCCGCGACCACATAACTTCGGCCTTGACCATAACTACGGCTATCCGCAACCACATACGTGGCTACCTCCGGCAGCTTAAAACCCCCACACTAATTCTTATTAGAAGAGAGAGAGATACATTTTAGAGAGAGAATAGACATTCTAGAGAGAGTGGTTCGGGTGGAATACTAAAAGACCAACTTGAAGCTTAATCATCCCATCTAGCACATACTTGAAGCCCCACTAGTGTTATAAGTTCATCTCAAAAGTTAAAATGCTTGTTCACGCATCCCCCAAGGTGAAATAACGCACTTTCTAGCTTCGGTTCCTTGTAAATATTATTCAAATGATAGATTAATGAGATATCTTATTTGAATATAGTTAAACTTGTTGTATTTTAAGCATATTATGTAATAGTTGATATATTTTACGTATCTATCTGTTATATTGTGCTTATATAACAGATAGATACGTAAATCTAAGCCTAATCTAGCCCTTGAGAGGTTATTTAAACTTTAACCCGTGTGCTAGAATGGCTTAGATTCATGGTATATCTATAGATTTGTTATTTTAAATGGTCCCGGTTATCCCATATAACCCTAAATTTATATTTAGAGGTAAAAGGGAGGCCGAAATGGCTTAAATGGTGATTTCAATCGATGAAATCATCCAATATCGAAGTCATGGACATTATGTGTATTTAATATCGTACAAATCATGTGAGCCTAAGAATCCCGATGTTGAGATCCCCGAATGGATCCGACTTGCTACCCACGATGGACCGATTTTTATAATGTAAACGCTTTAAATAACAGAAATATCGTTGTACATGTAATATTTGGATCTTAAAATGAAATCAAGGGGTTAGTCTCGAGAGATCGGATTCAAGATCCCGTGATAGTGAAAACCTTGATTGCGGGAGCTCGGTTCATCGAGATAGCTTACATGCCCGATGATGATTCGACCCTTTTTTAACCCTTTTGTATGCATATCATCAAAATGATTTTTAATAAAACCGCAAAGATCTTTTGATGAATAATAAAGTGATTCGGGGTAGATCTTGTAATAAACGTAAAGAATAAAAGGAAGTATCGAACTCCTCGATTCCTAGTCGGGCAAAGGATTTGAAAATCTTACTTTCTAAAACATCATTTCAATTCATATATCTTGTTAAAAATGAACTTTTCATTAAATCAAATCTTTCGTACCTAAGCGCAAAAGAGGTACAACACTACTTTCAAGTCACCCAAAATAAAGACTTAGGAAAAACTAATAAAACTTGCAAAAAAAAAACACACACACACACACACACATACACACTTTGTGCATAGAAAATCAATAAGATGCGATACCGTGCTTGCACGGGAGTCGAGGGGTGCCTAACACCTTTCCCCCGCTTAACCTAGCGCCCGAATTCCATGAATCTCGGGTTTCAAGACCAATAGTTTGGAGTCACGCATTGGACCATCTTGTGAAAACTATTAAAACTCAGATGAGTTGGTACATCCATTTCCAAAATACCAACTGGCGACTCTGTCTCATTCGCTCCAATCATCAAAATTAAATCAATATTTTTAAAATCGTCGACACTTATGTCGGTACCAATTTCCTACTCACCCTTTAAAACGGAACCCCAAAAACATAGAGAGATCGAAAGGGTAGAATAATATCAATTTAAGAAATATTGGCATTCCTCTCTTTTCCCCCAGATAAGAAAGGATGGAAAACAACACCAAAAGGAAAAAAGACTCCCCCTTCATCAAAAAAGGGGAACAAAGAGGACAATTTTCTTCTAGGCGTCAACAAGGATGCTTCGCATCCCGGCAATCAACATCCAAATAAAGCTGAATGCTGAATAGAATAAAAATGGAAGTATCAAAAGGATTCAATTCCTATATGAGCGCAAGGGTTTGAAAATCATCTTTCAAAATGTCATTTTCATATCTTGCCTTAAAATGGAATTTTCAAACACATCAAACCCTTCGTATATAGGTCCCACGAAGCACGACACTACTTTTTAATCAAACACGTACGCTTAATTACTTCCAGCACACACACACACAAGCACATTGCAAATAAAAAAGGGAAAATTGAAAAGATGTGGTAACAGTATTTCACAGAAGTCGGGGGGTACCTAACACCTTCACTTCGCTTAACCAAGCCCCCCGAACTTTAAGAATCTCGGTTTCTAAGGCTAAGTTTTGACAGCGTCCAGTAATTGGGCCTACTTGCAAAATCAAACAAAACTCGGTTGTGTTGGTACAACCATTTCAAATATACCAACTGGCGACTCTATAAACCTTTCAAATCGTTAACATGCTACATGTTGGCCTTTTCCTAAAAAAATTTACCCTTTATAAAATAGATAAGATAAACAAGGGTAGAAAACCAAACAATTAGGGAAAGGAAGATCTATCGAAAGATTTTTTTTCTGACGTCGATAGGTGGCGACTCTGCTAGGGACAGTAGAGGGCTTAAGCCACACTTCAAATATTTTCAAAAATTCCCTTTTTATCTGCATGTGCGTGGATGCTGTGTTTATATTGAATGGATATAAATAAATGTTTTACTACTTTAAATATTAGTGCTTCGCACAATGTCATCATTTCATACGGTGAGACATGTTGTATGTGAATGTATGTTGTGTGATATCTCCACCAGGAGGCAAACCTATCGGTGATTGATTACTGGACTCAAAGGAGATTAATCCTACGAGGCTCAGGAAAGACGCCACTAAGATTCACTCTAATTGAAAGAACGGATTAATTTCCCATCTAGTAAATTGCGATAATCCTGGGACCTTAATGTCGAAAAGTCGTGATAATAGCCTAAGATAGGTCAGCCTCTGATAAACCAAGTCTGAAGGGGAGTCTCTTCATGCTTTCCCTTTTAATTCAATGTAAATTTTGATTCTATGTAAATATCAAATAAATGTAAATATCATTCCATTCCCTATCAATTCCATTATTGTACAGATATCAAATCATGTCATCAAAACAACTGACCCCTGTTTTGCAGGAAGATAAAAAAGCCCTAAAATAGACACATTGCATAGCATACCTACTTTTAATGACTAAACTACCTAATCGTCTCGTTGGTAAGAGTAGTCCCATTACTATATCTAAGAAAGCACAAAGCCTATCCACCGACATGGCAAAAAGTGCCTAACATGAATCAGGTTCCGTATCTCGAAAGGAGTTTGAGGGACTTAAGAATCAAATAACAGAGTTGGCTATCCTCCTAAAAGAACAAAGTAAAAACACTCAGGGCCAGGCAATGCCCAATTAAACAGAGTCCTTCTCACAGGGTGGCAATCAAAGTGCTGACAAAAAGGGGGAAACGCAGATCCCTGAACCTCGTTCCAGTGGAAGAACCAACAAACCCTGAAATCACAAATGTAAGGGAAGACCGAGAAACTGGGGATATAAGAAAGAAAGTCCAATAAACAGAAGAAACCATCTGGTTTATAAAAGGACCTGGATTATTTGGAAGTGTTAACTATACAGATCTCTACATATTCCTAGGGGCTTGTTATCCATAGAAGTTCCAGGTCCCGAATTTTGAGAAGTACAATAGGGCAAGCGATCCATATACACACCTGAAAGTATACATTGGCGAGCTAGGGTCTTATACTAAAGATGAAAGCCTCAGAATGCAGCTTTTCCAAAAGAGACTCACTATAGAGGCTAGGACATGGTACGCCCAACTTGACAATGTTAAAATCCACAGCTGGGAAGAGTTAGCCCACGCCTTCCTAAATCAGTACAATTTTCAATCACAAACGGCACCGGATCAATACCAAATGACTAAAGTTAAAAAGCATTGTATTGAGTCTTTCTGTGAATATGCCCAAAGATGGAGGCGTATGGCAGCACAGGTCAGCCCGCCTATGACAAAAACTAAAATGGTGATAACTTTCAAAGACATGCAAGAGGCACCTTACTATGAGAGGATCCTAGCTGGAATAAGAAAGCCATTTTCAAAGATGATTAAACAGGACGAAATGGCAAAGATAGGCTTGAAAGCAGGCAAGATTAAAGATATAACTGCCTTGGAAGCAGTCACCGAGCATATACAGTCTGGCAACTATGCGAACTCTCTCAATAGGGTAACCAAGAAAGGTGATGAAGAAGTATCTCTCGTTTTATAAGGGAAAGCTAGGAGACCCAACCATAGTCCTCCCATTTAGAAGAGGGAAGGAAATCTGTCATTTAAACAATAGGCCGTATTCAACTAATGCCAGGACAGAAAAAGAAAATTTGAAAAATGAAAAATCGGGTGTTCACTCCACTAGGCAATTCCCTGGAAAATGTATTATAGTTATTAATCAAGCAGAAGAAAATTATCGAATTGGCTCCACCTCTGGATCCAAAAAGAAAGAGATGCAATCCAAGCTATAGATGTGCTTACCATTAAGGGTCTCCGGGGCACGATACACAGGATTGTTGGTCCTTAAATTATAAAATATAAAATATAATCGAAAGAGGCGAAGTTATGGCCCAACAACCTGACCATCCAAATGTCAACACCAACCTTCTGTTATATCATGATACGGAGGAAGTGAACATGATCAAGTCAGGAAGCCTCAAAATGTGTCCAAATCGTAAATACATAAGAAGGATGGAGGAATACCCACAAAGGAACAAAACAAATGTCCTAGAGTTAGAAAATTTGAAGGAGGGTATGACAGCGATGCAAAAATTGGATAAGATCCAACATCAAGTAATTCTGTTGGCTAATCTAATAGTGCGCCAACATTAGGATACAAGGCAGCTTTTCACTAAACTATCAGAAAGCCAAGAGAAAAATGAGGTTTTTCAGAATATAAGCTTGTCTCCCTCCAAGATCAGCCAGCTAAATGAAGAATATCAAAGCATGCTGAATGGACGAGAAAGGTGGAATGATAAAATTACTAGAAGATCTTGCCAAAGGAAAAATCGTCCGGAAGAATGCGTATTCTCAAATAACAAATATCAAGCAACATTCCAAACACTAAAAAACTCTCAAAATCCTATGGCATCAAGAGTCGGGGAGAGTATGCGGAGAAGGGTATTCACGCCTTTGGGGGACTCGTTGGAAAATATGTTAGCACTGTTGGTTGCACAGAAAAAGATTACTAAGTTGCTGCCTCCTACAAATCCTGAGATGAAAAGTTATAATTTCAGCAAGATATGTCTATACCATTCTAACGCACCTAGAAATGCAACTGAGGAATGTTGGTCTCTAAAGCATAAAATTCAGGATCTCATTGAAAATAGAGAACTGAATAGTGAAGTCCCCATGACTAGAAAGGGCGAAAGGGAAATAAAGAGCTTAAGATGTCCACTTGAGACAGGAAGTTCAAAGGAGGTGACGGCTGTGAGCACCAATCCTGGCAGAACACAAGGTGGACTGATCTTAATGTTGGGAGTGATAGAGGAGACAAGAGAGTCCTCTAAGGAAAAATTCATTCATCACCATCAAATATCTTATTGCCCAAAGCCAGCAACCAGATTCCTTATTTTACCCTCCTGGATGATGAGGAGGAAATAATGATCCTTCCCAGTGTGGAAAAAGCTAAAAAGGAAAGTTACTTGTGAGAAATACAACAACAGTTCGAGAGTGATTTCATAGTCAAATCCTCTCAAACCCATGAAAAAGATAAAGGAACAGATGAAGAAAAAAGTGGTGAAGTTGTCAGGGAAGCCAACCCATCGAGGAATCTAAAGTTCATCCCTTTTTGCGATTAGTCCAATTTGAGCCTCCTTAAGGGATATACTGAATCAGAAAATGATCAAGTTATGGCCATGATTGAAGATATTCAGAACAAGGAGGTAACCTCTATCACTAGCCTCAGAGGCAATATAACTACTGACAACTGGACTATCAAACCTCAGCTAGCCATGAAGACGTAGATCTAGAGGAAAGTTGAGAGTTTCAGGAGATGTTGGGACGTTATCCCTTTCTTACCATTATGCCTTTTATTTTCCATGCATGTAGATATTGAAAAATCAAAAAATCAAACCTTTCAGGCAAAACCTGAACTATGAATGACATGATTTCCCTCAACCGGGGAGTACGTAGGCAGCCATCTATGGTGCGGTTAAACCAAACAAAAAATCAAAAAAAAAATTTAAAAATAAGCCAGTCCTAAGACACCAAAGTCCACACCAAAGAAAAACCGTCAGAATTGGTGACCCATGTTGAGAGGACCTAATGGCACTTCAATGTTGTTTCATCAAATTCGAAGCTAGTCTTGAAAATAAAGGAGTAGCGATACATTAGGACAATAAGTCATAGTGATGAAATAGCAACCATCCTAAAATGCAAACCTTCAGTAACTCATCACTCCTGAAGTGTGAGAGGACTTGATCTCCTTTGACCTATAGAAGTATATGAGTGACCGTCGTGGCAAAGTCTATCTCATACCTGACGACCTGTTTCTTGAGATAAAAGCTATGAATCAATCGTTACAGATTAAACTAAGCCTGATTTAAACCATCACAAACCCTTGAGTCCAATTCAGTGGAATTCGTAGTCCTGGCGATATTAACCATCAAAGTTAATTGCGCCCACAAGTCAGAAACAATGATTGGGGCATCCAAACATCAAGGCCCGTATCCATTACCTGTTCGCAATGTGGGTCATAAGGTAAAAGACTATTGCGATCTCGATATCTTATCAGCCCATCGGTCAAATATACAAAGCAATTACCCCATATGACAAGCAAGGCTGGGGCAATTTCAGAATCAATGACAACCCGATATTGGGACCCTTAAAACAAGACTCGGGCAATTTTGGAGACAGTAACAACTCAACACTAGGGCATTTGTCGGTCATCCTAAAAGGAGAATGTGCCAGTCAGCACCATCAGCATGGTCTGTCATCATCACAGCTTCCCTCGTGACATTTCTATGACAATCTGGTAAGATCAATGGGTCTCTTTTCCAATTATATTTTCCTCAAAATACAGCGACCCACATGTGAGGTACGACTTTTTCATCACTCTATATGCTTTCAGTCTCCATTTACATACATTAGCAATAATTTACATGTTAAGCATTCTTAGAAAAAGGTTTTAAAAAAGGAAAGATTTTTGCTTATCTTGTTGTGAATTGGATTAATTCTGATAAGCGTCCGTGGAGCAAGAATCACAGGAACGATTAGAGAATTAAGATAATTCAACCTTTTGATTAAGCACGACCTCTTAGTTTAAAGCGCTTTTTGGAACAAACTTAAACTCATATGCATGTCTACACTTTGCGATTGCCCTAACTCTTAGTTGTGGGGTATGAAACTATGTCGATAGGGATGACAATTAGTAGCCAGCCTAATGTCTTGAATAGTGGCCTGGGTTACTCGAGTTATTAAGCCTGAGGGGTGCCTTTACACCTGGTGCCCTAAAGCCATCTGGTTTTGGAGTCACCGGTCTAATGCTCATTACATGGGTAACTCAGTGCCTAAGAAAATGAGCATTACAAGAAGAAGAATGTAAAACCTAAGCAGATCCGAATATTGGCCTAGGTTACTCGAGTAATTAAACTCGAGGGGTGTCTCTACACCTGGTACCCTAAAGTCATCTACTTTGGGAGTCATCGACCAAACACTAGCTACACGGGTAATTTAGAGACTAAGAAAATGAATCTTGTACAAGCTCAGGCGAGTATCAAATAGAGTAGACCGCCTGACTTGTCTCGAAGTGTGGCCTTTGTTACTCGAGTCAGTAAACCCAAAGGGGTGTCTTAAGACCTAGTGCCCTAAAGCCGTCTGGTTTCGGAGTCATTTGTCCAAAACTCGTTACATGGGCATGAAAGTAGTATGCATAAAAGCCAATCATGTTTGATGATAAAAGCATATACCTTGTAACAATCTTATTCATTTATTAATAAAATTATTATTTAATTAAAGGCATTTATTTATCTACATGTTGCTGTTTTTATAATATGTGATAAACCCATAGTTTTAAGCAATACTTTTAGAATCATGATGATGATCATGCTAATGAGATCTAAATTCTTAGATAGCTTTAAAACTAGAATTGTTCCCAATCGTTGGATTACTAAAAAGAGATTAGTGAATTCGGATAGATTGGTACATATGTTGCTTGCTCATTGGATGAGGATGATTGATCTCATGATTATTTGTGTGGAGACACTAAAGCGAGTATGTAGGTGCTTATTGAAGAATAAGTACACTAAACATGACTCGCTAAGGAATACCTAATGGAGTTTTACTCGCCTGTCAATAGAAATTTCTAATGTGATAGTAGTACAAGTGATCCTCAGACTTGAGATCATCATAGTATCTTGTGTGTAAAGAATTATACTTTGACTTATTCCTTAAGACCCATAGGGTATATCAAAGGGTATGCTTGGGTGTAATAAGTTATATATGGAGATAATGAATGGTCAATAAAGAATCTACAACTTCTAGTATAAGAAGAGATATGTTCTATATGATTCGATAAATGACAACCTAGGAATCCTTAGCCAAGGTGGAATGAAATTAGAAAGGAGTTTCTAATTTGTAATATTTAGAGTTTTGCATTTTAGAATCGAAATACATATAATAAAAGAAAATAAGACTTGACAATAATTTCATGTCTTATATTTAATTGGAACATTGTATGGTGAAAAAATTGAATTATACGGTAACTATTAACTCACATGTTCTTTTATTATTAATGTTGAAATCTATATTATCTGAAAAGTCATTGATCGCTAATTAAAGAGGCTTATCCTTATTGTAAAATAAATGTTATTTATTTAAATTAATTATTAGTTTAATTTATTTATTTAAATAAGATTAGAATTGTTCTAATTGATTTATTCACAACCGGTTTAATATGGAGAACCTAAAGAGTCATACCATAAAAGGAAAAATATTTATTAAATAAGCAAATGACATGATCATAATAATAAGTTAAGTATATTTAATTTAATATATGATGATAGAATAAATTAAATAGCTTAATATTTATTATTTAATATTTTGGAAATATTAAATATAAATTAATAAGAGGAGTCTTATTATTATTATTACTATTATTGTTATTATTTAATTACTAAAGGAGTTTGGGAATTAATTAATAAGATTCTCTCTCTCATATATATTCCTAATAAGATTAGGAGGCTAATTAATTAAAAGAGTTTAAATATTCACAATAGGATTGGGAAGCCTAATTAATTAAAGGAGATTAATTAATTAATATGAAACCCTAATCCTAAATTATTTAGGAGGGTTACCTACATCTATAAATAAGAAATTTTTATTATAGAACAAGGTTAGACATTTTTAATTCCAAGAGTTGGGAGAGCACTCCTTTTTTATAGAGAAGAAAACTAGGGTTTAGCCAAACACCCTTCTTCTTGAATTATTATTCTTTCTTGGTGGATCACCTCTAGAGGCCAAACACTTGGGTGGCTAACGTTGATCAAAGGAAGCAATCAACCTGGTAGATTCAAGTAGAACGCGAAAAAGATTTGTAGTTAAACTCGTACCTGAGGAAGCTAGAATCTTCAAGGGCATGAATCTTAATCTCCATCTATTTCGTTTAATTAATAATTGTGCATAAAGGATGATTCGAGTATATGGTTTGTAAAATTTTAAAACTCTGATTTACCATGCTTCTGCTTATTTTATGCAATTTGATTATATCCATGAATCTTACAAACCTAACAATGGCATCAGAGCCAAACCTTTATGCAAGTTATTAATTATTCAGATTTGATATGTATAATGATATGTATTTAGAACAATTTAATTGTGCATAACTGTTTGTGTAAAAATAAATTTTGTATCCTAAATTTTTTTTTAGCAGATTTTTTTAAAGAAAAAAAAGTCAAAGTTTGGGGTCAAACGTTGACTGGTCAACAACTGACTTGTCGCTGACTGTTAACGTGGCAAGACTGGTCAACTGTTGACTGGTAAACTGCTAACGTGGCGCTGACTGCTGACATGGCAGGACTGGTCAACTATTGACTTGTCAACTGCTGATGGGCGCGGACTAGTTAACTATTGACTGCTGACGTGGCATTGACATCATCTTCCTTTAAAAAGAGAAATATTAATTTATAGTTAGAAGGTTTTAAACCCTTAACCTCTTGGTTACTTTCTACAAGCCTTACCATTCCACCAGAATTAATTTTGATTAAGAATCAACATGTTTAATATGTAAACTATACAATTCTAGTTTTGAAGTTTGACTTGAAGTCTTCTTTAATTATTTCTTTTTAAAGGTTTTTGATTAAACGTTGTTTTTCTAGTAATTCTAAATTTAAATAAAGTAGTTTATTTTTATTTGGAATTGGATTAAAATAAAGATGTTTATTTTAATTATAATTTAATTTCATGCTAACTAATTAGAGTTGAAATTAGATTCCATGATAACTAATTGGAGATGAAATTGAATTCCTTGTTTCCTAAAATAAAGGAGTTTATTTGTGATTAGGAAAGAGATTCCATGTTTTCTTAAATAAATGAGTTTATTTAGATATGAAATAGGATTTCATATTAATCAAAATAAAGGTGTTTATTTTGATAAGGAATTTGATTCCATATATTTTGTTCCTCCCAAAAACGTTTTTAAAAGTTAAAATAAAGGAGTTTATTTTGACTTGGAATTGGATTACATATTAATTAAAATAAAGGAGATTATTTTGATTAAATAATTTTATTAAAAATAAAGGAGTTTATTTTTATTCAAAAATCGATAAATTAAAATAAAAGATTTATTTTGATTTAAATTTGGATTTAAATAAAAGAGTTTATTTTAATTCAGAATTTAATTTTATGCTAACTAAGATTGCCCATTAAATCGATATCAATATATATACTAAACGTTTATTATTAATGAGATGAATGTTTTATTTGATGATGCATATGTTGATGTGTATGATAATAAATGAGGTTGATTATGGAATATTGACCAATGCGATTGGATTTTATTTTAGATGGATGATTGAATGTATGGGTTTTATAAATGGGGTCTGCGTACCTCATCTTCTCTAAATTTTTTTAATGTAAATTCTATCTACCTTCTATGTACTTTCCCATGACTGCTGATCATGGTTTCTATTTATAGTAAATAGTTTTTGTAATAGGAATAGTTAGAATTAAATTGTGAAGAATTGAAGACCAAGGAGCAAGGAGCGCGAAAAGACCCGTTTGTAATGGAGTCCGGGATTTAAATATAATAGTTATATTTAAATTTAATTCTTGCACTCCTAGGTTTGACCTTTTGGTTCACTTGGTAGCTCTAGTGAACCAAATTAGAATAAAAGTCCATAATCAATCCGGGTAGAATATAGTATTTATATGTGCATGTTAGTATTATATATATATATATATATATATATATATATATATAATATTTTATGCAAACATGCTTCGCATGTTTTAATAAAATGACGCGTGTTTTATATATATATGTGCATGCGAGCTAAATAAGATTAGACTAATAATAACAAACCCCTCAAAGAAATTATATTAAGTCTAAAGTGTTCAAAGATATTTAAAATATCGAATGTCGCCTGCTAACATGATAAAATTAATAGAGTATTAAATATTTAATATGAGTTTATTTTGTTATCCACAAGACAAGTATTAAGTATTTAAGATGTTAATTTAACCACATTTGATGCTAATAAAGAAAATGGAACAATATTGTTGTAGACACTCGAAATATCACTTTTCTCGTACTAACCCTGCAAGAGCGTCATTTTACTTCAGAGACAACCCCGAAGGAGGGCAAAAGATCCCGGTCATCTCCGAGACAACCCTGGGAATGATAAAGACGACCAATGAAGTCCAAACATACTGTGACCCGATCAAAGATCGACGAGCTGAGATAGTGATCATCGAAAACCACCTCAGCAAACCTCAGACGACGTGCCATCAAGAGATAAGACGGCTAACTGATATCTGGACCTGGTGGATATATCTCGGCTACGAGTATCGAATTCTTGAACCCTAATCTCGTCAGAATCGATCTATTCCCTCTACGCGTATCAAAGACAGTCCGAAAGGTAGAGCGATGGACGTTAACTCCTGCAGAACTGAGACCGAAGGACCAATAGCCGAGCAGGTGGGGCTCACTTGGGCCAGCCTTGACCACATCTGCGGCCTGCCGCAACCACATTTGCGGCTGCCTCCGACAGCTTATAACAACCCACTTAGTTCATTTTAAAGGGACAGAGATACATGTTTAGAGAGAGATAGACATTTTTAGAGAGAGAGAGGCTTGGGTGGAACCTTAAAAAACCAACTTGAAGCTCATTTCTCCCATCTAGCATCTACTTGAAGTCCTCTTCGTGTTCTTAGTTCATCCTTGGAGTTAAAACGCTCATTCACGCGTCCCCCAAGGTGAAATAACGCATTTTTAGTTTCGTTTTCTTTGTAAACTTGGTTCAAATGATAGATTAATGAAGTATCTTGTTTGAAAATAGTTAAACTTGTTGTATTTTTAGCATATTGTGTAATAGTTGATAGATTTTACATTTCTATCGGATATATTGTGCTTAATACGTTGTATATCGATTTCAGAGGCTAGATATACATAGATCTAAGCCTAATCTAGTCCCCGGGAGGTTATTAAGCCTGAAGCTTTAACCCGGGGGCTATAACGGCTTAGATTCAAGGTATATCTATGGGTTTATTACTTTGAACGATCTCGGTTAACCCGTATAACCCTAAATCTATATTTAGAGGTGAAAGGGGGCGCGAATCGGCTTGAACGGTGATTTCAACCGATGAAATCATCTAGTATCGAAGCCGTGGACGTTATGTATATGTAATATTGTGCAAATCATGTGAGCCTAGGAATCCCGATGTCGAGATCCCCGAATGGATCCAACTTGATTCCCACGATGGACCTGTTTTTATGTTGTAAATGCTTTAAATAACGTAAATATCGATGTACATGTAATATTTGGATCTTGAAAACGTACTCGAGGGGTTAGTCTCGAGAGCACGGATTAAAGATCACGTGATAGTGAAAACGTTCATTACGGGAGCTCGGTTCATCTAGATGGCTAATATGCCCGATGATGATCCGAACCTTCTTAACGTTTTTGCATTCATATCATCAAAATGATTTCTCAAAGAAAACCACAAAGAGCTTTTGATGAAATAAAGCGATTCAGCGTAGATCACGTAAATAACGTAAAGAATAAAAGGAAGTATCGAAGTCCTCGATTCCTAGTCGGGTAAAGGATTTGAAAACCCTACTTTCCAAAATATCATTTCAATTAATATATCTTGTTAAAAATAAATTTTTGATTAAATCAAATCCTTCGTACCTAGGCGCAAAAGAGGTACAACACTACTTTCAAGTCGTCAAAATAAAATAAAGACACACACACACACACACAAACACACACACACACACACACGTTTTGTATAGAAAATCACTAAGATGCGGTACCATGCTTGCACGGGAGTCAGGGGGTGCCTAACACCTTCCTCCCGCTTAACCTAGCCCCCGAATTCCATGAATCTCGGGTGTCAAGACCAATCTTTAGAGTCACGCATTGGACCATCTTGCAAAAAAACCACTAAAACTCGGATGAGATGGTACATCCATTTAAAAAATACCAACTGGCGACTCTGTCTCAATTAGTCCAATCATCAAAATAAAATCAAAATTTTCAAAATCGTAGACACAAATGTCAGTACCAGTTTCCTACAAAATTTACCCTTTAAACGGAACCCCAAAGACAAAGCGAGAGCGAAAGGGTAGAATAAGATTCAAATTAGGGAATATGGGTATTCCTCTTTTTTCCCCGGATAATAGTGGACGAGAAACACAACAAAAGAAAAAGAGAGTCTCCTCCTTCAAATAAAAAAAAGGAGATCAGAGGAAAAGAGATTGCTTCTTCCCGACGTCGACAAGTGGCGACTTTGCTGGGGAATCAAAGAGGGCTTAAGACGAAATCAAACTTTTTGATTTTCATTATGCATATGCATTTTTGTGTGAATGATCTTTGTGTGTGTCAATCTTTTAGCATTTTGTATTAGTGCCTCACACAATATATTAGTGCTTCGCACAATGTCATCATATTACATGCGGTGAGGATGTGAATATATGTTGTGTGGTACCTCCATTAGGAGGAAATCCCGTCGATTGTTTATTACTGGACTCCTATGGATGTTTCCATTGTGAGGATTAGGAAAGGCACCACTCAAATCCGCTCCACTTGAAACATGAATGTTTTCATCAAGTAAATTGCGAAGATCTGGGAACCAATTTCAAATAGCCTGTGAGAGTAATCCTAAGATAGGTCAGCCTCTGATAAACCAAACGTGTGGTGTGCTTCTTCATGCCCTATTTAATCTTTCGCATATATAAATGACTGTTATCTTTAACTGTCATACATACATCTTTCATATCCCTTCATCAAATTGACTAACCCTTTGTTTTATAGGAAAAGATTAAAAAACCATTAAACTGATGCATAGCATATCATGCATCCCTATCCACCAATATGCAGTCTAAACTAGATATCAATTTTGTGAAGATTGGTCCTAGAACCCGATCTCGAGCCAAAAAGGCACTTTCACAAGTCCAAATGGCTGAAGGAAGTTCATCAGAACCCATCCCAGTATCTCGAGATGAATTCGAGGAGTTTAAGAAACAGATGACCGAGATCACAACCCTGTTAAAAGAACAGTGCAAAGTATCTTAGGAATCTAAGCACAAGAGTCTGACTAAATCTTCTATGTAAGGAGACATGAAAGTACCCGAGAAGGAAGGTGATACCCATGCGTCCACACCTATCTCTCCCCTCGATGTTGAGGTACCCAATGAGGCCCCGATCCAGGAGACGACATGGAAAATCATAGACTTCCGGGAGGACAGACACTGAAGACTTTAGGAAGAAAGTCAGACAGATGGAAGATGCTATCCGGTTTATGAATGGGACAGGATCCCACGGGAGCGTGAATTACTCGGATCTGTGTATGTTCCCAAAGGCGAGATACCCGAATAAGTTTTAAGTCCCCGAGTTCGAGAAATATAATGGACTGGGAGACCCATACACTCACTTGAAAGTCTACATAGGTGAACTTGGAACTTACGCTGAGGCTGAAAACCTCCGGATGCAGCTGTTTTAAAATAGCCTTACTGATGAAGCCTGAACGTGGTACGCACGGATAGACAATTCCAAAGTCAGAGGTTGGGAAGATTTGGGCCATGCTTACCTCAATCAATATAGTTTCCAATCCCAAATGGCACCCGATCGCTACCAGGTTACCAAAGTCAAAAGGTTGGGCAATGAATCGTTCACAGAATACGCTCAGAGGTGGAGGCGAATGGCAGCCCAAGTTAACCCACCAATGGATGAGGGTGAGATGGTGACAACCTTCATTGATATACAAGAAGCCCCTTTCTATGAGAGAGTCCTTGCCGGGTTAGGAAAATCCTTTTCTGAAATGATTATGCACGGGGAAATGGTAGAAATGGGTTTGAAGTCTAAAAAAATCAATGACCTCACTCCTTTGGAAGCCGTAGCCGAGCACATATAGTTGGGAAATTATGCAAGCGCTCCCAAAAGAGGATCGAAGAGAAAGGAATAAGATGACTCTTTAATATTGCAAGGACAATCTGCTAACAAGAGCCCTAACTCATCTATCCAGAGGCAGAACCCTCATCCAGTGAATACCCAAAATTATACTGCAATGAAGGCCGGGGAAAACAAGAGAAGAAAGATATTCAATCCTTTGGGAGACTCCTTGGAGAACATATTAGCCCTACTAATCTCCCAGAAAAAGATCGTTGAGCTTGCTCCACCTTCCGATTCAAATGGAAGGCAATTCGATTCTAGCAAGAAATGCGCCTACCATTCCAACTCACCTGGGCATGATACTCAGGAGTGTTGGACTCTGAAGCATAAAATTTAAAACTTGATTGACAGCGGGGAGATTATAGTCAAAACCCCTGAGCAACCGAATGTCAACAACAACACTCTGCCTCAGCATGCGGATAAAGGAGTCAACATGATCAGTGTCGGAAGCAGGGAAAACCGTAAATACCTGAATAATATGGGAGAGTTACCCTCTGCATAGGACCCTGCCATATGGGGATACCCTGAAGAAAAGTACGGGGTAGAGCAAGAATTGGCTTCAATCAAGGCGCAAGTTGATCAGCTGGCAGAATTGGTTGTATACCAACACCAGTTGACCCGACAACTAATAGACCATGTCTTATCAAAGCCAGCTGACCCCATAGCTATCCAAGATGTTTCAACCTCCAGAAGGGATCAAATTCACTGCCAAGAGCAGGATAGATGGATCGAAAAGATGGCCCGAAAAGCTAGACTGCAGAACTGACAAGATTTTGATGCCAAACAAAAATTCACCCCGTTAAGGCAGTCCCGAGAGGAGATTCTCTGAACCTTGATCGAGGAGGGGAAGATTATGGAATTCCTACCACCCCCAGATACGAGATCGAAGTGTTTCGATCCTTCCAAATCTTGCCTTTACCATTTAAATGCTCCTGAACATGCCATGGAGGAATGTTGGGCCCTGCGACATCTAATCCAGAACTTGATTAAATCAGGGGAACTGGAATTGATGAACAAAGCTAAGATCTTCTGCGAGGAACAGATAAACTACCCTCGAGGATCGAGGAACTTAGAGGGTATGATAGCCGTTATCTTTTGCATGGAAGGAACATCCAGTGGACCCATAACCATCCAAGGAGTATCTCAGCAAAGAACCAAAGCCACTCTCGAGATATCAGGGCCTAAACCCCTGATGTTGGCTCCTTGGCTGCAACTTCCAATTCTCAGCCTGAAGAAGGTACCGTGGAATTATGGAGAAGGTATAAAATTGGCACCTGACTGTACCGCCATCATACCTAGGGAGAATCCATTTTACCTCCCGAGGTGTTTGGCAAAACTGGCAACCAAGGTATTGGGGAAGGTATCTACTAGAAAGATCATAGAGTTCCTCCACAAGATGGGGCATGGTGAAGCCAGGACGATGAGGCAGTTGGAAGCTGAACACCATCAAATATCCATCTTGGATTTGGTTTTAGATTCTGACAACCATCGTCAAATCTTGATCCAAGTATTGGAGGAAGCACACTTACCCAATACTATCGATACTAAGAAATTCCAGCACTTGATCAGCAATATAATGGACAATAATGTCATATCCTTTACTGACGACGATATACCAGCCGAAGGAACTGGGCATCACAAACCATTGCATATCGCTGTCATTTCGTCAGGATATGTGGTAGGTGGCGTGCTAATCGACGGAGGGTTATCTTTGAACATCTGTCCATAGGATACTTTGGAGAAGATGAAGATCAACCCGAACCGAATTCGGGAAAGCCATGTCGTGGTACGGGCTTTCGACGGATCAAGAAGGGATACCGTGGGGGAGATTGAACTTCCTGTGGAGATTTCCCCTTTCACTTTCAACATACCTTTCTAGATCCTGAAGATCACTATCGGGTATAATCTGTTGTTAGGACGACCATGGATCCATATGGCTGGCGCCGTTCCTTCAACTCTTCATCAACAACTGAAATATATCGTCAACGGCAATCTGGTGACTGTCAGTGCAGAACCTGATTATCCTGTTCATGACCTGGGAGATATGCCCCTGATTGGTGTGAATGAAGGTATCGAGCCCACCAATTTTCAAGCCTTCAAAATCAGTAATCCGTGATATCACTCTATGGGGGCGCCGGTCTTAATCCCCCGAATATCTCCTGAAGTGATGGCGGTTGGCCAAGAGATGCTATCTCGAGGACATCGACTAAGCCGAGGACTGGGGAAGAATGGCCAAGGAATCACAAACCCAATCCATATACCCACGCAGTTGGGGAAGGCTGGACTCGGGTACTCTGGTGGATCCAAACATCAGAATCCTCACAAGCATAAACCAGTTAATCATCTGATTCACCTCAAGCCAAATCTCAGTGAAACAGGATTTAAAGAGCCACTCAAGAAGATCCCCCCTATTATTTCAAACCTCCTGATTCCTAAAGTCAATCAAAGAGGACATCAGATAGACGGGGATGAAAGGCCTATCCAGGATTTAGCCCGAAATGCCAAAGACAAGAAGTTTCTTGAAGAGATCGAGTTGCAATTCCTGAGCAGTTTTTGCCACTCTGAAGAGGACCTAAAGAAGTCCGATGGGGCAGATCTGTTAAGTGATCAACTTATTCTCCCAGTCCTTAACTGGGAAAATGTAAACATCCCGAGCGAGGATCCAGGGACCAGTTCCAAAACAGTTATGGCCATCTTGGAAGATGATGACTCCAGTATCGCGTCTATCTCAGCAACTCCCTAGGATCTCATTACCAGTAATTGGACGATCACCCCACAGATCGTCCGGAAAGGGTAAAAACCAGGAAATGACCGCTGACAGGGAGCTCTACCATTACCAATATTTATGTCTGTTTTATATCATCTGTAGCTTGTTATTGCTAGTTGTTATAATAACTAATGAATCTTTTTATAATTGACGACTACTTGTATATATTTAGCAATCAAGTTTTTATCTCAGGTTTCCAAATTTGTGTAGTCCTAGACATGTCCATAACTTGCCAAATTTGAGTAATGATTACGATTTCGACATAGAACTGGACTTTGATTTGATGGGAATCGAGCAAGAGGAAGGGGATGATGACGAGGTGCCCGAGGAAATCAAAGCATGGGTCGAAGATAAATCTAAACCCAACCTCGATTAAACCACCACCATAAATATCGAAACCCTTGACGATCCTAAAGAGATACAGATAGGAACTAACCTTCCCTCTAACCAAGAAAAAGAACTAATCCAACTCTTAACCCAGTTCAAGGATGTTTTTGCCTGGTCTCATGAAGACATGATAGGTCTATCCACCGATATCGTCGTCCATCGACTACCAATTAAAGAAGGGTTCAAACTGGTCAAGCAAAAACTGAGACTGTTGAAACTAGAATGGAGCTTGAAGGTCAAAGAAGAAATTATCAAACAGTTTAAAGCGGGAATCATTATGGTGTTAATGTACCCTGAATGGTTGTCCAATGTAGTCCCAGTTCCAAAATCTGAAGGAAAGGTGCGAGTTTGTGTAGATTATCGAGATCTCAATATAGCCAGCCTTAAGGATGACTTCCCAGTGCCATTCATCCACGTATTAATCGACAACACTGCACAGTTGGAGATGTATTCTTTAGTTGATTGGTTTGGGGGATATCACCAGATCATGGTTGCTGAAGAAGACAGGGAAAAAACCGCCTTCATTACCCCTTGGGCAACCTTCTGTTATCGAAGACTAGCTTTTGGCCTTACCAATGCTGACGCTACTTATCAAAGAGCCATGATGGCCTTATTCCACGATATGATGCACAAAGAAATCGAGGTGTATATGGATGATATCATTGTAAAGTCCCAACAAGCTGATGATCATTGCCCCCATCTTTGAAAGTTGTTTGAACGACTTTGCAAATTTAATCTGAAGTTAAACCCAGCGAAATGTGCTTTTGGTGTGAAATCGGGCAAACTACTGGGATTTCTTGTGAGCAACCGGGGCATTGAATTGGATCTTGCCAAAATCCAAGCCATCACGGAAATGTCTGAGCCAAAGACCAAGAAGGAAATTCAAGGTTTCCTGGGAAGAATCAACTTCATCAGCCAGTTCATATCGCAGTTGACAGCAACCTGTGAGCCCATTTTCAAACTGTTAAGGAAGAATTCTTCAGGAAAATGGAATAAAAACTGCTGAAAAGCTTTCCACACCATCTAGAAGAGGTTGATTGAAGCACGTATATTGGTAACCCCAAAGGATGGAATTCTGTTGTTCATGTATATCTCCGTTAACTCCAACGCTATGGGTTGTCTACTGGGGCAGAAGGCATGACATAGGGAAAGAAAGAGCTATCGATTGTCTCAGTAAGCGCTTCAGTAGTGTAGAACAAAAATATACTCTGATAGAAAGAACCTGATGTGCATTAGCTTGGGCAGCCACGAGGTTACAGCA
The DNA here is from genome assembly GCA_020205555.1 of Panax stipuleanatus. Classification (NCBI taxonomy): domain Eukaryota; kingdom Viridiplantae; phylum Streptophyta; class Magnoliopsida; order Apiales; family Araliaceae; genus Panax; species Panax stipuleanatus. The sequence continues at coordinate 80,355,679 of CM035126.1, forward strand.
TTACCTACACGACCATACCACTTATCTCATATTGAGGATGGATCATTTGAAATACATCTTCAGTAAGCTGATTTTTAACTGTCGCTTATCCAAGTGGAAGTTAATCCTTTAACAGTTCGACATCATCTATGTCACCCAAAAGTCCATTAAAGGGCAAGGGATTGCGGATCACCTGTCGGCTGCACCAACAGGGGTTTTGAGCCTCTGGAAATGTATTTCCCGGAGGAGGAAGTATTGACTGTTCAACTGATAGATAAGGAGGATCAAGGTCAATTTTGGAAAATGTATTTTGACGGCGCATCAAACGCTGAGGGTGCCGGAGCAGGGGCAGTCCTGGTATCCATAACGTGAGATCAATACCCCGTGGCCACCAAGTTGCATTTCAACAACTCCAATAATACAGCAGAATATGAAGAGTGCATTGTGGGGTTAAAGTTGGCTAAGTCCATGGGAGTAAAACGTTTAGTGGTATTTGGAGATTCGGAGCTAGTCATCAGACAGTCTACCGGGGCATACACCACTAAAGAACTGCAGATACTGCCGTATCATCGACATGTCCTCAGATTGGCAGGAGAATTTGAAGACAATGCCTTCATGCATATCCTTAGGAACTAAAATGATTTTGCCGATGCATTGGCCACATTAGCTTCACTAGTGAACCTGTCAGCAAGAATGGGAATGCCTGTCATCTCTTTCACTGTGCAGAATACACCGTCGTATGGAAACAATGTAGGGGATATATCAGATGAGATACCACCTGCAGGACCACCTTGGTACCACCATATCAAAGAATATTTGCGAGATCAGTCAACCACTGAAGGGATGAGTCAAGCCGCGAAGAAGCGAATACAGAAAATGGCCATGAATTTCTACATAAGTGGAGATGCTCTCTATAAGAGATATCTAGGTGTAGGACTTCTGAGATGCCTAGACAAAGATCAAGCCCAGCGACTTATAAATGAAGTACTTGGTGGAGTGTGCGGAGCATATATAAGTGCACCTCTGCTTGCCAAGAAGATTCTGAGGACCGGACAATACTAGATATCCCTCAAAGCGGATTGTGATGATCATGTCAAGCGTTGCTATCAATGCCAGATCCACACCAACAGTTATTCATGCGCCTCCGAATCAACTACATTGCATGACGTCACCATGACCTTTTTCCATGTGGGGAATGGACGTGATAAGACCAGTTGAGCCTAAAGCCAGTAACGATCATCTATTCATCTTCACTATGATTGACTACTTTACCAAGTTGGTGGAAGCAGCTTCTTTCCCCAGGGTCACCAAGCAGGTCATCGTTGGTTTCATTAGAAACAACGTCATCTGTCGGTATGGACAACCCAAGGTTATCATATCAGACAACGCGAAGAACTTGAATAACGAGATGGTGAGGGAACTGTGCAGTATGTTCAATATCAAACACCTCAATTCGGTTATTTATCGTCCTAAGATGAACGACGCGGTGGAAGCGGCTAATAAGAACATCAAGAAGATAATGATGAAGATGTCAGCGAATCACCGGGGATGGCCTGAGCTATTTCCATTAACCCTATTCGCATACCGAACATCGACTCGAACCTCTATTGGGGAAACACCCTACTCACTGGTATATGGTATGGAGGATGTACTTCCTGTCGAAGTGGCGATAGAATCACTAAGAGTGATGCTAGATGCCCAGATAGAGGAGAGCCAATGGATACAAGATCGATACTGATCAGTTATCTCTGTTAGATGAAAGAAGAGCTTTTGCTATATTCCACGGTCAACTCTATCAACAGCGAATGTCCCGATCTTATAACAAGAAAGTGTGACCTCGGGAATTCAAAGAGCATGATTTGGTACTGAAGAAGATCATTCTGGGCCAGGATGCAGCTAAGGGAAAATTTTCCCCAAACTGGGAAGGACCCTTTCTTGTTAAAGCAGTCATATCGGGCGGAGCTTTGAAACTGGAAGAGATGGACGGTGAGGAATTCCCGCAACTAATCAATTTTGACTTGGTGAAACGGTATTATGTCTGAGACCCCTTTTCGCTTTCAAACTGGACTGCTATGTCTTGATAAAAAAAAAGAAAAAATATATCAAGTCTGGTTTTTCAGGTCTGAGCCTGAACTACGAAAGACCTGATCTCCTATCTGTGGGAGTACGTAGGCAACCATTTATGGTGCGGTCTAACCCTTGCAAAACATCAAAACCCTATAAAATCAAACAAAAAAAAATTAAATCAAAATCCTATCAAATCAAACTCTAACTTAACCCCTTTTCAAGCTTTTCAGGTCTGAGCCTGAACTATGAAAGACCTGATCTCCCATCTGTGGGGGTACGTAGGCAGCCATTTATGGTGCGGTCTAACCTTTGAAAAATCCAAACACTTTCCTATTATTCAAATCCTAACCTATACATAAATCAAAACCGTATCCATAAAGCCCACCCAATCGATGACTCATGCGGAGAAGACTCAGCAACATCTCAGCATCACTCCCACCGAATCTGATGCCACATAACGAGACAAGTTCTATGTCGACATAATAAATTATGAAGCAAAAATGGCAACCGTGTGCAAAGCTAGGCATGCGCAAAGAATGGAAGTGAACTGAACTTGCTTCTTTTTATATATAAAACTGTTTAGAATACAAAAGTTGTTTCTAACCTATGACAAGTGATAATAACAAAGTCTCTATAGGAAAATAAAATAGAGCTATAAATTAGTGGTCGGGGGAGCAGCTCTGAACTCGTGCTCTAACATATCAACCCGCCTCAGCATCTTTGCTGCTATACGAAAAATCTCCTCTCTACTCTGCACTATACCCTGTACATGGCTAATGAGTCAATCGAAGAAAGTCTGGGCCGCATCTCTATCAACGAGGGCCTAGTCACTAAAAGCACAGGCTGCGTCTCTCTTAGCAATAGCAGCATCTCTACCAGCTATGGTGGCAGACATCAAAGCTCGAGCCTGATCCCTCTCAAAGGTCACCAGGTGAAGCTGTCTATCCATCGCCTCCATGGGGACTGAGGCTGAATGCGGGACAGTGCCCACTAGAGAAGTTGTCAACTCTGTAAATAAAGTATCCTCAGTCGGAGATATAGGATCCTCCATATGCTCCTCACCATTTTTGGATCCAACAGTCAACCCCGAATAAAGATCTTGTCATAACCTGATCTGTGGTCTCTGGTGTCAAATTCAACTCGTACCAAGCTGAATATTCTGCTGAATGGCTCGAATGGCAATCTCTAAACTCTGCTGTCTGTCGATGAGACCAGAACCCATAAACCCGAGCCAAATCAGCCTCAGTAACTGAGCAGATGGGGAAGCAATAATCCTCAATCCCCTTAAATACATGGACCTCCTGGTACTGATCAAACTGACCCATCACCGCCAAAAGATGATAGGTCGTCACACGCCTCAAACCCGCCAAGGGGAGGAAATCCAGGTCGGTTGCATGAGTGATGAAACTCAGAAAGGAGCAATATCCAGAATACATGACTATAGCAAAAGGCTCCTCCATAGCACCCAGAAATGAAATCCATGACGCCTCATCGACACAAGAAGTCGGGCGATATGAGTAGACCTGGGAAAAGCCATGTCCAAAATAAAACCCGTGACGACGAAGCTGCCCAATCGGTCTGAAGTGCGTCATCAACCAGATATATAGGAGAACGGGGCTACCTCTGAACTCCTGATCCCCAACGTCATAGCAAATAGAGGCTAATATCAATGTCTAGACTAAAATAAGGGGAAATATAGTAAATTCATCTCTAAGAGCCCTAATAGCCATCGACATCGCCACATCTAGATGGTCAGTAAAAAATGGCATATATAGATAGGCTATGGGGCACATAACCAAGGCATCCACTCGGGCAACGTCCCATCGCTCCTCTGAAATGGCAAAGTCTCCGAGATAAACAACGAAACTATCCGCAGAGACGAAATGAGTGATCATAAAGTCCATGGAGATAACGTGGCTACCACGCACCTCGGCCAACACAACTGCCCTCATTAGTCAAGTCATCGTCATGAACTGCCGGCGCATATGGCCCAAGGCCATTCGAGCACATGGCCTATCCATCGATAATCCCGAGATGCGACCATACTCCTCCAAACTAGGAGTCAACTAGGTTTAGACAAACCAGAAGACATGACACTCAGGAATCCAATACCTGAGTATCCCGACAATAAATCCCGCTGGAACCTAAAAGGACAGTAGAGACAGGGAGTGGCCTAATATGCGGCTGACAGCGACACAGTCGGTATATGACAACTGATTATACCAAATCCTCAAACTAGTAGCTACATGGCTAGGAGGAAGGTGGTCCAAACGCACCACAGCAGAGGATGACATTTGTAAAAACTGTGTCAATAAGACCATACAGGGGTCAATCTCTATCCAATCATTTAAATATATCTGAAGCATGCATCATAACGAGTGATAAAATAGTTTGTGTGATGAATAAATAGAAAGCATCATATATAGATATTTGCCAAGTACATTAGTTTCATAAGCATCACTGTCATACCTATGATACATGTGAAAACTAAAAATAAAAAAGTTTAGGATATTGGGGCACAAAGGTCCAATGACTAACAGATGACCTATGGGCTCGCCACCTCATCAAAATCACCCAAGAAGGTGAGGGCATCATCAAACTGATCAACCTGAGGTCGTCTACCGGGAGTGGGCACATCCTGCTGATCTGGGCGATAAGGCATCTCCTACGCATCCGGGTGATCGATGAAGGGAACATCTCTATCCTGGAAGCCACCAAAATTGGAGGGTCCAACACCATGGGAGCCACCACCGCCTGACGATCTAGTCTCATGACCCCGAGAAGCAAAAGTACTAGCCAAGGATGGGTCCAAGCCATTGTAACTACAATAGGCCGATAGCTGCTCCAACTGAAGTCTCAAAGCAGCAATATGATCCTGATGAGAAGGCTCCTGAAAACATGATATCCAGTCCTTCATCATAAGGGATCCTGGAACCATATCTCCCAAGAACTGGGTAGCCCGGGTGTGAGCTCCTATCGTGCGCCGGACCCACCAAGCGATAAAGTCCGCCGAAGAGATCGGACCGTCGGACAAGTGAACACCATCATACCCCAGGGTGGGAATCGATGCAATCGACGAAGATAAAGGCTAGAAGCGCTGAGCTGGAGGAAGATAAGGAAGGCGAATCTCCCCAGTAACGCATCGAATACCGCGCTCCCAGGGGTAGAGCTCCCAACCTCCATCGAAAAGGAATGGAATCCGGCGGGTGGATAACTGAAACTCTGGCCCTATCGGCAAGCCATCCTCAAATCCCTCAGTCAAGTGCTCTCCCGAATATGAGGTCCATACTATGTCCTAAGCTATCAATGTCTCCAGCTTAAGACGGGCATGGGTAAAGCCTTCCGCGACTGGGACCTCCGACAAAATAGATTGATGCCATCTATGTCCTCGGTGATAAGTGTCCAAACCCAAGACAGAGATAGCGCGAAGACATGGAAGCCTCTCATAAGCCCAGAACTGCCAATTTAAATGAACTCTCCATTAGTCATAGGAAAAGATAAATCGATCAAAAGTCAAACAAATGAAATATGGTCAAAAAGACTTACCAGAAGAAACGGGTAGAATCCGACCCAGGCGTCGGTAACTCCCTCAGATCGCAGTCGCATCCCGTGCAGGAAAAGAGCGAATGTAAACGATCCCCAATCGTAGTCCCTAATGTGGTCTACGTCTCGAACGACTCCTACCAAGCTGAAGGGTACAGTGGAGGAGTTGTTCGCTATGAAATAACCCCTCATGATGGTCAGGAACAGACGCCGCAAGATGCGATCCATCTCTGCCAAATCAACAGGCAACTCCTGCTGCAAGGTGCCTCGAGCAGAATCGATGCACAAGCATCCTGTAATACCCGAGATTTTTCTGATATTATTAAATAAAGATATTAATGGAAATGAGAATTTATTTGAATATAAATGATTTTGTGAGTTAACTCAATTATATTAAAATAAGTAATTATAATAATTGAGGAAAATGTGGAGTTTATGATAAACTCGTGAAAGCCTTGTGTGGCATAGTGATTAGGAATATTAATGATGATATTAATTGACGAATGACTTATTAAGTGAACAATTAATTAATTGTTAATTGTTATCGTAGAATATTAATTAATTGTTATAGAATATTAATGATAATTAATTGATGATGTGGGAATTATTATTATTACAAATAATATAATAATAATAAGCAACATGTTCATAAATATAATAAGATCTATATTCATGTGATATTTAATCATGTAAGTGTTAATCAATTATTTTAAATATTAATAATTTCATTGATTGATGAGAAATAGATTAATTGATATTATTATTAATTAATTTCTAAGATAAGAAATCTATTAACTTCTATGTACGAGCATGTGACGATTAAGTGTATAATGTATAGTAGCTAACTATATATTATACAAAGTGTAAAGTGCAATGTGACTATGTACATATATATATAAACTATATAGTAATGTTTATTAAATTATGAGAGTTACATGAAATGCCTATGTAACAATGTGAATATACATTAAAGTGAGACATCATGAGTATGTGGTAGATAATTTAATAATACTTAACTATCTTATGTTATCTTTATTAGTTATTAAACAATTGTTTCTAATAAAGAAGATGATGTAATGTGAGAATGCCTGATTAATTTATACCGGTGTGATAAAATGTACATGGATTATATGTGTTCAAATTGCATTTACTACATTATATGAATTCATGTTAGTATTATTAGGATTTCAATGTAACTCTAATTATAGCCTAATTATATATAGTATGAATACATATGTGATAGCCTAAGTGTATAATATATGTTATAACATTTCATTGAACAAATTGCTAAAATGCTGAGATTGAAATTGGCTTCTCCCATTATATGAGACCCATTTTTCTCTTCACGTGAATACATCATGAAGCTAAAGCCTATATTCCTTAAACTCAATAAAACTCCATAGCTTCACTCTTCAAATCCTCAAAATCAGTAACATAGACTAGATCATGATGAGCAAGGGAGTGGGCATGATGATGAGTGCCAACAACCAATTACATACTCTCTATTAACCATCAAGCAAATCTAAAATCTCGTTGGTTTAATTTGATGTGTATAAGCAATGTCTGGACCATTGTTTTTTTATATATATGAGCTCTCCTCCTCTCTAATTCACTTGCTGAGAAATTCTTAAGTACTGAGTTGGGAGTTTTATATATATATATATATGTTGAACATTCTAGAGATAGCAGCAAGTTCAATTGCATTTACAGAGGTATAATTCTTTTTCTTGTTCCTCATTTTCGTTCTCTATTAAAAATTTCTAGTTTTGAATTTGAATTTCTTGATTATGATAAATTAAATTTCAATTGGGTTGAAGAATGTTTATTTGGTTGTTATATAGTCTTATAATATGATAAGAAAGCAATGTGGTTGATTAAAAATGAGTTCGATAAGAATTTCTGTGATTTGGCTTAGAAGTCTGTCGAAGTAGACTGTGTCTTGATTCGAACCAGGCACGGCGCAGCTGCACTGGCATTACACTGCGGCGCAGTGCAGCTGCGTAGGGCCCCTGCTGCAGATTTTGAATTTTTTTTTGTATACTGCTTGATGTCTGCTAAATGTTAGTTGATGAAATGAATTAGAACAAGCATGCTGGTATGATTAATACATATATATGGACTTGTTAAACTAGTATGAGCATGTTATATTCGGATCACTTACGTGAACGATGAAGTTATAGATTTTCGAAATGAACTTAGAATTTCAAAATGGACGTTGACTCGTTGTATCCATGGTAGACATTCTGACTTTTTGAGACACGTTTGTATGACCTAGAAACACATGAAATGTATGTTCACTTGTGTAGATAAGTTTCATGATGAATTACGAACAGACAAACCTCATAAGTAACGGAAATGTAAGTTTTTACAAACAAACTTTTGACATGTATATACCATATATGAGTTCTAATTTTCAAGCATGTTTATATGGCCTTGAAATGCATGTCGGACCTATTGACTTATGTATACGGATTTCATGATGTAACACGAACATGTTAGTAAGCCTGACTAATAAAAATATAAGTTTTGATTGTGAACCTTAACATGTTATTGCAAGTTTTGTATTCTGGAGTTTACGGATATATGAGATAATACTCTTGGACTCACTCACGTATCATACATGTATATATACCATGCTAGATGTCGTGAAACAATGTTTAGCGTAAACGAAACATGTTTTCAAACTAATAACTACGATAGTTACATGAATATTCATAAGCATGCCTAACACAAGAAGTACGATTACCTTATGTGTTTGAAAGGCGAGCACGTTAGATTATATGATTTCATAACCTTGAATGGCTTTAAGTTATTGAAAGTATTAACTTAGAATCTATACCATGTATGTTTGAAACAAGGAAAGGTTATACAAACATAGAAGTATCCTTTAACATGTGTATATGAAGTAGAAACTTGCAAGCATGCCTGGAATGATTTATGTGATCACCTCATATGTTTAAAATAACAAACATGATAGCTAAGGTGATATCACATGTTAATGTTTGAATCCGATTTTGATGGTTAACTTATAGTAATGCTATAACTCGCTAATTAGAATATGTTTGCTATTTATGGTAGTTTCACAGGATAGTAATGATGTATAAGATGATTAACTTGAGAAAAGAGGAAAGTTAAAGATAGAAATTATATTAATATAGTACTATATAACTGTGTCGCTAGGTCAAGACTTAGCTTATATGTTAATCGTATATACGAGATGAGATATAATGTTGAACTATATGACTAATGGATGTTATATATACGTAACTATATTACGATAGAAATTCGAAAGTGTTGATTTGCTTTTCTTGGATAAACTACGTATAAGGCAAGTATCTGAATCCTATCTTTGTGTTTATGTTATTCGAAGAACGTTGTAAGCAAGTTTCCTAACTTACACTCTTTTACGGTGCAAGTATTCTATCCTTGTATATTGCGAGCTAGTTTCTTTACTTACTCGTTTGAATTGAATTAGCATACTTGAACTCTTATTTCATTAAAGCTATTATTCATGTTGAACTTGATATTGTTCTTGAATATTGTGAAAGTGTCTATGCCATTTGATTCGGCTACACTTATATTATTGAAAAGCAACCCAAACCAATTGATTGGTGCGGGATCTTATATTTTACTGAGAAGAACAACCTTCTTTGAAGGAAAAATATAATTGTCGGAGAACCGACGTGCGCACTTGAGGATTATTGAATGTTATTCATAACGTATGGTACTTTAGGCTGATCACCTGTTGTACTTGTTTTTGATTTGGGTTATCAGTTTAATACTGTTAATTCTAGTAGAAGTTCATAGTCCTCAATGACTTCTCAGTATTCAGTTATCTTGAAATCTTGAATTGAATTATTATTGAATCACATTGATATTATTCTGTCCTTAGCGATTGTTGTTGAGAACTGTTGATATTCTTGTTATCCTTGAACTATCAAACCTTGCTATACCCTTTCAAGAATTGAGAATTTGATTACTCACCCTTATTATATATTACTTGCTGCGTAATTTGTGCTCATTCTTGCTTTCCCTAAAATATTTCAGTTAAGGTAGAGGAGTGTGGACTTTCGGGCACAAATAAGGGCAAGGGAAAGGCTACTGAGTAACTTTAATTATGTAGGACTTATGATTTTAATAAAGAACTTATGATATTATGTACTAGTTAAGGTTATTTATGCTTAAGATATGTTTAAGCTATGTAATCACTATTTAAGTTACGAGACCTTGGGACGTGAATAAATTATATTATTTAAATGTAATATATTCGGTAATAGTTGTATATTATATTTCCGCTGTGTAATTCCACAAATAGTCGTATTATTATTGTTATATATTATTGTGAGAACGTGACGAACCGAATTCGAGTGACTAAGTGGCTGTCCAAAGTTTGGGGGCGTCACACATCCCGATCGAATACTACGAGCCTTGAAGGCTCGCTCTTGAGAAGAAAACCCTAGGAGGGTGCGCACCACAGTCGCAGTGATAGTCAGCTCCAAAGGCACCCTATCACCAGTGAACTCCAAGCCAGTGATGTATCTCCAATCCAGGGGAGTCATCATAACCTCGCAGTCCAGCAGATGCAGAGACTGACTCTAGTGAAACCATCTCTTGGCTAAAGCTCACAAATAGCCCCAAGGGTAGCGACGGGGAGCAATGGTGAAGAAGGCCGCAAACCCCTAAGAATACACAATTACCCTCTACTCAGGATGCAGCGTGTGATACAGAGCGTAGATGCTAAACCAATTACCCCTGGGCTGGGTAAACTCCGAAACCTTCACGACATCAACGTTAAGAAAACCAGTCTTTGACAGAAAGGAGAAAAGAAAATATATTAAATCACGTACCTCATTTTCCTGCAAGTGAATGGAGGGATGGTGGCTCAAATTCGCACCCAGTAAATCCGGAACCACTACCCCAATGCCCGGAAGAAATCTAGGCGCAGTAGGGGGCTGAGGAAGAACTATAGGCTTGAGAATGCCGTCCTCATCCACAAATAGATGATCCTCCCAACAGGCAGACGAGCGGGCTCTGTCAATCGCTGCACCCGTCTGCTAATGCGCAAAACTTGAACCTCGGACGGAGCTCTACGACGGTGAACTCCAGATGAGATCGGCCGTCCTGTGGAACGACTAAGTCCCTCAGAATCCATATCTGAACAATGAGTTCATAGGAATCAAAGCCAAGTCAGGTATATTCTTACCATTTGCAAATTTCAAATTAAATCCATAAAATATAATCATCACATCATGCATGTCTTACATGTGTCATTAAATGTGTATGTTATGTGCATCCTAGTATATTTATAATGTATCTAGGATCCGGACATTTGGCTCATAATTTTTTTTTGCCAGAGTCTCCTTTGTAAAACGGACTATCCACATGCCCGAAGCATGTATTAAGTCACCCTATGAGGGTACACCGTCACAACCAAGCATATAAACATCAATTTAAACTATTATTCTAACACATATATACAATGTATGTCTAAATTAACTGATAAATGACAATATCTCGCATCCATACGGTCCATAAGATGATCTGTAGGGATGCATTGCATCATAAACATGTTTATCTATCTATACAAGCATACATGTTAGATATACTACCTTTAAGAAAGGAAATACGTGTTTTCACGAAAGAACGGAGTCTAGACGTTACCCGTAGTCCGAAGAAGGAATGTACGGTGGCGGATCGCTCCAAATCAAGCCGAAATTGAGTAGAAATGGAAGAGAGCTCGGTTTTGTAGAGAGAAAAGAGAAGAAATCCTAATAGAATGGGTGGAAATGAGGCCTCCTGAGGGTATAAACTCAATCAAGGGCTGCCTTGACTATGGTTGCTCCAGTCGCAACCATATATGCGGCTGCCACAAGTGGGTCCCGCGGCCTTTTATTTGTAACACGATGTCCAAAACGTGTTCTTTTGGGTTTAGAATGGTCACTTTATACAAGAAGCTACCTTTCCGAGACAGTTTGAAACCTTAAAAACCCTAAAAAATCCTCCAAAACAGCAGAAGTTCGGCGAAGATCAGAAAACCCAACGTTAAACGCTGAAAGACCAGAAAATCAGTCTAGATCAACCTTACACCATGTAATCCACTGACAATGAATCAGTTAAGTCATCGGCTTAACCCCGAACGATGTAATCCTCCGACAACGAATCAGTGAAGGCGTCAGCTAGACCCCCGACGATGTAATCCACCGACAACAAATCAGTGAAGGCATCGTCTCGACCCCCGATGATGAATTCCACTAACAACGAATCAGTGAAGGCGTCAGGCTCTACCCCCGACGATGAAATCCACCAACAACGAATCAGTGAAGGCATCGCCTTGACCCCTGACGATGTAATCCACCAACAACGAATCAATGAAGGCGTCAGCTCAACCCTGATGATGTAATCCACTGGCTACAAACCAGTGAAGGAATCAGCTCAACCCTGATGATGTAATCCGTTGGCTACAACCCTACACAGGTCGGTAAATCCCCGAACCCTACCCAGGTCGATAAATCCCAGATGATGTAATCCGTTGGCTACAACCCTACGCAGGTCTGCAAATCCCCGAAGATGTAATCCGTTGGCTACAACCCTACGCAGATCGGCAAATCCCCGATGATGTAATCCGTTGGCTACAACCCTACGCAGGTCAGCAAATCCCCGATGATGTAATTCGTTGGCTCCAACCCTACGCAGGTCAGCAAATCCCCGATGATGTAATCCGTTGGCTACAAACCAGTGAAGGCATTAGCTCAACCCTGATGATGTAATCCGTTGGCTACAACCTAGTGAAGACGTCAGCTCAACGCTGATGATGTAATCCGTTGGCAACGAACCAGTGAAGGCATCGGCATGATCCCGATGGTGCAATTCGTTGACTATAATTCAACGCAGGTTAACTCAACCCCGACAACGTAATCCTTAACTTCCCCAGCCGAGGAAGTAACCCTTTTCTAAATCTCACATATCATCACATATGTTATACATGACATTGCATCATTAGATATACCTTGTCGTGCATTTTCGTGTCTATTAATCTTTGTCGTGTTCATTCCATTACATTGAATAAACATGACAAAGAGGGGCATCTGTAGACACTCAAAATTTTGCTTTTGTCATACGAACCCTGCAGAAGGGTAAAGGCATCATTTTACTTCAGAGACAACCCCAAATGAGGGCAAAAGATCTCGGTAATCTCAGAGACAACCCCGGGAATGATAAAGAGGACCAATGAAGTCCAAACATACTATGACCCGATCGAAGATCGACGAGCTAAGACAGTGATCATCGTAAACCACCTCAGCAAACCTCAAATGACGTGCCATCAGGAGATAAGCCAGCTAACTGATATCTAGACCTGGTGGATATATCTCGACTACGAGTATTAAATTCCTGAACCCTAATCTCGTAAGAATCGATATATTCCCTCTACGCGTATCAAAGACAGTCCGAAAGGTCGAGCGATGGACGTCAACTCCTGTCGAACAGAGACCAAAGGACCAATAGCCGAGCAGGTGGGGCCCACTTGGGCCAGCCTTGACCACATTTATGGCTGCCTTTGGCAGCTTATAACATCCCACTTAGTTCATTTTAACGGGAGAGAGATATATATTTAGAGAGAGATAAACATTTTTATAGTGAGAGAGGCTCGGGTGGAACCTTAAACAACCAACTTGAACCTCATTTCTCCCATCTAGCATCTACTTGAAGTCCTCTTAGTGTTCTTAGTTCATCCCAGGAGTTAATACGCTCATTCACGCGTCCCCCAAGGTGAAATAATGCGCTTTTAGCTTCGTTTTCTTTGTAAACTTGGTTCAAATGAAAGATTAATGAAGTATCTTATTGGAATATAGTTAAACTTATTGTATTTTAAGCATATTGTGTAATAGTTGATTGATTTTATGTTTCTATCAGTTATATTATGCTTAATACGTTGTATATCGACTTCGGAGGCTAGATATACCTAGATCTAAGCCTAATCTAGTCCCCGAGAGGTTATTAAGCATGAAGCTTTAACTCGGGGGGCTATAATGGCTTAGATCCACAGTATATCTATGGGTTTATTGCTTTGAACGATCTCGGTTAACCCGTATAGCCCTAAATCTATATTTAGAGGTGAAAGGGGGGCAAATCAGCTTGAACGGTGATTTTAATTGATGAAATCATCTACTATCGAAGCCGTGGACGTTATGTATATGTAATATTGTGAAAATTATGTGAGCCTGGGAATCCCGATGTCGAGATTCTTGAATAGATCCGACTTGATTCCCACGATGGGCCGATTTTTATGTTGTAAATGCTTTAAATAACGTAAATATCGATGTACATGTAATATTTGGATCTTGAAAATGAACTCGAGGGGTTAGTCTCGAGAGCTCAAATTCAAGATCCCGTGATAGTGAAAACTTTCATTATGGGAGCTCGGTTCATCGAGATGGCTAATATACCCGATGATGATTCAAACCTTCTTAACGCTTTTTGCATTCATATCATCAAAATGATTTCTCAAAGAAAACCACAAAGAGCTTTTGATGAAATAAAGCGATTCGAGGTAGATCACGTAAATAACGTAAAGAATAAAAGGAAGTATCGAAGTCCTCGATTCCTAGTCGGGCAAAGGATTTGAAAACCCTACTTTCCAAAACATCATTTCAATTCATATATCTTATTAAAAATGAATTTTTGATTAAATCAAATCCTTTGTACCTAGGCGCAAAAGAGGTACAACACTACTTTCAAGTCACCAGAATAAAGACTTAGAAACAAAATAATAAAGCTTTCAAAATCAAGACACACATACGTACACACACACACAAACACACACACTTTTTGCATAGAAAATTAATAAGATGCGGTACCGTGCTTGCATGGGAGTCGGGGGTGCCTAACACCTTCCCCCCGCTTAACCTAGCCCCTGGATTCCACGAATCTCGGGTTTCAAGACCAATCTTTAGAGTCACGCATTGGACCATCTTGCGAAAAAACCATTAAAACTCGGATGAGTTGGTACATCCATTTAAAAAATACCAACTGGTGACTCTGTCTCACTCGGTTTCATCTCCGCTTCGACTTTGGAGGGATCCACCGAAATTCCGTCCTTATCAATCACATGTCCGAGAAATTGCATCCTTTCAATCCAGAATTCACACTTTGAGAATTTGGCATACAATTTCTCTCTTCTTAATACTTCTAACGTCAACTTCAAATGCTCAACATGTTCTTCCTTGGTCTTAGAATAGACCAATATATCATCAATAAAAACCACTACGAATTTGTCCAGAAACGGCTTGAACACTCCATTCATTAGGCCCATAAATGCTGCAGGCGCATTTGTTAGACCAAATGACATAACCAAAAATTCATAGTGACCATATCGTGTCCTAAACGCTGTCTTTGGGACATCTTCTGGCCTTACCTTCTACTGATGATAACCACTTCTCAGATCTATCTTTGAGAAATATCTCAATCCTTTTAATTGATCAAACAGATCATCAATCCTTGGCAACAGATACCTATTCTTAATGGTAACCTTGTTTAATTCTCTATAGTCGATGCAGAGTCGCATCGTTCCATCCTTCTTCTTAACAAATAATACCGACGCTCCCCACGGTGATACGCTCGGTTAAATATATTTCTTGTCCAACAGCTCTTGTAGCTGTACCATCAATTCCTTCATTTCTACCAGAGCCATCCGGTACGGTGCTTTCGATATTGGAGCCGTTCCTGGCACCAAATCGATAACAAAATCTACTTCCCTGTCAGGCGGAAGTCCTGGCAGATCATCCGGAAAAACATCCACGAAGTCTCTTACGATTGGTATTTCTTCTAACTTTGGATTCTCTTTACGACTATCGACTATGTAGGCTAAATACCCCACACAGCCCTGTCTTAATAACTTCCTGGCCTGCATCATTGTCAGATAACTCGCTTGTCTAGGCGATTTGCTGCCATAAAATATAACCTTTGACGGAGTCATAAGGTTAATACATTTCTTCCTGCAATCAATTACTGCTCCATAATTGAATAACCAATCCATTCCCAGGATAACGTCAAATTCCCCAAGTTTAATCGGGATAAGATCTACATTCATAACGTTACCCTTAATATCCACTCTACAGTTCTTGTGTATATACTTAACAGGAATTACTTCCTTGTTCGCAATCTCTATGTTCATAGGGATTTCTAATTCGTCTTTAAACAATTCTAAATTCTTTGCAAAGTCATCGGATATAAATGAACAAGTAGCACCCGAATCAAATAAAATATAAGCATTGACTTTATTGATCGAATGATACCTGACACCACATCACGAGACTGCACAGCGTCTTGTACGGTCATGTTAAATGTCCTTGCAGTTGGTCGGTTTGTCAAAGTCGGTCCGATAATGGTAAGAGGATTTCCACTATTATTTCCCTATGTCCACCTGACCCTGCCCCTCCAGATGCCTTCTTTGGACAGTCTCTAGCCAAGTGATCCTTTGACCCACATGTGTAGCAAGCGCCCTTCTTAGGGTTAGGGCAGTGAGGTGCTATGTGGCCTTCCTGACCCCAATTGTAGCAAACTCTTTTTCCTTTCATGCAGACTCCCAAGTGAGTCTTCCCACAGGTTGGGCATGGTTCTAACTTTTTCTTCTGACTACCTTGCTGACTTACAGACGACGGGTTATCATTCCATTTTCGTTTATGATTATTAGTTCCCCCTGTGTGACTGCCACTAGCCTTATTGTTTCCTTTACTATCATTCTTCTTCTTTTTTGATCCTCATTGTACTTAGACACCGCTTCGCTTCCACCTTCAGCGAGAATGGCCTTCTCCAGAACTCCAGCAAAAGTGTTCAATTGAAACATTAACACCTTGCTATACAACCAGGGTTTCAATCCCTATTCAAAACGCCTAGCCTTTCTTTCGTCAGTATGCACCTGATATTGGGCAAACCTAGACAATTCATTAAACTTTGTCGCGTAGTCGGGCACAGACATATTCCCTTGCTTCAACTCCAGAAACTGCACCTCCATTTGATTTTGGGACCTGGTCGGGAAATACATCTTGAAAAACATTTCCTTAAACCTTTCCCAGGTTATTACTCCTTCTCCTCCCCTGATCTTATTTGCTTGCCACCAGTAGCTGGCTTCTGATTTTAACATAAATGTCGCGTAGGCGGTCTTCTGGACCTCCCTAACTCGGGCGACCTCAAAAATGTTCTCCATTTCCATAACCCTAGTCTGAGCTTATATCGGGTTCGTGGAACCCTTAAAATCTGGCGATCCCACTGCCTTAAAGTCTTTAAATGAGGTGTTTGGTGTAGCTTGAGGCTGATTGTTCATCGCTCCAGCCAACAGATTTACCAACTGCTGAACGGGGTTCGCATTGGCATCATTGTTGTTATTGGTTGACCCTTCTTGGGCTTGTCGACGATTTTGTCTCCTTCTTGGCGACATATTTCTGTTAAGAATACATGCTCATTAGATCTTTATTCAATCTCTTAAATATTTAAGACTTAACTCAAATATTTAACATAACCACTTTAACTTTTTTCTTTTCAAATAACCTTTGATATTTTATTTAAATCAAAAGTTTTAAACATAGTACTATAGCATCTCTGCCATTTACTTCCACTATCCCAAGATACAGAATCTTCAGGATTTAGTTTCTCAAAATATTCCTTTGTTTTTAATCACCTCGAAATTTACATTAACTACTCTAAAGAGTATCACATAATGTTAAATACTTTAACATACTTAACCCATATCATCTTGAACAACTTTATTATTTTATTAAAACCAAAAGTTTTTAATATAATACGATAGCATTTCTGCCATTTACATCAACTATCCTGAAATAAAGTTTCTACAGGATTTACATTATCACAATATTCCTTTGTTTATAACCACATCGAAATTTACATTATTTACGATTATTTAAACATTAACAATATCATATTGTCCTATCACGGCCTACTAAGGCGTCGGACAGCTTCACTACGTTCCTCCTCTATAATGCGGAACATAGTCCTGCGATTTAACATGTACCCAGGCAGTCCCTCGAACAGAATTGGATATCTCATAACTCGGTCCTGGGCCTCATCCATTGCCCTTAGAAACGTGTAGCACGTCTCTACAACCTTAAATCTCTTCGCACGCGCATCATCCTCTGCCAGATCTGCACGTCGTGCATTTCTCACCCAAGCTTCTTCCACTATGGCGAGTCTTAGTTTTTACGTGATGCTAATCAATACTCTAACAAGTATGAACACATAAGCACATAGCACATAACAAAATTTTATTATCTTTCTTAGAACTCAATCAGAGTTGTCATTACTATCTTCACGAAGGCTACTATCCTAAGGTTTTTCCCCCACCTAAGGTTCAAAACCTACGGCTCTGATACCAACTTGTGACACCCCAAAATCCCGTATCTTAATTTCCACAGGATTTGGTGTTCACTGTTCCAATATCATACAACTATCTACCCATAAATAATGAAATTCATTTATTAGATAAATAAATCATCATCTTACATCATCTAAAATAATAATACATCATAAATCCCAGGTTAAACTTAACCTTAAATCTCTGTTGCGGAAACGTAAATAAATAAGTTTTAAGTCATCACACATAAATCTTGAACTTTAACATTCTTAACATCAACACAAGTCTTCAACACTTGTTAGCTTTTCCTTTGCCCTTGCTACTAGAAGGTACATCACTTCGTTCATTATTAGCTGCAATGTTATTATGCAAGAGTGAGCACGAATGCCCGCAAGTATAAAAATATGACAAAATAATAACATGCGAGTGAAAGAATTCTGAATAATAGAAAGCTCAACATTTGAATCAAGAATATTAATCAAGAGTCAAATTACTTCTCAACTTTTGAATCAAGAATATTAATCGAGAGTCAAATTACTTATGAGGGTCATTAAGACCTTGAACCGAGTCTTAGGTTGTCAAGTATATTAACCTTTCCAACCTTTAACAGTCATAAGACTATAGACTTTACTTCTCGTACTTAGGGAGATCAGCCCTTCGTACTGATACTGTGCACACTATCTTAACGCTTAAAGCATCTTCATTAATCCCCTATATTAGGGCTGTTCATCTCAGTTTGACATCAGAATCCGCACCAAATAAAGTTGGTTTGGATAACTCAATAAATGATATTCAAATTGAATATTAACTTCTCAAGGTATACAATCGAATAAGTATTGTACACTTAAATGATACTTTTAAAAGAATCATGGCATCTCATGTAAAATTCTAAACTTGGATATTCAAGAGTAAGAATTTGCTCAACAATAGTAATTAAGCATAGCAATTGCTTAATTTAAAGAGTTTAGTTTAGGAAACTTGTCCAACAATAATAATAAGTTAGGGATAGAAAACTTGTCTCGTGCGCAAGCTACAGTTATTACTCACTTCTTTAATTACTCTTACCTATCACACATTTACAATATCAATTAATCACAGGTTCGATATGATTATTAATTTACAATTATATT
The DNA here is from genome assembly GCA_020205555.1 of Panax stipuleanatus. Classification (NCBI taxonomy): domain Eukaryota; kingdom Viridiplantae; phylum Streptophyta; class Magnoliopsida; order Apiales; family Araliaceae; genus Panax; species Panax stipuleanatus. Next base: position 80,374,762 of record CM035126.1, read on the forward strand.
CTTCAAACTCATTATTAGATTTTTTTCAAATAATGGTTTACGTTGATTAATTAACTTGTTAATTAATCACATAACTTAAGTTATTAACTTGTATTAATAACTTATTACTTACATCACATGCCTTCATATTTATTAGACTTAAAATAATGTCTTCATATTTATATCACATTATTTAACCTTTACAAATAATAGTTTAAGTCACGTAATTAATTTATTAATTAATCACATAACATAAATTATTAAACTCATATCAATATTTTATTATATTTATACAACATGTGTTCATGTTCATTAGACTCAAAACACATTTTACAAATTTCCAACACTTACCAATTTTTTATTCAAAATTTTCGGACAGGCGCGACCGCGCGCTGTTTAGCCTTGCACCCGGCGCGGCCGCGCGGCTGCGGAAACTCAAAATCTGAAGTTCGCGAACGAACACAGAATTTGGCCATTTTATCCAATTTTACACCAATATAATGATTTGTAGTGTTACCCATGAAGTATGAACTTCATAGGAACATTATATAACACTTCTAACACATTCTGAACATCTTAACACATAAAATTATACGAATTAAAATAATCAAATTCACTGTTCTTCATAACTTGTAAAGTTTTTTATGAAAAATATATAATCTATCATTACGGATTCGTTACTACACCGAATCCGTTCATTTTAATTCCATGCTCTTTGTTTAAACATATACAATCATATGCATACGTCAATTTTAATACAAACGTATGAATCAGTCATGAATTTGACCAATATGGGTTATTTACCCATATTCAATACTCTGTAATTTCATAAATCCCAATTATTAACAAAATTACTTGGTGTGATCAGTGTAAATCATGGATACATGATCCAATACATAATACTAGCATATACGGTATATATAATAACCTCACACTTTAACTTCCCAAAAATAAGTACTGACAGAGAAATTTTACAACATCGTAGAAAACTCTGTAACTTTTTGAAAAACCAATTAAGGCCAAATTATATAAAATTGATTACTTTAAAACATGTTTATACGTTAGAAAACATGTTATAGTCACATACCCATACGGATAAAGCCTTATCATAACCCAATTGGGAAACCCAATTTTCACAGACTTAGAATACATATATGAAAAACTTTGGAAAAACTTAAATTTAAAAACTTTGAAAGAAGATTACCCTTTGTTAATATGAAGATAAATCTAATACAACACTCAGGATTCCTCAAATCTCTTTCTCTCTTCTTCTTCTTCTCTCTGAAAATTTTTAAGTTTTTTCTTTCTTTCTCTGACTTTGAACAAAATGAAAACAATTCCATTTAACAGAATAATATACGTATATATAATATATCCGTTGTGTCACAAACGGACTAACTCCTCTTAAGGCCTTGTTTGGCTACACCCTTAATTCCTTTTTTATTTATTTTAATTAACTAGTTTAGTATATAGTTAATTGTAACACTTTTATTAATCAATCAATTTTATTTAAAACAATTAAATAAAATATAATAAATTTTACATTAAATCATATTCTCACATAATTAATATTTTTATTTATTAATTATGTCAATTCATTAATTCTTTAATTAATTATTAAATTAATTAAAGTAACATATGCTTATTTAATTAATTCAATTAATCAAATAAACTCCATTAAAAATATTCTTTGAACTATTAAATTATTACATATTAATTTAATTAATGTCACACATATACCACAGATTCATGAATTAATTATTTAATTCAATAATTAAATCATTAAAAATATTTATGTATTTCAATAAATATTCAAATATCTTTACAAAGTTCTCGTTTGTCACATGGTTCTTAGAACCTTCGTCTCACTTTCTTATCGTATTCTTAGAATAACTATGTACGTATAAGTATACTTTAACCTTACGTACTTACTACCATTCTTCACATACACATGCCCGTCTACCACTAATCTATTTACATATAGCTAGTGTAGTCCATCTTTTGAGTTAATCATTCTCATATATCATTACTAACACATAAGACCATATCAAAGCAAATATACGCTATTAACCGTCGAAGTCGGATTCAAGTATTAACATATGGTCCTACATAGCATGTATACATATTAAATGATACTTTCATGCTCGTTCATCCTTTTCACGTTCAATTTACACGATATAGGTTTTAAGTCAACATTCTAACAATTGAAGGCCACTCAAGGTCATGAACATCACAAAGTTTATCATGCTAGCTCTTTAAACACATAAAGTATTCATGTAACTCATGTTGGGCATGTTCATGAATATTCATTCTTCATACATGTAACTATCATAGTTATTAGTTTTAAAAAAACATGCTTCGTTTATCACTTTAAAACATGTTTGAACTCATGCTTGGTTAGTTGTCAATATATCCAATCACATACGAATCATATTTAGAGACGTAATAAACACAAACATGGCATCTTAAATCTTTAGAATCTAGCTATTCATACTTAATGCAACTTGATTTGAAAACATATTCAAGTTCGCCTTTGAAATCATTTTAAACTTGAACGATACAATTCGACACATACAAGACAACTTTAAAGCTCTTATCATATGTAGTTAGGGTATGTTAACATCTTCACAAGATCAGAATGTTCACGTCTCACATATGTGTCAATGTTTATATTTAAAACTATTAGTTTCATTTTAAAACTATAAGTTTTTCTTTAAAACATACGCTTTCCATTTCATAATATACATTCTAACATAGCTAAAATCATGCATGTAGTACCAAGAAACATGTAATATGAGTTACCACCAACTTTTATGTTTGTTCAAAGTGGTATCAACAAATTAGCACCATCAGATTTATAGCAGGAAACAAAAACCAGAAATTGAGACCGGCACAGCTGCGCAGCTCCCCAGTTCAAAACTGACGCAGCTGCGCAGGTGGCCTGCCAGAAACAGAGCAGCCTTCTGCTCGGCAGTTCTTCAGCCCAACTCACAAAAAATTTATACGAAAATCATTTCAAACATTCATATAATAATTCTAACAAGTATAATAACTTATATACTACCTAACAATCATGTTCCAATCCAATAATTTCTCAATCCATAAACAATTCAATAATCAAGAACTTTGAAAATTTATAGAGAACGAGAATGGGAGAGCATGAATTGTAATTTATACCTCTGCAATTGAAATGTCTTGGTGCTATAATGAAACTCCCTTAGTGATAACTCCCAAAACTTACTCACTATAAATGCTATCAATATTATACTTGGAGAAAATCTCAGCAATGTTAACAATGAAGGAAGAGAGCTCTATATATAGCCAATTCCTTACCCGGTTCTTGACATTGTTCCTCAAATCAAAACAATGGTAAACAAGATTATACAATGGGCAAAGAATGGTAGGTATGTAGTTGGTGATTCTCATCATATTCTCCACTCCCCCATGATCATTGCTAGCTAAGGTTGCTGACTTTCAAGAAAAGGAGTAGAGTAGCCATGTGCTTGTTCACGTGAGGAGGGATTTGAGGGGGGTGACTCCAATATAACTCAGCAACTAACATAAATTAAGTGTAGTATATACAAACACTTAAGTTATAAAATATATGTACACATTATATATACATATAAGTCCCAATGTCATTTTAATTAGTTAACCAACAATACAATGTATCAATTTGGGTTACACATATGATAATATATAATCCATGTACATTTCTCTTAATACTAAATATAATTCAATTAGGTATTATTATTACTCATCATCATAATGGTTATTATTATAATTATAATAACTTATTGCATACATTATCAATTAACAATGGTTATTGATATTACTATACATCAATGTTTATTCATACACTTACTATTATGTAACTCACATAATGCAATTAATCTTACTACATAGTTTATATATATATATATAATATAGTCACATTAATATTGCACTACACTTTATATAACATATGCGTAACCACTATATATTATACTCTTAATAATCACATCCTTTGCACATATCAACTAATTGTGCAGTTATAATCATATTAATAATCTACTCGTTTATTTATTAATAATGACTTATCTTACCAATTAATTAATAATAATATTAATTAATCCATCCCTCATCAATCAATGTAATTATTAATCTCTATAACAATTAATTAACATTTATATAGTTAATTATCACGTTAAATAAATATAAATCTTATTACATTTATAAACAAGTTGCTTATTATTATTCTATTATTTGCAATAATAATAATCGACACATCATCAATTAATCCTCCTTAATATACTATTCCTTATAATAGCAATAACGATTAATATTTGAATAATCGTTCACGTAGGAATTCCTTCATTAATTTACCCTTATCAATATTATTAGGCGAGAAATAACCACATTCTTCAATAATTTAATAAGTACAATTCTTATAATATTTATAAACAATATACTTATTATCATGCTATCGCTTCGCGATAATAATTCAACACACCATTAACAATCAATATAGATTAATTATTTAATTAATAATTCTTTCATCCTTGAATTAATCAATTCATTACCGAATCTATTATCGGGCCACACAAGGTATTTCTCACAAGCTTCCTCTCAAGCTTATTATTATTCCCATCACTTACTACTTATAACATGTTCAATATAATTAGAACTATTAAGTCACAAGGTACACATATAAATATATTACGAATATAAATATTCAAATATTATTTATAACACTTACGGTACTATAGCAACTCAAGTTATTAAAATAACTTAGTTTCCTTATATAAATTAAACTCTTTTTTGAAAATACATTAGAAATTATGTATTTAGCCATAACATAAAATATTATGTTTTCTCCAAATAAGGATATTCGTTATTAAAAAATAATTTACTTATTGTCTCAAGATATTATAATTAATATAATATCTATTAGAAATAATCACATGTACAACACATGTACATTATATATAGAAAATAGGTAATAAGTTTATTTTCCATTATAATAAATTGTTTCCATTAATTTATTTACATATAGCAAATATGTAATATATCTATCATATTAATCAATCACACCTTATACAAAATATATAAGGTAATATTACTATTCAAAAATAACATTTCCTCCTTTTATTAAAATAATTCAATATTAGAAATTATTTTAATATCCTTTATTAAAAATATATAATATTTATTTCTCTTTCCTTTCTATAAATTGTTCCCAAAATAATTTCTTCAAATATTCATTTAAAGATATAATGATTTCCATTTTTCTTTAATAACGTATATATATATATATATATATATATATATATAAATATATATTTATTAACGTTATTCGTACAAGACTTTCTCACATATTACCACTCTAAGTAATACATATAAAAAGTCTCAACTATAATTACATATTCAACACACTTTAATTCACTACTTTACTTAAGTAAATTAAATACTGTACTATATCATCATAGTTAATTAAGGTTCAATACTCTCATTATATTATTCCCTAATATAACTCCCAACTTAAATTAACTAATATTTATTCTTATTAGTTAATTCCTTAACTAACTCATGCTTCACTATCCAAACCCATTCATGGATAGCATAAGATTTATCAATAACCTATATTATAAGCATACTAGTTATTAATACACATACACAAGAATATGGTGATTATACATTAAGGATATTTAATGTCACCAACTTACTATGATAAAATAATTCTATAAATTATTAAATATCGATAGAAATTTATCCACCTCCTTTATCTCAACTGGATCGTCTCTACGATAAGTAACAAATATATATTAATAATATATTTATAAATCACAAATACACATATTACATAGTCCATATTACCCTATGTAATATAATACCACATACCTCATATCACATATATATACTCTTATTCGAATCCTTCTCATAGTTTAAGAATTTTATTTATTAAATCCTTATTTAATAATATTTGAAAATTCGGGTTCTCACACTATCCACAAGGCTATATACATTTAAAATAGGATCCTTATTCTCACTAGCAAATATTTAATTATATTTTGTCGAACTATATAAGTGAGGGTAATAAAGTTTGAAGAAAATAGTGGGAGATACAAATTTAAAACAAGACCTAATTTATTTTGGTAATTAATAAAAGAATGTATGCTATAATGTTGTTAATTACAAATTTATTTACAGAATTTTATAATGTCTAAATTACTATCATTGCGTAGCATATTAGATGCTAATTAACCGAACCAAATTAAATGGATTGAATTTAAGAATAGTTCTCAAGGTTGAAAAGTTATCTTATATCCTTAATACGCTTATCCCTGCAATGGTTGCAGACAATGCCTTAGAGGAAGAGATTGCTACTTTTAGAAAGTAGCACTATGATGCATAGATTGCTCAATTCATCATACTCGCATCTGTGAGTAACGATCTTCAATGTCAGCATGAAACTAAATATGCTCCTACTATACTTCTACACTTCAAAGAGTTGAATGGTGAGGAAAGTAAGACTAATAGATATCAGATATCTAAAGAGCTCTTCCGATGTAGAATAACCGATGACACTATAGTACAGACACATGTCCTTAAGGCGATCAATCTGATTGAACAAATAAGATAACTAGGTTTTGTCATGAATGGAAAATTAAGCCAAGATTTGATCTTGCACTCACTTCCGGACTCTTTCTCACAATTGTTGTGAATTTTCAGATGTACAAGCTAGATGTCAGCCTCGCTGACTTGCTTAAACATGTTGAAAAACTGTTGAGAGTTACTTTCCAACCAAGAAAGACCAAGTCTTACTGGTAGGGGCCAAAGGATCTTCTGAAAAGAAGAACAATTCAAAGAAGATAAATAGAAAGGCAAATACAAAGTATAATAAGAACAAAACTGAAACGAAAAGCAAAGGAGTTTGCTTCCACTGCAATAAGCCTGGACATTGGAATAGAAATTGCGAGAAATATCTTGCAGAGGCTAACCAAAAGAAGCTTAGTGAAACACCCAGTATAGAGAAGTTTGCAAAAGCAGTAAAAAGGTCACAAAGTAATCCATGGCCGGACTAAAAATATATAAATATATATTAATAGAAATATAGTAAACTAGGACTGGTATGAGAACCAGTGATGGTGAAAGTCGCTTATATACGAGTAAATATATATATAAGCAGTAAACTACCTCGGATTTGACATCTGGGCTTGACAGAATTGAAATGTTAGTTTATTTATAGTTAAATATACACAAAAAAGGGCCAAACCCGGACTGGAAGATAACCTAGTTCGGGGAAGTTGCTAGAATGTGCGTGCAAGTGCAGTGGAGCTGTTAAAGCTGATGGATCATCAATCTGAGTTGTAAAAATGCTGAAAACGGAGTTTATGTACAAAAATATATTATGTTTTGACGAAAACGGCCATGAAACTAAGTTCCGGGCATATTTAGAAAGTGAAATTTTGTGTGCAAGTGTAAAATAGTGCAAAGTAGTAATAGCAACTTGCTGATCGTAAAAATACTTACAATAGCCTTCAAAACAGGCTTTTTGCCACTTAGTGGGCTTCAAACGACAAAATCTACCGGTGGTTTTTTTGTATGTGGTAGTATATGGGTTTGTCTACGTGTTGGAGTAAAAATATTTGGGTTTAGAAGAGGTGTAAAAGTCAAAAAATCAGACGGACAGAGCTTCGCTGCGTTTTGGAATTCTTAAAAATGAATGGGGGCACGTTTATTTATAAGTTAGGGAGCCTCAGCTCTACCTACTGCTGCCGTAGGTAGAGATGCGGCTCCCCAAGGTGGGGCCCACATGCCCGACTTTGTCATCTCGAAGTGCGTGTATGTCGGGCGACGCGATCTAAGGTTCAAAACTTCATAACTTTTAATCGGAGCGTTCGTTTGAGGCGTGCTATAGCATTCCAAAAATCCCTCACTAAGAGTGTCACAATGACATTAGTTTTAACCCTTTTTAAGTCCCCAAAGGTGGGTGCATGACCGGGTCTTTGTTTCCCCACAATTTAACCGTCAAGCCATCTGGCGCTGTTTTCACCCGAGATCACCGTTGTGGTTCTTTCTGACTTTGGTGGCATCAATTTGACTTGAGTTTGACTGAATCGGATAAGAGTTGGTAAATTAACCATTTTGCCCCTCCCGGGGTTGCCTTTGGTGTCAGCATGGCCTCTGGTTGACTTTCGTGAGCTGTTTCCAAGATTTGGATCCCATTCGAGTCTGTTTGTCCCCAGTGTTGCCTCTGTAGCTGACGTGGTCATTCCAGGTTTTCTTTTGGAGGTGTTGTGCTACTTTAGGTTTATTTCTTAAGTCGACTTGACTTCCCGAACTGATGCCGAGGATGACCTGTACTTCCCGGGTTTCTGCTGCGGCTGATTTGTACCTCTCGGGTTGGTACCGGGACTAATTTTTATCTCTCGGGTTGCTGTAGGGGCTGCGTTGACATCCCGATATGGTTGATTGGTGCTGTGGTTGTCCTAATATCAGTGACTATGTTTGATTTGATTTCCCGATATTGAGATCGGGGATGATCTGACGGTCCGATTGAAGATCAGATCCGGATCGATGGTCCGATTGACGATCAGAGTGGGTTGGAGTACCGATATTGGTGATCGGATTTGACTGGAGTTGACCAGCATTGGAGGCCGAATTTAGATCGGATGTCTGGTGTCGGGACCGTGGTTGGCTTAATTGACAGTTTTGCCCTCCTACAGTGTTAGTATTGGGGCAAGGAAAATTTTGAGTGTCTACACCGATCACCAATATCGGTACTCCAGCCAACTCCGATCGTCAATATGACCATCAATCTAACTCCGATCATCAATCAGACCATCAGATCATCCCCGATCTCAATATCAGGACATCAGCTCAAACCCAGTAATCAATATCGGGACAACCACAGCACCGATCAACCATATCGGGATGTCAAAGTAGCTCCGGTCTCAACCCGAAATATCAAATCAACCCCGGTCTCAACCTGAGAAGTGCAGGTCATCCCTGGTCTCAACCCAGGACGTCAAGACAACTTCAGACATCAGCCTGAAGCATCGTAACAACTCCATAGCAAAACGTGAAATGACCACGTCAACCTTAGAGACAACCCTGAGGTCAAAAGACTCGACTGGGATCCAAGTCTTGGAATCAGCTCCCCAAAAGTCAACCACAGGCAGCCCCGGGAGGGGTACAATGGTTATTTTACCAACTTTCAATCGACTTGGTCAAACTCAAGCCAAATCAATACCGCCAAAGTCAGAATAAACCCTAACTACGATCCTAAGTGGCAACAACGCAATACAGTTCAACGGAAAAACTGCGGGGAATCAAAGACCTGGTTATGAACCCGTCTTCCTGGACCCAATTTTTTTTTCCCATGTCATTGCAACACTCTCGGCAAGAGCTTTCCAGAAAGGTATCGTACGCCTCAAACGGACGCTCCGATCAAAAGTTAGAAAGTTTCCGACCAGATATTGCATTGCTCAGAGTGCACGTACTTCGAGATGATCAAGCCAGGCATGCGGGACCCACCTCGAGTGGTCGCACCTCTACCTACGATAGTCATATATAGAGGTGCGGCTCCACCCTGTACAAATAGAGGGGCAGCCCCCTCTCATTTTCATAAGCAAGAAGAGCAGCGAAGCCCTACCTGACTGATTTTTCGACTTTTACACCTCTTCCAAACCCAAATATTTTCACTCCAACACATAGATATACCCATATACTACTACATATCATAAAAAACACAGGTAGATTTGGACATTTAAGGCCTACGATTCGGTAAAAAGTCCGTAGTGCAGCCCATTGTAAGTATTTTCACGATCAGCAAGTCAATACTACTACTTTGCACTGTTTTACCCCGGCACATCAAGTTTTAATGTTCTAAATATGCCCAAAACTTAGTTCCGTGGTCGTTTTCATATAAAATTGATATATTTTTGTACATAAATTCTGTTTTCAACATTTCTACAACTCGGATTGACGATCCGTCAGCTCTAGTAGCTTCAACGCACTAGCACACACCGTTTTGGCAACTTTTCCAGACTAGGTTGTCCTCCCAGTCCGGGTTTGGCCTTTTTTTGTATATATTAAACTATTTATGTGCTAACATTTCAGTTCTATCAAGCTCGAATTTCAAATCCGAGGTAGTTTATCGATTTTATATATATTTACGTATATCTAAGCGATTTTCACCATAACTGGTCTTCGTACCAGTATTGGTTGACTACATTCCTGTCAATATATATATATATTTTTTAATTCAGTCCGGGCACAGGCATGAAACCCATTGCCCTTTTTACTATTTTTGCACAATTCACCATATTGGGTGCTCTCCCTAATCACTAGTTGACTATTTTTCCGCAATTTACATTTCAGTTCGGCCTGGATCATTCTGCGACCTTTTTATTGCTTTTATATATATATTTATGCATATATAAACAACCTTCATCATCATTGGTTATCTTTTCAGTCTTGGTTAACTACGTTTCTATCAATATATATATCTACATATATATTTCAATTCCAGTCCGGGCTTGTGAGTGAAAACCCATCGCCCGTTACAGCTTTTATATATATCTAACTATATATATTGCTTTGTTCAATTTATTCAACTGTTGCATTTAACATTCATTTGTATATGAATTTGAACTGACATTTTTGCGGGCGAACTAGATTTATCTAATTCTCGCCACTTCTAGATTTCAACGGTTCAAACAGGTCCAGACAGAACCTGAAAGCTATAATGGCTGAGATTTCTTTAAATCTAGTTATTTTTATAGTTTTATCTTCAAAAGCAACCTCGCGTCCCTTAGATCGCTATCTAGTGGGAATGAGATGCTTCGGCAGTGCGGACCGGGATTTACTGAATGAATCCCTGGTTCTGGCTATTTTGGGATATTTATCTGCCTCTCTACAAATTTGAACTGTGCAAGTTTCTAGCTATTCATAAGTGAGCCTAGGAATCGTGGGATTCATGATCAAACTGATCAGAATCTGATTCCCACGATGGACAAACTACAGTTTACAGATGTACCCTGTTAGTTTTTTCTATAAAATGTACATGCACAGACCTTAAAATGGTTATCTGAATTTAAGGTCTCAATATAGTAAAAATATGGATTGTCGTGTCAGCGTCCCTCCGATGGTTTTCATACCCATGAGGTGACTGACACTTTATATTTCTGTGGTCGAGGATGCTTCGCAGCCCGACAAATCACCATTTGCATGCAGCCTTAAGGCTATAAAGATAAAATTAAGAGTAGCGATATGCTTCAATTCCTATATCAGCGTAAGGGTTTGATAAAATCAGCTTTCAAAACATCACTGTTAATTCAATTCAAAAGCTTTTGCAAATCAAATTAAATGATGCTTTTTGCAAATCAAATCAAAGATTGATTTTCAAATCAAATCAAAGATTGATTTTCAAATCAAATCAAACCCTTCGTATATAGGCTCAATGAAGCTTGTCAAAGCTTTTAATCAATCAAATGGCCCAATTTTCAAACAGCATTCACTCACGCATTACAATTTTAAGGGAAATATTGAAAATATTGTGGTACGGTGTTTACACGGGAGTCGTGGGGTGCCTAACACCTTCCCCACACTTAACCAAGCCCCCGAACTCAAAACTCTGATTCAAATATTAAGTTTCGACAGTGTCCAGCAATTGGGCCACTTTTCAAATCAAATTCGATTGAGTTGGTACAACCATTTTCAAAACTATCAACTGGCGACTCTATTTAGATCAAATCAAATCGTCGACATATACACATGTTGGCCTCTTTCCTAAAAAACCCTTTAAAACCTTTTTTGCATTTAAAAGAACAAGGGTAGAGATAACTTAGGAAGATCGATTTGAGAAAAACCGGGTTATGAACTAACCCGTGGTATTTCTTAAATTTACCAACGTCGACAGGTGGCGACTCTGCTGGGGAAAGTAGAGGGCTTAGGCCGCTTTCAATCTTTTCAAACATTTCCCTTTCAAAACTATTGAATGCGTGAAATCCTGCGTCTCCAAAGTCAATGTGTAATACCCGAGGATTTCCATATATTATTAAATAAATATATTAATGGAAATGAGAATTTATTTGAATATAAATGATTTTGTGTTATGAGATGAATTAATTCAATTATATATAATTGAATAATTATTGAGAAATTGGTGGAGTTTGTGATAAACTCGTTGATTGCCTTGTGTGGCACAGTGACGTAATATAAGAATGATTATATTAATTTAAGCGAACAATTAATCTATATTAATTCTTAATCGAAGAATATTAATTAACTGTTATAAAATACTAATGAGGATTGATTAATAATATGTGATTATTATTATTGCAAGAAACATAATAATAATGAGCAACGTGTTTATAAATACAATAAGATTTATATCAAAGTGATAATTAATCATATAAGGGTTAATTAAATTGTTATGGAGGTCAACAATTATATTGATTGATGTAGGATATGTGTATATTATTAATTAATATTCAATTTATAAGATGAGAAATTATACGTGCAAGCATGCGAATTAAATGTATAGTAACTATATGTTATGATATGTGTAGGTGACAAATGATGTGTGGATATACATTAAAATAATGTATCATGGATCTATTATAAATAATTGGTGAGTAATACAATTTAATAATATATGATATAATGTAATGTGGTAGTATCCGATTGTATTATATCGGTAAGATAAAATGTACATAGATTATATGTATTCAAATTGCATTTATTACATTATGGGGAGAACATTGTAATTATAACCTAAGAGTACATATAATATATAACATAAGTGTAGCATATAGTCCATTTGTAAGAATGCTGAGATTTGTTTGGCTTGTCCCTAAATGATAGTCACTATCTCTTCACACGTGAACACTCATGAAGCTAGCCTACTCTCTTCTCTCAAACTCAGCATTCTAGCCATCATGAAGGGAGTGGGCAGAATAGTGGAAATCACCAACTATTTACCAACTCCTTCTTATCTAGCATGCAATCCTTCAATCCGTTGTTTTGATTTGGAAGGAAAAGGCTTTGTCTGGTCATGAATTTCTCTATAAATAAGCTCTCCTCCTTCTTCAGTTCTTTTGCTGAGCATTTTGGCTAAGTGAGACTAGAGAGCATATATATATATATATATCAGTGTTATTGAGATAGCAGCAAGCTTAAATCATTTACAGAGGTATAATTCCTCTTCCTGTGTTTTTCATTTCCGTTTTCTGTTTCCGAAGTTTCCTTGAAATTCTTGATTATGCTAAATTGGTTCATGATTGGGTTGTAGAACCCTTATATTGTTGTTATATGAACATACACACATGATAGAACCACTGAATAGTCTTTCATTTCCATTGTTCCTCTTTAATTTCTGTGAATACATAAAATTCGTAAATTAGTTAGAGTTCATGAAATTGGGAATTGATAATTGCTATTGACTGTTATATAAGCATATATGTATGTGTTAGTAAGTTAAACAAGTCTAATAGCATTTGGGTATGTTGAAATCGATGAAATGGGAGGTTTTTGGTCGGATCTCGCTGCAGTCTGAACTGCAGAAAACTGCCTCGACGCCGCAGCGCCGCAGCCCGCGCCGCAGCGCCACACGCGCCGCACGCAGCGCCACTCGCGCCGCAGCGCCAGCCTCTGTGTTCAGTTTTCTGCATTCTGCAACAAAACTGTTATGTACCAATTGTTTGATTTTTGTTTAAACAAGCATGGGAGCATGATTAATACATATATATAAACCTAATGAGGCAATGTGAGCATGTTTTAGTATATTAGCATGCATGATTAACCAAACGACATATAGTTTGGAAACGAATTTAAAGTTTCATAAACGACGTTAACATATATGAAGCATGTTTACATACTGACCTTGCAAGCACGTTAGTACCACCTAGAGACACATGAAGTGCATGTTAACTTATCTATATTGGTTCCGTAATAAAATATGAACATGTGAACCTAACTAGTGCTCATTCCTAACAAGAATAGAAGTTTGAAGGTGGATATGATCATGTAAATGCTATATAGTCATTTTGATGTTATGAGCATGTTTAGATAACTTTGAAATATATAAATGAAGCCTTAACTTACATATATAGGTTTCATAAGGAAGCATGAACATGATAGACCTTATTAATGAACTATACTAACAAAGTATAAGCTTTGAACGTGAACGTTGGTATGTTATGACGAGAATTATAATTTGGCATTTATGGACACATGTGATAGTACTCTTAGACTCATTCATGTGTCATGCATATATATATACCATGATTAGTTGCCATGATTAAAGTTTAGCATGAACAAAGCATGTTTTCAAGATAATAACAATGCTAGCTACATATATGCAATACGAGTACTCATGAGCATGACTAATACAAGTTATATGAATATCTTATGTGTTTAAAAGCGACCATGTTAGACCATATGAGTTCGTGTCCTTGAATGGCTTTAAGTATTAACTTAAGAACCTATACCATGTACGATTGGATTTGGAAAAGTTATACAAGCATGAAAGTATCCTTTAAATATGAATACATGCTACGTGATATTATATGATGTTACTTGAACCCGATTTTGACGGTTAACTTAAGGAGATGCCGTAACTTGCTAAAATGAAATATATTTAGTATTGATTGTGGTCTTATGTGATATTAATAATATGCAAGCATGTTTGCAAATTGTTGAGATCTTATATAATATGAGAATGCGTTTAAACTCTAAAGAAGGAACGTTAAGGATAGAAATTATATTCTATATAACTGTGTAGCTAGGTAAAACTTAGCTTATGTGTTGATCGTATATTCAAAGAGAAAATGTGAAGTTAAATTATATGACTAATGAATATCATATATATACGTAACTGTATTACGATAGGAATTCGAAAGTGTTGATTTGCTTTTCGTGGATAAACTACGCTAAAGGCAAGTTCTCTTACTTACACTCTTTTAAAGTGCAAGTATCCTAACCGACGCATTTACCTTATGCAAGGAAATCTATGATTGTGAAAGTTTCCTAACTTATACTCTTTTACTATGCAAGTATCCTATCTTGTGTATTGCGAACTAGTTTCCTATTTAATCGGTTGAATCGAATTAGCATACTTGAACTCTTATTTCATTAAAGCTATTATTCATGTTGAACTAAGTCTTGTTCTTGAATATTGTGAAAGTGTCTATGCCATTTGATTCGGCTGGACTTATGTTATTGAAAAGCAACCCAAACTAATTGATTGGTGCGGGATCTTATATTTGACTGAGAAGAACAACCTTCTTTGAAGGGAATATATGATTGTCGGAGAACCGACGTGCACACTTGAGTATGGTTGATTGTTATGCATAACAAGGGTACTTTAGGCTGATCACCTGTTGTACCTGTTTTTGTTGGATTTTCAGTTTATTACTGTCAATTCTAGTAGAAGTTCATAGTCCGTAGTGACTACTCAGTATTCAATTATTTGAAATCTTGAATTGACTTATTATTGAATCATATTGATATTATCCTGTCCTTAGCGACCGATATTGAGAACTGTTGATATTCTTGTTATTCTTGAATTATCAAATCTTGTTATACCCTTTCGAGAATTGAGAATCTTATTACTCACCCTTATTGTATATTACTTGCTGGGCAATTTGTGCTCATTCTTGCTTTCCCTAAAACATTTCAGTTAAGGCAGAGCATGGTGAACCTTCGGGCGTTGATAAGGGCAAGGGCAAAGCTACCAACTAGCTTATGTCTGTTATGTTTTAAATATATTAATATTGTATGAAGATGATGTAGTAAGACTGGATTTGATTATGTTTAAGCTTAAGTTAGATTATGTAATAAGTCGTTAACTGATATTATTATGAAATCTATTAAGTACTGTAGGTTGCGAGACTTGGGGGAATAATTATAATAAATCATTGTAAATTATTCTAGAATAGATTTTCCGCTGTGATCGTATGATATTTAATTATTATTATTGTGATGTATTACCATGAGCACGTGATGAACCGAATTCGAGAGACCAAGTGGCGGTCCTGGAATTTGGGGGCGTCACAGGTTGGTATCAGAGCCGTAGTTATAAACCTTAGGAACGAGTGTCCTTAGACTATAACTTAGGTGAACTTAGAAGTTAGGAAGGAGATAAAACTCATGTAGAGTTTTCCTTGAGAGACTTAGTCTGTTATAAAATGTAACTTCATTCTATACAATGAACTTATATTTTATTGAACATTCTAATGGAGATGCTATTTCTTGTCTTGTGTTTGTGAGTGTAGGATGACAGACACAGGGGTACCTAGTAGAGTTGCAGAGGAGGAGCCCAGGGATATACACGTAGTATACGAGGCACCTCTAGAGGCTACACCAGTGCAGGCTGTTGCACCATTCGAGTCTGACGACGAGGACGAGATTGAGATAGAGTCTGATCCAGAGGAGGAGCCGATGGAGGATGAGCCAGTAGAGGACTCTGATGAGGCTACTATAGAGGAACAGATGTTAGGCGAGTACGAGGAGCGTATTCTAGAGTTAGACTGTAGAGTCCAGGAGCTGGAGGCAGAGGCCCACGAGAGAGAGTCTGAGTTCCAGAAGCTGAGGGACGAGGACCACCAGAGGAAGCTGGCTATGCAAGAGTTAGAGGTGGAGATTGCCTACCGTAGGGAGGCAGGGATCTAGATGGGGACTCTATTTCACAGGTCAGTGGCTAGGAATGTAGATTTGGCAGAGAAGCTAGAAGAGGTTGAGCAGAGGGAGCTGAGTGAGAAGACTGAGAAAGAGGCACTCCGTACTCAGCTAGAGTTGGAGGTGATGGATAGGTTACACTTCGAGGAGAAGTGGGAAGCGTCCAATGAGAGAGCTGATGACCTTGAGGACGAGGTCAGGTGCAAGAAGAGAAAGATGAACAAGATGGGGTATGTGTTCCGTTCAGCTTTTGAAAGGGTGATTGATGGTGTGTACCACTACCCGGCAGAACAGGGACAGACTCTACATACCTTGAGCCGAGAGCTGGTTGCGTATATAGCACAGTTGGAGTACAAGAGCGCAGTGGAACGCGGGATGATGGGATGAGATTTCCTTAGCCAGTCTAGTGGCAGTACTAGTTGTGTCTTTATGTATTGTATATACTATGTTGTAATCTCGATCTTTTATGTAAGATGTGGGATGATGATGTAAACCCCGAGTTAGCTTTTGTTAGAGGGGTAGTATGGTAGTAGGTTGGTATATTCCCCGTCTTTTGTGATATTAGGGGATATATGTGATAACATTTATAGCAGTATGCTAGGGAAATTATGTAATGAAACGATTTGGCATATGAATATAAATGGAGTTGATTTTAGAAACGTGTTATAAATTTATTCTTGGAGTATTAAAAGAAATACTTAAGTAATATACTTGAATAATAATAAAATGAAAAATTGTGATGCAGATAATGCCGCCCAGACGTAGATTGACTGCACCCGAAGAATCCGTTAACAATGAGAGAGAACAAGTAGACCCGATCCAGAAACTGGTAGACTTGTTAGGAGAAGCCTTAAGGGGAAGGAACAATGAACCCGTTCGCCCGAACCCTCAAACTGTGCCAGTAACAACCTTTAAAGACTTTAAGAGTGTAGGACCCCCGGAGTTCGAGGGAACTACCGACCCAATCGTCGCACAAACGTGGATCAAAGAGATCGAAAAAGCTTTCACTATAGCTAGCGTAGGCGAAGATCAGAAGACGGTGTTTGCCACGTACATGATGAGGGGAGAAGCGAACTACTGGTGGGAGGCTAATCAACAAAGAGCTGGAGAAGGGATAATAGCTTGGGACAAGTTTAAGACGCTGTTCTTCGAGAATTACTTTCCGAAAAGTATGAAGAATAGGATGGAGGTGAAATTCCTAGAGTTAAAACAAGGTGAGATGACGGTGGCGCAATACGCGGCTAGGTTTAACGAACTAGCGCGATTTGCGGAGCACCAAGTTGGTGATGAAGAAAGGAAGGCTAGACGCTTTGAACAAGGGTTGAAGCCATGGCTGTTCAATAAGGTATCAGTTCTTCAAATTGATTCCTTTGCAACATTACTGGAGAAGGCAATCATTGCGGAAGGTGGCAGTGAGGCCTTAAGTCTGTATAACAAAGAAAAGAAAGGAAAGAATACTGGAGGAGAGAATCGTACGGGAGGAAGCAGTAGCGGAGGAAGCAACTTGGGAAAGAGAAAGTGGGAGAACAATAACAACAACAAAAACAACAATAATAATCAATCAGGGAATTTTCGTGGAGGTTTCAAGAAGAGGGCTGAAGGATGCCCGAAGTGTGGGAAGAATCACCAGGGCGAGTGCTGGAAGGGACGTGGCACTTGCTACAACTGCGGACAGGAAGGGCACATCTCGCCCAACTGTCCAAAACCAAAGAAGATACAAGGATGCTTTGCTTGTGGCTCGACTGAGCACCGAATTAAGGACTGCCCAAAGAAGGGAAGTGGTGGGGGTAGTAATCAGTAAGGAGGCAACAAGCTGATGATCGGTGGACCGGCACAATCCAACCGCCCAACCGCCAGAACCTTTAACATGACCGTCCAAGACGCAGTGGCTGCGAAGGATGTGGTGTCAGGTATAATCCCAATCAATGATATAAATGTTTATGTATTATTTGATTCGGGTGCCACCTGTTCTTTTGTATCTGAAGAATTTGCTAGTAGACTTAGTACACCTCGAGAACTATTAGAAAATCCTTTGATCATAGAAGTTGCTAATAAGGAAGTGATCCCTGTAGAATACGTTTATCGAAATTATCGCGCAAATATTAGTAAACATGAACTGAGCGTAGACTTGATTCCTATTAGACTGGGAGAATTTGACGTAATACTGGGAATGGATTGGTTGTATAACCATGCTGCGATAATTGACTGTCAGAACAAATGTGTGAACCTTCAGACTCCGAGTAAGTCTAAGGTAGTGTTTTATGGTAGCTCATCGCTTAAGCAATCGTGTTGCGTTACGATGATGCAGGCCAAGAAATTGTTAAGGAAAGGATGTGTAGGTTATTTAGCTTACATCGTTGATACTCGAAAAAAGGGAGTAGAAATTAAGGATATATACGTAGTTAATGAATTTCAAGACGTGTTTCCGGACGATCTGCCTGGTCTTCCGCCAGACAGAGAAATCGAATTCGTAATAGACTTAGCACCGGGAACGGCACCGATTTCGAAAGCTCCATATCGTATGGCGCCAGTAGAAATGAAGGAATTGATGATACAATTGCAAGAGTTGTTGGATAAGGGTTACATTCGACCGAGTGTTTCTCCTTGGGGAGCACCAGTACTATTCGTTAAGAAGAAGGACGGATCGATGAGGCTCTGTATCGATTATCGAGAATTGAATAGAGTAACGATAAAGAACCGGTATCCGCTACCGAGGATAGACGACTTGTTTGATCAACTAAAGGGAACAAAGTGTTTCTCGAAGATTGACCTACGAACAGGATATCATCAACTGAAAGTGAGGGATGAGGACATACCAAAGACTGCGTTTCGAACCCGTTATGGACACTACGAGTTTTTGGTAATGTCATTTGGATTGACTAATGCTCCGGCAACATTTATGGACTTGATGAACCGAGTTTTCAAGCCATACTTGGATAAATTTGTAGTGGTTTTTATCGACGACATTTTGATCTACTCAAAGACAGAGGAAGAACACGCCGAACATCTAAAGATTATTTTGGAGGCACTAAGGGAGGAGAAGATGTATGCAAAATTTTCTAAGTGCGAATTTTGGATGGAGAAGGTTCAATTCTTAGGCCACGTGGTGGATAAGAATGGAATCTCTGTAGACCCTGCGAAGGTCGAAGCAGTAAGTAATTGGGAACAACCGAGAACACCGACGGAGGTAAGAAGTTTTTTAGGGTTAGCTGGGTACTATCGAAGATTCATCCAAGATTTTTCTAAGATAGCAACCCCGCTGACCAATTTGACTAGAAAGACGGTGAAATTTGTATGGACCGACAAATGTGAAGAGAGTTTTCAGGAGTTGAAGAAGAGATTGAGCGAAGCACCTATATTATCATTACCAGATAATGCGGGAAATTTTGTGGTGTATAGTGATGCATCGCACAAGGGACTTGGCTGTGTGCTTATGCAGCACGGCAAGGTCATTGCATATGCATCACGACAATTAAAGGATTACGAAAAACGATACCCTACTCACGACTTAGAGTTAGCGGCGGTAGTTTTTGCGTTAAAGATATGGAGACATTATCTATACGGAGAAAAATGTGAGATATACACGGACCACAAAAGTCTGAAATATATCTTCACACAGAAGGAGTTAAACATGCGGCAGAGAAGGTGGTTAGAATTAATCAAAGACTATGACTGCGATATTCTTTATCACCCGGGAAAGGCAAATGTGGTTGCCGACGCTCTGAGCAGGAAAGGAAGGGAGAAGTTGTTTAATTTGACGACTCAGGAAGAGTTGATAAGAGAGATGGAGAAATTGGAGATAGAAGTAAAAGGACCAGAAAAGTCTGGTGAGAAGTTAATTGTAATGGAAGCTTGTCCGACGTTGTTGAATAGAGTAAAGGAAGCCCAAGAAAAGGATGAAGAGTGTGAGAAAACCCGAAAGAGGATCACGGAAAATGAGGAAGAAAAATTTCAAATGGATAAAGATGGTATTTTGAGATTTGAAGGAAGAGTGTGGGTACCAGCGGTAACCGAGTTGAGGGAAGAGATTTTGCACGAGGCACACAATACGACATATTCCGTTCATCCGGGAGGCACAAAGATGTACCGAGATCTAAGGCAACATTTTTGGTGGCCTAATTTGAAACGGGAAGTCGCAGAGTGCGTCAGTAAATGCTTGACTTGCCAACGCGTTAAAGCAGAGCATCAGCGGCCAAGTGGTTTACTACAACCGTTAGAAATACCAGAGTGGAAATGGGAGCATATTACCATGGACTTCGTGGTAGGACTTCCAGTTACACAGAAAGGTTATGATGCTATTTGGGTTATCGTGGATCGACTAACGAAGACCGCACACTTTCTACCAATCAAGATCCGCTACAGTTTGAACCAATTAGCAAGCCTATATGTAAAAGAAATTATTTCACGACATGGAGTGCCGGTGTCAATTGTCTCTGATCGAGATCCGCGCTTCACGTCCAATTTTTGGAAGAGTTTGCAGGAAAGAATGGGAACGCAGTTGAGGTTGAGTACAGCTTATCATCCTCAAACAGACGGACAAAGTGAGCGAACAATACAAACGCTAGAAGACATGCTTAGGACTTGCGTAATGGATTTTAAGGGAAATTGGGACGACCACCTACCCTTAGTAGAATTCGCATATAATAATAGCTACCATGCGAGTATTGGCATGCCACCGTACGAAGCTCTTTACGGGAGAAAGTGCAGAACGCCGTTATGTTGGGACGAAGTCGGAGAACGACGAATACTCGGACCAGAGTTAGTTCAACAAACCGCAGACGTGGTGACAGTGATAAGAGCCAGACTTGTAGCAGCTCAAGATCGCCAAAAGAAATACGCAGATTTGCATCGGCAGGACCGAGACTTCAAAGTCGGCAGTTTCGTATTCTTGAAGGTATCTCCATGGAAGGGAAAAATCCGTTTCGGCAAGAAAGGAAAATTGAGTCCAAGATTCGTAGGACCGTTCGAGATACTGAAGCGAGTGGGCGAAGTGGCATACAAAGTTGCGTTACCACCCGAGTTGGAGCATATCCACAACGTGTTCCACATTTCCGTGTTGCGACCGTACAAGGCCGACTACAAGCACGTGATTTCTTACGAGCCCATTCAAGTGGAGAAGAACTTGGCGTATGAAGAAATTCCTGTCCAAATATTAGATAGGAAAGAACAAACTTTGAGAAATAAAATTATTTCGTCTGTAAAAGTACTTTGGCGTAACCACGATGTCGAGGAGGCAACGTGGGAGTTAGAAGATAGGATGATGAGGGACTATCCCCATCTATTTGTGTATCCTTGTAGCAATTCCGGGACGGAATTTTTATAAGGGGGGGAGGATGTAATACCCGAGGATTTCCATATATTATTAAATAAATATATTAATGGAAATGAGAATTTATTTGAATATAAATGATTTTGTGTTATGAGATGAATTAATTCAATTTTATATAATTGAATAATTATTGAGAAATTGGTGGAGTTTGTGATAAACTCGTTGATTGCCTTGTGTGGCACAGTGACGTAATATAAGAATGATTATATTAATTTAAGCGAACAATTAATCTATATTAATTGTTAATCGAAGAATATTAATTAACTGTTATAAAATACTAATGAGGATTGATTAATAATATGTGATTATTATTATTGCAAGAAACATAATAATAATGAGCAACGTGTTTATAAATACAATAAGATTTATATCAAAGTGATAATTAATCATATAAGGGTTAATTAAATTGTTATGGAGGTCAACAATTATATTGATTGATGTAGGATATGTGTATATTATTAATTAATATTCAATTTATAAGATGAGAAATTATACGTGCAAGCATGCGAATTAAATGTATAGTAACTATATGTTATGATATGTGTAGGTGACAAATGATGTGTGGATATACATTAAAATAATGTATCATGGATCTATTATAAATAATTGTTGAGTAATACAATTTAATAATATATGATATAATGTAATGTGGTAGTATCCGATTGTATTATATCGGTAAGATAAAATGTACATAGATTATATGTATTCAAATTGCATTTATTACATTATGGGGAGAACATTGTAATTATAACCTAAGAGTACATATAATATATAACATAAGTGTAGCATATAGTCCATTTGTAAGAATGCTGAGATTTGTTTGGCTTGTCCCTAAATGATAGTCACTATCTCTTCACACGTGAACACTCATGAAGCTAGCCTACTCTCTTCTCTCAAACTCAGCATTCTAGCCATCATGAAGGGAGTGGGCAGAATAGTGGAAATCACCAACTATTTACCAACTCCTTCTTATCTAGCATGCAATCCTTCAATCCGTTGTTTTGATTTGGAAGGAAAAGGCTTTGTCTGGTCATGAATTTCTCTATAAATAAGCTCTCCTCCTTCTTCAGTTCTTTTGCTGAGCATTTTGGCTAAGTGAGACTAGAGAGCATATATATATATATATCAGTGTTATTGAGATAGCAGCAAGCTTAAATCATTTACAGAGGTATAATTCCTCTTCCTGTGTTTTTCATTTCCGTTTTCTGTTTCCGAAGTTTCCTTGAAATTCTTGATTATGCTAAATTGGTTCATGATTGGGTTGTAGAACCCTTATATTGTTGTTATATGAACATACACACATGATAGAACCACTGAATAGTCTTTCATTTCCATTGTTCCTCTTTAATTTCTGTGAATACATAAAATTCGTAAATTAGTTAGAGTTCATGAAATTGGGAATTGATAATTGCTATTGACTGTTATATAAGCATATATGTATGTGTTAGTAAGTTAAACAAGTCTAATAGCATTTGGGTATGTTGAAATCGATGAAATGGGAGGTTTTTGGTCGGATCTCGATGCAGTCTGAACTGCAGAAAACTGCCTCGACGCCGCAGCGCCGCAGCCCGCGCCGCAGCGCCACACGCGCCGCAGCCGCGCCGCACGCAGCGCCACTCGCGCCGCAGCGCCAGTAGTGAGCTGCTGTGCCGCGCCGCAGCGCCAGCCTCTGTGTTCAGTTTTCTGCATTCTGCAACAAAACTGTTATGTACCAATTGTTTGATTTTTGTTTAAACAAGCATGGGAGCATGATTAATACATATATATAAACCTAATGAGGCAATGTGAGCATGTTTTAGTATATTAGCATGCATGATTAACCAAACGACATATAGTTTGGAAACGAATTTAAAGTTTCATAAACGACGTTAACATATATGAAGCA
Organism: Panax stipuleanatus; assembly: GCA_020205555.1. NCBI lineage: Eukaryota > Viridiplantae > Streptophyta > Magnoliopsida > Apiales > Araliaceae > Panax > Panax stipuleanatus. The sequence continues at coordinate 80,398,620 of CM035126.1, forward strand.
TGTTTACATACTGACCTTGCAAGCACGTTAGTACCACCTAGAGACACATGAAGTGCATGTTAACTTATCTATATTGGTTCCGTAATAAAATATGAACATGTGAACCTAACTAGTGCTCATTCCTAACAAGAATAGAAGTTTGAAGGTGGATATGATCATGTAAATGCTATATAGTCATTTTGATGTTATGAGCATGTTTAGATAACTTTGAAATATATAAATGAAGCCTTAACTTACATATATAGGTTTCATAAGGAAGCATGAACATGATAGACCTTATTAATGAACTATACTAACAAAGTATAAGCTTTGAACGTGAACGTTGGTATGTTATGACGAGAATTAGAATTTGACATTTATGGACACATGTGATAGTACTCTTAGACTCATTCATGTGTCATGCATATATATATACCATGATTAGTTGCCATGATTAAAGTTTAGCATGAACAAAGCATGTTTTCAAGATAATAACAATGCTAGCTACATATATGCAATACGAGTACTCATGAGCATGACTAATACAAGTTATATGAATATCTTATGTGTTTAAAAGCGACCATGTTAGACCATATGAGTTCGTGTCCTTGAATGGCTTTAAGTATTAACTTAAGAACCTATACCATGTACGATTGGATTTGGAAAAGTTATACAAGCATGAAAGTATCCTTTAAATATGAATACATGCTACGTGATATTATATGATGTTACTTGAACCCGATTTTGACGGTTAACTTAAGGAGATGCCGTAACTTGCTAAAATGAAATATATTTAGTATTGATTGTGGTCTTATGTGATATTAATAATATGCAAGCATGTTTGCAAATTGTTGAGATCTTATATAATATGAGAATGCGTTTAAACTCTAAAGAAGGAACGTTAAGGATAGAAATTATATTCTATATAACTGTGTAGCTAGGTAAAACTTAGCTTATGTGTTGATCGTATATTCAAAGAGAAAATGTGAAGTTAAATTATATGACTAATGAATATCATATATATACGTAACTGTATTACGATAGGAATTCGAAAGTGTTGATTTGCTTTTCGTGGATAAACTACGTTAAAGGCAAGTTCTCTTACTTACACTCTTTTAAAGTGCAAGTATCCTAACCGACGCATTTACCTTATGCAAGGAAATCTATGATTGTGAAAGTTTCCTAACTTATACTCTTTTTCTATGCAAGTATCCTATCTTGTGTATTGCGAACTAGTTTCCTATTTAATCGGTTGAATCGAATTAGCATACTTGAACTCTTATTTCATTAAAGCTATTATTCATGTTGAACTTAGTCTTGTTCTTGAATATTGTGAAAGTGTCTATGCCATTTGATTCGGCTGGACTTATGTTATTGAAAAGCAACCCAAACTAATTGATTGGTGCGGGATCTTATATTTGACTGAGAAGAACAACCTTCTTTGAAGGGAATATATGATTGTCGGAGAACCGACGTGCACACTTGAGTATGGTTGATTGTTATGCATAACAAGGGTACTTTAGGCTGATCACCTGTTGTACCTGTTTTTGTTGGATTTTCAGTTTATTACTGTCAATTCTAGTAGAAGTTCATAGTCCGTAGTGACTACTCAGTATTCAATTATTTGAAATCTTGAATTGACTTATTATTGAATCATATTGATATTATCCTGTCCTTAGCGACCGATATTGAGAACTGTTGATATTCTTGTTATTCTTGAATTATCAAATCTTGTTATACCCTTTCGAGAATTGAGAATCTTATTACTCACCCTTATTGTATATTACTTGCTGGGCAATTTGTGCTCATTCTTGCTTTCCCTAAAACATTTCAGTTAAGGCAGAGCATGGTGAACCTTCGGGCGTTGATAAGGGCAAGGGCAAAGCTACCAACTAGCTTATGTCTGTTATGTTTTAAATATATTAATATTGTATGAAGATGATGTAGTAAGACTGGATTTGATTATGTTTAAGCTTAAGTTAGATTATGTAATAAGTCGTTAACTGATATTATTATGAAATCTATTAAGTACTGTAGGTTGCGAGACTTGGGGGAATAATTATAATAAATCATTGTAAATTATTCTAGAATAGATTTTCCGCTGTGATCGTATGATATTTAATTATTATTATTGTGATGTATTACCATGAGCACGTGATGAACCGAATTCGAGAGACCAAGTGGCGGTCCTGGAATTTGGGGGCGTCACACAATGGATGAGTGAATGTTGCGTCTCTCATTGAATGTATGAATGTTATGCCTTTACATTGAACGAATGAGAATGAATGCTTTAGTGCTTCGCACCCATATTAGTGCTTCGCACGAACTGTCATTGCATGCATAAGTGGTAAGGCCGATGTCTGTGATGTATGTTGTGAGTCCCTCCACCAGAAGGCTAACCCGATCGGTGATAAGTAAGGACTCTGGGAAGGACTAAGTCTCTGGGGCTTCCTCCTGAAAATGCACCACCCAGATTCGCTCCAGTTGAACGATCGGATTAACTTCCCTTCTAGTAGATTGCGATGATCTGGGAACCTTCATGCCGAAACAAAAGCCGCGAGAGTAACCTAGGATAAGTCAGCTTCTGATCAATAGAATCCGACGGGATGCTTCTTCATGCCTTCCTCTTTCCATTCCATGTCAAGTCTCCAATTACTAAGGAGCACAATGTAAATGACAATAATAAAAGATTTACTTTCTTGTCAAATATCCTGTCATCCTGCTATCAAAACAACTAACCTCGGTTTTGCAGGATAAACTTAAAAAACACACATAATAAATGCATCTAGTCATTACCTACCACAGGGAACTGACACGCATACGTTTTGGTGTAGGTAGGGAAAAATTGGTCCTATCACTAGATCAAAGGCCAGAAAAGCGCCCAGTCCATCTACGGACATGGCTTCAAGTGCTCCACCAGAATCCACCCCTGTGTCTAGGGAAGAATTCAAATGATTGAAAAATCAGATAGCCGAGCTAGCTGGTTTCCTTTGAGAGCAAAGCAAGGCCTTCAAAAAGAAACAATCTCAAACTCATCCAGAACCAAGAGCATCTGGTAGTGGTGCTGGCAGTCAAGATATAGAAAAGGTCGAAACTCATATCCCCGGACCCCAGAACCAGGATACAATCAACAAAACTCTAGAAATCACCATCTTAAGAAAAGAACAGGAAGCTGGTGACATTCTCAAGGAAATGCAACAAATGGAAGAAACCCACCGGTCCATCAAAGGAACTAGGGCATTTGGCAGTGTCAACTAATCAGATCTATACTTATTTCTCGAGGCTCGGTATCACGAAAAATTTTAATTCCCTGATTTCAAGAAATATGATGGATTATGGGTTCCTTATACACACCTGAAAGTTTTCATTGGAGAACTCGGATCCTATGCTGAGGACGAGAAACTTCAAATGCAGCTATTTCAGAAAGGTTTAACTGGAGAAGCCAGAACCTGGTATGCCCGTCTGGACAACTCCAAAATCAACAGTTGGGAAGAATTGTCCTATGCCTTCCTCAGCCAGTAAAGTTTCCAATCTCAGCTAGCTCCAGATCGGTATCAAATTACCAAAATCAAGAAGAATAACTGTAATACCCGAGAATTTCTGAATATTATTAAATGAATTTATAAATGAAATGAATATTTATTTGAATATAAATGATTTCGTGTTATGAGATAAGTTAACTCAATTATATTAAATTGAATAATTATAATAATTGAGGAAATGTGGAGTTTGCGATAAACTCGTTAAAAGCCTTGTGTGGCACAGTAATGAAAAATATTAATAATTATATTAATTAACGAATGAATTATTAAGTGAACAATTAATCTATATTAATTGTTAATTATTATAGAATATTAATAATGATATGTGATATCAACGTGTTTATATACATAATAAGATTTACATTCATTTAATGTGATATTTAATCATATAAGTCTTAATCAATTATTGTGAAAATTTAATAGATTAATTGATATTATTAAGTAATTAATTGCTAAGATAAGTAATCTATTAAATTGCTATATGCAAGCATGTGATGATTAAATGTATAATGTATAGTAACTACCTACATATTGTATAAAGTGTAAAGTGCATTGTGACTATGTATATATATAAACTATATAGTAAAGTTTATTAAGTTGTAAGAGTTACATGAAATGTGTATGTGACAAATGTATGTGAAGTGTATATTAAAATAATATATCATGGATAATTGGTGAACAATTTAATAACAACGGAGATAATGTAACGTAATAATATCCAAGTAAGTTATACTGGCATGATAAAATATACATGGATTATATGTGTGCAAATTACACTTATTACATTATGTGAAGTACATTGTGACTTAAATTATAGCCTAAAGTATATATTATATAACCTAAGTGGACCTATATATATGTAACCTTAGCATGTGTAGTATAACTAAGTGTTGTAAGATTGTCCAAATGATGAGATCTTGTCCCACAATGAGGCTCATTTCCCTCACACGTAAAAAGGCTAAAGCCTATACTTCCTCAACTTCAGCAAAACCTTAGCTATCATGATGAACAAGGGAGTGGGAATTATGATCGATTCTAACAACCAAATACTAACTCTCAATCCTCTTTTCCGTTAGTTTAATTTGGAAGTTAAAGGTATTGTCTGTATATTGGTTTCTCTACAAATACAACCCATCTCCTTCAATTTCATTTGTTATGAGTTTGCATAAGTGTTGAGTTGAGAGAATACATTGATAGTATAGCAGCATTGTGAGTGGGAGTATAGCAGTAAGTTCAGTTCACAATTTAACAGAGGTATAATTCCTCATCTTGTTCTTCATTTTCCATTTCCTATTTCTACAAATTTTCTGAGATTTCTCAATTCTTGAGTTAAGGATGAAATCCATGAAGTTGTAATTGGATAGTGTTTGTTGATTGTTGTATAAAACTTATAATCATATTAGTATACAATGAGGCTTACTAGCAATCAAATTCATGTGTCTGCAATTTCTATAAAAATTTAATTCTCGATTTGAATTGGAGTTCATGATTTGGTGATTTGATCATGACAAACTGATTGTTATAAGCTTATATAGATGTTAGCAAAGTAGTATAACTAATCTGATAACAAATTTCTCTGTGTGTTTGGGTTTGTAGTTTGTCGATACAGGGACTGTCTGCTGCTGGCCAGGAGCCGACGCAGCTGCGCCAGTCTTGTACTGAGCAGCTGAGCCAGCAACCTGTTCCAGTTTCTGCAATCTGCTACAAATCTGTTAACTGTTGATCAATTGCTATAGCTTAAGTAAGAATGCAAGCATGTGTAATGTGTATATATAAGTACATTAACCTAATGTGAGCATGTTTTACTAGGTTAGCATACATGATTCACGAAGGCGTATAGTTTGAAATGAATTTAGAACTCTAGAAATGAACTTGATATGTATGTATGCCATGTTTATATATTGACCTTCCAAGCACATTAGTACCACCTAGAAACACATGAAATGCATGTTGACTCGCGTATATAGGTTCCATAGTATAATATGAATATGTGAACCTCACTAGTGCACATTCCTAACAAGAATGTGAGCCTTATAACCAAACTTCGACATGTTATTGATGTTCTGATTTTTGAGGCATGTTAGTATGATGTAGGGATGCATGAAAGACGTATTAACTTATATATATATGTTTCATAGTATAACATAAGCTTATCGAACCTCGTTAGTGAACATTTCTAGCAAAAATGTAAGTTTTGAAGGTGGACATGGACATGTTACATTAAGATTTCGATTCTGATGTTTATGGACATATGTGATAGTACTCTTAGACTTATTCATGTATCATACATGTATATATACCATGATTAGGTGTCGTGATTCAAGTGAAGCTTAAACAAAGCATGTTTTAAAACTAATAACTATGATAGTTACGTGTATGCAATGTGAATACTCATAAGCATGCCTAATATGAGTTATATGACTACCTTATATGTTTACATGGTGAGCATGCTAGATTTTTTAATTTCATGACCTTGAATAACCGTAAGTTGTCAAAAGTGTTTACATAGAACCATATAATGAAAGAGAGAACTTAAATGGACTTGGGAAGCATGAAGGTGTCCTTTAATATGCATATATGTTATGTGATACTTGCATCCAATTTGACGGTTAACTTACAATAATGCTATAACGTGCTAAAAAGAGTATGTTTGCTATTTGTTGTGATCTTATGTGATATTAATAATATGAGAATATGTTTAAACTCAAAAAGAGGAACGTTAAGAATAAAAGTTATATTAATATAATATTATATATGGTATAACTGTGCAGCTAGGTTAAAACTTAGCTTATTTGTTGATTGTATATCCGAAGATAAGATATGATGTTAAATTATATGACTAATGAATATCATATATATACATAACTATATTACGATAGGGATTCGAAAGTGTTGAATTGCTTTACATGGATAGACTACGCTTAAGGCAAGTTCCCTTAAACCCGTTCTTGTATTATTTCCAAGTATCCGAACCCTACTTTTATTGTACAAGTTCCCTAACTTGAACTCTTATTTCGTTAAGTCTTATGAAAGCTATTATTCATGTTGAACTTGGTATTGTTCTTGAATATTGTGAAACTATTTATGCCATTTGATTCGGCTAGACTGTATGCATGTTTATAAAACTGTCCAAACCAATTGACTGGTGCAGAAATCTTGAAAACTGAGTTGAAAAACCCTTATGGTAAGGAGAGTATATATTGTTGGAAGCCCCAACACACGCGTGAATATTACTGTAGTGTTATGCATAACATAGAGTATTGTAGACTGATCATCTATCGTACTTATTTCTTTTGGGTTATCAGTTTAATATTGATAATTCTAGTAGATGTTCGATAGTCCTTAGTGATTGAATTATCTTTAGTGTTAATAGAAAATATACATAGATTATATGTATGTATACTACTTGATATATTATATCAACATTTGCTCATTAGAAGTAACATTACAATAAACTATGTGTGTGACGCCCCCAAATTCCAGGACTGCCACTTGGTCTCTCGAATTCGGTTCATCACGTGCTCATGGTAATACATCATGATAATAATAACTAATATCACACGATCACAGCGGAAAATCTATTCTAGAATAATTTACAATGATTTATTATAATTATTCCCCCAAGTCTCGCAACCTACAGTACTTAATAGATTACATAATAATATCAATTAACGACTTATTACATAACCTAACTTAAGCTTAAACATAATCAAAACCAGTCTTACTACATCATCTTAATACAACATTAAAATATTTAAAAACGTAAAAGAGACAACCTAATTGGTAGCCTTGCCCTTGCCCTTATCAACGCCCAAAGGTTCGCCCTACTCTGCCTTAACTGAAATGTTTTAGGGAAAGCAAGAATGAGCACAAATTGCCCAGCAAGTAATATACAATAAGGGTAAGTTATAAAATCCTTAATTTTCTAAAGGGTATAACAAAGTTTGATAGTTCAAGGATAACAAGAATATCAACAGTTTTCAATAATAGTCACTAAGGACAGAATAATATCAATGTGATTCAATAACAAATCAATTCAAGATTTCAAGATAACTGAATACTGAGTAGTCGCTAAGGACTATGAACTTCTACTAGAATTAACAGTAATAAACTGAAAATCCAACAAAAACAGGTACAACAGGTGATCAGCCTAAAGCACCATCGTTATGCATAACAATCAATCATACTCAAGTGTGCACGTCGGTTCTCCAACAATTATATATTCCCTTCAAAGAAGGTTGTTCTTCTCAGTCAAATACAAGATCCCGCACCAATCAATTAGTTTGGGTCGCTTTTCAATTATATAAGTATAGCCGAATCAAATGGCATAGACACTTTCACAATATTCAAGAACAATACTAAGTTCAACATGAATAATAGCTTTAATGAAATAAGAGTTCAAGTATGCTAATTCAATTCAAACGATTAAGTAGGAAATTAGTTCGCAATATACAAAGATAGAATACTTGTATCCAAAGAGATAAGGTTTAGATACTCGCTTATGATATCCGTTGAATAAAATAATGCAAGGGTTTAGGATACTTGTCTTATGTGTAGTTTACTCACGTAAAGCTAGCCAACACTTTCGAATTCCTATCGTAATACCATTACGTATATATATGATATTCATTAGTCATATAATTTAACTTCACATTTTATCTTCGAATATATGATCAACACATAAGCTAAGTTTTAACCTAGCTACACAGTTATAGTAGAATATAATTTCTATTCTTAACTTCCTCTTTTCTTAAGTTGATCATATTCATACATCATTACTATCATGTGAGACTACCACAATTAGTAAACATACTCGCATATTATTAATATCACATAAGACTACAAGCAATACTAAAATATATTTCATTTTAGCAAGTTATGGCATTCTCATAAGTTAACAGTTGGGTTCAAGTAACACATAACATATGATATCACAAAGTACGTACACATATTTAAAGGATACTTTCATGCTTGTTCAATCTTTCAAATTCCAATCATATATGATTTAGTTTTTTTTTTTAATTCACGATCCCGAACGACTTAGGGTTATGCAATGCCATGAATTTACATAAGTTGTCATGCTTATCATTTAGAGATATAAAGTAGTCATATATTTTATTGATACGCATGTTCATATGTTTCTATGTCACGGATGTGTGATTCTAGCACTGTTACTAGTTCGTGACTTAATCGAACTCATGCTTGATTAACTTGCATTACATCTAACAAGTACGTACATGTATGATGCCTTCAAAGCATATTCAATCATGTTGAAAATATCAGAACGTAGAGTCCTAATATAACATGTCAAGGTCCACATTTAAAGCTTATGTTGTCATTAGTAAGGTTCACATGTCCACATTTTATTATGGAACCTATATGCGCGAGTTAGCATGCTTTTCATACATCCTTAAATCATACAAATATGCTTGCAAGGTCAGAATGTTAACATGGCAAGTATACATATCGAGTTCATTTTCAAATTCGAAGTTTGTTTATAAAACTCTAAGTTTATCGCAAACTATAAGTATGTGTGTAACTCTTAGTAACACATGCTTACATTGTCTCAATATATCCATATAGGCATGCCAAGCTTATTAGTAGACTTGTTGAAGTTACATTAGTTATTTATACCATAACAGATTTCTAGCAGAAAGCAGGAACTAGATCCAGTAGCCGGCGCAGCTGCGCAGCGTCCCAGTTCAAAACTGGCGCAGCTGCGCAGGGCCTTGGCCAGCAAAATATAAGTCCAGCACTGGCGCAGCTGCGCAGCACCCTAGTATAACCAGGGCGCAGCTGCGCCGTTACCTGTACAGAGCTGGAAGCTCCTGCTTCGGCAGACAGCAACCCAATTCATAAAATTTATTCACGAAAACAATCACATTGTATTCTAACATGCTTATAAGTTTATTATAACAACTAAATAATTGTTCTATACCCCAATTACAACCCAATTCAACGTGATCAAGATTTGAAACTTTGACAGTGAACAAGAATGAAGATTATGGAATTCAGAATTATACCTCTTGAAACTTAGTTTACTTAGCTTCTAACTTTCTGTGATTGCTAGATTCTTCTTTGAACAACAAACACTCAAACTTCAATTCTCAGAATTTTATCAGACAAAACATAGCAACGTAAACTTAGTAACATAGCTACCAATTTATAAAGGAATTGTTATCTAATTAATGGCTTTGCTCAAAGGTTAGAATTCATGAGGTAGAAGAAGAGAACAATGGGTAATAAGGAGTTGCTCAACTACTCTTCCTCAACCATATGCTTAACCATCATCACCATGGAGTATAGCTGCTCAAGTTTACGCAATGGGATTATAGGCCACTGTTTGGCCACTGTTGGAGCAACTGATACATTTGAATTTCCAGCAATGTGATTAATTAGTTCAATTTAGTTACTATACTTTCCAAAAAAATGGGTTTTAATGTACAATTATTACTATATTAGGAAAAATTATGGATTACCTATGTACTCACATCATATAATCCATGTACATTTATTAATACCGGATATAATTTACTTGGATATAATCACATCACATTATCTTCTTTATTAAATTTTATTATTCCATTATATATATAAATAATCATCAATTATTATTTATATTCATGATACACTATTTTAATGTATACTTACATACATATTATCACATAGGCTATTTTAATGTCACAACACATCTTGCCTTATTCAATGAATGAAGGAACTTTATTAATTATTTATATACTATAAACACATACTTATATTATACAAGTCCACTTAGATTATATAATATATACTTTTAAGTCACAATGTACTTTTAACATGACAATGTGGTACAATTAATTTACACATATATAATCCATATCATATTCTTTTACTGTATATTCACATGTCACATAGGCATTATCATGTAACTCCCATAATTCAATAAGCTTTACCATATAGTAGTGTCATATTACACTTCACATAATACATAGTTAGCTACTATATGTTACACATTTAATTCGCCTGCTTGCACATAGAATTACTCATCTTATTAATTAAATAGTAATTAATAATATACACACATCCTTTATCAATTAATATAATTGTTAATATTCATAACAATTTAATTAACCCTTATATGATTAATCATTACTTTAATATAAATCTTATTATATTATAGACACGTTGCTCATTATTATTATTATATTTCTTGCAATAATAATAATCACGTATTATTAATCATTCACCATTAATATTTTATAACAATTATTCTACGATGACAATTAATTAATATTTTACGATCAACAATTAATATATGATCAACACATAAGCTAAGTTTATCTATTTACTTTATCTATTTACGTATATATATGATATTCATTAGTCATATAATTTAACTTCACATTTTATCTTCGAATATATGATCAACACATAAGCTAAGTTTTAACCTAGCTACACAGTTATATAGAATATAATTTCTATTCTTAACTTCCTCTTTTCTTAAGTTGATCATATTCATACATCATTACTATCATGTGAGACTACCACAATTAGTAAACATACTCGCATATTATTAATATCACATAAGACTACAAGCAATACTAAAATATATTTCATTTTAGCAAGTTATGGCATTCTCATAAGTTAACAGTTGGGTTCAAGTAACACATAACATATGATATCACAAAGTACGTACACATATTTAAAGGATACTTTCATGCTTGTTCAATCTTTCAAATTCCAATCATATATGATTTAGTTTTTTTTTTAATTCACGATCCCGAACGACTTAGGGTTATGCAATGCCATGAATTTACATAAGTTGTCATGCTTATCATTTAGAGATATAAAGTAGTCATATATTTTATTGATACGCATGTTCATATGTTTCTATGTCACGGATGTGTGATTCTAGCACTGTTACTAGTTCGTGACTTAATCGAACTCATGCTTGATTAACTTGCATTACATCTAACAAGTACGTACATGTATGATGCCTTCAAAGCATATTCAATCATGTTGAAAATATCAGAACGTAGAGTCCTAATATAACATGTCAAGGTCCACATTTAAAGCTTATGTTGTCATTAGTAAGGTTCACATGTCCACATTTTATTATGGAACCTATATGCGCGAGTTAGCATGCTTTTCATACATCCTTAAATCATACAAATATGCTTGCAAGGTCAGAATGTTAACATGGCAAGTATACATATCGAGTTCATTTTCAAATTCGAAGTTTGTTTATAAAACTCTAAGTTTATCGCAAACTATAAGTATGTGTGTAACTCTTAGTAACACATGCTTACATTGTCTCAATATATCCATATAGGCATGCCAAGCTTATTAGTAGACTTGTTGAAGTTACATTAGTTATTTATACCATAACAGATTTCTAGCAGAAAGCAGGAACTAGATCCAGTAGCCGGCGCAGCTGCGCAGCGTCCCAGTTCAAAACTGGCGCAGCTGCGCAGGGCCTTGGCCAGCAAAATATAAGTCCAGCACTGGCGCAGCTGCGCAGCACCCTAGTATAACCAGGGCGCAGCTGCGCCGTTACCTGTACAGAGCTGGAAGCTCCTGCTTCGGCAGACAGCAACCCAATTCATAAAATTTATTCACGAAAACAATCACATTGTATTCTAACATGCTTATAAGTTTATTATAACAACTAAATAATTGTTCTATACCCCAATTACAACCCAATTCAACGTGATCAAGATTTGAAACTTTGACAGTGAACAAGAATGAAGATTATGGAATTCAGAATTATACCTCTTGAAACTTAGTTTACTTAGCTTCTAACTTTCTGTGATTGCTAGATTCTTCTTTGAACAACAAACACTCAAACTTCAATTCTCAGAATTTTATCAGACAAAACATAGCAACGTAAACTTAGTAACATAGCTACCAATTTATAAAGGAATTGTTATCTAATTAATGGCTTTGCTCAAAGGTTAGAATTCATGAGGTAGAAGAAGAGAACAATGGGTAATAAGGAGTTGCTCAACTACTCTTCCTCAGCCATATGCTTAACCATCATCACCATGGAGTATAGCTGCTCAAGTTTACGCAATGGGATTATAGGCCACTGTTTGGCCACTGTTGGAGCAACTGATACATTTGAATTTCCAGCAATGTGATTAATTAGTTCAATTTAGTTACTATACTTTCCAAAAAAATGGGTTTTAATGTACAATTATTACTATATTAGGAAAAATTATGGATTACCTATGTACTCACATCATATAATCCATGTACATTTATTAATACCGGATATAATTTACTTGGATATAATCACATCACATTATCTTCTTTATTAAATTTTATTATTCCATTATATATATAAATAATCATCAATTATTATTTATATTCATGATACACTATTTTAATGTATACTTACATACATATTATCACATAGGCTATTTTAATGTCACAACACATCTTGCCTTATTCAATGAATGAAGGAACTTTATTAATTATTTATATACTATAAACACATACTTATATTATACAAGTCCACTTAGATTATATAATATATACTTTTAAGTCACAATGTACTTTTAACATGACAATGTGGTACAATTAATTTACACATATATAATCCATATCATATTCTTTTACTGTATATTCACATGTCACATAGGCATTATCATGTAACTCCCATAATTCAATAAGCTTTACCATATAGTAGTGTCATATTACACTTCACATAATACATAGTTAGCTACTATATGTTACACATTTAATTCGCCTGCTTGCACATAGAATTACTCATCTTATTAATTAAATAGTAATTAATAATATACACACATCCTTTATCAATTAATATAATTGTTAATATTCATAACAATTTAATTAACCCTTATATGATTAATCATTACTTTAATATAAATCTTATTATATTATAGACACGTTGCTCATTATTATTATTATATTTCTTGCAATAATAATAATCACGTATTATTAATCATTCACCATTAATATTTTATAACAATTATTCTACGATGACAATTAATTAATATTTTACGATCAACAATTAATATAGATTAATTCTTCGCTTAAGTTAATATAATCATTAATATTACGTCACTATGCCACACAAGGCATTTCATCGAGTTTATCGTAAACTCCATCAATTTCTCAGTTATTATAATTATTCAATTTAATATAATTGAATTAATCATTCTCATAACACAAAATCATTATATTCAAATAAATTCTCATTCCCATTAATATATTTATTTAATAATATATGAAAATTCTCGGGTATTACAATGTGTATATATATTATACTAACTAGTGTATTTATTATGTAACAAGTATTGGACATATATGATATACACCCATTTGCAAGTTGCTGAGGTTTGTTTGAGAGTTCCATTTCTTCACGTGAACAAGCAATGAGCTACTAGCTACTCTACTTCCTCTCAATTTCCTCTCAAGATAGCTCATGATTGTAGGAGATGTTGGATTCATGATTGATTCACCAACTACTCAACCACCAATCCTTAATCATTGCACAAACACTCATTCCTTTGGTTTAATCTAATGGAGAATTGCAAAGTCTGTGTAAATATTTATCTATAAATATAGCTCCTCTTCTTCTCATATTCATTTGCTGAGGATTTCAATTGAGTTAGGAAGGAGTATTATAGTAACATTGTGAGTATCATAGTAGCATTATAGATTTTGTTTAGCAGCAAGTTCATTTACAGAGGTATAACTCCATTTTCGATTTATGTAAAATTCTTAATCTTTGATTCTTGGAATTAAGCATATAATTATTGATAATTGATTTAGGATATGTTGCTAAGTGTTATACCAACTTCTAAATATGTTAGAATTTCAATATGTCATGATAGAAGCAAACTTTGTAATTTTTTATGAGTTGGGTATGCAAAAATGCAAAAGCAGTTTAGCTACTGTCACTGGCCAATAGCCTGCGCAGCTGCGCCAGTTATGTACTGGCCAGCGGCGCAGCTGCGCCAGGACCAGTTCCCAGATTTTAATTTCTGTTAAGCTGCTGTCATGAACTAGCATATGGTACCTTGTTAGAACAAGAATGTAAACTGGATTAGCACACATATATGAGTATATGCATGTAGTATGAACAAGTATAACAATGTTAGTACACATGATTGACGCAACACTTATGGTTTTGTAATGAAACTTGTAGTTTCGATTGTGGACTTAGACACATACGTAACATGTGCATATTCTGATATTCTAAACATGATCATATGGTTTATATTGACATGAAATGAATGTTTAAAGTGTTTTCACACACTAACATACGTGATTGCAATATTCTAGTGATTTCAAAAGAGAAACTTAAGAACTTTCAAAGTGAACTTGACTAAGGTTAATGTCTTTTAGATTCTGACTATTTGAGAACATATATGTGACTTATATATGAGTTCTAAGACATGTGAGTCATGACTACGAGACGCTTAACATGTAGTATGATACCTTGTTGACTTACTGTGATTTCCGATGTGAAAACTTAGAACAAGAAAAATAAATAGCGTCGATTACCATGTGAATGATATTATGATCATGCGAGCATGTGTATTAAAGTTCATTATACCTATACGCATATTAATATAGACCTCGTTTGGTAAAAGAGTGAATTTCGCATATGCACGTATTCATAAGAAATGAATTTCTGAAGCATAAACTATGTGATTAAAGTATATGTGTGTAGTATACTCGAGCATACATATTGAATATTGTTTAGCCTTGTTATGTGATAACATGACTTTAGTAATCAACTTTGAAGCATGAACTTGTATTAGTTAAAGTATGTGAATTACAGGCATGAAAACATGACTTTGAATTAAATTAGGATAAGCATGCTAGTTTCGAACTCGAGTTTATAAAAGTTATAAGCATGTGTGTTGATTTATAACTTGAAGCGCTATATTGATGCATAGTAACTAAATAATCTAAAGTTATTAAATCTATGACATGATTAGACTAACTTACGTGAATTATGGATAGATTAATATGATAAGCATATTCTTGTAAGTGTAGACTCGTATTAGTTTACACATGCTAATTGGAATACCGACTTGTTAATGTTAGGTCGTTTCAACGCAGTTTAGTTAAAGCTAGAACTTATTCGTAGCTGAACAAATAGGGAAGTATCCTAAATTCTTGCACTACTTTATTCAATGAATCGTGTAAGCGTGTTTCTTAACTTCACTTGATTTGAATGCAAGTTCCCTTACACTCTTTATTGTGCAAGTTCCTATCCTTCTCATATTGTATTGAGCAGGTTATTATCGTATTGACAGTTAATTATTTAAAGCTTGAACTTTATTTCCAAGCATGCTATTAGGTGGTTTAATTACTTTACCATTATTCAACATCGATTTTATTGACATTCGCACTTGGTGCACTTGAGTTCGTACAGTCTTGGACTTGTACATCATTTAAAAGTTCTATAATTCTTGAACTGTGTTAGATAGAGTCTGAACCATTATTCGGTCAGACAGGTATATGAAATTTTATAAAAGTTATCTAAACCAATTGATGGTAAGGATTCTTAGACTGAAAGAACACCCTTATATTATAAGGGAGTAGCAGGTATCTAATATAAGATATAAACAGCAGAGTTGAATGTTATGCATATACATGGCGTACACGAGGCTGATCCCCTCAAGTACTATTCTGTAGCCAGTAACCAAAGGGTCAATCAGCTATTGATTCCGTTGGAATTTTATAGTTCAAAAGTCTACTTGACTATCAGTTATTCTAAAAGCAATTATTATTCTTGTTTCCGATATTCATATTGTTGAATTCATTGTCAGATATATTCCTTTCATCATGATATATCCTTTATTGTTGTATTTAAACTTGCTGAGCAAACTTGTTGCTCATTCTTGCTATATCATGAATTATATTGCAGTTAAGCCTGAGACTTCAGGGAAGGACAAGGGTAAAGGGAAGATGTAGGATTAGTTTGCAAGGAGCAGATTTTATCTTTATGTTTAATTAAATTACTGTTATGTTAATGTTTGTATGTTTGTATTTAAGGTTATCGAATCTTGGGACTAGTAACACCTTTTGAATGAACGACGTACGTTTATTATATTCCGCACTTTAGTTATCGTATGTTGTTTAGAGGTGGAAGTTTAGTACTGTTTCGTGATGACCGGACCAGGGTCAGAGGACCCGGATTCGGGGGTGTCACAAAATCGGATCAACATAATGTCCAAGATAACCCTCTCCCACAGCACAAGGAGGAGAGTGTCAACATGATCAACACCTCAAGTGGAGAAGGATCCAAATACCTCCGCTATGTTGAAGAATCAACTCAATCCAACAACATCAGCCCAATGAGTTGGGAAGCTTCTGAAAAATAATTCATGATAGAGCAAGAAATAAAATCTATCAAGGAACAAATCGAGCAGTTGGCTGAACTGGTCGTCTATCAACATCAACTCACCAGAAAGATGTTGAAGCAAATCCATCAATCTATTGGCAGTCGCTCTCCTCCAGCGGAAGTCAATTCCAATCAAGATCATAGCCGGACTTGTGAGCTTACACCCTGGATTGACAAGGGGATCGAAGAAACAAGTATCCAAGCATGTAGGAAGTTCTTATTTCAAAGGAATTTCACCAATTTGAACCAGTCAATGGAAGAAATCCTGCAAATGATGATCAACGAAGGAATGGTTGAAAACTTGTTACCTCCATTGAACCCTCAAGGCCGAAAATTTAAACCTGATCAGATATGTCAGTACTACTCCAATTCACCCGGTCACGATACAAAAGATTGACGGGCTCTTCGAAACTTGATTCAAGACCTTATTGAAAGGGGTGACCTAATCAGAGGAGATCAAATCCTCGACATGACAGATAAAAATAGCCTCTGGATCCCCAATGCATGGTATCAAGACACAGTGCTTGTCATATCCTGCGATAAAGAATCAATCATCACACCCCTGGTACTGACTGGTAAAGGGGTCCAAGAAGTCCAAAATCCTGTGAAGGTGGCTGCACTTCAGCCTCTAATCTTGCCCTTCAGACCCCAGTATCCAATCCTCAGTCTGAAGAAGATCCCATGGAACTACGGGGACATTGAAACTTCAAACAACATTTCCATCCTATCAAAGGATAATACATTGTACCTACCTTAGCGGGTGATTAAACTAGTTACCAAAGCAAAAGAAAGGGTGGCTGAAGAAAATATAAAAGAGTTCCTCTAAAAGATGGGACAAAATGAAATCAAGATAGTGTCAAGCTTAAAAGACGCACCCAAGCAAATATCCATCATGGACTTAGTTCTATCATCAGAGGATCACTGGCCCATCTGCCACACATGATTGACACAGAGAAATTCTGTCACGTGATAGAACACATTTTCAATAACAATGTGATTTCCTTTACAGAAGATGATATCCCGGCAGAGGGAATGAGCCACCACAAGTCCCTGCATATAGCCGTTATGTCCTCCGAATACATGATCGGAGGAGTGCTTAATGATGGAGGATCTTCCCTCAACATTTGTCCATACGACACATTGGAAAGGATGAAGTTCAATCCAAACCGGATCAAAGCCAGTCACATGGTTATCCGAGCTTTCGATGAATCTCGCCGCCAGGCTATGGGGGAAATCGAGCTTCCCCTAGAAATTGGTCCACACGCCTTCTATGTATCTTTCCAGGTGCTTAACATAGCCACCGGATATAACTTATTGTTGGGTAGGCCATGGATCCATATAGCCGGAGTTGTTCCATCCATCCTCCATCAGCAACTCAAGTACATTATCAACGATAGCCTCATCACAGTGAATGCCAAACCGGAATACCCTACCCACCTACATGGGGACATGCCAGTTATTAGCCTAGACGCCGGGGTTGAGCCTGCAAGTTTTCAAGCTCTCGAGGTGAGCGATATTCAATATCTATCTATTGGGGCACCAGCCCTGAAGCCTAAAATTTCCACTGAAGTAATAACAGTGGGCCAAGAAATGGTAGCTGCGGGTTTCCAGCCTAGAGAAGGGTTAGGAAAAAATAAGCACGGAATTAAGATGCCAATCCAAATCCCAAGTCAGATGGGAAGAGCAGGATTGGTATTTTCATCCGGGTCAAACCACCGGATTCCACACAATCATCCCAAGGCTCAAGCCTCCACGATTCTCCTCCCAAACCTCACAAATGCAGAATGGGTGAAACCTACGAGGAAGATCCCTACAGGGGCATCAGCCATGCTATTTCCTTCAATCATACCTGTCCATGAAAGGAAAGCCCTCAAGCCTGAGGCAGATAGCGAAAAGGGAAAAGAAAAGATCCTGTACGGAGGACGAGACCAATTCACTAACATGAAAGTCATTATCAACTACAAAGGGATGAATGATGAACTCCCAGATAGTGACGACAAAGATCGTGCTCACTTTCCTCTCAAAAAACAGAGGAACAATCCCCAGAAAAGCCTCGGCCATATCCTAAAGGATGTCTCAGTTGTCATTCAAGACGAGACAGACGACCAACCTTCCAGCATCCTCCTTATCTATGAGGATCTAACCCTGGATAATTGGAGCAGTGTCCCTTGCCTCAGTCAAAAAGGGTAAAGGGGCAGACAATCAATCTGCCCTTAATTATGCTTTCATTTACTGCTTACTTTTGATTGCATAGCCGGAGCAGTCACTTTTGTCATGCTTTACAAATGCTATGTGTATTTAAGCAGTTGTGTATATTAATGAAAGCATTTTTGTTTTCAGGACCCAAGCATTAGATGTGTGTGTCTCTGCTGATGAGATGCCAACCTGTCAACATAACTCCAACTATGATGCAAGATTAAGCTTCGACTTGACGGATCTTGATCAAGAGGAGGAAGATGACTATAAGGTGCCAGAGAAGATCAAGGAATGGCTCGAAGACGAACCCAAACCTTGACCAAACCTCCACCATCAATATAGAAACCTCCAAAACTATCAAAGAAATCCAAATAGGTTTAGACCTCACATCGGATCAAAAAGCCGACCTGATCGCTCTTCTAACATAATACCAGTATGTATTTGCATGGTCGCATGGGGACGTGATCACTCTATCCACAGACATTGTCATCAATTGAATGCCCATCAAAGAAGGGTTCAAACCACTCAAACAACAGCTCAGGCGATTGAAACCTGAGTGGAGTTTAAAAGTCAAAGAAGAAGTTGTTAAACAGTTCAAAGCTGGGATCATCATGGTATCAACATATCCCGAATGGCTATCAAACATAGTCCCTATTCCTAAACCAGGAGGGAAGGTACGAGTCTGCGTGGATTATCGGGATCTAAACAAAGCCTGCCTCAAGGATAATTTCCCGGTACCTTTTATCCACATCTTGATTGACAATACTGTGCTGTACGGCATGTATTCCTTCGTATACTGCTTTGCTGGTTACCATCAAATCATGGTTGCTGAAGAAGACCGGGAGAAAACAGCTTTTATCACTCCCTAGGGAACTTTTTGCTACCGAGAACTATCCTTCGGCCTCATTAATGCCAGAGCAATGTATCAGCAAGCCCTGATGGCCCTCTTTCATGGCATGGCCCATAAAAAATAGAAGTCTATATTGACGACATCATCATCAAGTCCCGGAGGGAGGATGATCACATAGACCATCTCAAAAAGCTGTTCAATAGGTTGCGTAAGTACAACCTCAAGCTAAATCCAGCTAAATGCACTTTTGGCGTCAAGGAAGGCAGACTGCTAGGATTCTTGGTGAGCAATCGAGGCATTGAGTTAGACCCTGCCAAGATCAAAGCCATTTCTGAAATGCCCTTGCCTAGTACAGAGAAGGAGATCTGAGGATTCCTAGGAAGGATCAACTTTTTAAGTCGATTCATTTTATAGCTCACAGCAACCTGTGAGCCCATCTTCAAGCTGTTAAGGAAGAATTCCTCCATCAAATGGAAAGAGGATTGTCAACAAGCCTTCCTTGCCATTAAAAAGTAGATTATTAAAGCGCCTGTTTTGGTACCTCCGAGGGATGGAGTCCCCTTATTCATGTACCTGTCCGTCAATGCAAATGCCATGGGTTATATGCTAGGACAGAATGATGATAGTAGCAAAGAAAGAGCTATCTACTACATCAGCAAAAGATTCAGCAGTGGGGAATAGAAGTATACCTTGATCGAGTAGACATTTTGTGCCTGAGCATGGGCCACCATGAGGTTGCAACACTACTTGCATGGGCACACGACGTATCTCATATCCCGCATAGATCCACTAAAATACGTCTTCAACAAACCAATGTTAAATTATCGGCTATCTAAATGGCAATTGATTCTACAGCAGTTTGATATTGTCTACGTGACTCATAAGTCTATCAAAGGCCAGGGCATTACAGATCAATTAGCAGAAGAACCTTCAAGAGCGTTAGAGCCCCTGGAGACATATTTCCCAGATGATGGGATCATGATAATTCAACTACTCCAGTCAGGGAATACAGTCCAACCATGGAAAATGTATTTCGATGGAGTGGTATACATGGAAGGTTTCGGAGCTGGGACAGTCCTTATCTCTGGTACAGGTGATCAATATCCTGTGGCTACCAAACTTCAATTTGGCAACACCAACAACATGGCCGAGTAAAACTAGCCCAATCCATGGGTATCAAACACATATTGGTCTTTGGAGATTCTGAGTTGGTCATCAGACAAACCACCGGCAAGTATCTCACAAAAGAACTGCATCTGCTACCATATCATCGGCAGGTCCTCAAAATGTCCCAAGAGTTCAAAGCAATAACCTTCATCCACATTCCTCAGGGTAGAAATGACTTTGCCGATGCATTGGTAACGTTGGCTTCATTAATCCGCATATCCAACAGGAGCGAGTTTCCCAACATCCAGTTCACAAATCAAAAAGCCCCAACATACGGGAATTACATTGGAGAAGTAACAGACGAAATACCTCCTGTCAAGAAACCTTGGTTTCAAAACATCAAGGAATATCTCCGTGATAGATCTACACCCGCTAGTGCAAGCCAATCAAAGCGGAAATGGATTCTCAGAATGGCCATGAAGTTCTATCTAAGTGAAGATGCACTCTACAAAAGGGATGCTGGAATAGGCTTGTTAATATGCCTCGACAAGGAGAAAGCCCAAAGACTAATGGATGAAGTCCATGGAGGAGTCTGTGGTCCACACATGAGCGGCCATCTGCTGGCCAAGAAGATAATCAGAATAGGACATTACTGGATCTCGCTCAAAGCTGATTGCGATGATCACGTCAAGAGATGCTTTCAATGCCAATTTCATGGAAATGCCATCCACGCTCCTCCAAATGAGCTACACAACATGAGTGCACTATGGCCTTTTTCTATATGGGGAATGGACGTGATAGGTCCAGTCAAACCCAAAGCCAGCAACGGTCATCAGTTCATCTTCACCATGATCAACTACTTCACCAAATGGTTTGAAGCAGCCTCTTTTCCTAAAGTCATAAAAGAGATCATCATCAGTTTCATCAAAAACAATGTCGTCTATAGATATGGATAACCGGAGGTGATCGTATCAGACAACACCAAAAACTTGAACAATCAAATGATGGTAGAACTGTGCGGCAAGTTCCACATCAAGCATCTCAACTCCGTCATCTATCGGCCCAAGATGAACGGTGTTGTCAAAGCGGCCAACAAAAACATCAAGAAGATCATACAGAAAATGTCCGCCAATCACAAAGACTGTCCTGACCTGCTACCACTTACCCTGTTAGGCTACAGGACGTCAATGCGCACCTCTACTGGGGCTACCCCCTATTCACTGGTATATGGCATGGAAGCAGTCCTCCCCATAGAAGTAGAGATGGAGTCTTTACGAATGTTAATAGATGCTCAGATGGACGAAGATCAATGGTTGTAAGACCGATATCATCAACTGTTGATAGACGAAAAAAGGGCCACGGCCATTTTTCACGGACGGTTATACCAGCAAAGGATCGCCAGGTCCTACAATAAGAAAGTCCGAATCTGATAATTCAAAGAAAATAATTTAGTGCTAAAGGAAATCCTGGCCAATTAGGATGAAGCCAAAGGAAAATTTGCCCCAAACTGGGAAGGCCCTTTCATTGTCAAGGAAGTGCTGACAGGGGGAGGCATCAGGCTACAAGAAATGGACGGGAACAAATTTCCCCAACTCATCAATTTAGACACCGTGAAAAAGTATTACGTCTGAAGCACATGCATACCCGCATCTGGGTCATATAAACCGAATCAGGTTCGGCTTTTCACTAGAGAAACATGAACTATGAATGACCTGATCTCCCTCAACCCGGGAGTACGTAGGCAACCATCTATGGTGCGGTCAAACCAAGCAAAAATCCAAAGAACTTGCAAATCCCATCATCAAATTCCAAAGTTCATCGAACCAAATTCAAACCCCAAATAAACTTCAAGGCAAACCTCTTCAATTAAACATCCAGAACTACGAATGACCTGATCTCCCTCAACCCGAGAGTACGTAGGCAGGCCTCTACGGCGCGGTTTAACCTTTAAGAAAAGATAAAAAAAATGGAAGACCAGTTCCAAGACACCTAAGACAAATAAAAGCTAAATGCTGTCAAGTTGTCTGGTTACCAGACCCATTTGAGGAACTCCCTTGACACCTCAACTGTCAGTCCATCAAGAAGAAGCTCAAAATGCATCAATAACTACGAGTCATGACGGAAGTGGTAATCACTCAGCGATGACAATACATATCTAAGCAGGGAAGTATCTCAAAAATATATTTCTCTGATATATAAACTGCTTTATATGCATAGTGCCATGTACATGACAAAAATGGTTGAGCTAGTCTGTGCAGGAGAAATAAAGCTAGTCTATGGACCCAAGGACAAGCGGGTCAGCAATGCCAGCATGGCATCTCTCTCTGAAGATGGAGGAGCATCTGTAAGAGTAGTCCACTCAGCCTCCATATGGCTAAGAACATCCACATTCATCTACAAGGTGGCATTGTGGTCATCAATGTAAGCACTCATCTCGGTAACCAAACCATGGGTGTAAGATTGGAGAGTAGTACTATCAGCAGATGTGAGAAACCATTGGGCTCAAACCAAGGTAGCACCAAGGGCCATCACAAACAACATCATCCCCAGCAGAAATATGGGAAATATTTTAGTTTATCTTCATCCAACAAGCATCATCAACACCAATGGAAATCAGACCGTTGGAGTCAACATTAGCAGCATTGATGAAAGCCAACAGTGGATATCGGCCCAAACACAAGTACCGATAAAGGTAATGCGATGCAATGCAATTTGCGATGTGATTTGCGATGCAAAGCGATGCGATTTACGATACGGAGCGATTTGCGATGCGATATGCGATTTGTGATACAAGATGCAATTTGCGAAAACATGTTAACATTCATTGCATTGCGATTTGCATCATTAATATCTTGTCATATTTCAAGTGTCTAGAAATCTTTATCCTGTTTATTCCATTACATTACATAAACATGATAAAGAGGGGCATCTGTAGACACTCAAAATTTTCCTTGCCCAATACTAACATTGTAAAAGGGCAGAACCGTCAATCAAGCCAACCTCGGTCCCGACACAAGACATCCAATCTAAATCCGGCCACCAATGCCGATCCTTCAGCCTAAATCTGATCCCCAATGTCGGTCAATTTCAGTCAAATCCGATCACTAATATCGTTACTCCAGCCAACTCTGATCGTCAATCTGACCATCAATCTAACTTCGATCGTCAATTGGACTGTCAGATCATCCCCGATCTCAATATCAAGACATCAGCTCAAACCCAGTCATCGACATCGGGACAACCACAGCACCGATCAACCATATCGGGATGTCAAAGCAGCCCCGGTCTCAACCTTGGAAATCAAATTAACCTCGGTCTCAACCCAGGAGGTACCAATCAGCCCCGGTCTCAACCCAGGAAGTGCAGGTCATCCCCGGTCTCAACCCGGGACGTCAGGCCAACTTCAAACATTAGCCTGAAGCATCGTATAAACTCCATAGAAAAACCTGAAATGACCACATCAGCCTCAGAGACAACCCTAAGGTAAAAAGACCCGACTGGGATCCAAGTCTTGGAATCAGCTCTCGAAAGTCAACCAGCGACCATGCAGACACTACAGGCAGCCCCGAGAGAGGTACAACGATCATTTTACCAACTTTAAACTGACTTGGTCAAACTCAAGCCAAATCGATGCCGCAAAAGTCATAATGAACCCTAACGATGATCCCGAGTGACAATAACGCAAGACAGTTCAATGGACAAACTACAGGGAATCGAAGACCTGGTTATGAACCTATCTTCCTGGACCCGGAAAATATTTTTTCCCATGTCATTGCAACACTCTCGGCAAGAGCTTTCCGAAAAGGTATCATACGCCTCAAACGGATGCTCCGATAAAAAGTTAGAAAGTTTTCGACCGGACATCGCATTCCTACGAGTGCACGTACTTTGAGATGACCAAGCTGTGCACGTGGGACCCACCTCAAGTGGCCGCAACTCTACCTGCGACAGCCATATATAGAGGTGCGGCTCCCCCTCTATATATAGAGGGGCAGCCCCCTCTCATTTTCAAAACCAAAAAGCGCAGCGAAGCCCTGCCAGACTAATTTTTTGACTTTTACACCTCTTACATACCCAAATATTTTCACTCCAACACATAGATAGACCCATATACTACCACATATCAAAACAACCACCCGTAGATTTGGACGTTTAAGGCCTACGATTCGGCATAAAGCCCGTAGTGCAACCCATTGTAAGTATTTTCACGATCAGCAAGTCAATACTACTACTTTGCATTGTTTTACCCCGGCATATCAAGTTTTATCTTCTAAATATGCCCGGAACTTAGTTTTGTGGCCGTTTTCATCTAAAATTGATATATTTTTGTACATAAACTGTGTTTTCAACATTTCTACAACTCGGATTGATGATCCGTCAGCTCCAATAGCTTCAACGCACTAGCACAAATAGTTTTGGCAACTTCGTCAAATTGGGTTGTCCTCCCAGTCCGAGTTTGGCCTTTTTCTATATATATTTAACTGTTTATGTACTAACATTTCAATTCTATCAAGCCCGAATTTCAAATCTGAGGTAGTTTACCGCTTTTATATATATTTATGCATATCTAAGAGATCTTCACCATAACTGGTCTTCGTACCAGTATTGGTTGACTACATTCCTGTCAATATATATATATTTTAATTCAGTCCGGGCACATGCTTGAAAACCCATTGCCCTTTGTACTATTTTTGCACACTTCGCCATACTGGGTGCTCTCCCCACTCACTGGTTGACTATGTTTCTGTAATTTACATTTTAGTTTGGCATGGATCATTCTGTGGCCTTTTTACTGCTTTTATATATATTTATGCATATATAAGCAGCCTTCATCATCACTAGTCATCTTTTCAGTCTTGGTTGACTACATTTCTGTCAATATATATATATATATATATATATATATATATATATATCTACATATATATTTCAATTTCAGTCCGGGCTTGTGAGTGAAAACCCATCGCCCTTTATTGCTTTGTTCAATTTATTCAACTGTTGCATTTAACATTCATTTGTATATAAATTTGCACTGACATTTCTACGGGCAAACTAGATTTATCTAAATCTCGCCACTTCTAGCTTTCAACGATTCAAATAGCTCCCGACAGAACCTGAAAGCTATAATGGCTGAGATTTCTTTAAATCTTGTTATTTTTATAGTTTCAGCTTCAAAAGCAACCTCGCGTCCCTTAGATCGCTATCTAGTGGGAACGAGACACTTTGACCGTGCGGACCGGGATTTACTGAATAAATCCCTGGTTCTGGCTATTTTGGGATATTTATCTGCTTCTATACAAATTTGAACTGTGCAAGTTTTCTAGCTATTCATATGTGAGCCTAGGAATCGTGGGATTCATGATCAAACTGATCAAAATCTGATTCCCACAAAGGACAAACTCCAGTTTACAGATATACCTTGTCCATTTTTTCTGTAAAATGTACATGCACAAACCTTAAAACGGTTATTCGAATTTAAGGTCTCAACATAGTGAAAATATGGATTGTCGTGTCAGCGTCCCTCCGATGGTTTTCATACCCATGAGGAGACCGACACTTTATATTTCTATGGTCGAGGATGCTTCGCATCCCGATAAATCACCATTTGCATGCAGCTTTAAGGCTATAAAGATAAAATTGAGAGTAGCGATATGCTTTAATTCCTATGTCAGCGTAAGGGTTTGATAAAACCAGCTTTCAAAACATCACTGTCAATTCAATTCAAAAGCTTTTGCAAATCAAATTAAATGATGTTTTTTGCAAATCAAATCAAATATTGATTTTCAAATCGAATCAAACCCTTCGTATATAGGCTCAACGAAGCCTGTCAAAGCTTTCAATCAATCAAAAGACCGAGTTTTCAAATAGCATTCACTCACACATTCCAGTTTTAAGGAAAATATTGAAAAGGTTGCAGTACCGTGTTTACACGGGAGTCGTGGGGTGCCTAACACTTTCCCCACACTTAACAAAGTCCCCGAACTCAAAACTCAGATTTCAAAGATCATGTTTCGACAGTGTCCATCAATTGGACCTCTTTTCAAATCAAATTCGGTTGAGTTGGTACAACCATTTTCAAAACTACCAACTGGCAACTCTGTTCAGATCAAATCAAATAGTCGACATATACACATATTGGCCTCTTTCCTAAAAAACCCTTTAAAACCTTTTTTACAATAAAAAGAACAAGGGTAGAGATAACTTAGGAAGATCGATTTGAGAAAAATCGGGTTATAAACCGACCCGCGGTATTTCTTAAATTTACCAACGTCGACACATTAAGCTATTTAATTTATTCTATCACTATAGATTAAATTAATTACACTTTATGCATTATTACGATTATGTCATTACCTTCTTAAATAATTATTCTTCCTTTTATGGTGTGACCCTTTAGGTTCTCTATATTAAATCGGTTGTGAATAAATCAATTAGAATAATTTTAATCTTATTTAAATAAAAAAATTAAACTAATAACCTATTTAAATAAATAATATTTATTCTACAATAGGGATAAGCCTCCATAGCGATCAACAACTTTTCAGATAATATAGATTTCAACATTAATCATAAAATAACTTATGAGTAAATAGTTACCATAAAATTCAATCCTTCCACCATACAATGTCCCAATTAAATATAAGACATGGAATTACTGTCAAGTATTATTTTATTTGATTATATTTATTTCGATTAGAAAATGCACAACTCCAAATAATGCAAATTAGAAACACTTTTCTAATTTCATTCTACCTTGGCCAAGGACTACTGAGTTGTCATTTAACGAATCACATAGGTCATATCTCTTCTTTTACTAGAAGTGGTAGATTGTTTATTGATCATTTATTATCTCCATATGTAACTCATTATACCCAATCATACCCTTTGATATACCCTAACGGTCTCAATGAATAAGTCAAAGTATAATTCATTACATACAAGATACTATGATGATCTCAAGTTCAAGGATCACTTGTACTACTATCACATTAGGAATTCCTACTGACAGGCAAGTAACACTCTTTTATGTATTCCATAGCGAGTCACGTTCCATGAACTTATTCTCTAATAAGCACCTACATACTTGCTTTAGTGTCTCCACATAAATGATCATGAGATCAATCATCCTCATCCAATGAACAAGCAACATATGCACTAATTTATCCGAATTTACTAAAACCCATTTTTAGTAATCCAACGATTGGAAACTATTTTAGTTTTAAGCTTTCTAAGAATTTAGATCTCATTAGCATGATAAACATCATGATTCTAAAAGCATTTCTTAAAACTATAGGTTATTTACATATTATAAAAATAGCATCATGTAGATAATTCAATGCCTTTAATAAGTTAATACTTTTATTAATAAATAAATAAGATCGTCTCCAAAGTAGATACTTTATCATCATACATGATTGGCTTGTATGCATACTACTTTCACCTTGTTGATTCCCAGTCGATCTGCTGTCACTCCACCTTCTTTTCTGACTGCTGCCTCTACCAGTATTACAGCCACTAGCCTTATTACCTTCAATTTCATTCTTCTTGTTCTTAAGCTCTTGGTTGTACCTGGTCAAAGCATCGCTTCCAACTTCTGCGATGATTTCCTTCTCCAATACTCCCGCAAAAGTGTTCAACTAGAACATTGACACTTTGCTGTACAACCAGGGCTTCAATTCCTGTTCAAACCTCCTTGCCTTTCTCTCATCGGTATTCACTCGGTAAGTTGCGAACCTAGCGAACTCATTAAATTTTAAAGCACAGTCCGGTGTAGACATGTTACTTTGTTTTAACTCCAGAAACTGAACCTCCATTTGGTTCTGTGAGCTCGTCAGGAAATACTTTTTAAAGATCATTTCCTTAAACCTCTCCCAAGTGATCACGCCCTGTCCTCCCCGGACCTTATTCGCCTACCACCAGTAGCTGGCCTCTACCTTCAGCATGAATGTTGCAAAGGCAGTCTTCTGATCGTCGTTAACCCTCGCAACATCAAACACTTTCTCCATTAACATTACCCAAGTTTGAACTTCGATTGGGTTCATGGATCCTTTGAACTCTGGCGGTCCCACCGCCTTGAAGTCCTTGAACAACGTGTTTTGTGGAGCTTGATGCTGATTGCCAAGTGCTCCCGTTAAGAGATTGACCAACTACTGAACAGGATTAGCATTGGCATTGACGTCATTGTTATTGGTTGACCCTTCCTGGGCTAGTTGATAGGTTGGGCGTCTTCTTGGTGGCATATTTCTTTTTAAGATATACGCTTATTAGATCGTTACTCAATTCTTAAATATTTAAGACTTAACTTAAATATTTTAAGAAAATCACTTAACATATATCATCTTAAATAAATTCTGATATTTTATTCATTCAAAAAGTTTTAAACAAAATAAGATAACATCAATGCTATTTAGATCAACTATCACGAGATTAAGAATATTTAGGATTTAAATCATCATCATATTCCGTTGCTTATAATCACATTGGAATTTAAATAATTAACTACCATAGAATATTCACATAATCATAATGTTCCTATCACGGCCTACTAAGACATTGACCAGCTTCTCTGCGCTCTTCTTCTATAATGCAGAACATCGTCTTACGATCTAGCATGTACCAAGGTAAGTCCTCGAACTGCACTAGATAGTAGATAACTCGATCTTGGGCCCTATCAATCGCTGTCTGGAATGTGTAGTCCGTCTCCTCAATCTTAGCCTTCTTTGCCCGATCATCATTCTCGGCAAGATCTGCACGTCGAGAAGCTTTCGTCCAAGCGTCCTCTGTCCTAGCACGCTTCGCTGACTCCTCTTGAAAGTCATTCTTCAGTTTCTCTATCTCAGCTGACTTCTCTTCATTGTGGCCCTCTGCATGAACCAATTCCCACTCCACGTCTCCAAGACGTATATCCAGATTCTCGATCTCGCCATCTTTCGGCTCTATAGTCGTCCGTTGTACAACTGTTTGCTCCTTCAATTGTCAAACAGTATCCTATAACTCTATGTTACGATCATACAACTCGTCATACATCTCGGCACTGATAGAGTTTGGTAAAAAATCATCAGGGTCCTCGTTTTCCTCCTCCTCAGCCTCAGCCTCAGCCTCTACCTCTATCTCTTTAGAGTCCTCCTCTGAATCAAACATTGGCTCATGCTCCTGACCAATAATAGTGATCAATGGAGATGGCTCTCTCCGAACCAACTTCTCCCAGACTGTATGAATGTCTCGGGGCTCCTCCTCTCTAGACACTTGGGGTTCAACCTCCCTAGGCAGACTGGATCCTCCAACATCCGGCATCCTGACAAATAAAATTTTAATTGTTTAGTTACTACGTGATGCTAATCGATACTCGCGAGCACATAAGTAATCGCATAAGCACATAAAGTCTTTTATTATCTTCAATGAATTCAGGAATTCATTTCTTAGAACTCGATAAGAGTTTATCACCACTATGTTATCGATCTTTTAAAAAGGCTACTACCCTAAGGTTTTCCCCCGCCTAAGGTTCATAACCTACAGCTTTGATACCAACTTGTGACACCTCCAAATCCGGGTACTTCAATTCCATAGAATTTGGTGTTCACTATCTAATAATAACACATCTATTTACCCATAACAAATGAAATTCATAAATAAATAGAAATCCTCCCCTTAAGGGGTTACAACATCTGAACGAATAAAGCCCAGGTTAACTAACCTTAAACATTAAATGCGGAAACATAAATAAACAGTTAAGTCTTAAACAACATCATAAGTCTTAAACACAATATTCTCAAATAAAATAACAAGTCTTCATCACTTGTTAGCTTTGTCGTTTCCCTTACTAGTGGATGGGTAGTCAGCCCTTTCAATCTTAGCTGCAATGTTATTATGCAAGAGTGAGCAACAATTTCCCACAAGTATAATAGTATAAAACAATAATAACATGCGAGAAATCAATAAGTTCTGAATAATAGAAAGCTCGACTTTTGAATCAAGAAATGAATAAAAGAATCAAAAGTATATCTGAGGGTCATAAGACCAAGAACGATGTCCCAGGTTAACAAATATTTCTACTTTAAACCTTTAATAGTTGTAAGACTATATGGACTCTACTTCTTATACTTAGGGGATCAGCCCTTAGTACCATGTATGTGCACATCATCTCAACGCTAACGCGTAAATAATCCCCTATAAAGGGTTGTTCATCTCAGTTTGACATCAGAGTCCGCACCAAAGGAAGTTTGGCTTCGATAAGCTCAATAACAGTTCTAGAATTTAGAATGCTCATCAACTATGGACTAGCCGAATCAATAAGGGTTCGCTAGTCTTTCAAGGTTCAATAATAAATTGATACTTAAACTAGATAATGAATCTCAAATGTATACAATTGAATAAGTATTGTATAACCAAAGTATTGCTTTTAAAAGAATTATAATATCTCATATGGAATCTTGAACTTAAATAAACAAGAGTAAGAACTTGTTTAATGAAAGAATAGATAACTTGCTCAATTAAAGTAGAGTTAATAAACTTGCGTAATCATAATCGAGTTAGGGTAAGAAAACTTACATCGTACGCAAGATACAATTATAATTAATGTTCCTCAATTACTCCTACATACCATTACATTCACAATACCAACTAATTCTAAGTCTGATTATACTCATCGAATCACAAACATCAATTCTTGAACACGTTATTAGACTTCACGAATAACGGGTTTAAACCACGTATTTAATTAATCACATAAACATCATTGACCAGTTAATAATTTGTTTTAACATCTCAATATATGCTTAACGCTTTATTATGTTCATTACATTAAGTTTAAAATACATTTATGAACTTTGAACACTTAAATAAAATTCTTAGGGTCATACTGCAGGCTGGCGCTGCAGCGCCGAGTTTGCACTGGCTACCGGCGCTGCGGTGCTGAGCCTATTTCAACCAGCTGCTTGGCCTGGCACTGTAGCATTGGGTTCCTGTGAAGGAACCCAGCGCTGCGACGCCGTGACTATGTCAGCAAACACTAGAGTGGCGCTGCTGCACCCGGTTTCTTCACAGAACCGGCGCTGCGGTGCCGCAACGCAGTGAAGTCTGATAGTGTTCTCAAAGAACACAGAAATAAGCCAAGTAATGCCAAATTAAGCTCAAACAATAATGTTAATGTTACCCATACATTCTAAACTTAACAGAAAATTTGGTAACATTCTTAGCATGTTTTTAACGACTTAAATCACATAAACAATCAAATTAGAACACATAATTTTCATATTTTTTTATATTTTTCATAGTTTTGACAAATTTCAAGAAATTATGCATTTCAAATTCGTTATAACACCGAATCTGTCCGTTTAAATTTTGTTCTCTATGTTTTTACATGTATAATCATAATCAACCATCAATTTTCAGTTTAATATACAGTTAAAGCCTGGATTTTTGTACATATAAGTCATATTCATACTTTAGTACTCTGTAACTTGAAAAACATCAATTACAACATGATTACATGAATTTGATTACTCTAAAGCATGAATAAATGATATAAAACATGTTATAAACATCTATCGACACATATATAATCATATCTCATGCATTAGTCACAAAAATTGTTTGCAGAGAACTCAAGTTGGCTTTAATGGAGAAAATACAATAACGTAAAAATAAAACTACGGATTAAGAAATTACCCTTGCAACTCTGTTAAGATTACTCAAGATGATAAAAAGCTTTCTTTGATTCTTCAAATTTCCTTCAATTCTCTCAAGTTCTCTCTTTTTCTCTTTGAAACTCTCTCTGGTATGATATACTTACGAATAGAAATATAGATATAAGTTTAACATATAAAAGTAACAGGTGGAACATGGGAAGCGGTTAAGCGCATCAGGCCTTAACTGCTCCCATGTTCTTAAGGCCATCTTTGGTTTGTCACAATTTAACTCCTTTCCCATTATTTTCATTAAATGTTTATTATATAGTTTACTGTCACACTTTAATTAATCAAATAATATTATTTAAATTCAATTAAATAAAAGATAATATTACACATTAAATCACATCATCACAACATTAAAATTTTCATTTATTAATTATGACAAATTATTAAATCTCTAATTAATTATTAAATTAATTAAAATAATATTATAATTATTAAACGACTCATTTAATTTAATAAACTCTATTAAATTCGCACTTTGGACTATAAAATTATTCCACATTAAATTAATCAACGTAACACATTTAATTAAATTGTTCTACCACAATTCCATCAAATATTTATTTAACTCAATAAATAAATCAACAAAAATATTTATTTAATTCAATAAGTATTTAAAATAAATTACAAAATTCTCTTTAGTTCAGCGTATATGAGGCTACGTAGTATCTTGGTATTATTTATTCTATTTTTGCTATTGATGATATTGACTGTGCTATATTTGAATTTTTTGATCGAATACAAATATACAAGGAGGATTTGAGGGCTAAAATAGAGTAGAATAAAGATCCGTAGGATGCTCCTAATGTAGAATTGAAACTGTTACCAATCCACTTGAAGTTCACAAGTCCAATTACATAGAATGAGGAGATTGATGTCAAGCCAATGACAATAAACAAGGGTAGCTGCTTGGAAGGTAACCCAAGATTCAGATTTGATTTTTTCTATCCCTGTAGTTTTTAGTTTGTTAGTTGCATGTTAGCTAGTAGTTACTTTCATCTTTGCATAATTTTCTTACATTAAGGAAAATGTAAGGTTTGAGTGCAGGGGAAGATTTAGGTTTTTATTTAAGGGTATTAATCCATTTTTGATGAGGAATTTGAAAATATTATGTCTTTGAAATTTTTTGGGTTTCATGATTCTATTCGGCTAAGTTTTCAAAGGTTAAAGTCAGAGATTGAACATTAATGCTAAATTTTAGAATATGTTTATGCTTAATTGGTTGATGTGTGATGAGAACTAAGTCATGATCCATAATAACTAATTTAAATTAAATTTATGTCGCATAAGTACTTGAGCATGTGATATATGCTTATTTGGCTAAGTTCTCTATGGAGTTGTCTATGTGCACTAATCTCATTATTTAGGACTATTGAATTGCTTATGCTGTTTGTAGGACCATGTGGAAAATTTTTGAAAAAAAAAGTTAAAAATCAAGTTGAGAAATTATTGAAAAAGAAGAAGAGCAAAAGAGAAACCATGTGGTGGGTAGAGATGGAGCTTAAAACGCTTTAAAAATTCTTACACACAAACATTCATCATAATAAATTATATGAATACACGAAGTCAAAATATTTTTATCATGGCATTGAAGCATACATTTTGACCATTATACGCTCAAACTAACTAGTGATCACATTGCATCAAAATGAAATCAAAAAGAGCGAAATTAAACATGTATATTTTACCCGTGATGTGACGCTCGAATGTACTAAGTTGGATTTTTCATATATGAAATCTACGTAGAGAACAAAGTGATAATATGTGAAGAAACTTAAATAGAATGCCAAAAAGGATGGCAAGTTGCCAAAAAAAATAAGGAAAGGGAGAGGGCCTCGTAGAGTATAAGTAACCTGGTCTACCGCAGGGGAACCTGCTGCCAGGCAGAGGTGGGCCTGGGATAGTGCCAAGTGGGGCCCACACCCCTCTGTTTTATCATGCTCAATTCTTAAAGATGTCCTGTTAGGTTTAAATAGGTGTTCTTTCGAAGAAAAATGAATTTTTGACTTATAAATCATTTTTAATTAAAAGTGGCATTCGAAAAATTAGAATCTGGAAATATGTGATCACGAGTCATTGGAACAATATAACGATTGAAAAGATACCAAAAGAAGTGAAAACAAACGACTAAGCAAAAAAAGGTTACTTTCCTTCAGAAATTTCAATGATACGGCTACCCTGGAGACGGACCCGCTGACGATGCGACTACCCTGACAACGATATGATTACCTCGACGATGATACAATTAACCTGATGATGATCCCAACAATGATAAGATTACCCCAAGGAAGACCCTAGCGATGGTAAAATTACCCCAATAATGATCCCAACGATGATAGGATTACGATTTTCCATGTAGAGTGGCCTATACTACAATACAACCGTGAGGTTCGATAGTCGCATAATTATATCCTTTATTATTGACTTGCATCATTGCATCGTTATATATTTTCTTGCATCACCCCCATATCTTGACATGCATTGGGTGTCTATCTTTGTCATGCTTATTTCATGTATTGCATAAACATGACCAAGAAGGGGCATTTGTATATACCCAAAATTTATGCATCCTTTTTCTAATAGTGGTAGGAGGACAAAAATGTCATTTCACCTTAGGGCCTTAATGTCTAAGAAATATTACAAGGCTCAGAACAAGTATTCAAAGCCCCCACGATGACCTCCAAGCAACAAACTACACAAAGGAAGACGATTGACTAGCAAACATTTGCAGAAAAATGATTTTCCCCCTTTTTCTCTATCTTCCCGGATTTGAAATTGATCAAACTTGATGCCATTATGTATCTCTAGAAAAGAGCTTCCTAAATTGGTACGACTCGTTTTCTAACTCTTCCTAGTTTAAAAGTTATGGACGTTTTAGCGCGCAGCACGAAAAACCAACGTCGTAACATAAAAATTAAGACAGGTGGGCCCCTCCCTAGGGCTTCCACAGGGGGACCTGTGGTTACTGTAGGTTGACCTATGGTAGGCCTAGGGTGCCTATATAAGACCATTTTTACTAATTTTTTAAAAAGATGAGGCATTTTAGTGAGAAAAATGTGTTATCTAGAGAGAAAAATTGAGAAAGGAAAAGAGAAAATTCTCTAAATCTAATCTAGATCTAATTTTTATTCATCAAATCTTTTATAAATCTAGGGTTAAGCCTTCCATACAAAGCTTAAGAAGGAAGAATTCACATCTCCCAATGTCAAAGTTCTCATCTTTATACTAGATATAGCCTAGATCTAACTTATTTTGTAAATTATTGTGCTTAGGCTGTGATTGTTACTAACTAATTTTTCATTTAAGACTACCCTAGCATCCTAGGTCATATCTAGAGGTATATTGATCCTTTTTACTAATTATTTGCTTGGGAGTTATCTGTTATTGATTTTTAGGTCACGCAAACATCCTAGATTCATATCTAGTAGCGACGGGATCCCGCCTTTTGACATGCGAGGAATTATAATGAATAGAATGATATTTATAACCAATCTGGGATATATTTTCGTTTAGATATCGATTATGTTATTTTCTATATCTATGGATCTTATATCTATGGACTTCGTTTCCTAGATTCTAAGTTATTTCTATAGATCTCGTCGATACATAATAGTCCCTCGCAATTTTGATAATTGGTGATAGTTGATTCCTCGATATAGTTAATGATATAATTTTGATATTGTTGATTTTTGGTGAGATCTATGGATTTAGGGTTTACAGGAGTCCT
This sequence comes from Panax stipuleanatus, assembly GCA_020205555.1. NCBI lineage: Eukaryota > Viridiplantae > Streptophyta > Magnoliopsida > Apiales > Araliaceae > Panax > Panax stipuleanatus. The sequence goes on from CM035126.1 coordinate 80,435,080, forward strand.
TTCCTAAACTCTAAACTCTTTTTATGGATCTCGATGTATTGATTGATGTGATTCCAAATCATATGCGCCTATGAATGAAGTGAAGGTCCTTAAATGTTGTGTTTAATGAGAATTGATGGTATTCCCCCAATGGACAGATATGGTAGTTGTAATGTTTGTGATTCGATCATTGTAAGTGTAATTTGGGCTATAAAACGATGTCGAGGGTTCCATCCCATGAAAATTGGTTTGAAGGCCCCGTGATAGTGGATTTTATTGTTGCTAGGTACTTGGAGCTATTTATGATGGCTTGCATGCACATGGGTAACTCCAACCTTATTTTTGATGTTTAATTTTATTTGTTAGAATGCGAAAACAATATTCAAATGCAATAGCAAAGATATTTTAAAATTAAATCAAATTCAATTATTATATTAATTATAGGCTAAAGATGGAAGTAATAATGAGCATTAATTCCTATTTGATGAAGGGTTTGAAAATAATATTTCCTCTAAAATGACACACAAAGATTTTTTTTGTCAAATTAAAGTTAAAACGAAACTTTTTCTTCAAATCAAATCATTCATGCATAGGTTCAAAGAGGTTCGAAAGTTACTTTCAAGATAATCCACGATTTGAGCTTAGGAATCGATCCCTAGGTTATTTACGATTCAACTTAATTCTAGGAGATGATACCCTAGATTTTCTGACTTGACCTTATGAGACGACCCCTAAGGTTATTTATAGTTATAACTTGACTATAAATTTTCTCCAATGATACGATTCATATAGGCACATCAAATAAGCACACTTCGCATTAAAGTATTTCATTTTAAGAAAAATATTAGGAAAGCAGTAACCGTATCTTCACGGAGGTCGGGGGTGCCTAACTGCTTGTCTATTTTTATATATAGTAACTTTAAGAAAGTATGTTAGGAATTTGCATGTAGACTAGAAGGTTGATTTATTGAGGGGGAGATTAATTAGGATCTACATGAGATTCTAATTGTATAAGATTTAATTATAAAATGCTTAAAGTATATTTGTATGCATAAGTTTTGTGCAGTCCTTGTAACGCCCCCAAAATAAGTCCACACAACCCATTTTTAGTCGCCAAAATACAAGGTACAGAATCCAAATATAAACTTCATATTTACAACTATTAATTGTCGTGTAAAATACGACAACACATAAGCTGTGAGTTTTAATACAAATATTATCTTGCAGACAATATCCAAACTCAAATAAGGTCCTCATTACAATTATTGTCACACTATTTTATAAAATAGTGAGGACTACTATAGTAACCATCTTGGACCATTGCTCCACTCCCCGACTAGTCCCAGCTTCACTCTCGCTTCCTAAGAAGAACAATGGAACCAAAAGGAAAAGGGTGAGCTCAATTAGCCCAGTAAAGAATATTATGACTAAGATAATGTAGAACAAATTATCTCTAGTCCACAATAGGGAAAAATATGATAAAATACAATAGACAACAAGTTTTAAATCAACAACTGCAGCGGAAATAGCAATCCATTAGGAGAGTCAAGTAGAGCATGATGTCTACTATCTTCTATGATTTAAAAATCCATCAACAATATTTTATCCCTGTAATACCAATCAATAATTATTTCCAATCAACGAATTATCTATGCATTACGGGCCAAAGATATTCGTTTGTATCACCAGTGGTCATGATCATGACAAACACCTGTCCATCTTTGCTCTACGGGACAAAAAGAACTTTCACCACAAGAATTTTTCTGAACACCAAAGGTCATGATTATACAAATACACAATTCCAGGTCATAATCATACCAGTCAACAGTTCATCTTTGCACTACAGGTCAAAGATAACTTTTCACCACAATTTAAGCATGAAGATGATGACAATGATATAAAAAATGAATCAAGTGAGATCAAGGACAATTATTAAAGATTTGTAATTTAATTTATCCAAGTTCAAGAATGTTCAAAATGTCAACATGATAACCAATTGTGGACTAAAATTCAAGAATAAGATTCATAAAAGATAACTTGGACAAAGAAAAGAAAATTTAATTTCTTTGTAAATAGTACATATAAATAGTACCTTGAATAAATAGTACCCCGACATGAAAAGATTAAAATTTAATAAAAAAGTTCATACCAATATTCAAGTGAAATGATATTAGATGGAGCGCAAACTATTAGGAATATTCTACTAATTTCAGAGATTTTCACCATTTAATAATAAGGTTATGGAAACAAACAATAATTTCGTACCATAAATGGAGAAATATGAAAGAAAACGATATCCCTTGTCGAGTACAAAAGAAATGATATCCCATACGAGTATGAAAGAATATACGAAATTACAAATGAATTTTCACCCGTCATGTGGTAATCCTCGTAGACAGATCATTTCAACAACTTAATAAAGAATTAATACGAAGGGTTATTCACCATACATGCGGTAGTTCGCGTAGACAAGTTATTCCCACAAATTAATAAGGAATAGAATGACAACCCTTACGAGTATTGAAAAAAATAACATCATTTACCTTAGTAAGAGACTAAATCTGACTGGTATACCGAAGATATTCTTGAGGAAATGTTGCACTATTATCCACACTCAAAGTATTCTTATACTAGAAAGAAATACGCACAATATTATAGAAGAATAATTTTCTAATTCTGCTGTGATTTTCATTTCTTAACTAAACATCCTATTTATAGGAGAATGGCAGGGTACTATTTAAGAAAAATAATCACGGATCAAGAATAACGAATTTAGGGACGAATTCATCTGATTTTTTTGATTTTTACTACGCAACACTATGCAATAAAATATTCTAATAAAATAAAAACTTTATATATAATATTATATATTCTATTTATATTTAAATAAAACAAACAACTTTATATATATTATAAAAAGTTTTCTTTTTTATATAAAATATTTTCTGTTTTATTACTATTATAATAATAATAAAATAAAAACTGAAATAATTTTCTACCGACGGGTTAAATAATTTGGCACGTAGGGGTCTATAGAATAATAAGTCAAACTTACAACAACTCCTCTATTTATATCAAAAATTGAATAAATATCCACCACAAATCACTTATCTTTAATTAACACAATCAATCAACAATTAGTCATCATTAATATTACAACTCATAATATTGACAACCAGATTGTTCCTACGAAAGAGGGGGCTTTTCGATAAGGATTTCTCCTTACTGGTATGTAATTAAATAACCTAGCCCCTTTTCTTTGACAGAACTTTCTAGACATGGCCAACAATGCTAATAATAATATGAGTAAATGTGTCGTGTTAATTATTAATTTTATAATATAAAGTATTGCGTAGATGATACTGTGACAATGATTGAATCAATAATATGAGATACTATGCAGCAACTACTGTGACAATTATTGAATGAAACTGTGTGACTTCTTACGTAAGCATCAATAATCAGAGATACTGTGCAATACCATGTGGTACTGTGCAATACCGCTCACCACTGTGGAATAACACGTATTACTGTACTTTTCTCACCAGGTATTTCAACAGTTTAACAGTAAAAGCCTTGCCTTTATTTTTATAAAAAGATTATTTTTTTCGCTTTCTTTATCCGACAATTATTCCGTTGTGGGGTCCACCAATGATTACGCCGTCGTACGAATATTCCCCAACAAAAAGAATATTTTCCAACCAAATAAATATTCCCCGAAACAAAGAATATTTTATGATAACTTGCTTACTTTGTAAAATTTGCACATATCACCCATAACTATGACATTTATTAAATTATCATCTTTCTATTTAGAATAATATATAGAGAAAAATAAATATTTATTCATAAAAAGTTGGAGTCTTACAACCTCCCCTCATGAAATTTCGTCCTCGAAATTGATTTACGTACTTGGTATTTTGAAGAGGTGAGGATACCTTGCTTTCATTTCAGATTCTAACTCCCATGTCATTTCATCAATATCATAGTTTCTCCATAAAAATTTGACTTGAGGTATAACCTTTGAGAGTAGAATCTTCTCCTTCTTATCCAAGATCTTGACAGGCACCTCCTCATATTATAAATCTTTGGCTATCTCGTTTGGTTCTAATTTAATAATGTGGTTTAGGTCTTTCATATATTTACGTAGCATGGATATGTGAAAAATATTATGACCACCAGACATACTTGGCAGTAAGGTGAGTCTGTAGGCCATAGTTCCTACTCGATCGAGGATTTTAAATGGACAAATAAATCGTGGGTTGAGCTGTCTTCTCTTTTTGAATCTCGTAACTCCTTTCCATGGAGCAACACATAACTATACATGGTCTCCGACATTAAATTCCACGTCTCTTCGATGAAGATCAGTATAACTCTTTTGTCGATCTTGTGTTGTTTGTATACGTTGTCGGATTATTTGAATCTTTTTTGTAATCATGCGTACCAACTCTGGTCCCAACATTGTTGCTTCACCCACCTCGTCCCAGCGTACCAGAGAACGACTCTTTCGTCTATACAACGCCTCGAATGGAGCCATGCCTATACTTGAATGATAACTATTGTTGTAGGAGAATTCCACCAATGGTAAGTACTTGTCCCAACTTCCTTTGAAGTCTAGAACGAAGAGTCTCAATAGTTCTTCAAGAGTTTGAATAGTCCTTTTCGATTCCCCGTCCGTTAGAGGTTGATATACAGAACTGAATCGTAAATCAGTGCTCATAGTTTTCTTCAAGCTGACCAAAAATTTTGAAGTGAATCTTAGGTCTCGATCAGAAACTATGTATACTGGCAAACTATGCAGTCTTACAATCTCATTTATGTACATACGAGCAAGACGTTCAAGTGAATAAATTTCTCGTATAGGAAAGAAATGCGCAGACTTGGTTAAACGATCGACAATGACCCAAATTGCATCTATACCTTGAGAAACCTTGGGAAGACCCATAACAAAATCCATGTTGATGTGTTCCCACTTCCATTCTTGGATTTCAAGTGGTTGCAATGGACCGTTTGGCACTTGATGCTCTACTTTGACACGTTGACACATTAAACACCTCGAGATAAACTCTGCGATCTCTCTCTTCGTGTTGCTCCACTAACATGTATGTCAAAGATCGCGATACATTTTGGTACTTTCAAGATGGATTGCAAACGGTGTGTTTTGTGCTTCCATCGTGATTTTTTACCTCAAATTAGAGTCGTTAAGAACACAAAGTCTGGAGTTGACTAGAAGTATTCCTTATTCGTCGATTCTTGCTTCTAGAATAGCACATTCTTGCACCTTCTTCTTCATATTCATCAGGTCCAGGTCTGTAGCTTGAGCAGCTTTAACTTTATCAATTAAAGATGATTTCACTCGTATATTTTCTATCTTCACGTGGGTCTCTAGAGTCTTTAACTCTATCTCCATCCTTTGTAAGTCTTACAAAATGAGACTTTGCGTTAACAATATCGCACTCATACCCGCATATGATCTTCTACTCAACGCGTCAGCTACCACATTCACTTTTCTAAGATGGTATTGAATAGTATAGTCGTAATATTTCAACAACACAAGCTAACTTCATTGCTGCATGTTGAGTTCATTTTGAGTGAAAAAATATTTAAGGATCTTATAATCTGTATAGATCTCCACTTTCTCCTCATACAGGTAGTGTCTCCAGATCGTTAGCGCAAAAATGACTTCTACCAACTCTAGATCATGAGTAGGATAATTCCTCTCATATTCTTTAAGTTGTCATGAGGCATAGTCTATGACTTTCCCATGTTACATGAGAACACATTCTAACCCTCTACCTGACGCATCGCTGTAGATGACAAAAACCTCCGAACATTATGGTATTGTCAGAACAGGTGATGAAATGAGTCTCCTCTTGAGCTCTTGGAATCTCTTCTCACATTCCTCGTTCCATTCGAATTTTGCATCTTTTCGAGTTAGCTGAGTTAATGGAGTGGCGATTCGAGAAAATCCCTTCCACGAATCTTCGATAATAACCAGCTAAGCCCAGAAAGCTACGTATTTTGCTTGCTGACTTAGGTTGCTCAAAACATTGTATTGCTTAAATCTTCACCGGGTCAACTGATATTCCATGTTTCGATATTACGTGCCCAAGGAATGCTAATTCCTCCAGAACTCGCATTTCTTCAACTTGGCATATAGATTGTTCTCACGAAGCATTTGGAGTATCAGCCTCAAGTGTTGCTCATGATCTTCACGGCTTTTGGAGTAAATGAGGATGTCATCAATAAAGATAACCACAAAATGATCAAAATATTCCTTGAATATCTGGTTCATCATATCCATGAAGGCAGCAGGAGCATTAGTCAATCCAAAAGACATGACTAAGAATTCATAATGCCCGTATTGAGTTCTAAAGGAAGTCTTTGGAATGTCATCAGTTTTAATCTTTAACTGATGATATCCAGAACGAAGATCGATCTTTACGAAGAATTTAGTACCTTGGAACTGGTCAAACAAGTCATCAATGCGAGGTAACGGATACCTATTTTTGATGGTGACATGGTTCAACTCCCGATAGTCAATACAAAGTCGCATACTCCCGTCTTTCTTCTTTACGAATAAAATAGGAGCACCCCAAGGTGATGTACTAGGACGTAAAAATCTGATGTCTAACAACTCCTGTAGTTAGACCTTTAACTCCTGGAGTTCAATAGGAGTCATTCGATATGGGATTTTGGAAATGGGTTTTGTACTTGGTTCAAGGTCAATAAAAATTCAACTTCACGTTCTGGGGGTAGGCCAAGAAGTTCTTCGGAAAATACATCAGGAAATTTATTAACAACAGAAATATCATTCAAATCTGACGTATTTTTGTTTAAATCGATGACATGGGCTAAGAAAGCTTGACATCCATTTTTCAATAAACGAATGGCTTTATAACTTGAAATGACAGTGATTGATTTTAGTGGTTTGGTTGCTTGAATTTGCATAACAGGTTGGTTAGGAATATGAAAGCAAATAACCTTACAAAAATAATTAATTTTAACATGATGAGTAGTTAACCAATCGATTCCTAAAATCACATCAAATGCAAGTATTTTCAAAGAGATGAGATCAACATGTAATGTGAGGGTGCAAATTTGAATTAAGCAAAATTTATAAATGGTGGATGTAACGAAGGTTTCTCCCAACGAAGTTTCAATAGATAAGTCAAAGTCTAATTTCTCAGGGGTCAAGTTCAAACGTTGAGCACAAGTAGGTGAAATAAAAGAATGGGTAGAACCGGTATCTAATAAGGTATAGACTTTGCAATAGTTTATGATTAGCTTACCCGTGATAACTGTAATGAATGAGAATTTATTGTAAATATTTATTGAATTAAATAAATATTTTATGTGATTTATTTATTGAGTTAAATAAATAAATTATGTCATTATTGTGGATTGATTTAATTAAGTGTTATATATTAATTAAATGAATATTTAATTTAGTTTATGTATATTAATTTTATAGTATAGTTCTAATTTAATTGAGATAATTAAATTAAATGAATTATGTGATGAGTGTTGCATGAAATTATAATTAGTGAGTAATTATAATTGTTACGTGATAATTTATATGTAATTAATTGATGTTAGATTTTAATTAATTAAATTAGAATATTAAAGATTTAATTAATTAAAGTGTAATATTAAAATATGTGTTAAAAGAATTTATTAAAATAAAGAAAAGAGTTTTTAAATTGTTTTAACCAAACAAGGCACTTACTTATGTTTCAAAAGGTTTTGCAAAACAGGGTCATTGTACTAGCTTTAAACTCATTCTACCAAACAATGTCTTAGTTACTAATAATCTGTTTTTTTTAAAAAATAATTCTGTTTTTGCCAAACAAGCCTTATGGCTTTTTAAATTCAAATTTGTGTAACTCATGTATTAATTAATATATTTATTATATGGGTTAATTACATAATAGTTATATTATATCAGTATACATATATTATATTAGTTATAATAAAGCTAACTTTACGTTAGTTCTAAGCCTAAGACAAAATAAGAACAAAGAAAGAGCAGAGAAGAAAGTTAGAGAGAATACTCAAAGAAGAAAAAGAAGGAGAAAGAATTGGTAGAATTCAAGCTCCTCATCATCTTCTTCTTCAATCATCAAAGCAAAAAGGGTATATTACTACCTTATAATTTTTAAGAACTTTATTTAGTTGTTCTTTATTATTTTGAGTTCTCTGTGAAAAGATTATTCATGAATTGGTGATATTGTTGTAGATATGTAGAATTTGTGTTTACAAACTATTGAATTGTATGCTAAGAAACGATTTTCAAAAAATCAAATTGTTGTAGAAACAAGTTTTTATGGAGAAATTTTGTTCTTATGAAGTTATATGTTTTTGGTTGAGTTTGAGAGTAAAATTGATGAATTTCATATGTGTTAATATGTCAATTGAGAGTTGTTCATGATACTATCGTCAATAAATGAAAACAATGCATGACCTATGGATTTGAGTGATTTAGAATTGAGTTTATAGTGGATTGTTTTGTTAAAGTATGAGTTTTATGAAAATAGCAAAACTTGTATTTTAAAACCTTTGATTTTGATTGCTTAAAAGATTTCTGTGATTAGAATCATGTATTACGTGTGTAATATTGCATATATAAGTTTTACATTGTTTGAGTTGCCGTGTTTTGCTGATTGTTGGCATATGGGGGATGAACAGTGAAGCAGAGTGCTGAACTGCACTGTTTCTCTCTGCGTTCTAGCGCAGCAGCACCGACAACAAAGGCAGAAACGGCGCAGCTGCGCCAGGACCTGAGCAGAGGCAGTGAACTCTAATTATTTGTGCAGTCTTTAAACCTAAGTTTAATTGTTTCAATGATAATGATCATGTACCAAGTTGCAATAAAGTATTATTTTGATAATTTCATGTTGGAAAAAGAAAGAAGATTGTGAAACCTTAAATTTGTTATTTGATTTAATTAAAGTAAATGTTAAATTATAATTGTTTAATTATAATTTAGTTAATATGATATGTAATTATAATTTGAATAATTATAATTAAAGTAAAGGTTTAATTTAAAATATAATTTGTGTAAATTATAATGAATATTGTTAGATTAATTTTAATCAAACAAATGATAATTTAAATTATAATGTGTGTAATTATAATTTAATAAATGCATGATTAATTATGAATTGTAAATTGTTTAATTATGCATGATGAAGATTGATTAATTATAAATTATAATTTATTTTAATTATAATTTAATTAATATAAAATGTGGTTATAATTTGGGTAATTATATTTAGATTAAATGTTTAAATTATAATCTATTTAATTATAATTTAATTAATATGAAGTGCATAATTATTAATTTATTTAATAATGTGAACATGTAATATGATAATGTGATGTGATTAATTATGTGATAGTTAATTATTAACTTAATAATTAAACAAGAATGAGTTAACCTAGATGCGTTAACTAATTATATAAATTAGTTGCGTGTTAACTAATTTAGATTATTGTGATTATATATATATATATATATATATATATATGTGTGTGTGTGTGTGTGTGTGTGTGTGTGTGTAGGAAGTGTTAAAGAACGTGATTGTATTAGTAGCTTGCGCTTGAGGCAAGTCTTCTATCCCTAAACATGTTAACTATGTACAAGTGTTGAATTCAAATATTTATTGTATTCGAGATTGTCCTTGTATTTCTGCATTGGATAAGTATGTATTTAAAATTTATGATTTACTTAAAGTGACATTGACTTATTGTTCAAGCAAGGTCTATCTTATCTTTCGTATGCTTTAAGTTAAATTCTAAAGCATAAGTATTTCATTATTCGTTATTATTGAATTATTCTTGATTATTGTAAGCCGATTCAACTATTCCTTAGTTGATGAACGTTGAATCCTAAAGTACCCTTTAAGCTTATCCAAACCAAACTTTCTTTGGTGCGAACTTGTACTCAAATACTGAGATGAACAACCCTATTTATTAGGGAAGGTTACTATGCGAAAGCGTTAAGATGTTTGTGCACAATACATGGTACGAAGGGCTGATCCTCCTAAGTACGAGTTAAGGTCCGTAGTCTAAATGACTGTTAAAGGTTTTAAATAGAAATATTTATAACCTAGGACAAAAGTTCAAGGTCTTATGACCCATCAGATGATTTTAATATTCAAAATTCTAATTATTGATGAAAGAATTATTATTCAATTCTTTATTGTTGATGAAAGTAAAGTTATTCAAATCTATTGAAGCTATTCAATTATATCTTTATTATTGTTGTATTCCAGTGAGTTGTTGTTTGTTCACTCTTGCAATTTAAATAACCATTGCAGCTAAAGTTGAAAGTGTTGACGCTCCGTCAACCAGTAAGGGCAAAGGCAAGATGAACAAGTGAAGACTTGTTTTATTTGATTATGAATTGTAACAAGACTGAATTACTTTATGTTATGTTTTTATTTCCGCATTATTGATTATGTTAAGGTTAGATAAACCCTGGGATATTTTGCGAGAAGTTGTAATCCTTTTGATAAGGAAGATTTTAAGTATTTATAAAGGTTGTAATTTATGTTTGCAATTCTTTATTATTGGGGAGATGTATGTTTTATTTAGAAAGTGAACACCAAATCTTGTGGAAACGAAGTACCCGGATTATGGGGTGTCACAAGTTGGTATCAAAGCAATAGGTTATACACCTTAGGTGGGGGAAAAATCTTAAGCAGTAGCCTTATAGGAAGATCAAAAAAATAGTGGTGATAGGTAAAGATAATAAATTACCTTATGTGCTATGTGTTTACGTTTTAGTATTCGAAGAGTGTCTATCGATATAATGTAATAATTAAACTTTAAAATTTTCTTATCAGGATGACGAACGTTGGAGACTCCAGTCAAGCTAGGGAGGAGATACCTCAGGTGCATAGAGAGAAGGAGCCCCGAGACATCCATGTTGTCTAGGAGCAGTTGGTTAGGAGAGAGCCATCTTCGTTGATCACCGCAGCTTGTCAGGGATATGAGTTAACACCTATTCTAGAGGAAGAGGACGAGGATAAGTCAAAGGAGGAAGAGGAGGAAGAGGATCCCGAAGAGGAATTTCCACCTCACTCTACTAGTGCTGAGATGTACGAGGAGGTTCCTGACCGCAATGTGGAGCTTCAGGAGTTGTTGGACGAGAGTCGGACTACTATCCAGCAGCCGGACAAGACTATCGAGGAGATGGATAGTGAGCTAGGAAACGTGCAGTGGAAACTAATCCATGTAGAGAATGATAGAGACGAGGCACGGGCCGAGCTAACAAAGCTAAAGCAAGACATCCAAGAAGAGTCAACGAAGCGTGCCAGAGCTGGGGAAACAAGCTTGAGGGCTATTCAACGAGCCGACCGAGCTGAAGATGAGGCTGAAGCTAAGAGGTCCAAGCTGAGGGAAACAGAATACGCATTCTATACGGCTATAGATAGAGCACAGGATTCTGTCTTCTATTACCCAGCTCAGTTCCAAGGTTTACCATGGTACGTGGTGGACCAAAGAATGGTGTTTCGGGTGATGCAGGAAGAACGTAGAGAGGCTGTGCGATGTCTTAACATCCCTAGACAGTAGAGTCTTTAATTATGTGTTTCTTTTTGTAATAAATAAATGTAAATCCCATAATTTGAGATAAGAATGGGATGAGTTAATAATGTAATCCTGTAACTTTTTTAGTTTAGAAAAGATGATGTGAATAGCAGAAATGCTATCTATTTGATGTTTTATTACAAGTAATGAATAAAAGAAGTTATTGATCTGCTATGTGCTCATATATGAACTGAATTATTTAAAATGTTTAAGTATGAACTTGAATACTTAAGAATTGAATAAAGGATCTAATAACAATATTTTCTTAACAGAAAATGCCTCCTAGAAGAAGACCTAAACATCAAAACCCGGAGGGTTCGACGAACAATAATGATGGGACGAATCCCAATACGGTTCAGCAGTTGGTGAACCTGCTGACGGTAACGCTTGCGAATCAGTCGCAAGTGCAAGGCACAACTTTCAAGGAATTTAAGGCAGTAGGACCGCCTAAATTCAAGGGATCGGTAAACCCTATAGATGCCCAGATGTGGGTGATGGAGATGGAGAAAGTCTTCGATGTGGCTAGAGTTAGCGAAGACCAGAAGACGGCATTTGCGACTTTCATGTTGAAGTCGGATGCTAGTTTCTGGTGGCAAGCCAACAAGACCAGAGAGGGTGAAAGGGTGATATAGTGGGAGCGTTTCAAAGAGATGTTATTTGAAATGTACTTTCTCGTGAGCTCGCAGGACCAGATGGAGGTCTAGTTTCTAGAGCTTAAGCAGGGAGGGATGATGGTGTCAGAGTATGCTGCAAAATTCAACAACCTGGCCAGGTTCGCTACATACCAGGTCAGTACTGACGCTAGGAAGGCGAGGAGGTTTGAGCGGGGACTGAAGTCCTGGCTCTACAGCAAGGTTTCCATATTCCAGCTGAACACGTTCGCAGCTGTGCTGGAAAAGGCTATACTCGCTAAGGGAGGAAGCGACGCGATAACCAAATTCAATCAGGCTAAGAAGAAGAAGAATGAGATAGAAACCAAGGCTGGTGGTAGCGGGGCTATCAACCAAAAAAGGAAATAAAACTACAACACTTATGTTGGGAGTCAGCAGGGAAGCCAGCAGAAGAGGAAGCTCGAAGCATGTGCTACATGCGTGGAGAATCACACTGGAGTGTGCTTGAGAGGGAAGCGGGTGTGCTTCAATTGTGGTCAGGAATGCCACATTGCGTCGAATTGCCCGAACCCAAAGAAGGGAGCTTGCTACACATGTGGATCCAAGGATCACATGGCCCAAAGTTGCCCTAAGAAACCAGCTGGAGGGTCGGCAGGGAGCGGGGGAAATGGGAACGGCAGCACTTTGGCTATCGTTGCACCACTACAGGCCGTTCGACCCACTGCTCGAACATTCAACATGACGGTGCAGGATGCTATGCAATCAAAAGATGTGGTGTCAAGTATTATTTCGATCAATAGTATAAATGCATATGTATTATTTCATTCGGGTGCTATTTGTTCATTCATATCTGATGATTTTTCTAAGACCCTAGACTTACTTAGAGAGGAATTAGTTCATCCCTTGAACATAGAAATTGCGAATAAGGAAGTTATTTATGTTAGGTTTGTATACAAGAACTGTAGATTGGACATTAAGGATCAGGAATTAATAGTAGATTTGATTTTGATAAAACTTGGGGAATTCGATGTCATACTTGGTATGGACTGGTTGTTTAACCAAGGGGCGATAATCGACTGTCAGAAGAAGTCGGTAAACCTTACGAATCTGTCGAAGTTGGTGTTATATGGTAGCAAATCACCTAGACAAGCGAGTTGTCTAACGGTTATGCAAGCCAAGAAACTTTTGACGCAAGGCTCTGTAGGATATCTAGCCTACATAGTAGATACGCGTAACGAGAGCCCGAAGGTAGAAAAGATATCAGTGGTTAAGGAGTTTGTGGACGTTTTTTCGAGCGACATGCTAGGACTTCCGCCAGATAAGGAGATAGAGTTCGTGATCGACTTAGCACCTTGAACTGCTCCAATTTGGAAAGCTCCATATCGAATGGCTCCAGTTGAGATGAAGGAACCGATGGTTTAACTACAAGAATTTCTGGACAAGAAGTATATTCAGCCTAGCATTTTACCGTGGGGAGCGCCAGTATTATTCGTGAAGAAGAAGAACGGATTGATGCAGCTATGCATTGATTATACGGAGTTGAACAAAGTTATGATCAAGAATAGGTATCCTTTACCTAGGATCGATGACTTGTTTGATTAGTTGAAGGGTGCTAGATACTTCTCAAAAATTGATTTGAGGAGTGGGTATCATCAGTTGAAGGTGAGAAGGGAAGATATGTAAGACCCCGAATTTTATGAAATAGAAGTATTCAGTTTTTCTTATATTTATTATTCAGTAAATGGTTAAATTGATAAAAGATTAAAGTTGAGGGTGATATATGTAAATTTTTCAAAATAAGCAAGTGGTTATAAAATATTCATTGTTGTCGGGGAATATTCGCTTGGTCGTGGAATATTCTTTTTGTCGGGGAATATTCGTACAACGGCGCAGCCATTTGTGGGCCCCATAACGAAAAATTGTCGGATGAAGAAAACGACAAGAATAAGTTTTTTAAAAATAACGGCGTAACGGTTACCGTTAGAACTGTTGAAATACCCGGTGGTTAAAATAAAGTAATACGCGTTGTTGTACAGTAGCACACGATATTGCACAGTATTTTATATTATTGTTAATTCACTAATTGTCACTGCACAGTATTTTCCACTATCAAATCAATAATTTATATTATTTGAATAATATTATTAGATAGCATTATTGGCAATGTCTAAGGAAATTCTGTCTACGAAAGGGGTTTGGTCACCTAATTGCGCGCCAGTAAGGAGAAATTCTTATCGGAAAGCCCCCTATTTCCTGGAAACGACCTAGTTGTCAATATTGTGATTCTGTAATATTATTTGTGAATAATTAATTATTGATAAAAATGATAAGGAAATATTTATTTAATGAAAGAATTTTTAAAGAGACAATTATTGAGAGTGGATATTTTATCTTCTTCGATAAAATAATTCATTCAAATATATTATTATAATATTACATTATAAGTGTATAATGTGATAATGTAATAATATAATAATGGTGATATTTTTATAATAAATTCATGGTATATGAATAAATGAGGTGGAAGAGAGAAAATAGAATTTAAATTTTTAATAATTATAAATATTTTATTATATATATATATATATATAGGTATATATATATACGTGTGTGTGTGTGTGTGTTTGTGTGTGTGTGTGTGAATGAAGAATTGATGGGGGGAGAGAGAGAGAGAGGAGAGAGAATAAGTGAGAAGTGGTGGGAGAAAAGATGGAGAGATGAAGAGAGAAAGAAAGAAGAAAGGGAGGAATTGATGGGGAGAGAGAGGAAAGAGAATAAGTGGGAAATAGTGAGAGAAAAGGGGGAGAGATGAAGAGAGAAAGAAAGAACAAAAGGAGGGAAGAGAAGGAAATTAGAATTTTATCCGCATATGAATTTCGATCATTTTCGTTCGAAATTTGGAAAAACTTTCTTCTACAATGTTGTAGAAAATTAAATTTCCTATGGAATGGACTTAAAATTTATATTTTTCTGATAAAGGGCTATTTATTATGAATTATTGATGTTTCGGAATAAATATTTTTAATTAAAATATATTGTGGGCCCCACTCTTATTTGTAGAATGCTAGAGATTTTGTTTTAGAATGGTGGGCCCCACTCATGTAAAAAAATGCTAAAATTATTTTTCCACGGATGGCAGGCGTAGGAATTTAATAATATTTTATTAAATTTTCTACTTTGGTGTTCTAACCATTTTTTTATAAATAGGGTGCTTAGGTTATAATTGAAAATCACACCAGAATCAGAAGATTCTCTCTCTATAATATTTAGCGTATTTCTTTTGAGTATAAGTATATTTTGAGTATGGATAATAGTGCAAGATTTCTTCAGCATAATATCCGATATTCCAGTCAGATTTAGTATTCTTTTGAGGTAAGAGATATCATTGTTGTAAAGGATGTTATTTTCGTTTAATATTCGTAAAGAATATTATTTTGTATAAAGGATATTTTGATAAAGGGTGTTTTGATAAAGGATGTGATTTTATACTCGTAAGGAATGTTATTATGCGTAAGGGATGGTAAAGGATGTTATTTTTTTTCATAAACGATGTTATTGCTTTCAATATCATTTCACCAAAATATTGGTATGAATTTTATTATGAAATTTTTACCTTTTCATTTCGGGATTACTATTCACGTAAACGGCACTATTCACGAATACGGTACTATTCACGAGTACTATTCACGAAGTATGATTTTTCTTATGAAATTTCTACTTTTTTCATGTCGAGATTACTATTCACGTATACGACACTATTCATGAATACGGTACATGTTACGGTTGAATATCATTTCACCGGAATATAGGTATAATTTTTCTTATGAATTTTTACATTTTCAAGCTGGGGTTACTATTCACAGAATACTATGCACGGGTTACCATTCACGGGGTACTATTCATGAGAAAATTGGTTTCTTTTTCTAACCAAATTATCGTTGATTTATGAATCTTACTCTAGAAATTGGATTCATATTTTGATCATATTGTTCTTATTATCATATATAAAATTTTATAATCATAGTGATGGAAGTTCTCTTTGACTTGAGTGTAAAGATGGGTAGATTATTGGTATGACCATGACTATGAGTTTTCTTTGGCTAGTAGTGCAAAGATGAATTGTTGACTGGTATGATCATGACCATTGAATTTACAATTGAATATCTTTAGCTTAAGGGCAAAGGTGAATTGATCAACATGGTTATAATTATTGTTTATATAAATTTTGAAAAGATTAGATATTTCTTTGAGATATGAATATCTTTGGCCCGTAGTGCAAAGATGACCTGTTGTTGAATATTATGGCCCGTAGTGCAAAGATGACCTATTATCGAAAATCTTTGGCCTGTAGTGCAAAGATGACCTGTTGTTGAATATCTTTGACCCGTAGTGCAAAGATGACCTGTTGTTGAATATCTTTGGCCTGTAGTGCAAAGATGACCTGTTGTTGAATATCTTTGGCCCGTAGTGCAAAGATAGCCTATTGTTGAATATCTTTGGTTTGAGTGCAAATATGAAATGATTAACATGATTATGAACAGGAACTGTGATTTGGTATAACCATGATCTTTGATGTTTCAGGTAAAGACATGTGATGAAAATGATCTTCGTCTTGGGTGCGAAGAGGAATTTAGCAACACAGTTATGATTATGAATTATTCACATGATTGTGGACAGGAATTATTGATTGATGTTACAGGGATAAAATATTGTTGGTGGACTTTTAACATGGAGAATATAATATACATTATGGTTTATCTGACTCTTCTAATGGATTGTTCGTTCCGCTGCAACTATGGTTGAAGAGTTCTATCATCTACCATATGTTATAAATCTCTAATTTATTACTGACGAATGCTATTGATAATTTGATTATCTTTAGTTATGACATTCTATACTGGGCTATTTGTGCTCACCCTTTTGCTTCATAATTCCTTTCAGGTAACAAGAGTGTAGCTGGGTCGAGCGGGGATAACAAGGGAATAGAGTAGTGGTCGTTGACTGTTGAGTTTCTCAATACATTATAAAATAGCATGACGATATATAATTGTATTGAGAACGTTAAATGTGTGTGTCGTAGTGTATACACCATTTAACCGTTGATTTTGGTGACCCAAATAGGGTAAGGTGTTGTCCAAGGTTAAAGCACCTTGAGAGTTACATTTTGGTATCAGTGGTATTTGTATTGAAACTCACAGTTTAACTGTGGTCGTATTCTGATCGACAATTTAAAAGTTAGAATTTGAAGATTTGTATTTGGATTTTTGTTAAGTGTATTTCGTAGCGACCTAGAATGGGTTGGGTGGATTGGAACTATTTTGGGGGCGTTACAAGATATACTGAAGACGGTTTTTAGGACTCGGTATGGTCATTACGAGTTCTTGGTGATGTCATTTGGTTTAACGAATGCCCCAGCTGCATTTATAGACTTAATGAATAGAGTGTTTAAGCCATTCCTAGATAAGTTCGTAGTGGTGTTCATAGATGACATCCTGGTTTATTCCAAAACTAAGGAGGAACACACCGAACATTTAAGGCTAACCTTAGAATCGCTGATACGAGAAAAGCTTTACGCAAAATTCTCAAAATGCGAATTGTGGTTAGAACGTGTGCAATTTCTTGGTCACATGATAGACAAGGATGGGATTTCGGTAGATCCGTTGAAAGTTTAGGCCGTAATGAATTGGGATCAACCAAAGACGCCGTCCGAAGTGAGGAGTTTCTTGGGATTGGAGGGTTATTACAGGAGATTTATCCAAGATTTTTCCAAGATCGCAACTCCGTTGACGAATTTGACTCGTAAAACAGTTAAATTTATTTGGACGGAGAAGTGTGAGGAAAGTTTTCAGGAACTGAAGAAGAGGTTAAGTATTGCGCCTGTGTTGTCCTTCTCGGATAGTACTGGGAATTTTGTAGTATACAACGATGCCTCACATAAGGGATTAGCCTGTGTACTGATTCAAAATGGCAAAGTCATTGCCTATGCATCACGTCAACTAAAGGAGTACGAGAAAGGGTATCTAACCCATGACTTGGAGTTGGCGGAAGTAGTGTTTGCTCTGAAGATATGGAGACACTACTTATATGGAGAAAAGTGTGAGATATATACGGATCATAAGAGTCTGAAGTATATTTTTACACAAAAGGTTTTAAACATGCCCCAAATGAGATGGTTGGAACTAATAAAGGACTACGACTGCGAAATTCTTTACCATCCGGGTAAAGCTATTGTCGTCGCTGACGCTTTGAGCAGAAAGGATCAGTTGATAGCACAGATGACTAGATTGGAACTTGAAGTTAAGTATCCGAAGGAATCAGATGAGAAGTTATTTCAAGTAACTACTGTTTCTACTCTGGTAGACAAAGTGAAAGTAGCACAACTTCACGATGAGGAATGCGAGAAGATCCGAAAAAGAATAGCCGATGGTGAAGAGTTCAAGTTCAAAATTGATAACGAAGGACTGCTACGATTTGAAGGAAGAATCTGGGTACCGCCAGTACCAGACGTCAAAGAGGAGATTTTGAATGAATCTCACAGTTCGAGATATTCGATTCACCTAGGAGTACAAAGATATACCAGGATCTCAGACACCATTTCTGGTGGCCGAATATGAAGAGGGACGTTGTTGAATGCGTTGTAAAATGTCTAACATACCAAAAAATTAAAGCAGAACATCAGAGACCTAGCGGATTACTACAACCGTTGAGATTCCAGAATGGAAGTGGGAGCACATCACGATGGATTTCATGGTTGGTCTTCCAGCGACTCAGAAGGGTTTCGATGTAATATGGGTGATTGTGGATTGACTGATGAAGTCAGCCCACTTTCTATCGATCCGGATTAAGTACAACTTAGATCATCTAGTGAAGCTGTATGTGAAGGAAATCATTTCTCGACAAGGTGTTTCGGTGTAGATTGTGTCCGACAGAGATCCGCGTTGTACGTCAAATTTCTGGAAGCATTTGCAAGAGTGTCTGGGAACACAATTACGCATGAGTACAACATACCATCCTCAGACCGACGACCATAGCGAGAGAACGATTTATATGCTAGAGGATATGCTGAGAGCTTGCGTTATGGACTTCAAATGAAGCTAGGATGATCATTTATCATTGGTGGAGTTCGCCTACAACAATAGTTATCACGCGAGTATCGGCATGCCGCCTTACAAAGCGTTATACGGCAGAAAATGCAAAACGCCTTTGTCCTGGGATGAAGTCGGTGAACGTCAACTGTTGGGATTGGAACTGGTACAACAAACCACCGAAATAGCAAAGCTGATCAGAACGAGACTAGTTGCTGCTCAAGACAGACAAAAGAAATATGCCGAATCAACATCGCCATAATCGAGAATTCTTACCAGGAAGCTTCATTTTCTTGAAAGTATCTCCCTGGAAAAGGAAGATTCGATTTGGTAAGAAGGGGAAGCTGACTCCCCGATTTATTGGCCCTTCGAGGTACTACGAAAGGTGAGCGAGGTAGCTTACGAAGTTGCATTACCTCCGGAGCTGGAGAATATACACAATATCTTACACCGTACAAACACGACTACAAACACGTAATAGAATACAAGTCATTACAGTTTGATAAAGACTTAACATATGAAGAAGTGTCTGTTCAAATAGTTGATAGAAAGGAACATGTACTTAGAAATAAAGCGATACCTTCTATTAAGGTAATCTGGAGGAACCACAGTGCTGAAGAAGCCACGTGGGAACTCGAAGATGTTATGATGAAAATATATTCGCAATTATTTGCTTAGATTTTTGTGTAACCCCTTATGTACCAATTCTGGGGACAGAATCCTTATAAGGGTGGAAGAATGTAATGGAAAAAATAATTAAGTAAGATTCTGGGGACAGAATCCTTTTAAGGAGGGAAGATTATAACGAATGAGAATTTATTGTAAATGTCGACGTTGGAAAATTTAAGAAATCCCGCGGGTAGGTTTATAACCCGATTTTCCTCAAATCGATCTTCCTAAGTTATCTCTACCCTTATTCTTTTTTATTGCAAAAAAGGTTTTGAAGGGTTTTTTTAGGAAAGAGGCCAACATGTGTATATGTCGACGATTTGATTTGATTTAAATAGAGTCGCCAGTTGGTAGTTTTGAAAATGGTTTTACCAACTCAACCGAATTTGATTTGAAAAGAGGCCCAATTGCTAGACACTGTCGAAACTTGATCTTTGAAATCGGAGTTTTGAGTTCGGGGGCTTGGTTAAGTGTGGGAAAGGTATTAGGCACCCCACGACTCTCGTGTAAACACGGTACCACATTTTTTCAATATTTCCCTTAAAACTATAATGCGTGAGTGAATGCTATTTAAAAATTGGGCCTATTGATTTGATTGTTTGAAAGTTTTGACAGGCTTCGTTGAGCCTATATACGAAGGGTTTGATTTGATTTGAAAATCAGTCTTTGATTTGATTTGCAAAAAGCATTTAATTTGATTTGCAAAAGCATTTGAATTGAATTGACAATGATGTTTTGAAAGCTGTTTATCAAACCCCCTATGCTGACATAGGAATTGAAACACATCGCCACTTTTAATTTTATCTTTATAGCCTTAAGGCTGTATGCAAATGGTGATTTATCGGGCTGCGAAGCATCCTCGACCACAGAAACATACAAATGTCGGTCTCCTCATGGGTATGAAAACCATCGGAGGGACACTAACACGACATTCCATATTTTCACTATGTTGAGACCTTAAATCCGAAGAACCGTTTTAAGGTCTGTGTGCATGTACATTTTACAGAAAAACTGACAAGGTACATCTATAAACTGGAGTTTGTCCATCATGGGAATCAGATCCCGATCGATTTGATTGTGAATTTCCACGATTTCTAGGCTCACATATGAGTAGCCCATAAACCTGCACTGTTCAAATTTGTACAAAAATAGATAAATATCCCAAAATTGCCAGAACCGAGAATTTATTCAGTAAATCGCGATTCGTACGGCTGAAGCGTCTCGTTCCCACTAGATAGCGATCTAAGGGACACAAGGTTGTTTTCAAAGCTGAAACTATAAAAATAACTAGATTTAAAGAAATCTCTGCCATTATAGCTTCCAAGTTCTGTCGGGACCTGTTTAAATCGTTGAAAGCTAGAATTGGCGAGATTTGGATAAATCTAGTCCGCCCGAAGATATAGTAGTACAGATTCATGTACAAATGAATGTAAAATGCAGCAGTTGAATAAGTTGAGTTAAGCAATATATATATATATATATATATATATATATATATAATTATATATAAAAGCTGTAAAAAGGGCGATGGGTTTTCACTCGCAAGCCCGGACTAGAATTGAAATATATATATATATATATATATATATATATATATATATATTTGTAAAAAAAACTATAAATAGCCACGAAATAATCCAGGCTATAACATAAATGAAATATATATATATATATATATATATATATATAAACAGTAAAAAGGGCGACTGGTTTTCACTCCTGGGCCCGTACTGGAATTAAAATTCACAGAAAAGTAGTCACCCAGTGACTGGGGAGAGCACCCAGTATGGGAAAGTGTGCAACAGCAGTAAAAGGGTCACGAAGTAATCCAGGCCGGACTGAAAATATATATATATATATATATATATTGACAGAAATGTAGTCAATCAGGACTGGTATGAGAACCAGTGATGGTGAAAGTCGTTTATATATGCGTAAATATATATAAAAGCGGTAAACTACCTCGGATTTGACATTCGGGCTTGACAAAATTAAAATATTAGTACATTTGCAGTTAAATATATACAAAAAAGGGCCAAACCTGGACTAGGAAGATAACCCAGTCCGGTGAAGTTGCCAGAATGTGCGTGCAAGTGCAGTGGAGCTGTTAAAGCTGACGGATCGTCAATCCGAGTTGTAGAAATGCTGAAAACAGAGTTTATTTACAAAAATGTATTAAGTTTTGATGAAAACGGCCACGGAACTATGTTTCGGGCCTATTTAGAAAGTGAAATTTCGTGTGCAAGTGTAAAATAGTGCAAAGTAGTAATAGCAACTTGCTGATCGTAAAAATACTTATAATAGCCTTCAAAACGGGCTTCTTGCCACTTAGTGGGCTTCAAACGACCAAATCTACCGGTGGTTTTTTTTGATATGTGGTAGTATATGGGTTTGTCTACGTGTTGGAGTAAAAATATTAAGGTTTAGAAGAGGTGTAAAAGTCAGAAAATCAGACAGGCAGAGCTTCGCTGGGTTTCTGAATTCTTAAAAATGAACGGGGGGCACGTTTATTTATAGGCTAGGGAACCTCCACTCTACCTGCAGCAGCCGTAAGTAGAGGTGTGGCTCCCCTAGGTGGGTCCCACGTGCCCGATTTAGTTGTCTCGAAGTGCGTGCATGCCGAGCAACGCGATGTCAGGTTTGAAACTTCACAATTTTTGATCGGAGCTTTCGTTTGGGGCATGGTATAGCTTTTCGAAAAGCCCTCGCTGAGAGTGTCACAATGACATTGGAATTAACCCTTTTTAAGTCCCCAAATATGGGTTCATGACCAGGTTTTTGTTTCCCCACAGTTTGTCCGTCGAGCCGTTTGGTGCTGTTTTCACTCGGGATCACCGTTGTGGTTCTTTCTGACCTTGGTGGCATTAATTCGGCTTAATTTTGATCGAATCGACTGAGAGGTGGTAAAATGACCATTTTGCCCCTCTCGGGGTTTCCCCTGGTGTCGGCATGGCCTCTGGTTGACTTCTGGGAGCTGTTTCCAAGACTTAGATCCCATTTGAGTATGTTTGTCCCTAGTGTTGCCTCTGTGGCTAACGTGGTCATTCCACGTTTTCTTCTGGAAGTGTTGTGGTGCTTTAGATTTATGTCCGAAGTAGACCTGACATCCCGGACTGATGCCGTGGATGACCTGCACTTCCCGGGTTGCTGTCGGGGTTAATTTGTACCTCTCGGGTTGCTGTCGGGGCTGATTTGTACATCCCGAGTTACTGTCGGGGCTGCGTTGACATCCCGATATGGTTGATCGATTCTGTGGTTATCCCGATATCAGTGACCGGGTTTGAGTTGATGTCCCAATATTGAAATCGGGGATGATCTTGTTGGGTTTGTACGAAATCGTGACGCAATCAAATTGCAAAAATTAGCGGAAGCATGGTATATCAGAGTTTAAAAAATTTCTACAAAACCATTACCCGGATCATCCTTTATGCAAATTATTAATTTAAAACGATAAATAAGAAGTTATGGAATCATACCCTTGTAGAACGAATCTTCCACAGGTACTAGTTCAACTCCTTGTTCTTCGTGATCTCCTTGAATTTTTGGGTTAGATTCCTTTCTTTGATCAACGTTAGCCACCCAAGTGTTTGGCCTCTAGAGGTGATCCACCAAGGAAGATGAATTATCAAGAAGGAGGGTGTTTGGCTTAACCTTACTTTTCTATCCTCTATAGAAAATGAGTACTCTCCAACAATTGGAATTACATCAATCTAATATCTATTATAAGACTTCTCTTATATAGACATTGGTCAACCCTTCTAATCCTATTAGACATGGGATTTCTTTTAATTAATTAAACTCCTTTAATTAATTTAGGCTTCCCACCACATGGGAATAATTAATTAAATTCATTTAATTAATTTGTCTCCTAATCTTATTAGGAATAAATGAGAGTACTAAATATTAAATTAATTACTAAACTCCTTTAGAAATTAAAATAATAATAATTGTAATAATATTAATAAGACTCCTCTTATTAATTTATATTTAATATTTCCAAAATATTAAATAATAAACATTAAGCTATTAATTTATTCTATCACCATAGATTAAATTAATTATACTTAATGCATTATTACGATTATGTCATTACCTTCTTAAATAATTATTCTTCCTTTTATGGTGTGACCCTTTAGGTTCTCCATATTAAACCGGTTGTGAATAAATCAATTAAAACAATTTTAATCTTATTTAAATAAATAAATTAAACTAATAATTATTTAAATAAATAATATTTATTCTACAATAGGGATAAGCCTCCCTAGCGATCAACGACTTTCCAGATAATATAGATTTCAACATTAATCAAAAAGAACCTGTGAGTAAATAGTTTACCGTACAATTCAATCCTTCCACCATACAATGTCCCAATTAAATATAAGACATGGATTTACTGTCAAGTCTTATTTTATTTAATTATATGTATTTCGATTAGAAAATGTACAACTCCAAATAATGCAAATTAGAAACTCCTTTCTAATTTCATTTCACCTTGGCCAAGGATTCCTGGGTTGTCATTTAACGAATCACATAGGACATATCTCCTCTTTTACTAGAGGTGGTAGATTCTTTATTGATCATTCATTATCTCCATATGTAACTCATTATACCCAAGTATACCCTATATATGCCTTAAAAGGTCTTAAGGAATAAGTCAAAGTATAATTTTTTACATACAAGATACTATGATGATCTCAAGTCCAAGGATTACTTGTACTACTATCACATTAGGAATTCCTATTGACAGGCGAGTAAATCTCCATTAGGTATTCCATAGCGAATCACGTTCAGTGAACTTATTCTCCAATAAGCACCTACATACTTGCTTTAGTGTCTCCACACAAATGATCATGAGATCAATCATCCTCATCCAATGAGCAAGCAACATATGTACCAATCTATCCGAATTTACTAATCCCCTTTTTAGTAATCCCACGATTGGGAACTATTTAAGTTTTAAAACTTTCTAAGAATTTAGATCTCATTAGCATGATCATCATCATGATTCTAAAAGCATTGCTTAAAACTATGGGTTATTTACATATTATAAAAACAGCAACATGTAGATAATTAAATGCCTTTAATAAATGAATATTTTATTAATAAATAAATAAGATTGTTTACAAAGTACGTGCTTTATCATCATACATGATTGGCTTGTATGCACACTACTATCAATCTCCCACTTGCACTAAAGCCAATCGCCATGGTATCTCATACCCATCTTCTCTAAGTGACGATCAAACTGCTGTTGTGTTAAAGCTTTAGTAAATGGATCTGCAATGTTGTCTTGAGAGTCTACACTCCTCTTTCAATGATCTCCCTGATCAAATGAAATCGCCGCAACACGTGTTTAGATTTCTGATGAGACCTCGGTTCCTTAGCCTGTGCAACTGCTCCTGTGTTGTCACAGTAAATGGGAACTGCTTCTCCAATGCTAGGAACCACACCAAGTTCAGTTATGAACTTCTTCATCCAAACAGCTTCCTTTGCAGCTTCACTTGCAGCTATATACTCTGCCTCTGTCACTGAATCAGCAACTGTTTGCTGCTTGGAACTCTTCCAACTCACTGCGCCTCCGTTCAAGGTAAAAACATACCCCGAAACAGATTTACTGTCATCTTGGTCCGTTTGAAAACTTGAGTCTGTGAAGCCCTCGAGTTTTAATTCAGACCCACCGTAGACAAGAAAAATATCCTTAGTCCTTCTCAAGTATTTTAGGATATTCTTCACTGCCTTCCAGTGCTCTTCTCCTAGATTCGACTGGTATCTGCTCATTACACTAAGTGAATGAGCAACATCCGGTCTAGTACATATCATACCGTACATGATAGATCCTATTGCAGAAGCATAAGGGATCTTACTCATTCGGTCTCTCTCCTCAGGTGTCTTTGGGGCCTGTTTCTTGGAGAGATGTATTCCATGGCTCATCGGCATGAGTCCTCTTTTGGAATCTTCCATGCTAAATCTCTTTAGCATTGCATCAATGTACGTTCCTTGGGATAAACCAAGCATCCTTTTAGATCTATCTCTACAGATCTTTATCCCCAAAATATAGGATGCTTCTCCCAAGTCCTTCATGGAGAAGTGTTTAGATAACCAGATTTTAATTGATTGTAGCATAGGAATGTCATTCCCTATCAGTAATATATCATCAACATATAATACAAGGAATGAAACTGCGCTCCCACTAACCTTCTTGTACACACATGGTTCATCGTCATTTTTGATAAAATCAAACTCTTTGATTGTCTCATCAAAACGAATGTTCCATCTACGAGAAGCTTGCTTCAATCCATAAATGGATCGTTGCAGCTTACAGACTTGATTTATTCCAACCTTTGAAACAAATCCCTCTGGCTGTGTCATATACACATTCTCCTCAAGTTTCCCATTGAGGAAGGCCGTTTTCACGTCCATCTGCCAGATCTCATAGTCGTTATAAGCTGCAATCGCAAGCAAAATCCGAATGGACTTGAGCATAGCTACTGGTGAAAAGGTTTCATCATAATCAACTCCTTGTCTTTGTTTGAAACCTTTTGCAACCAGTCGGGCCTTATAGGTCTCCACCTTGCCGTCCGCTCCAGTCTTTCTTTTAAAGACCCATTTACACCCAATAGGCTTAATGCCTTCAGGTGGTGAAACCAAAGTCCATACTTTGTTTTCATACATGGAGTCCATTTCGGATTTCATGGCTTCAAGCCATTTCCCTGAGTGTTTATTACTCATGGCCTGTTCGTAATTCAATGGATCATCATCATTCATGATGCGTACCTCATCGTCATCCTCTACAACGAATCCATACCTCTCAGGTATCTTCGGTACTCTTCCAGATTTACGAACAGGGTGTGGTATAGTAGGTTCTTCTACTTGGTCAGGTACCTGACTTTGATCCGTGGTAATTTGTGGTTCTTGAGCTTCTTCAAGATATATCTTACTCCCACTGACCCCTTCATGGATTAACTCCTTTGCCAAGAAGGCAGCATGTTTCGCAACAAACACCTTTTGATCAGTTGGATGATAGAAATAATACCCTACAGTTTCTTTAGGGTATCCCACAAATCTATACTTTTCGGATTTAGTCTGTAGCTTATCATGTTCAAACTTTTTGACATAAGCTGGACAACCCCAAGTCTTAACATGCTTAAGATTTGGTTTCCTTCCCTTCCACATCTCATATGGAGTCTTTGGGGCGGATTTGGTAGGTACCTTGTTAAGTAGGTATGCAGCCGTTTCTAGGGCATATCCCCAGAAGGAAATTGGAAGGTCGGTAAAACTCATCATGGATCGAACCATGTCTAACAGTGTTCGATTTCTCCTTTCAGATACTCCATTTAACTGTGGTGTACCTGGAGGAGTCCATTGTGAGATTATACCATTTTCTTTGAGACAATTGAGAAACTCACCGCTTAAGTATTCTCCGCCTCGATCTGATCGAAGTATCTTTATACTCTTGCCCGTTTGTTTCTCTACTTCACTTCTGAACTCTTTGAACTTTTCAAATGATTCTGACTTGTATTTCATTAAATACACATATCCAAATCTTGAGTGATCATCAGTGAAAGTAATAAAATAAGAATACCCACCCCGTGCACTTGTTGTCATAGGCCCACAAACGTCTGTGTGAATCAATGTCAACAACTCTGTAACTCTTTCTCCTCTTCCACTAAAAGGAGATTTAGTCATTTTACCCATGAGACAAGATTCACAAGTTGGATATGATTCATAATCGGATAGCTCGAGGAGCCCATCTTTATGCAACTTGGATAATCTTGTTTCATTGATATGACCGAGTCTACAGTGCCACATGTAGGTATAATTAATATCATCTCTTTTCCTTTTCTTAGTTTGTTCAATTTGAAATATATTTTCTTGTAAGTCAAGTGTATAAAGTCCATTTCGCAAATTTCCAATACCATATAAAATATCGTCTTTATAAATAGAACAACTATTGTTCTTTATAACAACGTTAAATCCTTCCATATCCAATACAGAAATTAAAATAATGTTTTTAATAATATTCGGAACATAATAACAATTATTAAGATAAATAGACTTGCCCGAAGGCATTGCTAAATAATAAGTTTCTACAGCTAATGCATCAACCTTTGCTCCATTCCCTACTCGTAGGATCACCTCATCATTGTTCAGCTTTCTACTTCTGACCAGTCCCTTCACATTATTACATATGTGAGAACCACAGCCGGTATCCAATACCCAAGTAGAATTTTGACTTTCTGAAAAATTAATTTCAATCATGAACAAACCTTGATTGGAAGTCGAAGCTTCTCCAAGCTTCTTCTTTGCCAGAAACTTCTTGCAGTTCCTCTTCCAATGACCCGGCTCGTTGCAATGGAAGCACATTCCTTTGCTAGCTGGATCAGATTTCTTTTGTTCCTTTATGTTCACCTTGCCCTTGGTCATCCGAGATCGGAAGAGCTCCTTAGATATCTCATATCTAGCAGTCCTACTTTGTTCACCATACAACTCCTTGAGGTGAATCAACATAGTAGGAGCATCCATGTTTTCTTGCTGACGCTGAAACTCGTTATTCATGGATGCGAGCATGATGCATTGAGCTACAAATGCATCATCTTGCCACTTTACAATGGTGGCAATCTCTTCCTCAGAGGTTGTTTCTAGAACAGTTCCAGGGACATGTGAGTTTAGGACATAAGAAATCTTTTCAGTAGTGAGAACTATTCTCAGATTTCTTAGCCAGTCCGTATAATTCGGCCCGGTAAGCTTATTAGCATCAAGTATGCTTCGCAATGAAATTAGTGATTTTGACATTTTTAAAATTCTGCATGTGAAAAACAACATTTTAGCAAACATTCATTTTATTAATTTTGCATACCAAAATAAATTTAGGTCTTTATTTTAAATTGGTATCTCCCACTATTTTTATCAAACTATATAACCCTCACTTATATAGTTCGGCAACATCTAATTAAAAATTTGCTAGTGAGAATAAGGATCCCATTTCAAATGTATATAACCTTGTGGATAGCACAACAAGCGATATACAAATAAATAGGTAGACAACTCTTGTCAATTACATCACCATGTAATTCCTTTTATTTTGCCTCTTAAATCATAATGGTCAAGTGTGTGCACATCCGAACTAAAATAATTTAAGTTAAGTCCAGCCTAGCACTTTCATAAATTCAAAAAAGAAAAATGTTCGTCCTTGTGGATAGCACAACAAGACTAGATCGTTCAATTTTCTTGATAAGCATCAAATGTGATTAATTAACATCTTAAATACGCAATACTCGCCTTGTGGATAGCACAACAAGCTCATATTAAATATCTAATACTCTATTAATTTATCATGCTAGAAGGCGACGTTCGATATTCCAAATATCATTTGAACACTTCGGACTTAATATTATTTCTTTGAGGGATTTGTTATTATTAGTCTCATCTTTGTTTAGCGCGCATGCACATATATATATATAAAATACGCGTCATTTTATTAAACATGCGAAGCATGTTTGCATAAAATATAATATATATAATATTTAGCATGCAATATAGAATACTATATTCTACCCGGATTGATTATGGACTTTTATTCTAGTTTGGTTCACTAGAGCCACCAAGTGAACCAAAAGGTCAAACCTAGGGGTGCAAGAATTTAAATTTAAACGTAACTATTACATTTAAACCCGGGCTCCATACAAACGGGTCTTCACGCGCTCCTTGCTCCTTGGTCTCTAATTTTTAAAGATAATTCTAACTATTTCTATTACATTAAACTATTTAATTTAAATAGAAACCTTGATCAACAGTCAAGGGGAAGTACATAGGAGGGAGATAGAATTTTACATCAAGAAAAAAAAAATTAGAGAAAACGAGGTACGCAGACCCCATTTAATAAAACCCATTCATTCAAGCATTCAACTAAAATAAAATCCAACCACATTGGTCAAATAGTCCATAATCAATCCTCATTTATTTTCATACATATCACCATATATATTAATAAATAAATATTCATCTCATGAATTAAAACATTTCATATATATATGAGTATCATTTAATGGGCAATTTTAAATTGCATGAAATCCAATTTCAAGATTAAAATAAACTCTTTATTTTAATTATAAAATTATTTAGAATATAATATATAAATATATCATATTTTTTTTTTTAAAAGTCACCTTCTTTTATTAAAAGAGTCCTGCAGGTTTATTAAAAAAGTCCTTTCTTGATGGGTCACATTCTTTTTGGAGTAAGAAAGACACAACACCTTTTCTTTGCAGAATTCAAGATTAGCACCAAAAAAAAAAAATTGTGATTCTTCCCAAAAAAAATCTTTTTTTTTTTTTTTTCTTAAAAAATATAATTTTATACAATAAAATTATGCCCAATAAATTATTTTAAATACATACCCATATGTATATGAAATCAAAAATAAATTAATAATTGCATAAAGATTTGGCTCTGATGCCACTGTTGGGTTTGTACGAAATCGTGACGCAATCAAATTGCAAAAATTAGCGGAAGCATGGTATATCAGAGTTTAAAAAATTTCTACAAAACCATTACCCGGATCATCCTTTATGCAAATTATTAATTTAAAACGATAAATAAGAAGTTATGGAATCATACCCTTGTAGAACGAATCTTCCACAGGTACTAGTTCAACTCCTTGTTCTTCGTGATCTCCTTGAATTTTCGGGTTAGATTCCTTTCTTTGATCAACGTTAGCCACCCAAGTGTTTGGCCTCTAGAGGTGATCCACCAAGGAAGATGAATTATCAAGAAGGAGGGTGTTTGGCTTAACCTTACTTTTCTATCCTCTATAGAAAAGGAGTACTCTCCAACAATTGGAATTACATCAATCTAATATCTATTATAAGACTTCTCTTATATAGACATTGGTCAACCCTTCTAATCCTATTAGACATGGGATTTCTTTTAATTAATTAAACTCCTTTAATTAATTTAGGCTTCCCACCACATGGGAATAATTAATTAAATTCATTTAGTTAATTTGTCTCCTAATCTTATTAGGAATAAATGAGAGTACTAAATATTAAATTAATTACTAAACTCCTTTAGAAATTAAAATAATAATAATTGTAATAATATTAATAAGACTCCTCTTATTAATTTATATTTAATATTTCCAAAATATTAAATAATAAACATTAAGCTATTTAATTTATTCTATCACCATAGATTAAATTAATTATACTTAATGCATTATTACGATTATGCCATTACCTTCTTAAATAATTATTCTTTCTTTTATGGTGTGACCCTTTAGGTTCTCCATATTAAACCGGTTGTGAATAAATCAATTAAAACAATTTTAATCTTATTTAAATAAATAAATTAAACTAATAATTTATTTAAATAAATAATATTTATTCTACAATAGGGATAAGCCTCCCTAGCGATCAACGACTTTCCAGATAATATAGATTTCAACATTAATCAAAAAGAACCTGTGAGTAAATAGTTTACCGTACAATTCAATCCTTCCACCATACAATGTCCCAATTAAATATAAGACATGGATTTACTGTCAAGTCTTATTTTATTTAATTATATGTATTTCGATTAGAAAATGTACAACTCCAAATAATGCAAATTAGAAACTCCTTTCTAATTTCATTTCACCTTGGCCAAGGATTCCTGGGTTGTCATTTAACGAATCACATAGGACATATCTCCTCTTTTACTAGAGGTGGTAGATTCTTTATTGATCATTCATTATCTCCATATGTAACTCATTATACCCAAGCATACCCTATATATGCCTTAAAAGGTCTTAAGGAATAAGTCAAAGTATAATTTTTTACATACAAGATACTATGATGATCTCAAGTCCAAGGATTACTTGTACTACTATCACATTAGGAATTCCTATTGACAGGCGAGTAAATCTCCATTAGGTATTCCATAGCGAATCACGTTCAGTGAACTTATTCTCCAATAAGCACCTACATACTTGCTTTAGTGTCTCCACACAAATGATCATGAGATCAATCATCCTCATCCAATGAGCAAGCAACATATGTACCAATCTATCCGAATTTACTAATCCCCTTTTTAGTAATCCCACGATTGGGAACTATTTAAGTTTTAAAACTTTCTAAGAATTTAGATCTCATTAGCATGATCATCATCATGATTCTAAAAGCATTGCTTAAAACTATGGGTTATTTACATATTATAAAAACAGCAACATGTAGATAATTAAATGCCTTTAATAAATGAATATTTTATTAATAAATAAATAAGATTGTTTACAAAGTACGTGCTTTATCATCATACATGATTGGCTTGTATGCACACTACTATCAGATCTGAAGGTCCGACTGACAATCGGAGTTGGATTGACGGTCAGATTGTCGATCAGAGTTGGCTGGAGTACCGATATTGGGGGTCGGATTTAGGTTTACCGACATTGGGGATCGGATTTAGGCTGAAGGATCGTCATTGGTGGCTGGATTTAGATTGGATGTCTGGTGTCGGGACCGAGGTTGGCTTGATTGACGGTTCTGCCCTCCTACAGTGTTAGTATTGGGCAAGAAAAATTTTAAGTGTCTACAGTAAATATTTATTGAATTAAATAAATATTTTATGTGATTTATTTATTGAGTTAAATAAATAAATTATGTGATTATTGTGGATTGATTTAATTAAGTCTTATATATTAATTAAATGAATATTTAATTTAATTGATGTATATTAATTTTATAGTATAGTTTTAATTTAATTGAGATAATTAAATTAGATGAATTATGTGATGAGTGTTGCATGAAATTATAATTAGCGAGTAATTATAATTGTTACGTGACAATTTGTATGTGATTAATTGATGTTAGATTTTAATTAATTAAATTAGAATGTTAAAGATTTAATTAATTAAAGTGTAACCTTAAAATATGTGTTAAAAGAATTTATTAAAATAAAGAAAATAGTTTTTAAATTATTTTAACCAAACAAGGCCCTTACTTATGTTTCAAAAGGTTTTGCCAAACAAGGCCCTTGTACTAGCTTTAAACCCAATCTACCAAACAATGCCTTAGTTACTAATAATCTGTTTTTTTTAAAATAACTATGTTTTTGCCAAACAAGCCTTATGGCTTTTTAAATTCAAATTTGTGTAACTCATATATTAATTAATATATTTATTATATTGGTTAATTATATAACATTTATATTATATCAGTATACATATATTATATTAGTTATAATATAGCTAAGTTACGTTCGTTCTAAGCCTAAGACAAAATAAGAACAAAGAAAGAGCAGAGAAGAAAGTTAGAGAGAATACTCAGAGAAGAAAAAGAAGGAGAAAGAATTGGTAGAACTCAAGCTCGTCATCATCTTCTTCTTCAATCATCAAAGAAAAAAGGGTATAATTACTACCTTATAATTTTTAAGAACTTTATTTAGTTGTTCTTTATTATTTTGAGTTCTTTGTGAAAAGATTATTCATGAATTGGTGATATTGTTGTAGATATGGAGAATTTGTGTTTACACACTATTGAATTGTATGGTATAAACGATTTTCAGAAAATTAAATTGTTGTAGAAACAAGTTTTTATGGAGAAATTTTGTTCTTATGAAGTTATATGTTTTTGGTTAAGTTTGAGAGTAAAATTGATGAATTTTATATGTGTTAATATGTCAATTGAGAGTTGTTCATGATACTATAGTCAATAAATGAAAACAATGCATGTACTATGGATTTGAGTGATTTAGAATTGAGTTTATAGTGGATTGTTTTATTAAAGTATGAGTTTTATGAAAATAGCAAAACTTGTATTTTAAAACCTTTGATCTTGATTGCTTAAAAGATTTCTGTGATTAGTGTGACACCCTTAAATCCGGGTACTTCGTTTTCACATGATTTGGTGTTCACTTTCTAACTATAACAAACATCTACCCAATATATCTCAAAATAAATTACAATCTTTATATAAAATCTCCCTTAAAACAAGGGTTACAACTTTAAAAAAAATAAAAACAATCTCAGGGTTACTCTAACCTTGACATAAACAATAAAGTGCGGAAGAAAAATATGACATAAATGTCTTATTACAATCATTTCAAAATAATTAAAAAAGTCTTCACTTGTTCATCTTTCCTTTGCCTTTACTCGTAGACGGGGCATCAACGTTATCAACCATAACTGCAATTGTTATTTAACGCAAAAGTGAGCAAACAACAGCTCACTGGAGTTTAACAATAATAAATACATGAAAGGATATCTTTAAAATGATCTGAATAACTTAGCTTACTTCAACAATAAAGAATTGAATAATAATTCTCTATCAAAATTAAAATTCGAATATAGAATTTATCTGAGAGTCATAAGACCTTTGAACTCTTGTCCTAGGTTATAAATATTTTTATTTAAACCTTTAACAGTCAATAAGACTATGGACCTTAACTCGTACTTAGGGGGATCAGCCTTTGTACCATTTATTGTGCACAAACATCTTAACGCTATGCGTAGTAACCTCCCCTAATAATTAGGGTTGTTCAACTCAGTAATTTGAATACAAGTCCGCACCAAAGAAAGTTTAGTTTAGATAAGCTTACAAGGGTAATTTAGAATTCACGTTCATCAACTAAGGATTAGTTGAATCGACTTTCAATAATTCATAAATAAAAGAATTATGAATTAATATATGCTTTAGAAGTAAACTTAAAGCATTTAAAATAATAAACTGGATCTTACTTAAACAATAAGTCAAGATATCTTCGGTTAAGTAAATAATTGTCCAGTACAGAAATGAAAAGGACATTCTCAACAATGAATATATGAACTCAAAGAACTTGGATAGAAATAGCGAGTTTAGGGTTTAGAAGACTTGCCCTAAGTGCAAGCTACTTAACTCAATCACGTACTTAAACACTTCCTATATACATTCAATCATAATAACCTAAATTAGTTAACACATAACTAATTCGCATAACTGGTTAACCCTCATGGTTAACTCACTCTAATTAAATAAATAATAATAATCAACCATCACATAGTTAATTACATCACTTACATATTCACATAATTAAATTAATTATGTATTTAACTAAATTATAATTAATCAATTACAATTCAAACATTTAATCTAATTATAATTACTTAAATTATAATCACAACTTAAACTATAAACAATTATAATTTAAAATTAATTAAACTACATCATGCATTATAATTACACAATTTATAATTAATTATGTATTTATCAATTTAAAATCCATAATTAAACATGCATTTATTAAATTATAATTACATAAATTATAATTTAAATTAACATCTAATTGTTTAAAATAAATCAACTAATATCATACTTTAAATTAAACACTTACTTTTAATTATAAATAATCAATTTATAATTAAGTAACTCATAGTACAATTAAACAATTATAATTTATCATTTAAGTACTATATTAGGTTTTCAAACTTCCTTTTTTCTCAAATTATGAAATTGTCAATTTTATGTTACTGATATTGTAATGTCACTTGATACATGGTTATTATTCTAGCAATAATTAAACTATGACTAAAAATAAACTGCACAAACATTTAAACTTCACTACCCCTGCACTGGGCACGGCGCAGTTACGCAGGGGTCGGATCAGGGAAAAGCAAGCGGCGCAGCGGCGTTGCTTCTGGCCTTGCTGCCGGCGCAGCTGCGCAGCAACGCAGACAGACGCAGACAGAAACGACACTCTGCTTCACTGCTTAACCCTCCAACAACTGGCAATACCAAGCAATACAACAATGTAAAAACATATGCATAGCATGACTCAAATCACCAACATTCATTTGTTCATCAAGTATTAAAGGTTTTAAAAACTCAATTTTGACATTTTTATAAAACTCATATATTTTCCAAAATAATCTACTGTAAGAAATTTTCTCCATCAATTCAACATATACTGCATGCATGATTCTCATGATCAAAGATAGCATCATAAACAATTCTAATCATGCATATTAATACATATGAATTTCATCAATTCACCCTAAAATTGACCAAAATCATATCATAAGAACAAAATTTCCAATATTTAATCACCAATTTAATTTTTTGAAAATTCTTTAAATCATATAACCCACTACAAACAACACATGAATACAATCTATATATATACCAATTCATGACTATACAACCTTCATAAAATTTAACTTTTGACATAGAATAAAAAAATATACAAGGAACACATATAGATGGAATTCTAACCTTTTAGCTTTGAGTTATAAAGAAAAGATGATGAAATACTTATTTTATCAACCCTTTGTTCCTTCTTTCTTCTCTGATAATCTCTGTTATCTCTTCTTCTCTCTTCCTCTCACTTTCTTCTTAGCTTTTAGTTTAGATTTAGATAAAACTAACGTATAATATAATACGTAGTAATAGATATAGGCTTAATTATATAATATAACTGACAAAATATATTAAGTATAATGTCAGTTACAAATTTCAAAAGCCACAATACCTTGTTTGGCAAAACAAGGTTATTTTCAAAAACATATTATTAATGCTAAGGTATTATTTAGTAAACAGTTTATTTAAAATAGCTTTTTGATAGTTAGGGC
Organism: Panax stipuleanatus; assembly: GCA_020205555.1. Classification (NCBI taxonomy): domain Eukaryota; kingdom Viridiplantae; phylum Streptophyta; class Magnoliopsida; order Apiales; family Araliaceae; genus Panax; species Panax stipuleanatus. The sequence continues at coordinate 80,471,595 of CM035126.1, forward strand.
CCCGTTTGGTAGAAATAGGTTTAAAACAATTACAAGGGCCTTGTTTGGTTAAAATCATTTAAAATTCTTTTTTTTTTATTTTAACAAATCATTTAACACATATTTTAATGTCAACTTTTAATTAATTAAATATTAAACAACTAATTTAATCAATTAAAATCTAACATCAATAAATCACATAAAATTTACCACATAATTATAATTACTCGTTAATTATAATTCATGTAACACTTCATCACATAATTCATCTAATTCAATTATCTCAATTAAATTAGAACTATAATATAAAATTAATATACATTAATTAAATAAATATTAAACATTCATTTAATTAGTATATATCATTTAATTAAATCACTCCATAAAATCACATAATTTATTTATTTCACTCTATAAATAAATCACATAAAATATTTATTTAACTCAATAAATATTTAAAATTAAATATAAAATCTCAATCGTTACAATCTTCCCTCCTTAAAAGGATTTTGTCCCCAGAATCACACATAAAAAAAAATTATCGTCTATTACATTCTTCCCTCCTTAAAAGGATTCTGTCCCCAGAATCAGTACATAAGGGGTTACACAAAACTAAGCAAATAAATACGGATAAGATTTTATTATAACATCTTCGAGCTCTCACGTAGCTTCTTCAGCACTGTGGTTCCTCCAGATTACCTTAACAGAAGGTATCACTTTATTCCTAAGTACTTGTTCCTTTCTATCAGCTATTTGAACAGGCACTTCTTCATATGTTAAGTCCTTATCAAATTGTAAAGGTTCATATTCTATTACAAGTTTATAATCATGCTTGTAAGGTCTTAACACAGAAATATGAAAGACGTTATGTATATTCTCGAGCTCCGGAGGTAATGCAATCTTGTAAGCAACCTCGCCCACCTTTCGTAGTACCTCAAAAGGTTCAATAAATCTGGGACTTAGTTTTCCCTTCTTACCAAATCGAATCTTCCCCTTCCAGGGAGATACTTTCAGGAACACGAAACTTCCTGGTAAGAATTCTCGATTTTGTCGATGAAGATCGGCATATTTCTTCTGTCTGTCTTGAGCAGCAACTAATCTTGTTCTGATTAGCTTCACGATTTCGGCGGTTTGTTGTACCAATTCTGGTCCCAACAGCTGACGTTCACTGACTTCATCCCAGCACAAAGGAGTTCTGCATTTTCTACCGTATAACGCTTTGTAAGGCGGTATGCCAATACTCGCATGATGACTATTGTTATAGGCGAACTCCACCAACGGTAGATGATCATCCCAACTTCCCTTGAAGTCCATCACACAAGCTCTGAGCATATCCTCAAGTGTCTGAATCGTTCTTTCGCTCTGTCCATCAATCTGAGGATGGTATGCTGTACTCATTCGCAATTCCGTTCCCAGACACTCTTGCAAATGCTTTCAGAAATTCGACGTAAAACGCGAATCTCTGTCAGACACAATCGACAACGGAACACCATGTCGAGAAATGATTTCCTTGACTTATAGCTTTGCTAACTGATCCAAGTTGTACTTAACCCTGATCAGTAGAAAGTGGGCTGACTTCGTCAGTCGATCCACTATAACACATATCGCATCAAATCCCTTCTGAGTCGCTGGAAGACCTACCACAAAATCCATTGTGATGTGCTCCCACTTCCATTCTACAATCTCTAACAGTTGCAGCAGTCCACCTGGTCTCTGGTGTTCTACTTTGACTTTCTGGCACGTTAAGCAATTCTCAACACATTCAGCAACGTCTCTCTTCATATTCGGCCACCAGAAATAATGCCTGAGATCTTGGTTTTGCCGATTGTTGGCATATGGGGGATGAACAGTAAAGTAGAGTGCCGAACTGCACTGTTTCTGTCCGCTTTCTGGCGCAGCTGCGCCGGCAACAAAGGCAGAAACGGCGCAGCTGCGCCTGCTAAGTTTTTCGGATTGAGCACCAGCGCAGCTGCGCCGGTGCCAAGGCTTGAGGTAGCGCAGCTGCGCTAGGACCTGAGCAGAAGCAGTGAACTCTAATTATTTGTGCAGTCTTTAAACCTAAGTTTAATTGTTTCAATGATAATGATCATGTACCAAGTTGCAATAAAGTATTATTTTGACAATTTCATGTTGGAAAAAGAAAGAAGATTGTGAAATCTTAAATTTATTATTTGATTTAATTAAGGTAAATGTTAAATTATAATTGTTTAATTATAATTTAGTTAATATGATATGTAATTATAATTTGAATAATTATAATTAAAGTAAAGGTTTAATTTAAAATATAATTTGTTAAATTATAATGAATATTATTTGATTAATTTTAATAAAACAAATGATAATTTAAATTATAATGTGTGTAATTATAATTTAATAAATGCATTATTAATTATAAATTATAAATTATTTAATTATGCATAATGAAGATTGATTAATTATAAATTATAATTTATTTTAATTATAATATAATTAATATAAGATGTGGTTATAATTTGGGTAATTATATTTAGATTAAATGTTTAAATTATAATTTATTTAATTATAATTTAATTAATATGAAGTGCATAATTATTAATTTATTTAATTATGTGAGCATGTAATATGATGATGTGATGTGATTAATTATGTGATAGTTAATTATTAACTTAATAATTAAACAAGAATGAGTTAACCTTGATGGGTTAACTAGTTATATGAATTAGTTACGTGTTAACTAATTTAGATTATTGTTATTAAATACATATATGTGTAGGAAGTTTTAAAGAACGTGATTGTATTAGTAGCTTGCGCCTGAGGTAAGTCTTCTATCCCTAAACTTGTTAACTATGTACAAGTGTTGAATTCAAATATTTATTGTATTCGAGATTGTCCTTGTATTTCTGCATTGGACAAGTATGCATTTAAAATTTATGATTTACTTAAAGTAACTTTGACTTATTGTTCAAGCAAGGTCTATCTTATCTTTCGTATGCTTTAAGTTAAATTCTAAAGCATAAGTATTTCATAATTCGTTATTATTGAATTATTCTTGATTATTGTAAGTCGATTCAACTATTTCTTAGTTGATGAACGTTGAATCCTAAATTACCCTTTAAGCTTATCCAAACCAAACTTTCTTTGGTACGGACTTGTACTCAAATACTGAGATGAACAATCCTATTTATTAGGGGAGGTTACTATGTAAAAGCGTTAAGATATTTGTGCATAATACATGGTACGAAGGGCTGATTCCCCTAAGTACGAGTTAAGGTCCATAGTCTAAATGACTGTTAAAGGTTTTAAATAGAAATGTTTATAACCTAGGACAAAAGTTCAAGGTCTTATGACACTCAAATGATTTCAATATTCAAAATTCTAATAATTGATGAAAGGATTATTATTCAATTTTTTATTGTTGATGATAGTAAATTTATTCAAATCTATTGAAGCTATTCAATTATATCTTTATTATTGTTGTATTTCAATGAGTTGTTGTTTGCTCACTCTTGCAATTTAAATAACCATTGCAGCTTATGTTGAAAGTGTTGACGCTCTGTCAACCAGTAAGGGCAAAGGCAAGATGAACATGTGAAGACTTGTTTTATTTGATTATGAATTGTAACAAATTGAATTACTTTATTTTATGTTTTTATTTCCGCATTATTGATTATGTAAAGGTTAGATAAACCCTGGGATATTTTGGGAGAAGTTGTAATCCTTTTGATAAGGAAGATTTTAAGTATTTATAAAGGTTATAATTTATGTTTGTAATTATTTATTATTGGGTAGATGTACGTTTTATTTAAAAGTGAACACCAAATCTTGTGAAAACGAAGTACCCGAATTTGGGTGTGTCACAATAACTTGGTTTGGTGTCACCATTCCAGCTGGGACAGCCTTAGGTGTCACCATTCCAGCTGAGCTTGACTTCGCTATAGGGCACACTCGAGCTATGTAACCTTAATTTTTGTAATTATAACACACTTTGGGCTGCTGTGTACAATTTGGACTGATGTGCCCCTCTTGTCCGCATTTGTAACATACGACTGGTGGTAGTTCTCCTCCCCTAGAAACGGATACTGGTGCTGGTGTTGCTGCCGATGTCTTTCCGTTTGTCATTGTTGAATCTTCTTTTTTTAAAATTTCCACCTGACTCACTTCTTCTATTATCTTGAACATTATTACTACCGAAGTGGTTACCATTTCTGGCATGATAATTTCCTCCACACTAGTTATCATTGTTCCGATGACTGTTGCCACATGTACGACTATTATTATGTTGTTGGTTGTTGTTCTTTGGTTGAATAGTCTCATTATCTCGCTCTAATAATTGAGCCTTATTCACAATATCTGAATACAAACAAAGTTTATGAGAAATGAGGTATTAAAGAATTTCAGGTTTAAAACCTCTCAAAAATATTCGTGTCATTCGTTCCTCATTATCCACCAAATGGGATGCAAACCAAGATAATTTCGCAAACTTGTCCTCGTATTGTGATACAATCATATTGTTATGTTCTAGTTTCATGAATTCCACCTCCTTAATATGAAAACTACTTTCTGGAAAATACTTTTCTTTGAATAATTCCTGGAACTTCACCCAATACATCGTAAGTGTGGAAAGATTAGTACGTTTCACAGATTCGCACCAGTAATCTGCCTCTCCACGGAACATAAAGATGGCAAAGGGAACCTTTAGCTCCTCTGTGCATCCAAGGACATCAAATGTTTTGGTGATCTGCTTAACCCAAGCTTCTACCTTGAGTGGATCTGGCTTTTCCAAAAACTCCGGCAATCCCAACTCCTTGAATTGGTTAACTTTGACCAGCCGTGAGTTACCATTGTTTCCACCTGCATTTTGAAAATAAGTCTCTCTCGTCTTATTTTGCATGAATTGTAGAAAGCTCCTAAACACTCCATCGTTCATCATTTGGTCGGTGGTGTTGTTTACAGTAGGATTATTGCCTTGCTGGTCCACATAATCCTGGTTATTTATTGAAAGTGTCTCAATGATCTCATATGCTCCATTGCTTATCTTCGGATTTTCAGATGCCATTCCTAAATACTGCTATAAAACAATGATTAATTTAAGAAATTGACATGTTACAAATTATCCTTATATTCTGACCGACCAATTAAATAACCAATAAGCTTAAGTATGACACACTAGCGAAGGTTTTACTCGTCTCTCCCTTCCTAGTTCTAATCTCAAATCTCCACCAAAGGTCATATCCCTAAGCTCTGATACCAACTGTGATGCCCCCAAAATAAGTCCACACAACCCATTTTGAGTCGCCAAAATACATGGTACAGAATCCAAATACAAACTTCATATTTACAACTATTAATTATCGTGCAAAATACGACAACAAATAAGCTGTGAGTTCCAATACAAATATTGTCTTGCAGACAATATCCAAACTCAAATAAAGTCCTCATTACAATTATTGTCACACTATTTTATAGAATAGTGAGGACTACTATAGTAACCATCTTGGACCATTACTCCACTTCCCGACTAGTCCCAGCTACACTCTCGCTTCCTGAGAAGAACAGTGGAACCAAAAGGAAAAGAGTGAGCTCAATTAGCCCAGTAAAAAATATTATGACTAAGATAATGTAGAACAAATTATTCTTAGTCCTCAATAGGAAAAAATCTGATAGAATACAATAGACAACAAGTTTTAGATCAACAACTGCAGCGGAAATATCAATTCATTAGAAGAGTCAAGTAGAGCATGATGTCTACTATGTTCTATGATTTAAAAATTCATCAACAATATTTTATCCTTGTAACACGAATCAATAATTATTTCCAATCAACGAATTATCTATGCACTACGAGCCAAAGATATTCGTTTGTATCACTAGTGGTCATGATCATTCCAAACACCTGTCTATCTTTGCTCTACGAGCCAAAGAGAACTTTCACCACAAGTATTTTTCTGTAACACCAAAGGTCATGATTATACCAATACCCAATTCATGGTCATAATCATACCAATCAACAGTTCATCTTTGCACTACAGGCTGAAGATAACTTTTCACCATAATTTAAGCATGAGGATGATGGCAATGTTATAATGAATGAATCAAATGAGATCAAGGATAAATATTAAAGATTTATAATTTAATTTATCCAAGTTCAAGAATGTTCAAATTGTCAACATGATAACCAATTGTGGACTAAAATTCAAGAATAAGATTAATAAAAAATAACTTGGACAAAGAAAAAAAAATTTAATTTCGTTGTGAATTGTACTTATAAATAGTATCGTATGAATAGTACCGTTTGCATGGTATCATATGAATAGTATCGTATGAATAAAATTGTATGAATAGTACCCCGAATGAATAGTATCCCGACATAAAAAGATTAAAATTTAATAAAAAAGTTTAGACCAAAATTTAAGTGAAATGATATTAGATGGAGCGCACACTATTAAGGATATTCTACTAATTTTAGGGATTTTCACCATTTAATATTAAGGTTATGGAAAAAAATAATAATTTGATACCATAAATGGAGAAATATGAAAGAAAATGATATCCCTTGTCGAGTACAAAAGAAATGATATCTCATACGAGTATGAAAGAATATACAAAACTGCAAATGGATTTTCACCCGTCATGCGGTAATCCGCGTAGAAAGATTATTTCCACAACTTAATAAAGAATGAATACGAAGGGTTATTCACCATGCATGCGGTAGTCCGCGTAAACAGTTTATTCCCATAAATTAATAAGGAATAAAATGACAACCCTTAAGAGTATTAAAAAAAATAACATCATTTACCTTAGTAAGAGACTAAATCTGAATGGTATAACGAAGATATTCTTGAGGAAATATAGCACTATTATCTACACTCAAAGTATTTTTATACTAGAAAGAAATACGCACGGTAGTATAGAAGAAGAATTCTCTGATTAAGGTGTGATTTTTATTTTTTAATTAAGCATCCTATTTATAGGAGAATGGCAGGGTACTATTTTAGAAAAATAACTATGGATCAACAATAACGAATTCACGGACGAATTTGTGACGCCCCCAAAATAGGTTCAATACTCAACCCATTTTGAGTCGCAAAATACACTCAACAAAATTCAAATACAATCTTTCATATCAGACGGTCGTGCAAAATACGACCACACAACTGTGAGTGTCAATACAGACATGTAAAAAATATTAATATTCAAACTAAGTCCTCATTACATTTATTATCACTATTTAAAATTAAAAAAATAGTGAGGACTTCTACATCTCTAACTCGGACCATCACTCCATTCCCCGACTAGTACCCGCGATATTCTCATTTCCTGAAGAGAACAATGGAAGAAAAGGGTGAGCTCAACTAGCCCAATAAAGAATATTATGACTAAGATAACGAAAAACAAATTATTGTTAGCATTCAATAAATCAGATATAATATTATGGACAACAAGTTTTAGATCAATATTTGCAGCAGAAATAACAATTCATTAGAAGAGTTAAGTAGAGAATGATGTCTACTGTCTTCTTTGATTTAAAAGTCCAACATTAATATTTTATCCCTGTAACATCAATCAATATACATCTCGAATCAAATATCCATCTTTGCACTACGGGCCAAAGATATTCATTTGTATTATCAGTTGGTCATGTTCATCTCAACACCTGTCCATCTTTGCACTACGGGCTAAAGATATTCATCAGGTAATCATTCATCTTTGCACTAGGCCAAAGATATTCATCACGTAATTATTCATCTTTGCACTACATGCCAAAGATATTCAGTTATATCACCATTTAGAACTGAGGATGATGAAAAATAATATGAATAATGGATCCAGTGAGATAAAGGACAAATATTAGAGAATTTATCCAGAGTTCAAGAATGAAGATCAAAACCTGGATCTAATCAAAGATGATTTGAAAGAAAAAATATTTTTTTATCGTGAATAGTACCCCGTGAATAGTAACTCATAAATAGTAACTCGTGAATAGTAACTCGACAAGAAAAGATAAAAATTTCACAAGAAAGTTCAGACCAATATTCCAGTGAAATAATATTAGATGAAGCGCAAAACTCAAGTAATATCTAATCATTTCAGGAATTATAGAAGCAATACTTACCGTAGTAAGTTTAAAGTTAGGAATCTAAAATGAAACAATATACAAAACTGCAATTGAATTTTCACCCGTCTGGCGGTAGTCCGCTCAGACAGATTATTTTCACAATTTAATAACAACTGAATACGAAGTGTTATTTACCAGGCATGCGGTAGTCCGCGTAGACAGGTTATTCCCACAGAATAATAATAAAGACTAGAATAACAACAGGATTTCACCATGCATGCGGTAGTCCCGCGTAGACAGGTTATTTCAACAGAATAATAAAAAATAGAATAAAAACCCTTAAGAATATTGAAAGAAATAACTCTCTTCATGCATACGACAGAAATAATACCCCTTACCTTAAAAATTTGGAGACTGCACTAGTGTAATAGCAGAATACTCTTCTTCTTTCTCTCTTATTCTCTCTATACTTTCTCTCTCTATAGATTTAGTGAATTGGTGAGAAATAATGAAGAAATGAGCTTCTATTTATAGGCTCGACATAAGGGTAAAATAGTCTTTTTGCCATAATTTATGACATCATCGCTTACATCATCGATCCTATGACATCATTGCTTACCTCATTGCTCCGATGACATCCTTGCTTACCTCATCGCTCCGATGACATCATTGTTTGCATCATAAGAGTTCAAATTCAATTTGCACTCTTCCATCTCGTTTAACTTTTATACCATGAATTTACTATAATAATGTTACCATTCAAATCATAAAAATCATAGTATTATATAATCACATCATACTACAATAATGTAATATTATAATAATATATTTGAATGAATTATTTTGTCGGATAAGATAAAATACCAACTTTCAACAAATGTCACATGTTAAAAATTCCTTCGTTTAAATCCACATTGAATAAATATTTTCTTATCATATATATTAAAAATTAATTATTCACAAATAATATTACAGAACTACAATATTGACAACCAGGTCATTCCCAAGAAAAAGGGGGCCTTCCGATAAGGATTTCTCCTTACTGACGCGCAATTAATCAACCCCTTTCCTAGACAGAACTTCCTTAGACATTGCCAAATAATGCTATCTAATACTATTATTCAAATAATATGAATTATTGATTTGATAATTTGAAATAATGTGCAATGACAATTATTGAATCAATAATATAAAATAGCAAAGTAACACTTATTGATATAAAATATCAACGTAGCAAATATTAAACCAATAAAATATTATACAATTATTGAATCAATAATATAAAATATTGAACTGTAATTACTGTAACAATAATTGAGTAAGTGTCTTCCTACGTAAGAATCAATAATTCAAAATATTGAGCAATACTGTGTGCTACTGTGCAACACCACGTATTACTGTATTTTAACCACCGGGTATTTTAATAGTAATAACGGTAACAATTTTGCCGTTATTTTTATAAAAGGTTACTTCTGTCGCTTTCTATATCCGACTCCATTGTGGGGTCCACCAATGACTACACCGTCATACGAATATTCTCCGATAAAAAGAATATTCCTCGACCAAACGAATATTCCCTGACACAACGAATATTTTATAACCACTTGCTCACTTTGTAAACTTTGCACATTTCACCCATAACTTATCACATTTATCAAATCAACACCTTACTATTTCAAAATAATATATAAAGAAAATTAAATCTTATTCATAAATTTTGGGGTCTTACAACCTCCCCTCCTTATGAAATTTCATCCTCGAAATTGACGTATGTACCTGATATGTCGAAAAGGTGAGGATACCTCATTTTTATTTCCGATTCTAACTCCCAGGTCATTTCCTCGATATCATGGTTCCTCCACAAAACTTTAACTTGAGGTATAACCTTTGAGCGTAGGACATGTTCCTTCCTATCCAAGATCTTAACAGGTACCTCCTCGTATGTTAAATCTTCGGCTATCTCGTCTGGTTCTAACTTAATAATGTGATTTGGATCTGTCACATATTTACGAATCATAAATATGTGAAAAACGTTATGAACACGAGACATGCTTGGAGGTAAGGCGAGTCTATAGGCCACATTTCCTACTCGGTCAAGGATTTTAAATGGACCAATGAATCGTGGGTTGAGCTTTCCTCTCTTTTCGAATCTCGTAACTCCTTTCCATGGAGCAACACGTAATAATACATTGATCTCCGACATTAAACTCCACGTCCCTTCGATGAAGATCAGCATAACTATTTTTGTCGATCTTGTGCAGTTTGTATACGTTGCCGGATCATTTGAATCTTTTCCGTAGTCATACGTCCTAACTCCGGTCCCAATAATGTTGCTTCACCCACCTCGTCCCAGCATACTGGAGAATGACATTTTTGTCCATACAATGTCTCGAATGGAACCATGCCTATACTTGCCTGATAATTATTGTTGTAGGAGAATTCCACCAATGGTAGGTACTTATCCCAACTCCCTTTGAAGTCTGGAACATAGAGTCTCAATAGATCTTCAAGAGTTTAGATAGTCCTTTTCGATTGCCCATTCGTTTATGGATGATATGTCGAACTGAATCGTAAATCCGTGCCCATAGCTTTTTGCAAGCTGACCCAAAATCGTGAAGTGAATCTTGGGTCACGATCCGAAACTATGGATACTGGCATGCCATGTAATCTCATAATCTCATTCACGTACATACGAGCAAGACGTTCGAGGGAATAAGTCTCCCATATCGGCAAGAAATGAGCAGACTTGGTTAATCTATCAACAATAACCCAAATCGCATCTATGCCTTGAGAAACCTTGGGAAGACCCGTAACGAAATTCATGGTAATGTGTTCCCACTTCCATTTCGGAATCTCAAGTGGTTGCAATGGACCCTTTGGCACTTGATGCTCCGCCTTGACACGTTGACACGTTAAACACCTTGAGATAAACTCTGCGATCTCTCTCTTCATATTGCTCCACTAAAATATATGTCAAAGATCACGATAAATTTTGGTACTCCCAGGATGGATTGCAAACGGTGTGTTGTGTGCCTCCATTATGATTCTATACTTCAAATCAGAATCATCAGGAACACAAAGTCTGGAGTTGACTCGAAGTATTCCTTCTTCATCAATCCTTGCTTATGGAATAGCACCTTCTTACACCTTCTTCCTCATATTCATCAGCTCCGGGTCTGTAGCTTGAGCAACTTTAACTTTATCAATCAAAGCTGGTTCTACGCGTATACTTGACATCATCGCATGGGTCCCTGGAGTCTTGAACTTTATCTCCATCCTTTGTAAATCACACAAAATAGGCCTTGCAAGCATCACATTCGTTCCCGCATATGATCTTCTACTCAACGCGTCAGCTACCACGTTCGCTTTTCCAGGATGGTATGATCGTAATCTTTCAACAACTCAAGCCAACTTCGTTGTCGCATGTTGTGTTCCTTCTGGGTGAAGAAATACTTGAGGCTCTTATGATCCATATAGATCTCCACTTTCTCCCCATACAGGTAGTGTCTCCAGATCTTCAGCGCAAAAACGACTGCTGCCAACTCTAGATCATGAGTAGGATAATTCCTCTCATTTTCCTTGAGTTGTCGCGAGGTATAGGCTATGACTTTCCCATGTTACATGAGAACACATCCTAACCCTTTGCCCGAAGCATCGCTGTAAATGATAAATCCATCCGAACCAGATGGTATCGTCAGAACAGGTGCCGAAATGAGTATCCTCTTGAGCTCTTGAAAGCCCTTCTCGCATTCCTCGTTCCATACAAATATTGTATCTTTTCGAGTCAGCTGAGTTAATGGAGTAGCAATTCAAGAAAATCCTTCCACTAATCTCCGATAATAACTAGCTAAGCCCAGAAAGCTACGTACTTTGGTCATCGACTTCGGTTGCTACCAAATTTGTATTGCTTCAATCTTCCCCGGGTCCATAGATAGTCCACGTTTTGATACTACGGGCCCAAAGAATGCTACCTCCTCAAGCCAGAACTCGCATTTCTTCAGCTTGGCATATAACTTGTTTTCACGAAGCCTTTGAAGTACCAGCCTTAAGTGGTGCTCATGACCTTCACGGCTTTTGGAATAGATGAGGATGTCATCAATAAAGACAACCACGAACTGATCCAAATATTCTTTGAATACACTGTTCATCATATCCATAAAAGTAGCAGGAGCATTAGTCAATACAAAAGACATAACTAAGAATTCATAATGCCCGTATCGAGTTCTGAAAGCAGTCTTCAGGAATATCCTCAGTTTTAATCTTTAGCTGATGATATCCAGAATGAAGATCGATCTTTGAAAAGAATTGTGCACCTTGCAACTGGTCGAACAGGTCATCAATACGAAGTAACGGATACCTATTCTTGATGGTGACATGGTTCAACTCCCGATAGTCAATACAAAGTCGCATACTCCCGTCTTTCTTCTTTACGAATAAAACAGGAGCACCCCAAGGAGATGTAGTAGGATGTATAAAACCGATGTCTAACAACTCCTGTGATTGGACCTTTAACTCCTGAAGTTCTATAAGAGCCATTCGATATGGGGTTTTAGAAATGGGTTTTGTACCGGGTTTAAGGTCAATAAAGAATTCAACTTCATGTTCCGGGGGTAGACCGGGAAGTTCTTTGGGAAATACATCAGGAAACTCATTAACAACAGAAATATCATTTAAACCTGACGTATTCTGGTTTAGATCAGTGACATGGGCTAAGAAAGCTTGACATCTGTTTTTTAATAAACGAATAGCTTTATGGCTTGAAATAACATTGATTGATTTTAGTGGTTTGGTTGTTTGAATTCGCACAATAGGTTGGTTAGAAATATGAAAACTAACAACCTTACAAAAACAATCAATTTTGGCATGATAAGTGGTCAACCATTTAATTCCTAAAATCACATCAAGTGCAAGTATTTTCAACGATATAAGATCAACAGGTAGGGTGAGGGTACCAATTTGAATCGAGTAAGATTTGTAAACTGTAGATGTAATGATGGTTTCTCCCAACGGAGTTTCAACAGATAAGTCAAAGTTTAATTTCTCAGGTGTCAAGTTCAAACGTTGAGCACAAACAGGTGAAATAAAAGAATGGGTAGCACCAGTATCTAATAAAGTGTAAACTTCGCAAGAGTTTATTATCAGCTTACCCATAATAACCTTCGTTCGGGTTCCTTACTTGTTGGGCAGTCATGACAAAAGCTCTTCTAGGAAGTACTGATTTTGACTTGTCAGGGATAGCCTTTGGAGTCATCATCCCTGCTGAACTTGGTTTCGCTACGGACACACTCGAACTATGTGCCCTTCCTTTCCACAGTTGTAACACACCTTGGATTGGTGTGTGCAGTTGAGGCTGATGTGCCCCTCTTGCCCGCATTTATAGCATCTGACCGGCTGTCGTTCTCCTCCCCTAGAAATAGTTGATGTTGGTGCTGCTGTCGATGCTTTCACGTTCTCATTGTTGTACCTTCTCTTCTTGAAATCTCCCCCCGACTCACTTCTTCTATTATCATGGCCACGATTACCACTGGAGTAGTTACCGCTTCTGGCATGATACTTTCCTTCCTGCTGGTTGTCATTGTTCCAATAACTACTGCCACCAGTACGACCTTGGTTGTTGTCCCTTGGTTGAACATAATCATTATCTCATTCTAATAACTGGGCCCTGTTCACTACATCCGAATAGAGAGAAAATTTGTGAGAAATGAGGTATTAACGAATCTCGGGTTTCAAACCTCTCAGAAACATCCGCGTCATACGTTTCTCATTCTCCACCAAATGAGGTGCAAACCGGGATAACTCCGCGAACTTAGCCTCGTACTGGGACACAATCATGTTGTTCTGTTCTAGTTTGATAAACTCTTCCTCTTTTATGTGACAAATACTTTCTGGAAAGTACTTGTCATTGAACAGTTTCTAGGAATGCCCCCCAAGACATCTTGAGTGTGGCAGGCTGGGTACGCTTCATAGATTCCCACCAGTAATCTGCCTCTCCACAGAACATAAAGGTGGCAAATAGAACCTTCTGTTCCTCCGTGCATCCTAAGACATCAAGTATCTTGATAATTTGCTTAATCCTAATTTTTCTCCTTGATTGGATCTGGCTTTCCCTGAAACTCTGGTGGTCCCAACTCTTTAAACTGCTTGGCAATGACAAGCCGCGAGTTGTTATTTTCACCAGTATTATGAACATGAGTCTCCCTCGTCTAGTTTTGCATGAACTGCAAAATGCTTCTAAACATCCAGTCATTTATCATTTCTTCGGTAGGGTTGTTTACAGGAAGAATATAGCTTTCCTGTTGCACGTTCTCCTCGTTGGTGATTAAAGGTGTCTCAACGGTCTTATTCACTCTATTGTTTAAATTTTTAGCTACCATTCTCAAATACTGCCACAAAACAAGGGTTAATCAAACAAATTAACATATCACATATTAACCCTATGTTCCAACCGACCAATTAAATAACAATTAAACTTAGGTAGGACACATTAGCGAAGGTTTTACTCATCTCTCCCCTCCTAGTTCTATTCCCAGATCTCCGCCAGAGATCATATTCCTAAGCTCTGATACCAACTGTGACGTCCCCAAAATAGGTTCAATACTCAACCCATTTTGAGTCGACAAATACACTCAACAAAATTCAAATACAATCTTTCATATCACATGGTCGTGCAAAATACGACCACACAACTGTGAGTGTCAATACAGACATGTAGAAAATATTAACATTCAAACTAAGTCCTCATTACATTTATTATCACACTATTTTAAATAAAAAAATAGTAAGGACTTCTACAGCTCTAACTCGGACCATCACTCCATTCCCCGACTAGTACCCTCGATATTCTCATTTCCTGAAGAGAACAATGGAAGAAAAGGGTGAGCTCAACTAGCCCAGTAAAGAATATTATGACTAAGATAATGAAAAAAAATTATCGTTAGCCTTCAATAAATCAGATAAAATAATATGGACAACAAGTTTTAGATCAATATTCGCAGCGAAAATAACAATTCATTAGAAGAGTTAAGTAGAGAATGATGTCTACTATCTTCTTTGATTTAAAAGTCCATCATCAATATTTTATTCCTGCAACATCAATCAATATACATCTCGAATCAAATATCCATCTTTGCACTACGGGCCAAAGATATTCATTTGTATCATCAGTTGGTCATGTTCATCTCAACACCTGTCCATCTTTGCACTACGGGCCAAAGATATTCATCAGGTAATCATTCATCTTTGCACTACAGGCCAAAGATATTCATCACGTAATTATTCATCTTTGCACTATAGGCCAAAGATATTCAGTTATATCACCATTTAGAACTGAGGATGATGAAAAATAATACGAATAACGGATCTAGTGAGATAAAGGACAAATATTAGAGAATTTATCCAGAGTTCAAGAATGAAGATCAAAACCTGGATCCAATCAAAGTTGATTTGAAAGAAAAAAATATTTTTTTTATCGTGAATAGTACTCCATGAATAGTAACTCGTGAATAGTAACTCGACATGAAACGATAAAAATTTCACAAGAAAGTTCAGACCAATATTCCAGTGAAATAATATTAGATGAAGCGCAAAACTCAAGTAATATCTGATTATTTCAGGAATTATAGAAGCAATACTTACCGTAGTAAGTTTAAAGTTAGGAATCTGAAATGAAACAATATACGAAACTGCAATTGAATTTTCATCCGTTTGGCGGTAGTCCACTCAAACAGATTATTTTCACAATTTAATAACAACTGAATACGAAGGGTTATTCACCAGGCATGCGGTAGTCCGCGTAGGCAGGTTATTCCCACATAATAATAAATAATGGAATAACAACAGGATTTCACCATGCATGCGGTAGTCCGCGTAGACAGGTTATTCCAACAGAATAATAAAAAATGGAATAACAACCCTTACGAATATTGAAAGAAAATAACTCTCTTCATTAATACGAAAGAAATAATACCCCTTACCTTAAAAATTTGGAGACTGCACTAGTGTAATAGCAGAATACTCTTCTTCTTTCTCTCTTATTCTCTCTATACTTTCTCTCTCTATAGATTTAGTGAATTGGTGAGAAATAATGAAGAAATGAACTTCTATTTATAGGCTCGGCAAAGTAAGGGTAAAATAGTCTTTTTGCCATAATTTATGACATCATCGCTTACATCATCGATCCTATGACATCATTGCTTACCTCATTGCTCCGATGACATCCTTGCTTACCTCATCGCTCCGATGACATCATTGTTTGCATCATAAGAGTTCAAATTCAATTTGCACTCTTCCATCTCGTTTAACTTTTATACCATGAATTTACTATAATAATGTTACCATTCAAATTATAAAAATCATACTATTATATAATCACATCATACTACTATAATATAATATTATAATAATATATTTGAATGAAATATTTTATCAGACAAAATAAAATACCAACTTTCAACAAATGTCACATGTTAAAAATTTCTCCGTTTAAATCCATATTTAATAAATATTTCCTTATCATATATATCAAAAATTAATTATTCACAAATAATATTACAGAACTACAATATTGACAACCAGGTCGTTCCTAGGAAAGAGGGGGCCTTCCGATAAGGATTTCTCCTTATTGGCGCTCAATTAATCAACCCCTTTCCTAGACAAAACTTCCTTAGACATTGCCAATAATGCTATCTAATATTATTATTCAAATAATATGAATTATTGATTTGATAATTTAAAATAATGTGCAATGATAATTATTGAATCAATAATATAAAATAGCAAAGTAGCACTTATTGATATAAAATATCAACGTAGCAAATATTGAACAAATAAAATATTATGCAATTATTGAATCAATAATATAAAATATTAAACAGTAATTATTGTAACAATAATTGAGTAAGTGTCTTCCTACGTAAGAATCAATAATTCGAAATACTGTGCAATACCGTGTGCTACTGTGCAACACCACGTATTACTGTATTTTAACCACCGGGTATTTCAACAGTACTAACGGTAACAGTTTTGCCGTTATTTTTATAAAAAGGTTACTTCTGTCGCTTTCTATATCCGACATTCATTCCGTTGTGGGGTCCACCAATGACTGCGCCGTCGTATGAATATTCTCCGACAAAAAGAATATTCCTCGACCAAACGAATATTCCCCGACACAACGAATATTTTATACCACTTGCTTACTTTGTAAACTTTGCACATTTCACCCATAAATTATCACATTTATCAAATCAACACCTTACTATTTTACAATAATATATAAAGAAAATTAAATCTTATTTATAAAATTTGGGGTCTTACTAAATTCGTCTGATTTTTGTGATTTTTACTATGCAACACTATGCAATAAAATATTCTAATAAAACAAAAACTTTATATATAATATAATATATTCTACTAGGGTTAACCCGTGCCTCCGGCACTACGAATACTCGTGTAATTATTTAATACCTAAAGATGAATCTAAATAAAAAATATGAGTTGACAATGTGAAAAGAGTATATATTTGATAAAAATTAGAAAATTTCATAATTATTTGTTGTAAATAAGAAAATTTCTAATCAAGATAGACATTCCACCAAAAAAGTAAAGAAGTCAAGAATTTTATCACAAATTGTATCTACATGCTCATTATTTACAAATCAAGACTGGCAAGAAAAAATGAATTTGTTAAGGAAACAACTAAAGCCAACATTCACATTCACTCAACAATAAAATTGACCTAGGCCAGTTAGCTACATTTATTAAATTCGAAACAATTCCAGTGCCAATGGCCTTCAAAATTTCTTTAAGCACATTTAAAAAGCACTCCTCCATACCTATATGCTATTGATTCCCTTCATTTAATTTGCAATTTTAGATGGAACATGGATTAATTAATAAAACTAATTTATGCACAATCAATCATACAAATGTGTCCACTAAATACTAGTCGCTGATACATTAACAGGTAAAAGCATTGTAGTAAGGAAATAGCATAATGATACCCACTTGCTTAAAAGGTTCATGTGAACAAAATTGGCTTGGAGCTCCTTTGCCTGATTAGAGAAAAAATAAAATAAAATAAGAACTTCAAAAATAATTGACCCAACCGCTAAAAAAAATCTATAATATCATACTATTTCAACACTAAAGTTAATGTTCCAAGATATCAGTACCTCAAGTCTCTTCTCCCAATCTACACCATATAGATTACTTAAAATTGGGGCCACCTTAACTATAAACTGAGGAATCTCTTTGAAAAAATCCACAATACTATGAAACCAAGAAGATACACTCAAAATTAAAACAAATTATCTGACAGTAACAGAAAAACAAAAAATCAGTAGTTAGAACATTACTTCAGCTTTGCAATTCTCAATATCTGGCATAAGGTAAACCCATTTTCATCTTTCCCTTGATTTGTATCTCAAAAAATTCGCTACATGCTCATTATTTACCCAAAACATTAAATTGACAGCACCAATATGAATATAGTCTCCTGTCGCCACCATTATTGAGAAAATTTAGCTGAGATCTAAACCTACCCAATGAGAAAACAAACCACCAGAAGCATGAAAACAACATGTAGATACAAAACCATGCCCTCACATCTCAACTGAAATCCCAATTCAAAACTAAGAAATTTTTTTCTCCAAATTCAATTCCAAGGCATGAATACATGCTCCCAGAAGGAACCCAAGTAGATATAAAAGAAGAAATCACAGCACAGCTAGACATATCAAAACTCTGGTTTACTTTTAATAATTTAGCCAAAAACAAAATAAATGAAAACACCTGATACAATTACTTTAGCAAACCCATAAACAACAAAGTTAACAAATTAGTTTACGAAAAATAAGATATTTACTGCTCCATACAAACCTGCATACCTTTTATCAAAAAGAGAACTTGGACATTCTAGAAATTGCAATAATCATGTCAAATAAACAAACAAAGCTCTGAATGCCTGATCAACCATAATAAACAGCATCCAAATGTACCCAAAAAATTGATTTTACAACAATCTATTTTCCAATTATCTACCAAAAAATATTACCACTTTTAATAAACTATGTTCGTAAAAATACATATAACAACATTTTCCTTGTGAGACTGTCAAGCTCTACCATGTCTTCGGTACATAAACCTTTGAAAAGAAAGACCATCCATCGGCAACGTCCACAGCCAACAAATATTGTTTGTAACAAAAATTTGTTTATTATAAGAGAAAGCAAAATGTTAGTAGTATTGCAAGAAAGAAACAATTGACACGTGATTACTTGAATACGACTTAAGAATTATAAAATACACATAATCGTGTTAACTTTTCTCCATCCTCGACTTCATGTTGAATGAACACGTTTCCATTCAATAGCAATATCATCCCAAGACTGCAAAAATTGAAATGAATCGTTTAGTTATGTCTTTTAACAAATAAATATCAAAACTTTTATCGTAAGAATATCAATAATGCACGGAGATAAGAAATGGTACCTCAAACATATCAAATTATAACAAAATTCGAAAGCTTCGCCCAAATCAATTTTAGGGTTCTAAAACAACAACCATATACCAGATTTATATGGCCTTAAAACCGGCCAATTGGGCAAATTTCCAAATAATCCCAAAATCAACATTTGATCCAAAACAGATCCAAAATTCAGTTTTATTTACCCAATCTTATTTAAACTACTTCAATCTACATATATAAAGCTTTCCTTGATAATAGCCTAGCTTAGTTCTCTCTTTTTAAACCAAACAGTTCTAAGAGACATAAAATCAAACATGAAATGGGCATTAGTTTTATGGACAGAATTCTTAGAGATTTATACATTGCTTCAAGCCATTTTTCGCTCCCTTATTACTCCGCACAACAACTATTCTCCTTTGACTAAATCCCAATTACCAAAACAACCAATAATTTAATTACAGCAACCATTATCATGAACAACACTTAGTTTCTAATTTCGAATGAAATAACACAATACTAACCTTGTAAAGATTGAGTATTGCTGAAACATTAGCTTAATTAATCAGCTTATAAACCTCCTTCACTGCTGCTGTTACAACTATATTTCCAATTTAGCCCATTACTTTTCATCGTTTCCGAAATTGAAGAAGTTTCCGCAAGCCTTTATGTGTTAGGGTACTTAACAGTTAAAGGGAACAATGGTTCAGTTATGAAAAAAAATGAGAGAAAAAGTTTGAGTGGAACGAACACAGGAAGAGGAACTAAGAATCATCTTCTTCTTTTTTTTCCCAAATATCATAGTAGTGGCTTAGTTAACACTTAGTTTTCTTATTAATTTCCAGCAACTGCTATGCCAAATTTAGTGGAGGTTTAACATATAAGTATTATGCCACATCCTGCTATTCTATGAATGACTCAGCAGCCTTAGTAGAGGTTTAACTCCTTACCTTCCTGCCTCCTCCTGCTCAAAGATAATAACTTAGCTCTTGTTTCAAATTTACACCCCAGCATATATACTCTAGCCGTACTACCCCAAATTTTACACCCAAAATTTTTTGTCGATCGAGCCGAAAAGAAAATGTTAAAAGCTTACAACACAGATTCAGATCCAAAATTACAAATTAAAAACTACATAATCATACAACTTCATCACTTAAACTAACTAATCAGACCGTAACATACCTCTATGTAAAGCGTCACCATTCCACTTGGGTAGTCATTAATTATCTGCAAGATATGTTTCTACCAAATCGGGGTTTCCAACATTTACTATCCCACCAAATATCTGCACACCTAGAGAGTAATAAAAGCACAGGACGCAAAATATGGTACCCAGGTACGGCATTAAACTTGGAATGAGAGTTAGAAATGTGGCAACAAAGGCTCGGTAATGACGTACATGCATTAAAAGCCTTATTAATCGAAACATTCTTGCAATAAGAAGATAGCGAATCCATTCTCCATTTGAAAGAAAAGTCAGTCCCTTGGGAGACACAAAAGTTGTTCTTTCTCCAATAACTATAACCCAGGTGATAACAAAATCAAAACATATTTGACCAGCCCTCCAATAGTTCTCAAATCCATATGCGTAGACTTTTAGTGCCATTTCCAGGACATACAACCATCCAAAGACAAACTCTACTTTTTGCCAAACCTTCTGTCCAGAGTTATTTTCTACATTAAGAGTCGTTTCAATAACAACAGCAGTGAGATTCAAGATGAGAATGAAAAATAAAACATATTCGAAAGTAGGCCTTTGTACAAAGGTTTTCAGCTTCTGAGATAAGGGTGAATGGTAGAATAGGAATCTTTCTAACCAAGGAAGGGAATCCTCTTTTTGAAATCTTAATGCGATAGCATTACAAAGATCAGAAATGGTATTTACCGTATGCGTATGAGATAAGGGTTGAAACGAATGAGATTGAGACTGAGGGAGAAAGTGGTAGCTGAGAGTAAGATCTAAGAAAGATAAAAAGGATAAGATTTTGAATGTGCTTTCTAAAATGGTATTTACCGTTCACTATTTATGTGAAAGATCAGTGAAGCTAACTTGTTTTTTTGAAGGGTTAGATTTATCCCAACTTTGGACGTTCCGAATCTTTTAATAGGCTTTGAGCGGGAAATTAAGTTTTTTTTCAAAAACACTTGTGTTTTGTATAGATAGATTATTCAATTAATAAGAGAGTTCAAAAAAATGAATTTTCCACTATACCCAACAGAGAAAAAATACCCATTACCAAGAACCCAAAGAACTATGAGGAAAAGTTTCAATTCCAAAATAGATCAGCAATATAAAGTCCATAAAACTAAAAACATAAATTTTCAATTAGATTCAAGCAAGTAATCCACAACCTCACAACAAACCATCACTTCAAAAAACAAAATCAAACAAAAAGTAACCCAATAAAAATCATACTGAATTAACAACCACAAATGCACATTAAAATCAAATTTTCCCATACCAAAATAACCCAAAAAAGATTAAGCGTGACTGAACCCAAATGACAACCCATAGACACAACCAAAAAACCCAACAAAACAAAACCTAATCTTTAGAAGATATTCATAATCATTAATAATCAAAAACCCACACAACAAAAAGAGCTTAAATCAATGTAGACACTATATCTATTATATAAATGCAGTTTAAGAAAGAAACAGAGTAAGCCACATAAATCAAATAAAGTATTAGACCTTTGAAATTTTGAAGTACCTTTTTAGTTCACAAATTGGTTAATCACAGAATTAGAATCCAAATATATCATAGCAGAAACTTTAGTGAAATAAGACAAATGATTGTAGATGCATGCCAAATTCCTTTTTCTTTCCTTGTTTGCATTCGACAGATATTAATTAACTTTATTAGCGTGAGGCAGTTTGAGTCTCCCTTCTGGTTTTTGTCTTATCCCGTGTATATATATTTAAAAGAGAGTCAGATTCATTTTGTTTATTAAAAGTAAGATATGTAAATTATCAATAATCCACACAGGGCAAGAGATTAATGACTGCAGAGCCAAAATAGACGAAGAAAAGAAACCCAGTGCTAACTATGTCACCAGAAAAATAACTACACAGACCAAATTAGGGATAAAAACACTTATTGTCAATTAATCCACAATAAAATGATTTCGTTTACCAAATATATAACAGAATGGAGCAAAATGAGCAGATTAACACGAATTATGAATAGGTCAGGTAAATAATTTATCTAATTAATCAACCACATCAGAGGTATGCAAATAGTTTTGAAGCAAAATCAATACAAATTAATGTTGGAATCAAAATGGCAGTTAAAATAGGCACTTGAATCAAGAGGACTCTACACAGAAGGTATAGATAATAGGCTTTAAGTTTGGTAATAAATGACTCAAAATCCACATATATGCAGTTTTATATAGAGATCAATCTATCTATCCCACATTATGCACAATTTGAGGACAAAATAAGAGATATCACAGCTTTGTCTAGGGTTTGGTACCTGGCAGCAATCGCAGGAGTAGCAGGAGATGCCACGGAGGGAGCGAGAAGTCAGTGGACACAGAGGGTGGAAGAGAAGCACCAGTGCTCTTGGCAGACCTAAAATGAATAAATTGAAGGAGGGAGAACTAAAATGATAGGGGAATTGGAGACTCAAAACAAAGAGGTCAAAAGGGAAATTGAAGACCTAAAATGAAAGAGGGAAAGGAAAGAGGGAAATTAGGAGGTCCAGTGCTCTCGCCTCCCGCAAATTAGTGAAGCTAACTGATTTGTTTTTTTGAAGGGATAGATTTATCCCAACTTTGGACGGTCCAAATCTTTTAATGGGCTTTGAGCGGGAATTTATTTTTTTCAAAATCAGTTGTGTTTTGTATAAGTAGATACACAATGATATACTCTGTATTAATATATTTATATACTTTTGTAAAAAAAAAGAGATTCTTAAACCTTTATATACACATATTCATTGAGTCGCCTTCTTATAATTGGAATAAGAAGCAAACACCGAGGAGGCTTTCGTTAACACAAAAGCAGTAGAAATTAAAGACATATATATACATATACGAATAGGACAGTTTGTATAAACATAAAGTTATACTAAATACACAATAAGAATAAATATAAGAAATACCTTGCAAGTTTGGTCCTCAATGGATTTGTGCTCTTTTTCGGCTTCAATCCTCTTAATTTTCGAATGTCGTTTCATCAACAAAAAAGATTTGTATGCCTTATAGGCTTTTGCAAACCGATGTATGCCATGTGACCGGGGGTTTAAATAATCTGCCATTGGGAAACAAAGAAAAGAGATATATAAATAGAGGGGGGGACAAAAATACAGTTTGAAGAACGAATGATTATGCAAAAAATAGAGCATTTGATGGGTTTGCCCAATTCTTAAGAACATAGCAATACAAAACTTACGTCTTATTAAGCTCTATTTTTGCTCAATTGTTTGCTTCAAACTCAATTTTGATTCCTCTTTAGGGCGGCAATAGCTCCAATTTTTCCTTAATCCCAGTAAGACTTCTGCAAACGAAACAAATCATTTAAATAAAAAATAGATATCGTAAAAGTTCAATGGATGATCTTCTTCTTGCAATGAAATGTTTTCAAAAGTGATAATTATCATCAAATTCTGACATTTACAGCAATATACACAGCTACATATTATAGACTTGTCTATGTCAATCAAATTTGCTCAAATAAAAAGAGTCCACAAATCCTTTTAGTAAAACTAAGTGGCATCTTGAGAAAACGCTGAAGACGCAGTAGTATTAATCAAAACCGAGTTATAAACCACTTAGATCACCACTCTTATACTTACTTTATTAATTTTTTTCCCTCTTATTATCCTTTTTGGAGAGGGAGGTGTGGAATGGGAGGTTTAAGACTTTCACTTTATCTTCTGTCTTGACTATTGTGAAGTGTAGTCCACTATATGTTACTTTGATATGGTCCAGTAATGGGCATATAGCCATGTTGATGAATGTATTCATTCATTTTGAGTTAGTAATATGATTACATATCCATTAGAGAAACTGGATCACAGAATCATTGAAGTGAATAGACATAAATTAAAAAAGTAAAATTAATGCTCAAAATGAACCTTGTATTGTACAGACATAATTTCCTTTCAATAGGACTAACTACAAAGAATCCAAGTCATATAAACCCATATTTTGGCAATACCTTTTCAAGCATACACCCACATATAGCAACTACAGCGCGGAAGCATGTTAGACAACTAAATTGTATCAAATATATTTTTCTAAATCTTATTCAAATTGCCAGCACGTTTATTAGAAACAACCGAGTAGAAGGAACCTGTTCAATCTTCAAAACTGCCCAAAATATATATTGTATACTGACATGTTAAAAATGATTTTGTATGTCAAGATCAGTAAAAGTTCAATGGATGATCTTCTTCTTGCAATGAAATGTTTTCAAAAGTGATAATTATCATCATATTCTGACATTTACAGCAATATACACAGCTACATATTATAGATTTGTCTTTGTCAATCAAATTTGCTCAAACAAAAAGAGTCCACAAATCCTTATAGTAATTCCCAGTTCCAATATTTTTTTATACCACCATACAAAATTTTAAACAAATACAATACCCACATACTTATATGACTATTCCATTGCTTTATTCCCAAAATGTTAGAATTCCAAGCTAATTCGAGTAAATCAAGACTGTATTAACAGCTTTACCAATATGATAAAAATCACAATTGGATTAAAAGGCATAAAATATTGAGAGTAGACCAATCAAGTGTAATTTTTAAACTCTACCCAAGTTATTATATACAGGCTTAAGGGTGGAGGAATCACCTGTACTGCACTCCGAGCTGATCCTAAACGAAACGTAAACGCATCCAGCAGCTTCAGTAATGGCGAAATAAAGGGTCATCAACAACGTACTTAAAAGGCCTAATCCCAGCCTCTCTGACCAGACGCTGCCTCATACAAAGCTCACTATGTTCATCCTTGGAAATCAGAAGAGAAATGAGAAGAGAGAAGTGGGAGAGCAGCTTGCTTTGAACGAATATGAGAAGAGAAATGAGAGAGCTGGGACTTGATTTTTAAGCAGTCATTTACTTTTTACAGATACCTAGAGTTTGTATAATCCATTTATTACACAAAAGTCAGTTCATTTTTACAGATACCTAGAGTTTGAAAATCCATGCTCATTTGTCCTCAAATAGGATGAATAAAATAGCCAAAAAGGGTGAAAATTGACTATCATGAAAATGAAAATTTTTTCATATTAAAATGACCAGCATGGTAAAATACAAGTATTTATTAAGTTTGTTCATTTTTATTATGTCATTTATGCATACATATTTGATACATTGTGTTTAAAAACCCATACTGCATGAAATCTAACATTCTAACGGTCAAAACTTGGGAAAAATGGATGTAAACGTTACCTGAAGTGTGTAGAACTTTTGTACGGTGACGAATTTCAAAAAAAGCAGCCCGAAATGAGAAGATCTGAGATAGAAGGTCTGGATTTCTTTGTATAGTTCAAACTGAAAATAACTTATAAAGGGCCCGGGGGGTATAAAACCACCCGCGTCTTTTCGCGGGTATACCTGCAGAAGCATAAGGTGGGTCCCACTCCCTCTGGTTCAGTCTGATTTGTGGTCTGGTATGTCTCCTAGAAGATGAAAAGACAAATCATGAATAATGGTTTTACGCGATTGAGTAGAAAGAGCCTGAATCACGGAAACATGAAGTCAATCTCTGACAAATGAAAATTTTCATGTAAATCGTTGGTTTCAATCCCAATGAAGCCTCGAGAATGTCAACATTCGGGCCCATTGAAAACTACATTCAATAAAACATTGGGAAAGGTCGGTGATTCATCAAAGTTAGATGCCTCAAATTGTCAAGATTATTCGAAGAATTAAACTTGTCCTTAGCATTAGTATCGGGAATGTCCGGTATTATGAGTCGTTATTGTCATTACAGAAAAACATCATGGAAGCCTGGCGGTGATAACTATTGAAAACTATCTCCATTGGGAAAGATAGAAGATGAAATCTGTTATAAATAAAATCTCTAACTAAATCAAATCAGTTCATTAATGATTGACCGCTGTAAAATACCGTTCGAGTAGGCATCGAGGAGGTTCGGTGATAGTCAAACCCTGCAAACTACCGTTCGAGTAGGCATCAAATCGTTCTAGTAATGATCGACCACTGTAACTACCGTTTGAGTAGGCATCGAGAAGGTTCGGTGATGGTCAACCTTGTAAACTGCTGTTCGAGTAGGCATTGAGAAGATGTTATCATTGTAAGCTCTATCCTCAATAGCAACATCGGCATCAACTGGATAAAAATCCAAATCATTGGTGATAGCCCCAGTGTGGCATCGGGAAGGATCCGATGATGTAAACTGGTGTAAACTATTATCAGGATAGGCATTGGGAATCCCCAATGATGTCACTCGTAAGAAGAGGAATATACCTAGAGAAGGTAAAGTCAGAAAATGTATCTGAAGATGAAGAACGTTGGTGACGACTTCGAAGTTGAATTCAGAAAGATTTAATGGTATCAGCCATAGAAATACCCCAACAGAGATCTTGAAAACATCTCTACAACATTTTGTCTAATCATTCGTAGTAGCACTGATGGATATTTTAAATTGTTGGCTTCAACCCGACGTAGCATCGAGAAGGTTTGATGATGAAAGCCTCTATAAACTACCGTTTGAGTAGCCATCGAAAAGGTTTGGTGATGAAAGCTCTTTAAACTACCGTTCGAGTAGGCATCGAGAAAGTTCGATGAGGAAAACCTAGGTAAACTACCGTTCGAGTAAGCATCAAGAAAGTTCAGTAGCGACCATTATTGACAACTCAATCCCCAGTAGAAATGGCAGTAGCAGTCAGTGATAAAATACCGTTGGAAGTAACTTCGTACAAAAACATTCAGCGTCCATAACATCATATCATGATGCATGTCATGTCATGTCATCATTTAATCTTGTCATGTTTCAAGTGTCTAGTAATCTTTATCATGTTCATTCCATTACATTGCATAAACATAATAAAGATCGGCATTTGTAGACACTCAAAATTTTGCATTCCTGTTACTGACTATACAGGAGGGCAGAATCGTCCTTTATCTTCCAGAGACTTCCCTTGAATTAAAAATCATCAAACCAGAACCCCGATGATAGCACCAGAAAATCATCAAACCAGAATCCAGACGACAAAACTGGGAAATCATCAAACCAGAACCCTAGCGACAGCATCGGGAAATAACTAAACCAGAACCCCCGCGATAGCACCGAGAAATCATCAAATTAGAACTCCGGCGACATCACTGAAAATCATCAAACCAGAACCCCGGCGATATCACAACCCCAGAGACAACCCCGAACATCAAATCAACCATCAGATCCTCGAAGATAACACTAAGGAAACATAGAATCGGCTGCGATCAAACCTCAGAGACAACCCAAAAGGACAGCGTAAAGCCCCGTCAATCTTGGAGACATCCCCTAGAAGGGAAAAACGATCATTTTGATGATTCAACTTCAACAACCACAAAATAATAGCAAATAGGGTTACAAAGAGCCATTGCAGCATTTTTGAATGCATACTACACAAAATAGCTTAACAAACTACCTGTGAAAACCCGAAGACGCCATTTTGGTCACGAACCCATCTTCCTTGATTCGAAGAAGGGCATGCCATATGTCATTGCGTAGCTTTCGAAGAGAGGTTTCTGGAATGGTATGTTACATCTCCATCGAATTCTCGGATTGCAAGTTAAAAGCATTTCAGCAGACTGTACATCGATCGAGATTACACGTACTTCGAGATGATGGGACGTACTTCGAGACGACGGGACTAACTAGGCCCTTCTGCAAGTACACCTGTAGAATCTGCAGGTCTACATGTGGAAGCCCGTGGCTTTATATACAAGCTTCCAATCAGCTTGTTAAAGAAGAAGAAGAGAAAGTAAAGAAAGAAAAGAAAGAAAAGAAAGAAAAGAGAGAAAAAAGAGAGAAAAGAGAGATTTCGTGCCAGAAATCGCCCGAATCTTGCTTTCAAACTTGTAAATGTCACTTGTAAGCTTTCATATACATGTCTATTGCAACATATCAATTTTTCACCTGTGGAAATCGAGTCTAAGGGAGTTTAAAGTTGTTCGATCGCCAATCTCGTGCAGGGCCGTAGGTTTCTTCAAGTTTTCAATTTTGTTTCTTGCTTATATACATATATATGAGTAATATATATGTATATTAGTTAGTTTTACGGTTTAAATATCGATTTTTAGCTTTTCCTTGCGTTAGTGTATATATATATATATATATATAATTTTACTAATTAATAATGCCTGTGAATCTGTGGCCTTTTCTTGCTTTATTATATATTTGAATAATATATATATATATATATATATATATATATAGTTAATCATTGTGATTAAATATCGATTGTAAATGTTCATTTGATGTAAATCTGCAATATTTAAAGTTTGTTGACTAGATTTATATAAATCTAGCCATATCTAGCTTTTAACCTATTCAAAAATTGTAAAACTAGAACCGTTAAACTAGAAGGGCTAAGATTTATTTAAATCTAATTTTCTTTTTAGTTGATAATGGCAATTACAGGGCCCTAGATCTGTGTCTAGAGAAAACGTGAAGCCATGGCTACGTGCATGCAGAGATTTAACTGATGAATCTTTTGTTTTGCGACGTCAAAAAGTTAAATATGTTTGGTTTGTAAGATTCATGGATACAATCAAATTGCATAAAATAGCGGAAGCATGGTAAATCTGAGTTTTAAAATTTTACAAACCATATACCGGATCATCCATTATGCACAATTATTAATTAAACAAAAAGATGGAGATTAGTATTCATACCCTTGAAGATTCCAGCTTCCTCAGGTACGAGTTCAACTCAAAATCCTTTTCATGTACTATTTGAATCCACCGGGTTGATTCCTTTCTTTGATCAACGTTAGCCACCCAAGTGTTTGACCTCTAGAGGTGATCCACCAACAAAGAATAGGAAATTCAAGATGAAGGGTGTTTGGCTAAACCCTAGTTTCATTCTCTCTAGAAAAAGAATGCTCTCCCAACTCTTGAAATTAATTGTCTAACCTTGTTCCATAATAAGACTTTCTTATTTATAGATGTAGGCAACCCTCCTAAATAATTTAGGATTAGGGTTTTATATTAATTAATTAAACTCATTTAATTAATTAGGCATCCCAATCCTATTGGGAATAATTAAACTTTTGTAATTAATTAGCCTCCTAATCTTATTAAGAATATATATGAGAGAGAGAGAGTATCGTATTAATTAATTTCCAAACTCCTTTAAAAATTAAATAATAATAATAATAATAAGACTCCTCTTAATAATTTATATTTAGTATTTCTAAAATATTAAATAATAAATATTAAGGTATTTAATTTATTCTATTATCATAGATTAAATTAAATATACTTCACTTATTATTACGATTATGCTATTAGCTTATTTAATAAATATTCTTCTTTTTATGGTGTGACCTTTTAGGTTCTCCATATTTAACCGGTTGTGAATAAATCAATTAGAACAATTCTAATCTTATTTAAATAAATAAATTAAACTAATAATTCATTTAAATAAATAACATTTATTCTACAATAAGAATAAGCCTCCTTAGCGATCAACGACTTTTCAGATAATATAGATTTTAACATTAATCATAAAAGAACATGTGAGTTAATAGTTACCGTACAATTCAATCCTTCCACCATACAATGTACCAATTAAATATAAGACATGGAATTACTGTCAAGTCTTATTTTATTTAATTATATGCATTTCGATTCCAAAATACTACTCCAAATAATGCAAATTAGAAACTCCTTTCTAATTTAATTCCATCTTGGCCAAGGATTCCTGGGTTGTCATTTATCGAATCACATTGGACATATCTCTTCTTTTACTATAAGTGGTAAATTCTTTATTGATCATTCATTATCTCCATATATAACTTACTACACCCAAGCATACCCTTTGATATACCCTAAGGGTCTTAAGGAATAAGTCAGAGTATAATTCATTATATTTAAGATACTATGATGATCTCAAGTCTGAGGATCACGTGTACTACTATCACATTAGGAATTCCTATTGACAGGCGAGTAAAACTCTAATAAGTATTCCTTAGCGAGTCACGTTCAGTGTACTTATTCTCGAATAAGCACCTACATACTTGCTTTAGTGTCTCCACACAAATGATTATGAGATCAATGATCCTCATCCAATGAGCAAGCAACGTATGTACCAATCTATCCAGATTCACTAATTCCCTTTTTAATAATCCAATGATTGGGAACAATTTTAGTTTTTAAACTATCTAAAAATTTAGATCTCATTAGCATGATCATCATCATGATTCTAAAAGCATTGCTTAAAAATTTGGGTTTATCACATATTATAAAAATAGCACCTTGTAGATAAATAAACACCTTTAATTAAATAATACTTTTATTAATAAATGAATAAGATTGTTTCAAAGTATATTCTTTATCATCAAACATAATTGGCTTGTGTGCATACTACTTTCAGTGTCCCACTTGCACTAAAGCCAATCGACATGGTATATAAAACCCTTTTTATTTAAGTGACGATTATCCTGCCGTTGGATTTGCTTCAGTAAATGGATATGTAATGTTGTTTTTGAGAGTTCACTATCTCTATAGTGACTTCTCCTAGTTCAATGATTGTTTTAATCAAATGAAAGTACCGCAACACATGTTTGGATCCAAGATTAGACTTAGGAACTATTCCTAGTTTTGTAATGAACTTTTCATCTGAAACATCAACTTATAGCTACATATTTACAGTTATATACTTTGTCTTTGTCACTAAACCAACAACTGTTTGTTGTTTGGAACCTTTTCAATTCACTGCACCACCGTTCAAGGTAACGCATCACCCTAAAGTGGATTTGTTATCGTTTTGGTCAGTCCGAAAAATTTGAGTCTTTTAGTCCTCTAGTTTTATTCAGATCCACCATGAATTATGCTCATATCTTTAGTGTTGGTTAAGTACTTTAAGATGTTTTTCACTGTCTCGTAGTGAACTTCTCCAGAATATGACTGATCAACATCAAGTCTCGTATATTTCATTGCATACATGATAGTAACCCATGCGATCTCTCTT
Source organism: Panax stipuleanatus (assembly GCA_020205555.1). NCBI lineage: Eukaryota > Viridiplantae > Streptophyta > Magnoliopsida > Apiales > Araliaceae > Panax > Panax stipuleanatus. Next base: position 80,503,238 of record CM035126.1, read on the forward strand.
TATTGAGGATAATTTTAGAGAGATACACTACATGGCTCATCATCACGAGACATCTTTTGGAGTTTGCAATGCTAAACGCATTTAACATCAAATGAATATATGTTCCTTGGGTTAAGCCGAGCATCCTTTTAAATCTATCTATATAGATTTATATCCCCAATTTAGGATTTCTACCCAAATCATTCATGGAGGAATGTTTAGACAACTTTATCTTTACTGATTATAGCACTGGTATGTCATTCCTTATCAGTAGTATATCAACATATAATACTTAGTAATGCCATAGTGCTCCCACTGACCCTTTAGTACACACTAGGTTCATTCTCGTTTTTGATAAAATCAAACTCTTTTGATTGTCTCATCAAAATTAATGTTCCATCTTTGAGAAGCTTGCTTCAATCCATAAATGGATTGGTGTAGCTCATATACATGATTTACTTCAACCATTGAAACAAATTCATCTGGCTGTATCATACATATCTAATAATATATATTTGAGGAAGGGCGTCTCCACGTCCATTTGCCAGATATAGTAATATTAAGCTACAATCGCAAGTAAAATTCGAATGGTCTTGAGCATTGCTTCAAAGATCCATTTTGGATTTTATGGTCATTTATCATTTCTCTTAATGTCTACAACTCTTAGCCTTATCGTATATAACTTGATCATTATCCTTTATGATGTGTACCTCATCATCATCATCATCATCTATGATGAATCCATACCTCTCAGGTATCTTCGGTACTATTCTAGATTTACGATTCGGTTGTCGTACAATGTCTAACTACAGGTTCCTCCTTTTGACTAATAGTGATTTGTGGTTCTTGAACTCCTTCAAGATCTATTATCCTCCAACTAGCCCTTCAATGATAAACACCTTTATCTTAGAAGGCAGCGTGTTTCGCACCAAACACCTTTTTCTAAGTAGGATTATAGAATATTTACCCTAAACTTACTTTAGGATGTCCCACAAATTTGTATTTGTCAAATCTTGTCCCAAACTTATCTTTTTGAAAATTTTCACCTAAGATGGACAACCCTTTATCTTAACATACTTAAGACTAGAAATCCTCCATGTTCATAACTCTTATGAAGTCTTGGGGATGGATTTTGAGGTCACCTTGTTTTGTAGATATGCAGCCGTTTCCAAGGCATTACCCTAGAAGGATACTGGAATGTCGGTAAAATCTTTATGGACTGCACTATATCCAACAAGGTACGATTTTTCCTTTTAGATACACCAATCAATTATTGTGTATCAGGAAGCGTCCATTGTAAGAAAACCATTTAAGATGATCTTAAAACTTATTGTAAAAGTATTTATTCCTCGATCCAATCGAAGAATTATAATACATTGCCACTTAGTTTTACTTCTAAATTCTTTTAACCTTCCAAATGATTCAGACTTATATTTCACCAAATAAACATATTCAGCTCTTTGAATGGTCATCTCCTTTTTCTTTTACTAGTTTGTTTAATTTAAAATTATTTTTTATGCAAGTCCATTCAGTAAATTGTTACTTGTTTAAAATAATGGGCATGCCTTTAGGTGGCGCTAAATAATAAGTTCCTGCAGTTAATGAACTAACCTTTGCTCCATTCTCACACGCAGGAAGACTTCCCCTTGTTTAGCTTTCTAGTTCTACTTGGTCCTTTCATAAATCTGTATTTATGAGAATCATAGCTGGTATCCCATATCCAAGTAGAAACTTTTCTTACTGAAGGATTTATTTCAATCATTGACAAACCTGTATATTTAACCGAAGCTTCACTAAGCTTCTTCTGGTTAGCCTCTGCAAGACATTTCTCACAGTTTTTATTCTGTGTCCAGGCTTATTGCAGTGGAAGTAAACTCTTTTGCTTTCTGTATCAGTTTTATTTTTATTATCCGTTGTATTTGCCTTTCTATTTGCCTTCTTTGAATCGTTCTTCTTTTCAGAAGATCCTTTGGCCCCTACCAGTAAGACTTGGTCTTTCTTGGTTGGAAAGTCACTCTCAATAGTTTTTCAACATGTTTAAGCAAATCAGCGAGGCTGACCTCTGACTTGTACATCTAAAAATTCACAACAATTGTGAGAAGGAGTCCGGGAGTGAGTGCAAGATCAAATCTTGGCTCAACTCTCCATCCATGAAAAAATCCTAGTTGTCCTATTTGTTCAATCAGATTAATCATCTTAAGGACATGTGTCTTTACTGTAGTACCATCGGTTATTCTGGATCGGAAGAGTTCTTTAGATATCTAATATCTATTAGTCCTACTTTCCTCACCATTCAACTCTTTGAAGTATAGGAATATAGTAGGAGCATCCATAGTTTCATGTTGACGCTGAAGTTCGTTACTCATGGATGCGAGCATGATGTATTGAGCCAACTATACATCATCTTGCTACTTTCTAAAAGTAGCAATCTCTTCCTCAAAGGCATTGTCTACAACCATTGCAGGAATAGGAGTATTAAGGACATAAGATAACTTTTTAGCTTTGAGAACTATTCTCATATTCCTTAACTGATCCGTTTAATTCGGTCCGGTTAAATAGCATCTAATATGCTATGCAGTGATAGTAATTTAGATAATGTAAAATTCTGTAAATAAATTTATAATTAACAACATTATAGCATACATTCTTTTATTAATTATCAAACTAAATTAGGTTTTATTTTAAATTAGTATCTCCCACTATTTTTTTCAAACTGTATTACCTCACAATATATAGTTCGACAAATTTAATTAAAGATTTGCTAGTGAGAATAAGGATCCAATTTCAAATGTATATAGCCTTGTGTGTGCACAACAAACTATATATTAATAAATAGGTAGACAACTCTTTGTCAATTACATAAACATGTAACTCCTTATATTTTGCCTCTTAGATCATAATGGTCAAGTGTGTGCACATCCAAACTAAAATAATCTAAGTCAAGTCTAACCTAGCACTCCATATTCTAGAAAAGAAAAATATTGTCCTTGTGTGTGCACAACAAAACAGCATTGTTCAGTTCTTTTAATAAGCATCAAATGTGATAAAATAACATCTCAAAAAATTAAAATAAGCCTCGTGTGTGCACAACAAACTTATAATGATTAATTAATACTCTATTATTTTTATCATGTTAGAAGGCTACGTTCGATATTCCAAATATCTTTGAACGTTTAAAACTTAATATAAATTTTTGAGGGGTTTGTTATTCTTTGTCTCATCTTGTTTAGCGTGCATGCACACACACACACACACATACACACACACACATATATATATATATATATATATATATAAAATACGCGTCATAGTAATTAACATGCAAAGCATGGTTTATAATATATAATATATATAATAAGCATGCACATATAGAATACTATATTCTACCCTTATTGATTATGGACTTTTATTCTAGTTTGGTTCACTAGAGCCACCAAGTGAACCAAAAGAACAAACCCAGGGGGTGCAAGAATTAAATTTAAATATAACTATTACATTTAAATACTGGGATCCATTACAAATAGGTCTTCACGCGCTCTTTGGTCTCTAATTCTTCAAAATTTATTTATAACTATTCATATTACAAAAACTATTTACTATAAATAGAAACCTTGATCAGTAGTCAATGGAAAGTATATAGGAGGGAGATATAATTTACATTAAGAAAAATCAGAGAAGACGAGGTACGCATATCCCGTTTATAAAACCCATACATTCAAGCATCCAACTAAAATAAAATCCAATCACATTGGTCAATAGTCCATAATCAAGCCAATTTATTATCATACGAATCAACATATGCATCAATAAATAAAACATTCATCTCATGAATAATAAACATTCAATATATACACTGATATCGATTTAATGGGCAATTTTAGTTAGCATAAAATTCAATTTTGAATTAAAATAAACTCTTTTATTTTAATCTAAATTTAAATTAAAATAAACCTTTTTTATTTTAATTTATCCATTTTTGAATAAAAATAAGCTCTTTTATTTTTTAATCAAATTATTTAATCCAAATAAACTTTTTTATTTTAATTAGTATGGAATCCAATTCCAAGTCAAAATAAACTCCTTTATTTTAACTTTTAAAAACGTTTTTGGGAGGAACAAAATATGTGAAATCCAATTCCTTATCAAAATAAACTCCTTTATTTTGATGAAATCCTATTTCATATCTAAATAAACTCCTTTATTTAAGGAAACATGGAATCCATTTCCTAATCACAAATAAACTCCTTTATTTTAGGAAGCAAGGAATTCAATTTCATCTCCAATTAGTTATCACGGAATCCAATTCCAACTCTAATTAGTTAGCATGAAATTAAATTATAATTAAAATAAATAATTTTATTTTAATCCAATTCCAAATAAAAATAAACTACTTTATTTAAATTTAGAATTACTAGAAAAACAACATTTGATCAAAAACCTTTTAAAAGAAATAATCAAACAAGCCTTCAAGTCAAACTTCAAAACCAGAATTGTATAGTTTACATATTAAACATGTTGATTCTTAATCAAAATTAATTCTGGTGCAATGGTAAGGCTTGTAGAAAGTGACCAAGAGGTTAAGGGTTCAAAACCATCTAACTACAAATTAATATTTCTCTCTTTAAAGAAGATGATATCAGTGCCACGTCTGTAGTTAGTGCCACATCAGCAGTTGACCAGTTATGCCACGTCAGCATTCAGTGCCACATCAGTAGTTGACCAGTCAACAAGCAACATTTGACTGTGGACTTTGACTCTTTTTTTAAAATAAAAAAAGCTGTTGTTTAAAAAAAATTAGCATAAAAAAATTAATTTTACACAAATAGTTATGCTCAATTAAATTGTTCTAAACACATATCCCTATGTATATGAATAAAAAACAACTAATAATTCGCATAAAGTTTGGCTCTGATGCCACTATTAGGTTTTAAGATTCATGGATACAATCAAATTGCATAAAATAGCGGAAGTGTGGTAAATCAGAGTTATAAAATTTTACAAACCATATACCTGGATCATCTTTTTATGCACAATTATTAATTACACAAAAAGATGGAGATTAGTATTCATATCCATGAAGATTCCAGCTTCCTCAGGTACGAGTTCAACTCCAAATCCTTTTCACGTTCTATTTGCATCCATCGGGTTGATTCCTTTCTTTGATCAACGTTAGCCACCTAAGTGTTTGGCCTCTAGAGGTGATCCACGAAGAAAGAATAGGAATTCAAGAAGAAGGGTGTTTGTCTAAACCTTAGTTTCATTCTCTCTAGAAAAAGAGTGCTCTCCTAACTCTTGGAATTAATTGTCTAACCTTGTTCCATAATAAGACTTTTCTATTTATAGATGTAGGCAACCCTCCCAAACAATTTAGGATTAGGGTTTTATATTAATTAATTAAACTCCTTTAATTAATTAGGCTTCACAATTCTATAGGAAATAATTAAACTCTTTTAATTAATTAGTCTCCTAATCTTATTAGGAATATATATATATATATATATATGAGAGAGAGAGTATCTTATTATTTAATTCCTAAACTCTTTTAAGAATTAAATAATAATAATAATAATAGTAATAGTAATAGTAATAATATGACTCCTCTTATTAATTTATATTTAATATTTTCAAAATATTAAATAATAAATATTAAGCTATTTAATTTATTCTATCACCATAGATTAAATTAAATATACTTCACTTATTATTACGATTATGCCATTAACTTCTTTAATAAATATTCTTCCTTTTATGGTGTGACCCTTTAGGTTCTCCATATTAAACCGGTTGTGAATAAATTAATTAGAAAAATTCTAATCTTATTTAAATAAATAAATTAAACTGATAATTCATTTAAATAAATAACATTTAGTCTACAATAAGGGTAAGCCCCCTTAGCGATCAACGACTTTTCAGATAATATAGATTTTAACATTAATCATAAAAGAAACTGTGATTTAATAGTTACCGTACAATTCAATCATTCCACCATACAATATCTCAATTAAATAGAAGACATGGAATTACTATCAAGTCTTATTTTATTTAATTATATGTATTTCGATTCCAAAAGGCACAACTCCAAATAATCCAAATTAAAAACTTCTTTCTAATTTAATTCCACCTTGGCCAGGGATTCCTGAGTTGTCATTTATCTAATCACATATGACATATCTCTTCTTTTACTAGAAGCGGTAGATTTTTTATTGACCATTCATTATCTCTATATATAACTTATTACATCCAAGCAAACCCTTTGATATACCCTAAGGGTCTTAAGGAATAAGCCAAAGTATAATTCATTATACACAAGATACTATGATGATCTCAAGTCTGAGGATCACTTGTACTACTATCACATTAGGAATTCCTATTGACAAGCGAGTAAAACTCCATTAGGTATTCCTTAGCTAGTCACATTTAGTGTACTTATTCTCCAATAAGCACCTACATACTTGCTTTAGTGTCTCCACACAAATGATCATGAGATCAATCATCCTCATCCAATGAGTAAGCAACGTATGTACCAATCTATCCGGATTCACTAATCCCTTTTTTAGTAATCCAACGGTTGGGAACAATTTTAGTTTTTAAGCTATCTAAGAATTTAGATCTCATTAGCATGATCATCATCATCATCATCATGATTCTAATATGAGTTTATCACATATTATAAAAACAGCATCATGTAGATAAATAAATGCTTTTAATTAAATAATACTTTTATTAATAAATGAATAAGATTGTTTTAAAGTATATGCTTTATCATCAAACATGATTGGCTTGTATGCATACTACTTTCAAAATATGCATTTTATTTTAAGTTATACATTGTCCAAGCTTTTAAATAATATTTTGTGAGCTTAGGAATCATGAGATCTACGGTTGAATCCATCAACCTAGATCCGGTTCCCAAAATGGACATGTTCGAGTTGTATAGTTAGCTTGCAACCCTTTTTAAATATAAATAAAGAGGACCTTAAAACGATTATCTGTATTTAAGGTCTCAATATGGTACAATCATTGATTGTGGTGTTTGGGTCACTTCGATGACTTTTATGTTCATAAGAGGTCCGACACACACACACACACACACACACACACATATATATATATATATATATATATGTAAATATATTATTTTTGTCGAGGATGTTTCACATCCCGAGAATAAAATCAAAACGAGCTGAATATGGAATAAAATAAAAGTATCAAAGGGCTTTAATTTCTATGCGAGTGAAAGGGTTTGAAAACCACTTTTTAAAACATCACTTTCATATGTTGTCTAAGAATGGATTTTTTTTAAAAATCAAACCCTTCGTATATAGGTCGAACGAAGCACATCACTACTTTTAAATAAAGCACTTGGGCCTAATTAACTGCAATACACACAAATTAGGGAATAAAAAGCGCGATAACCGTTTTTCACGGAAGTCAGGGGGTGCCTAACACCTTCCCCCCGCTTAATCAAGCCCCCGAACTCTACGAAATCTCGGTTTCCAAGACCAATTAAACAGAGTCCAGTAATTGGGCCATCTTGCAAAACTTTTCAAAACTCGGTTGAGTTGGTACAACCATTTCACTCATACCAACTGGCGGCTCTGTCTAATTCAGACTAATAAAATCAATCTTTTCAAATCGTCGACATTATATGTCGGTCTTTCCCTTGAAAATTCACCCTTCATATCAAATAAATCAACAAATAAAAAATATAAAGGGTAAGAAACATATAGGAAAAGGGATAAATTTTTTCGGCGTCGACACTGACTATAGAGCTAAATGTAAAGGTGATTGTAAAGCTCATTTACGAGCCATGGAAATAAATTTAAGGCCAAACAAGAAGAAGCTGATAACAGAAGGATATACTCTGAGAATATATGAGTATATTTCTCACCAGAAGGAATCTCCATAAAGTCTCTAAAAAGGATAAATTTCATAAGAACTCTGTCTGGTCATAAAACTCAAGACGGTTCATAGAATAATCAGGATTTCCTAGAGCAACAACTGACACTATAAAGCATCAAAAGATGGCTAGATCAAGAAGATGTCTCAAGAGTTGTAGAGGTGCTAAAGTGTTCAGAGAACGAACAAGAGTCTGAAAGTCTGCCCAAGCATTATGAAGTGATCACTCAAAGGGCAGACAGAAGAACTAGCAGAGAATTATATAGTAGGACAAAAGTTAAAGTCATAATGGTAGTGCAAGCTCAAGTCTATGATCACACAGAATCTACTATCAACATAAAAAGAAAAGATAGTTGAGTAGAACGTAGAGCTAAACTCTACAATTCTTAAGACAATAGATCGTAGAGCCAAGTCAGGTCTAACACGAGGACATACAATGGGACGTTGCAAGTAGAAGATCCCAAGGTGTCAAATAACATATCCTTGGTAGAAATCAAAGGTGTGTCCACTAGCTAGTTTAACAAAAGCGATCTGTCAAGGAAGTATGTCAATGAAATTAGTATGCACACAAGTCAATCATGTATAGTGATAAAGCTATACTTTGTAACAATCTTATTCATTTACTAATAAAAGAATTATTTACTTAAAGGCATTCATATTATCTACATAATGTTGTTCTATTTAAATGTGATAAACCCATCGTTTTAAGCAATACTTTTAGAATCATGATGATGATCATGCTAATGATATCTAAATTTTTAGATAGCTTAAAACTAAAATAGTTCCCAATCGATGGATTACTAAATAGGTGATTAGTGAATTCGGATAGATTAGTGCATACGTTGCTTGCTCTTTGGAAGAGAGTGATCGATCTCATAATCATTTATGTGAAGGCACAAAAGCAAGTATGTAGGTGCTTATTGGAGAATAAGTACACTTAACATGGCTCGCTAAGGAATACCTAATAAAGTTTTACTCGCCTATCAATAAAAATTCCTTTGGTGATAGTAGTACAAGTAATCCTTAGACTTGAGATCATCATAGTATCTTATGTATGATGAGTTATACTTTGATATGTCCCTTAAGACCCTAAGAGTGCATCAAAGGGTATGCTTGGGTATAATTAATTATATATGAAGATAATGAATGATCAATAAAGCATCTACCACTTCTACCAAAAGAAGTGAATGTTCTATGTAATTCGATAAATGACAACTCAGTAGTCCTTGGCCAAGGAAGAATGAAATTAGAAAGTAGTTTCTAATTTTCTTTATCAGAGTTTGTGCGTTTAGGATCGGAATACATATAATTAAATAAAATAAGTCTTGATAGTAAATACATGTCTTATATTTATTTGGGATATTTTATGGTAGAATAAATGAATTGTATGGTAACTATTACTCAAAGGTTCTTTTATGATTAATGTTGAAATCTATATAATTTGGAAAGTCGTTAATTGCTAAGGGGGCTTACCCTTATTGTTGAATAAATATTACTTATTTAAATGAATTATTAGTTTAATTTATTTATTTAAATAAGATTAAAATTGTGCTAATTGATTTATTCACAACTGGTTTAATATAGAGAACCTAAAAGGTCACATCATAAAAGAAATAATATTTATTTAAGAAGCAAATAGCATAATCATAATAATAAATTAAGTATATTTAATTTAATCTATGGAGATAGAATAAATTAAATAACTTAATATTTAATATTTAATATTTTGGAAATATTAAATATAAATTAATAAGAGGAGTCTTATTATTATTATTATTATTATTATTATTATTATTATTATTATTATTATTATTATTATTATTATTATTATTATTATTATTATTATTATTTTTATTTTTATTTTTATTTAATTCCTAAAGGAGTTTAAGAATTAATTAATAAGATACTCTCTCTCGCTCTCTCTCTCACACACACACATATATATATTCCTAATAAAATTAAGGGGCTATTTATTTAAAAGAGTTTAATTATTGTTAATTGGATTGGGAAGCCTAATTAATTGAAAGTGTTTAATTAATTAATATAAAATCCTAATCCTGAATAGTATAGGAGGTTTGCCTACATCTATTGTGACGCCCCCAAATTCCAGGACCGCCACTTGGTCTCTCGAATTCGGTTCATCACGTGCTCATGGTAATACATCGCAATAATGATAACTAAATATCACACAACCACAGCGGAAAATCTATTCTAGAATAATTTACAATGATTTATTATAATTATTCCCCCAAGTCTCGCAACCTACAGTACTTAATAGATTACATAGCAATATCAATTAACGACTTGTTATATAATCTAACTTAAGCTTAAACATAAACAAATCCAGTCTTACTACATCATCCTCACACAATATTAATATATTTGAAACATAACAGACATAAGCTAGTTGGTAGCCTTGCCCTTGCCCTTATCAATGCCCGAAGGTTCGCCATGCTCTGCCTTAACTGAAATATTTTAGGGAAAGCAAGAATGAGCACAAATTGCCCAGCAAGTAATATACAATAAGGGTGAATAATAAGATTCTCAATTCTCGAAAGGGTATAGCAAGATTTGATAGCTCAAGAATAACAAGAATATCAACAGTTCTCAATAACAGTCGCTAAGGACAGGATATGATTCAATAATAAGTCAATTCAAGATTTCAAATAACTGAATACTGAGCAGTCACTAAGGACTATGAACTTCTACTAGAATTGACAGTAATAAACTGAAAATCCAAAAAAAAATAGGTACAACAGGTGATCAGCCTAAAGTACCCTCGTTATGCATAACAATCAATCATACTCAAGCGTGCACGTCGGTTCTCCGACAATTTATATATTCCCTTCAAAGAAGGTTGTTCTTCTCAGTCAAATACAAGATCCTGCACCAATCAATTAGTTTGGGTCGCTCTTCAATAATATAAGTCTAGCCGAATCAAATGGCATAGACACTTTCACAATATTCAAGAACAATACTAAGTTCAACATGAATAATAGCTTTAATGAAATAAGAGTTCAAGTATGCTAATTCAATTCAACCGATTAAATAGGAAATTAGTTCGCAATACACAAGATAGGATACTTGCATAGTAAAAGAGTATAAGTTAGGAAACTTTCACAATCATAGCTTTCCTTGCATAAAGTAAATGCGTCGGTTAGGATAGTTGCACTTTAAAAGAGTGTAAGTAAGAGAACTTGCCTTTAGCGTAGTTTATCCACGAAAAGCAATCAACACTTTCGAATTCCTATCGTAATACAGTTACGTATAGATATGATATTCATTAGTCATATAATTTAACTTCACATTTTCTCTTTGAATATACGATCAACACATAAGGTAAGTTTTACCTAGCTACACAGTTATATAGAATATAATTTCTATCCTTAACGTTCCTTCTTTAGAGTTTAAACGCATTCTCATATTATATAAGATCTCAACAATTAGCAAACATGCTTGCATATTATTAATATCATATAAGACCACAATCAATACTAAATATATTTCATTTTAGCAAGTTACGGCATCTCCTTAAGTTAACTGTCAAAATCGGGTTCAAGTAACATCATATAATATCACGTAGCATGTATTCATATTTAAAGGATACTTTACATGCTTGTATAACTTTTCCAAATCCAATCGTACATGGTATAGGTTCTTAAGTTAATACTTAAAGCCATTCAAGGACACGAACTCATATGGTCTAACATGGTCGTTTTTAAACACATAAGATATTCATATAACTTGTATTAGTCATGCTCATGAGTACTCGTATTGCATATATGTAGCTAGCATTGTTATTATCTTGAAAACATGCTTTGTTTATGCTAAACTTTAATCACGGCAACCAATCATGGTATATATATATGCATGACACATGAATGAGTCTAAGAGTACTATCACATGTGTCCATAAATATCAGAATTTAAATCTCCACGTATCGTGTTAATGCTCATGTGCAAGGCTTGTATTTCTATTAGTGAATCTTACTAATAGAGCCTAACATGTTCATGCTTCCTTACGAACTATATAAACACAAGTTAAGGCTTCATTCATATATTTCAAAGTTATCTAAACATGCTCATAACATCAAAATGACTATATAGCATTTACATGATCATATCCACCTTCAAACTTATATTTTTGTTACGAATGAGCACTAGTTAGGTTCACATGTTCATATTTTATTACGGAACCAATATAGATAAGCTAACATGCACTTCATGTGTCTCTAGGTGGTACTAACGTGCTTGCAAGGTCAGTATGTAAACATGCTTTATAATGTTAACGTTAGTTTATGAAACTTTAAGTTTGTTTTCAAACTATATGTCGTTTTGTTAACCTTGCAAGCTAATATACTAAAACATGCTTACATTGCCTCATTAGGTTTATATATGTGTATTAATCATGCTTCCATGCTTGTTTAAAAAAAAATCAACCAATTAGTACATAACAGTTTTGTTGCAGAATGCAGAAAATTGCACACAGAGGCCGGCGCTGCGGCGCGGCAACAGCAGCATACTCTGGGGCTGCGGCGCAGGTGGGGCTGCGGCGCGGGCTGCGGCGCTGCGGCGCGGGCTGCGGCGCTGGCTGCGGTGCTGCGGCGTGGGGACAGTTCCTGCAGTTCAGACTGCAGCGAAACCGACTCAAAACCTCCCATTTTATCGATCTCGACATACCCATATGCTATTAGACTAACCTTTTTACCTTACTAACACATATATATTGTTATATAACAGCCAATCGCCCAAACGATTCCCAATTTGATGAACTCCAACTTATTTCACGAATTCGATGCTTTACAGAAATTACAGAGCAACAATGGAAATGAAAGTCAAGAAAGCTATATAGTGGTTCCATCACGTATGTATGTCCATATAACAACAATATAAGGGTTCTACAAACCAATCATGAACCAATTTGGCATAATCAAAAATTTGAAGGAAACTTCGAAAACAGAAAACGAAAATGAAGAACAAAGGAAGAGGGATTATACCTCTGCTAGGATTCCAATATAGTTTGCTGCTAATCCAACTACTCCTACTGATATATGTATATTGCTTTCACTCACCACTTATGCAAACTCTCAGCAAATTGAAAACGAAGAAACATGGCTGCTATTTATAGAAAAATCCTTACACAGACAATGCAATTGTCCATTAAATTGAACCACTAGATTGAAGCTTTGTATATCAGCTAAGGAAGAGTTGGTAGAGTGGTTGAAGAACACTGTTGTGCCCACTCCCCGTATCATGATTTGCTAGAATGCTGAGTTTGAGAAGGTAGGAGTAGGCTAGCTTCATGAGTGTTTTACGTGTACAAGGTTTGTGTCTTATTAATATGGGACAAGGCATAAAAATCTCAGCATTTCCAATTTGTAAACAAACTAGTGTTAATACTTAGGTTATATACACACACATATTTATTGTCACACAAGTTATTAATCAAGTAGCTCACATGGTTTAATAAGCCTTACCATATAATAGTGTCATATTACACTTCACATAATACATAGTCAGCTAATATATGCTACACATTTAATTCGCATGCTTGCACATATAATTTCTCATCTTATAAATTGAATATTAATTAATAATATACACATATCCTACATCAATCAATATAATTGTTAACCTCCATAACAATTTAATTAACCCTTGTATGATTAATTATCACTTTGATATAAATCTTATTATATTTATAAACATGTTGCTCATTATTATTATGTTTCTTGCAATAATAATAATCACATATTATTAATCAATCCTCATTAGTATTTTATAACAGTTAATTAATATTCTTCGATTAACAATTAATATAGATTAATTGTTCGCTTAAATTAATATAATCATTCTTATATTACGTCACTGTGCCACACAAGGCAATCAACGAGTTTATCACAAACTCCACCAATTTCTCAATTATTATAATTATTCAATTATATATAATTGAATTAATTCATCTCATAACACAAAATCATTTATATTCAAATAAATTCTCATTTCCATTAATATATTTATTTAATAATATATGGAAATTCTCGGGTATTACATCCTCCCCCCCTTATAAAAATTCCGTCCCGGAATTGCTACAAGGTTACACAAATAGATGGGGATAGTCCCTCATCATCCTATCTTCTAACTCCCACGTTGCCTCCTCGACATCGTGGTTATGCCAAAGTATTTTTACAGATGAAATAACTTTATTTCTCAAAGTTTGTTCTTTCCTATCTAATATCTGGACAGGAATTTCTTCGTACGCCAAGTTCTTCTCCACTTGAATGGGCTCGTAAGAAATCATGTGCTTGTAGTCGGCCTTGTACGGTCGCAACACGGAAATGTGGAACACGTTGTGGATATGCTCCAACTCGGGTGGTAACGCAACTTTGTATGCCACTTCGCCCAATCGCTTCAGTATCTCGAACGGTCCTATGAATCTTGGACTCAATTTTCCTTTCTTGCCGAAACGGATTTTTCCCTTCCATGGAGATACCTTCAAGAATACGAAACTGCCGACTTTGAAGTCTCGGTCCTGCCGATGCAAATCTGCGTATTTCTTCTGGCGATCTTGAGCTGCTACAAGTCTGGCTCTTATCACTGTCACCACGTCTGCGGTTTGTTGAACTAACTCTGGTCCGAGTATTCGTCGTTCTCCGACTTCGCCCCAACATAACGGCGTTCTGCACTTTCTCCCGTAAAGAGCATCGTACGGTGGCATGCCGATACTTGCATGGTAGCTATTATTATATGCGAATTCTACTAAGGGTAGGTGGTCGTCCCAATTTCCCTTAAAATCCATCACGCAAGTCCTAAGCATGTCTTCTAGCGTTTGTATTGTTCGCTCACTTTGTCCGTCTGTTTGAGGATGATAAGCTGTACTCAACCTCAACTGCGTTCCCATTCTTTTTTGCAAACTCTTCCAAAAATTGGACGTGAAGCGCGGATCTCGATCAGAGACAATTGACACCGGCACTTCATGTCGTGAAACAATTTCTTTTACATATATGCTTGCTAATTGGTTCAAACTGTAGCGGATCTTGATTGGTAGAAAGTGTGCGGTCTTCGTTAGTCGATCCACGATAACCCAAATAGCATCATAACCTTTCTGTGTAACTGGAAGTCCTACCACGAAATCCATGGTAATATGCTCCCATTTCCACTCTGGTATTTCTAACGGTTGTAGTAAACCACTCGGCCGCTGATGCTCTGCTTTAACGCGTTGGCAAGTCAAGCATCTACTGACGCACTCTGCGACTTCCCGTTTCAAATTGGGCCACCAAAAATGTTGCCTTAGATCTTGGTACATCTTTGTGCCTCCCGGATGAACGGAATATGTCGTATTGTGTGCCTCGTGCAAAATCTCTTCCCTCAACTCAGTTACCGCTGGTACCCACACTCTCCCTTCAAATCTCAAAATACCGTCTTTATCCATTCGAAATTTTTCTTCCTCATTTTCTGTGATCCTCTTTCGGATTTTCTCACACTCTTCATCCTTTTCCTGAGCTTCCTTTACTCTATCCAACAACGTCGGACAAGCTTCCATTACAATTAACTTCTCACCAGACTTTTCTGGTCCTTTCACTTCTATCTCCAATTTCTCCATCTTTCTTATCAACTCTTCCTGAGTCGTCAAATTAAACAACTTCTCCCTTCCTTTCCTGCTCAGAGCGTCGGTAACCACATTTGCCTTTCCCGGGTGATAAAGAATATCGCAGTCATAGTCTTTGATTAATTCTAACCACCTTCTCTGCCGCATGTTTAACTCCTTCTGTGTGAAGATATATTTCAGACTTTTGTGGTCCGTGTAAATCTCACCTTTTTCTCCGTATAGATAATGTCTCCATATCTTTAACGCAAAAACTACTGCCGCTAACTCTAAGTCGTGAGTAGGGTATCGTTTTTCGTAATCCTTCAATTGTCGTGACGCATATGCAATAACCTTGCCATGTTGCATAAGCACACAGCCAAGCCCCTTGTGCGATGCATCACTATACACCACAAAATTTCCCGCATCATCTGGTAATGATAACACAGGTGCTTCGCTCAATCTCCTTTTCAGTTCTTGAAAACTTTCTTCGCATTTGTCGGTCCATACAAATTTCACCGTCTTTCTAGTCAAATTGGTCAACGGGGTTGCTATCTTAGAAAAATCTTGGATAAATCTCCGATAGTACCCAGCTAACCCTAAAAAGCTTCTCACCTCCGTCGGTGTTTTTGGTTGTTCCCAATTACTTACAGCATCAACCTTCGCAGGGTCTACAGCAATTCCATTCTTATCCACCATGTGACCTAAGAATTGAACCTTCTCCATCCAAAATTCGCACTTTGAAAATTTTGCATACATCTTCTCCTTCCTTAGTGCTTCCAAAACAATCTTCAGATGTTCGGCGTGTTCTTCCTCTGTCTTTGAGTAGATCAAAATGTCGTCGATAAAAACCACTACAAATTTATCCAAGTATGGCTTGAAAACTCGGTTCATCAAGTCCATAAATGCTGCCGGAGCATTAGTCAATCCGAATGACATTACCAAAAACTCGTAGTGTCCATAACGGGTTCGAAACGCAGTCTTTGGTATGTCCTCATCCCTCACTTTCAGTTGATGATATCCTATTCGTAGGTCGATCTTTGAGAAACATTTTGCTCCCTTCAGTTGATCAAATAAGTAGTCTATCCTCGGTAGCGGATACCGGTTCTTGATCGTTACTCTGTTCAATTCTCGATAATCGATACAGAGCCTCATCGATCCGTCCTTCTTCTTAACGAATAGTACTGGTGCTCCCCAAGGAGAAACACTCGGTCGAATGTAACCCTTATCCAACAATTCTTATAATTGTATCATCAATTCCTTGATTTCTACTGGCGCCATACGATATGGAGCTTTCGAAATCGGTGCCGTTCCCGGTGCTAAGTCTATTACGAATTCGATTTCTCTGTCTGGCGGAAGACCAGGCAGATCGTCCGGAAACACATCTTGGAATTCATTAACTACGTATATATCCTTAGTTTCTACTCCCTTTTTCCGAGTATCAACGATGTAAGCTAAATATCCTACGCATCCTTTCCTTAACAATTTCTTGGCCTGCATCATCGTAACGCAACACGATTTCTTAAGCGATGAGCTACCATAAAACACTACCTTAGACTTACTCAGAGTCTGAAGGTTCACACATTTGTTCTGACAGTCAATTATCGCAGCATGGTTATACAACCAATCCATTCCCAGTATTACGTCAAATTCTCCCAGTCTAATAGGAATCAAGTCTACGCTCAGTTCATGTTTACTAATACTTGCGCGACAATTTTGATAAACGTATTCTACAGGGATCACTTCCTTATTAGCAACTTCTATGATCAAAGGATTTTCTAAAAGTTCTCGGGGTGTACTAAGTCTACTAGCAAATTCTTCAGATACAAAAGAACAGGTGGCACCCGAATCAAATAATACATAAGCATTTATATCATTGATTGGGATTATACCTGACACCACATCCTTCGTAGTCACTGCGTCTTGGACGGTCATGTTAAAGGTTCTGGCGGTTGGGCGGTTGGATTGTGCCGGTCCACCGATCATCAGCTTGTTGCCTCCTTGCTGATTACTACCCCCGCCACTTCCCTTCTTTGGGCAGTCCTTAATTCGGTGCTCCGTCGAGCCACACGCAAAGCATCCTTGTATCTTTTTCGGTTTCAAATAGTTGGGCGAGATGTGCCCTTCCTGTCCGCAGTTGTAGCAAGTGCCACGTCCCTTCCAGCACTCGCCCTGGTGATTCTTCCCACACTTCGGGCATCCTTCAGCCCTCTTCTTGAAACCTCCATGAAAATTCCCTGATTGATTATTATTGTTGTTTTTGTTGTTGTTGTTGTTCTCCCACTTTCTCTTTCCCAAGTTGCTTCCTCCGCTACTGCTTCCTCCCGTACGATTCTCTGCTCCAGTATTCTTTCCTTTCTTTTCTTTGTTATACAGACTTAAGGCCTCACTGCCGCCTTCCGCAATGATTGCCTTCTCCAGTAATGTTGCAAAGGAATCAATTTGAAGAACTGATACCTTATTGAACAGCCATGGCTTCAACCCTTGTTCAAAGCGTCTAGCCTTCCTCTCTTCATCACCAACTTGGTGCTCCGCAAATCGCGCTAGTTCGTTAAACCTAGCCGCGTATTGCGCCACCGTCATCTCACCTTGTTTTAACTCTAGGAATTTCACCTCCATCCTATTCTTCATACTCTTCGGAAAGTAATTCTCGAAGAACAGTGTCTTAAACTTATCCCAAGCTATTATCCCTTCTCTAGCTCTTTGTTGATTAGCCTCCCACCAGTAGTTCGCTTCTCCCCTCATCATGTACG
Organism: Panax stipuleanatus; assembly: GCA_020205555.1. Classification (NCBI taxonomy): domain Eukaryota; kingdom Viridiplantae; phylum Streptophyta; class Magnoliopsida; order Apiales; family Araliaceae; genus Panax; species Panax stipuleanatus. Next base: position 80,521,453 of record CM035126.1, read on the forward strand.
TGGCAAACACCGTCTTCTGATCTTCGCCTACGCTAGCTATAGTGAAAGCTTTTTAGATCTCTTTGATCCACGTTTGTGCGACGATTGGGTCGGTAGTTCCCTCGAACTCCGGGGGTCCTACACTCTTAAAGTCTTTAAAGGTTGTTACTGGCACAGTTTGAGGGTTCGGGCGAACGGGTTCATTGTTCCTTCCCCTTAAGGCTTCTCCTAACAAGTCTACCAGTTTCTGGATTGGGTCTAGTTGTTCTCTCTCATTGTTAACGGATTCTTCGGGTGCAGTCAATCTACGTCTGGGCGGCATTATCTGCATCACAATTTTTCATTTTTATTATTATTCAAGTATATCACTTAAGTATTTCTTTTAATACTAAAAGAATAAATTTATAACACGTTTCTAAAATCAACTCCATTTATATTCATATGCCATTTCATTTCATTACATGATTTTCCTAGCATACTGCTATAAATGTTATCACATATATCCCCTAATATCACAAAAGACGGGGAATATACCAACCTACTACCATACTACCCCTCTAACAAAAGCTAACTCGGGGTTTACATCATCATCCCACATCTTACACAAAAGATCGGGATTACAACATAGTATATACAATACATAAAGACACAACTAGTACTACCACTAGACTGACTAAGGAAATCTCATCCAATCATCCCGCGCTCCACTGCGCTTTTGTACTCCAACTGTGCTATATACGCAACCAGCTCTCGGCTCAAGGTATGTAGAGTCTGTCCCTGTTCTGCCGGGTAGTGGTACACACCATCAATCACCCTTTCAAAAGCTGAACAGAACACATACCCCATCTTGTTCATCTTTCTCTTCTTGCACCTGACCTCGTCCTCAAGGTCGTCAGCTCTCTCATTGGACGTTTCCCACTTCTCCTCGAAGTGTAACCTATCCATCACCTCCAACTCTAGCTGAGTACGGAGTGCCTCTTTCTCAGTTTTCTCACTCAGCTCCCTCTGCTCAACCTCTTCTAGCTTCTCTGCCAAATCTACATTCCTAGCCACTGACCTGTAAAATAGAGTCCCCATCTGGATCCCTGCCTCCCTACGGTAGGCAATCTCCACCTCTAACTCTTGCATAGCCAGCTTCCTCTGGTGGTCCTCGTCCCTCAGCTTCTGGAACTCAGACTCTCTCTCGTGGGCCTCTGCCTCCAGCTCCTGGACTCTGCAGTCTAACTCTAGAATACGCTCCTCGTACTCGCCTAACATCTGTTCCTCTATAGTAGCCTCATCAGAGTCCTCTACTGGCTCATCCTCCATCGGCTCCTCCTCTGGATCAGTCTCTATCTCAATCTCGATCTCATCCTCGTCATCAAACTCGGATGGTGCAACTGCCTGCACTGGCACAGCCTCTAGAGGTGCCTCGTATACTACATGTATATCTCTGGGCTCCTCCTCTGCTACTCTACTAGTTACACCTGTGTCTGTCATCCTACAATCACAAACACAAGGCAAACAGCAACTCCATTAGAATGTTAAATAAAACATAAGTTCATTGTATAGAATGAAGTTACATTTCATAACAGACTAAGTCTCTCAAGGAAAACTCTACATGAGTTTTATCTCCTTCCTAACTTCTAAGTTCACCTAAGCTATAGTCCAAGGACACTCGTTCCTAAGGTTTATAACTACAGCTTTGATACCAACCTGTGACGCCCCCAAATTCCAGGACCGCCACTTGGTCTCTCGAATTCGGTTCATCACGTGCTCATGGTAATACATCGCAATAATGATAACTAAATATCACACAACCACAGCGGAAAATCTATTCTAGAATAATTTACAATGATTTATTATAATTATTCCCCCAAGTCTCGCAACCTACAGTACTTAATAGATTACATAGCAATATCAATTAACGACTTGTTATATAATCTAACATAAGCTTAAACATAAACAAATCCAGTCTTACTACATCATCTTCACACAATATTAATATATTTGAAACATAACAGACATAAGCTAGTTGGTAGCCTTGCCCTTGCCCTTATCAATGCCCGAAGGTTCGCCATGCTCTGCCTTAACTGAAATGTTTTAGGGAAAGCAAGAATGAGCACAAATTGCCCAGCAAGTAATATACAATAAGGGTGAATAATAAGATTCTCAATTCTCGAAAGGGTATAGCAAGATTTGATAGCTCAAGAATAACAAGAATATCAACAGTTCTCAATAACAGTCGCTAAGGACAGGATATGATTCAATAATAAGTCAATTCAAGATTTCAAATAACTGAATACTGAGCAGTCACTAAGGACTATGAACTTCTACTAGAATTGACAGTAATAAACTGAAAATCCAAAAAAAAATAGGTACAACAGGTGATCAGCCTAAAGTACCCTCGTTATGCATAACAATCAATCATACTCAAGCGTGCACGTCGGTTCTCCGACAATTTATATATTCCCTTCAAAGAAGGTTGTTCTTCTCAGTCAAATACAAGATCCCGCACCAATCAATTAGTTTGGGTCTCTTTTCAATAATATAAGTCTAGCCGAATCAAATGGCATAGACACTTTCACAATATTCAAGAACAATACTAAGTTCAACATGAATAATAGCTTTAATGAAATAAGAGTTCAAGTATGCTAATTCAATTCAACCGATTAAATATGAAATTAGTTCGCAATACACAAGATAGGATACTTGCATAGTAAAAGAGTATAAGTTAGGAAACTTTCACAATCATAGCTTTCCTTGCATAAAGTAAATGCGTCGGTTAGGATACTTGCACTTTAAAAGAGTGTAAGTAAGAGAACTTGCCTTTAGCGTAGTTTATCCACGAAAAGCAATCAACACTTTCGAATTCCTATCGTAATACAGTTACGTATAGATATGATATTCATTAGTCATATAATTTAACTTCACATTTTCTTTTTGAATATACGATCAACACATAAGGTAAGTTTTACCTAGCTACACAGTTATATAGAATATAATTTCTATCCTTAACGTTCCTTCTTTAGAGTTTAAACGTATTCTCATATTATATAAGATCTCAACAATTAGCAAACATGCTTGCATATTATTAATATCACATAAGACCACAATCAATACTAAATATATTTCATTTTAGCAAGTTACGGCATCTCCTTAAGTTAACTGTCAAAATCGGGTTCAAGTAACATCATATAATATCACGTAGCATGTATTCATATTTAAAGGATACTTTACATGCTTGTATAACTTTTCCAAATCCAATCGTACATGGTATAGGTTCTTAAGTTAATACTTAAAGCCATTCAAGGACACGAACTCATATGGTCTAACATGGTCATTTTTAAACACATAAGATATTCATATAACTTGTATTAGTCATGCTCATGAGTACTCGTATTGCATATATGTAGCTAGCATTGTTATTATCTTGAAAACATGCTTTGTTTATGCTAAACTTTAATCACGGCAACCAATCATGGTATATATATATGCATGACACATGAATGAGTCTAAGAGTACTATCACATGTGTCCATAAATATCAGAATTTAAATCTCCACGTATCGTGTTAATGCTCATGTGCAAGGCTTGTATTTCTATTAGTGAATCTTACTAATAGAGCCTAACATGTTCATGCTTCCTTACGAACTATATAAACACAAGTTAAGGCTTCATTCATATATTTCAAAGTTATCTAAACATGCTCATAACATCAAAATGACTATATAGCATTTACATGATCATATCCACCTTCAAACTTATATTTTTGTTACGAATGAGCACTAGTTAGGTTCACATGTTCATATTTTATTACGGAACCAATATAGATAAGCTAACATGCACTTCATGTGTCTCTAGGTGGTACTAACGTGCTTGCAAGGTCAGTATGTAAACATGTTTTATAATGTTAACGTTCGTTTATGAAACTTTAAGTTTGTTTTCAAACTATATGTCGTTTTGTTAACCATGCATGCTAATATACTAAAACATGCTTACATTGCCTCATTAGGTTTATATATGTGTATTAATCATGCTTCCATGCTTGTTTAAAAAAAATCAACCAATTAGTACATAACAATTTTGTTGCAGAATGCAGAAAACTGCACACAGAGGCCGGCGCTGCGGCGCGGCAACAGCAGCATACTCTGGGGCTGCGGCGCGGGTGGGGCTGCGGCGCGGGCTGCGGCGCTGGCTGCGGTGCTGCGGCGTGGGGACAGTTCCTGCAGTTCAGACTGCAGCGAAACCGACCCAAAACCTCCCATTTTATCGATCTCGACATACCCATATGCTATTAGACTAACCTTTTTACCTTACTAACACATATATATTGTTATATAACAGTCAATCGCCCAAACGATTCCCAATTTAATGAACTCCAACTTATTTCACGAATTCGATGCTTTACAGAAATTACAGAGCAACAATGGAAATGAAAGTCAAGAAAGCTATATAGTGGTTCCATCACGTATGTATGTCCATATAACAACAATATAAGGGTTCTACAAACCAATCATAAACCAATTTGGCATAATCAAAAATTTGAAGGAAACTTCGAAAACAGAAAACGAAAATGAAGAACAAAGGAAGAGGGATTATACCTCTGCTAGGATTCCAATATAGTTTGCTGCTAATCCAACTTCTCCTACTGATATATGTATATTGCTTTCACTCACCACTTATGCAAACTCTCAACAAATTGAAAACGAAGAAACATGGCTGCTATTTATAGAAAAATCCTTACACAGACAATGCAATTGTCCATTAAATTGAACCACTAGATTGAAGCTTTGTATATCAGCTAAGGAAGAGTTGGTAGAGTGGTTGAAGAACACTGTTGTGCCCACTCCCCGTATCATGATTTGCTAGAATGCTGAGTTTGAGAAGGTAGGAGTAGGCTAGCTTCATGAGTGTTTTACGTGTACAAGGTTTGTGTCTTATTAATATGGGACAAGGCATAAAAATCTCAGCATTTCCAATTTGTAAACAAACTAGTGTTAATACTTAGGTTTAATAAGCCTTACCATATAATAGTGTCATATTACACTTCACATAATACATAGTCAGCTAATATATGCTACACATTTAATTCGCATGCTTGCACATATAATTTCTCATCTTATAAATTGAATATTAATTAATAATATACACATATCCTACATCAATCAATATAATTGTTAACCTCCATAACAATTTAATTAACCCTTATATGATTAATTATCACTTTGATATAAATCTTATTATATTTATAAACATGTTGCTCATTATTATTATGTTTCTTGCAATAATAATAATCACATATTATTAATCAATCCTCATTAGTATTTTATAACAGTTAATTAATATTCTTCGATTAACAATTAATATAGATTAATTGTTCGCTTAAATTAATATAATCATTCTTATATTACGTCACTGTGCCACACAAGGCAATCAACGAGTTTATCACAAACTCCACCAATTTCTCAGTTATTATAATTATTCAATTATATATAATTGAATTAATTCATCTCATAACACAAAATCATTTATATTTAAATAAATTCTCATTTCCATTAATATATTTATTTAATAATATATGGAAATTCTCGGGTATTATATCTATAAATAAGAAAGTCTTATTATAGTACAAGGTTACACTACACACTCATTCTCAGCATTGGGAGAGTACTAAGATTCTATAGAGATAGAATTTGTAATAACATAAATTTTTAGAAATTATTAAAATAAGAATTTAGTAAATAAAATTCTTATTATGAGATATATCGGTTTGAATAAGAATGTATATGTGCTATATACTTTTTTTATGAGGTTTGATGGAAAGAAAATTAGATATATATATATATATATATATATGAGATTTTTATAATTGATCAATTATTTAAGGAAATAGTGTTTGAACTTGAAGTTTAATCTCTAAATCATTGAAGAAGGTAGTAATTGATGTTAATTAACTGTTATAACAAGTTAGCAATTAAAAAGCATGTTCAAAATATTTAGAAATTTGATTATGGTTCTGCTGTAGCAGAACTTATCTGAGTTTGAACTTAAGGTGGCGCAGCTGCGCCACTTCCAAGCTTAAGACCAGCTCAGCTGCGCCGGTCTGCAAGCAATTCTGAGCGAGTTTGTGAAATCTAAACTTTAAGATGTGTATATGAATGGTTAATATGTGTAATAAGAGTCATAATTGGTGATCAAGCTATCCACGAATGGATTGAGATAGCAAAGCATGAATCGAATGAGAATTAATTAACCCATAATAAATATTGGTTAATTAAGTTATATTATGGAATATTATAATTATAAAGCTTGGTGTAGCAGTGGCCTGATAGAAAATTTAATGAAAAAGGGTTCATTCACTTACATAAGATGGTGAATTAATATACGAGGATGAAAGGAAGATGTTGAGTAAAATTCAAAATTTTAAAATATTACGTGGTATGGTAATATTAGAAAGGGTTAATATTTTGAAAGATGAGTGATTTATAAAAGAAGAGAACCAATAAAAGTATAAATAAATATTGGTTAGACTAACTAAATCGTTTTGGGGATAATTTATGGAAGAAAGGGAATTGAAGAATTACATTATAATAATTAGTGTAGTACATACTAATTATTTTAAGGAGAATGGTTATAAATGCATAAGGCCTAGTATAGTTATTTTACATATTATAATTGTACAATTATTTAAAGTAAGCTAAATAATTTAGCATTAAGATAAAGTGTGTCACACAAACTTTATATTAAAGGAATATTAAAATGTGGTGGAAGTGATAATGAGCTTAATGTAAGCTTGTGGGATATGTCTAGTGTGGCATAATGATGGACTAAGGAATTGTTTAATCAAATTAGTGAGGAAATGATGAAGTAATGTGATGGACTAATGATTATTATTTTAGTTAAGTATTATGTGCAATTACATGTGTTGTAAGAGCATACAAATTAATGCAATAAAATTGCTTCATGTATAAAATATAAGATGAGATATTAAGAATAATTATTATATAAGGCTATATTGTGAAAGTGAGCTGGAGTTATGTAATTTACTAAAGCTTATATAAATAGCATTGTGTGGCATAACGATTGACGATGAATCAGTGAAACGTGTATTTTAAAAGTATGGAAGAAAGTTAATAGATGTTTGATTATAATTAAAATTATAATATTTGAGTGTATTTGAGATAATAAGTTTTGTAGAAAATGATGGGTTGTGAGTACCCCACGAAATTATATTTTGCCCCAATATTATTTGGACTAACCCGATATACAAGGATTATATAATTTTAGGTATATGTACCCCTAACTTTCATATGGTAGTAACATTAAGCTATTAAGTACAAGCTTAAAAATCCAAAAGGGAATAAAACCCAAGTATGCTTGCACCAAATTTGCTAATACTGAGTATTAAGAGAGAGTGTCCCATTTTGAGTGTAACTTTCCTTCATTCACGTGAATAGCCCTTGGTTTATGCACTCATACCTTGTCAAACTCCAAAGGCTGGAATAATGGTGATGATGAAGGAGGAAGTAGCTCAAATAGTGTATTGCAACCACTTCTACCAACTCTTGCTTGCCCAATGGTCTCCTCTTATTCCTTTTGGTTTAATTTCTAGGGCAAGAACCAAATTTAGTCTATGGTTTCTCTATAAATTGGAACTTCCTCTTCATTCTTAATGTTGCTAAGTTCTCTGTAAATTGCAATTAGAATGTGAGCTCCTAAATTGAGTGAGCAATCTGAAGTTAGGATCAAGGGATTATCATTCATAGCTTCAAAGGAGGTAATGTCATCTCATGTATTCAAGTATTTCAAATTCTTAAAATTTCTTTAAATTACTTGTGAATTGATTGAAGAAGTGATGCCAACATGTGTACTTAGTTTGGTTGAGTGTATGGAGCCAATATAGTTGTCTAAAGCATGCTACATTGAAGTATTACGTGTTGATGTTTGGAGTTCTATAGAAACAGAGCCATTCCTGGTTCTGTCCAAGAAGGGCACAATTGCGCCCTTATGCAGCTCAAAGATAGCGCATCTGCACCATATGTTGTGTCTGAGATTGTGCTGGAGAGCGCAACTGCGCTGCTCCCACAGAAAATACTGACTTCTGCTATTATCTGATAAGCTTTAGCATGTTAGTAAGGCTTAGTTATGCATGAGACTAGGTTTAGCATGTGGTATAGAGTTCCTTTGCATGTATGAGTTACGTTAGTCTACTTAACGTACATGTTCTAAAAGAAAACTTAGAGTTTTGGAAACGAACTTTGATGAAACTTATAGTATCTAAGTTTGGACTTTATTAGTGTGACAAACGAGAATTTTATAATTTAATTTAAATATTTATTGAATTAAATAAATATTTGATGTTTATTTATTTAGTTAAATAATTATTTGATTGAATTGTGAGTGATTAATTTAATTTTATATGTTACATTAATTAAATTAATGTGAAGAATTTTTATAGCTCAAAGTGTGAGTTTAATTGAGTTTATTCAATTACGAATTATTTAATAATTATAATGTTATTCTAATTAATTTAATAATTAGTTAGAGATTTAATGATTTGACATAATTAATAAATGAGAATTTTAATCATGTGATGATGTGATTTAATGTGGAATATTATATTATATTTAATTGATTTAAATAAGATTATTTGATTGATTAAAGTGTGACAAATAAACTATATAATAAACACTTTAATTAAAATAATTGGAAAGGATGAATAAAGGAGGACAAATAAACAAGTCCTAAGGATCATGGGAGCAGTTAAGGCCTGATGCACCTAACTGACTACCCATGACTTCTACGGTTAATTTATACGTTAACTTATATACCTTTAGTATTATATCATATACATCATATATCATATATCAGAGAAAAGTTAAGAGAGAATTGTGAGTGGAAGAAGAAGAGTTGAAGATTCTAAAGCTTTTATCATCTTTGAATCATCTAAACAAACAAACAAGGGGTAATTCCTTCATCTTAAGTATTTAAATTCATGTTTGTATATTTTCTCCATGAAAGCATGTTTTAAGTTCTCTATAAATGAAAATTGTTGATGATTGTTGATTATATGATTATATATATGTTAATATATGTTCATAACATGTTTTCTATCAGTTATTTATGTTTTAAAGTAATTAAAACCATGTAATTATACTTTAATTAGAAATTTGAAAGTTATAAAGTATGAAAAGTATGAATATGGCCCTCATGTACAAAATATCATGCTTTAATTGTTTATTAAACTTTAAATTGATAGTTGATTATGATTATGTATGTTTAAACGAAGAAAATAAAATTCAAACGGATAGATTCGGTGTTATAACGAATCTGTAGTGATGAATTTCATGATTTTCTTAAAACTTTGAAAAATACCAAAAACAGTAAATTTATGTGTTCTAATTTGAGTAATTACATGATCTAATGTGTTAAAAATATGCTAGAAACGATGTATGATGTTTTTGTTAAGTTTATAACTCATGGGTAATAGTATAAATTGTTGTTTGAGCTTAATTGGCATTTATTTGGCTTTTTCTGTGTTCTTCGCTAAGACTGTCAGACCATTCTGCGACTCGGCATCGCAGCGCCGGTTTTGTGAAGAAATCGGGCGCTACAGCGCCAGGCAAGCAGTGGTTGACGTAGTCATGGCGCGACAGCGCCGGTTTTAGGAAGGAACCCAACGCTGCAGTGCCAGGCCAAAGACTTAGCTGACATGGGCTCAGCGCTGCAACGCCGGTCCCCAGTAGAAACTGGGCGCTGCAGCGCCAACCAGCAGTATGACCCAATGAATTTTATTTAAGTGTTCAAAGTTCAGAAATGTGTTTTAAAACCTAATGTAATGAGAATGATGACATATTAAACATATATGTTAAAACAAATTATTAACTTGTTTTACATGATTAATTGGTAAGTTAGATACGTTATGTAAACCCGTTATTCGGAAAGTCGTGTAACGTGTTCAAGCACTGATGTTTGTAACTTGATGAGTATAAGCAGACTTAGAATTGATTTGTACTGTGAATGTAATGATATATAGGATTAATTGAGGATCGTGAATTAATTGTAGCTTGCGTACGAGGCAAGTTTTTTAATAACACTCTTTAAATTGAACAAGTTCCTTAATTCTGAATTATTCATTGTGCAAGTCCTAAACTTATCCTTGTTTATTCAAGTCAAGGTTCCATATGAGATATTATAAATCTTTTAAAGCATGACTTCAGTTATACAATACTTATTCGATTGTATACCTCTTGAGATTCATTATTCGATTTGATTATCAGTTTATTGTTGAACCTTGTAAGACCAGCGAACCCTTATTGATTCGACTAGTCCATAGTTGATGAACGTTCTAAATTCTAGAACTATTATTGAGCTTATCCAAACCAAACTTTCTTTGGTGCGAACTCTGATATCAAACTTAGATGAACAACCCTTTTATATGGGATTATTTACGCGTTAGCGTTGAGATGATGTGCACATTCATGGTACTAAGGGCTGATCCCCCAAAGTACGAGTAGTAGAGTCCATATAGTCTTATGACTGTTAAAAGTTTAAAGTAGAAATACTTGACAACCTGGGACATAGTTGTCGCGCCGTTTATGTGTTAACAAAAACGGGCACAAAACACGTGCAAGTGTACACGATCGACAAGTAATAATTCGATAAGTCGAGATCGTTCCCATGGAGAAAGGAGTAAAACTTACACTATCATGCAACAGTCCTATGGTTATCTTTGTCTGCTCAAACGGTTGTCACAGTATTCTTTAATTATCTAAATTGGATTTAAAATAAACTTAACTACTTAACAAGCAAGGGGTTCAAATTAGAGAAATATGGGATCCTAACTTCATCTATTGCATCATCTAGGTTAACAACACCTCATGTCATGTATGAATAATCACATAGGAATGCTAGCCGGGAGCACGAATGTGAGACAGGCCTATTTTTCAATACACCCAGTCTATACCATATAATATCCACAATTAAGATAGAAATCACATGAACATCGATAAAGCCTAAACCACTATATGTCAATGCAATTTACAAGCTAAACCGATTTAAGTGCAAGCCCCCATTAGACTACATATGGCAATACGGTATATGTCTATCTGGACAGCAAATCACAATACTCATCCAATACAAGTTTCACAAACATATGCTAGCATGGGAGAATCTAAGTTTACACTTCATTTTTCAAGTCCATATAAACTATTAGAGTAGATGTTGATCAGGCATCTAAACATACACAACAACCATGCTAGGCAAACCATACATTTTCATTCATACATATCAACGAGACATAAACCCTAGACTAAGAAAATAGAATCCATTATAATCCCATAATGGAAGTTAGTTCATCACTGAACCTCCCACCATTATGGGATTTAAACCAAGCATTTCAACAACTAGGTAAAAGAGAGAGAAAAGAGAAATGGAAATGCAAATATTGATGGCTCTCTTCCAATAGAATGCTTCAAGCTTGAGTTTAGACCATAAATAAGCTCTTCAATGAACCCAAGAAAGGAAATCTACTTAGAACTATAAAGGAAGAAGAGTGAAGCTCTTCAACTCTATAGCTCTCTACAAACACTAGAAAAAATATATGAACTACTTCCAAGTAAAATGCTAACTCTTATCTCAGATCCCCTTTTGTTCCTTACAAAACATAAGCCATATATTCACTATAGTCAGCCGAGCAACAAAATAAAAAGTCAATTCCTCAGTCAAGCCCCGGCGCGGCCGCGCGCCCCAGCAAAGCTTTCCCAGCGCGGGCGCGGGCGTCATCGAGTCAGGCTTTCGGATTTTTCAAGCCGGTGCGGGAGCGCGGCGTCCCTTTGATTTACAAGCGTGGCCGCGCGTGCCAAGTTCAGCAGCTGATACATTTTTTTGGCTCTTGCTTTCTTGTTGCTTCCTTCATGCTTCTCATTCCTTCACTATTTTTGCCATAAGATCATCATGATGCCAAGCTATGCCATTCCACATGCCTTGTTGCCAAGCTAATGCCATATGCTCAATTTAATGCCATTCCATGCCTTTTGGAGTTCCTGCCTAAAATATGCAAAACAAAGATAAAATGCATTAAAAGACACTTAAGTGCTTGAGTTTAAGCTATAATCATAGTAAGTTGGCATCCAATAAGTAGGTATAAAACTTACTTATCAAACACCCCCAAACTTGAACTATTGCTTGCCCTCAAGCAAAGACACAAATGCAACTACATGATATAGAACTAACTACATGAAACTGAATCCCACAGTAACAGCCATAATATGAATTCCAATCAGATGCCTCAGAGAGATAACAAGAACAATCAACAATGAAATGGCTCAAGCAACATTTATATAGACAGACACTCTATAAATCACACCCTGTTACTAAGATGTCGTGTGTGTGTGTGTGTGTAATGCCATAAACAAGCTTGAAACAAGCAAAGATTCCACATGCTATACTTCTAAGGAAGGAAAAATTAGGCTTTAAGTCAAGAATTTTTTCATTAAGACCAAACAATGACCAAACCAACACATAGATACAAGTTGAAGAGCAATAAGGGCTTATTATGCTATTATTCTCACACGGGGGGCGATATTTGCACTTTTCCCGTGGCTACACCCTGACTGTGCACTACTAGGCCCTTTTAGACTTTTCAACGATACACATTTAATGAGCTTTCGACCAACGACTCCCAGACCATAAATGCCTTAGGGCGCTGGGTGTAGAGACAATCCCCTAGGGCGTACTTGCTCAAGTATCAAAGGCCACAAGACTTCGCTAGCCAAGGTTTTTATTCTAATTTTATCTTTTTCAAAGCTTATTTTCTTTTCTTTTTCTTTTCTTTAATTAGGAGAGTGCGTCTTACGCTCCATCTCTCCCACAGCATGCATACTCAGAGCTTTTCACAAACTTGTATTCAAGTGTTGTTAAGGTCATTATTACTTTTATTACACAATTCAACGAATTAAAGCCTAAATTTTTCCTCTTAGAAGACAAGCATGAAATAATCTAGCCAACAACCTACAAAAGACACACAGTGCAATCCGGTGACATCAAAGCAACAGGTATAGTTTACATCATGTATAAAAATATAATTGAGCTTAAGCAACTAACAAAGTTCAAACAGCTATCATATCTCAATGTCATCATCTACCAGACTAGAATTCAACAGGCTAAACAAACGGGATATGCAAAACAATGCAATTAAACACAACTAAATAAACAACATAAAATAAAACTAAAAAATTTTATGCAAAATTTAACTAAAACTATACTAGAATGCAATGCAACTACTATATACAACCTGTGACGCCCCCAAATTCCAGGACCGCCACTTGGTCTCTCGAATTCGGTTCATCACGTGCTCATGGTAATACATCATAATAAAAATAACTAAATATCATACAATCACAGCGGAAAATCTATTCTAGAATAATTTATAATGATTTATTATAATTATTCCCCCAAGTCTCGCAACCTACAGTACTTAATAGATTACATAATAATATCAATTAACGACCTATTACATAACCTAACTTAAGCTTAAACATAATCAAAACCAGTCTTAATACATCATCTTAATACAACATTAAAATATTTAAAAACGTAAAAGAGACAAGCTAGTTGGTAGCCTTGCCCTTGCCCTTATCAATGCCCGAAGGTTCGCCCTGCTCTGCCTTAACTGAAATGTTTTAGGGAAAGCAAGAATGATCACAAATTCCCCAGCAAGTAATATACAATAAGGGTAAGTGATAAAATCCTTAATTTTTGAAAGGGTATAACAAAGTTTGATAGTTCAAGGATAACAAGAATATCAACAGTTTTCAATAATAGTCGCTAAGGACAGAATAATATCAATGTGATTCAATAACAAAATCAATTCAAGATTTCAAGATAACTGAATACTGAGCAGTCGCTAAGGACTATGAACTTCTACTAGAATTAACAGTAATAAACTGAAAATCCAACAAAAATAGGCACAACAGGTGATCAGCCTAAAGCACCATCGTTATGCATAACACTATATTGATTATGCCTTTTCTTATTCATGGAGTTTCGTTTATAAAATAAATATCATTATGCTTTACTACCAACACTTGTAAACACATACTAATAGAGATCTTACCAAGTTTAACATCTTAGGCAACATTCATATGTTAACTAACACAACCAAAAACAAGTAGACTGCACCAATCCAGAAAATAGACTGGCGCAGCTGCGCTCTGGTTAGGCCTAGAGACGGCGCAGCTGCTCTATCCCCTGGCCAGACCAGGGTTGAGCTTTTGCTTAGCTGCTCCTGTCTATCTCATAAGTATTTATCAACATACAGAATATACACATGTTTAAGAGTATTGCATGCTTGCATAGTCCTTCTAAGTTCAATCTTTCATAACATGGTTCAAGATTAACATCTTAAATAATTTAAGGCCTTACAACGCCATGAATTCACATAAGCTATCATGCTTGTCACTTAAACATATAAGGTGGTCATATATTTCGTTGATAAGCATGCTCACATGTTTCAATGTCATATATGCATAATTAGTATCATTATTGGTTTTGAAAACATGCTTAAACTCATACGTGGTTACCTTGCATTGTATCTAACAAGTGTGTGTATATGTATGACATCTTAGTGAGGTTAAGAGCATCCTCATGCATGTTCAAAATATCATAACACTATGACTTCGATTCATGCAACTTCAGTTTTCCAGAACTTTCAAGTTTAACCTTTGAAATCATTTTAAAAGTAAATTATATATGTTAGTGTAATCTCAACATGTTAAGCTATCACTTTATGCATAACTAAGCCATATAATCATGCTTAAGAGGTCAGAACATCAATATGATACATGCATACCAAAGTTCACTTTAAGAACTATAAGTTAAATTTCAAACTTCAAGTCTTTTAATCAATAATGTATACCAACATAGCTATGAACATGCAAGTCATCTCAAGTAACATATATATATGGGTGAACCAGTTTTCATGCTTGTCTAGATCATACTAATATGTCTCGAAAGTCAGAATACTAACATGCGTCATATATGTTTAACGTCCGTTCGTGAAACTTTAGTTTATTTTCACAATTATATGTCGTTTCATATACTTTACATGCAAACATAGCAATATATGTTCATACTAGGTCTAGTCATATCACTATACATGTTTAACCAGACACCAAGCTTGTTTAAACCTATACGAGCAAGCCATGACTCAACAGATTGCAGCAGGATGCAGAAAACTATAGCAGGGTGCCGGCGCAGCTGCACCTCATCCCAAGCTAAAACCTGCGCAGCTGCGCCACTACTGGTTCGCACCAGACAGCAGGCAGCCACGGCAGTTTCTAGCCCAACTCACGAAATTACTTCACGAACTTGATTGTGATCAGTCACATTGTCTCATTAACACATGTATAAGACTATATAACAGCTAAATAAATATCCTTTAATCCATTTGCAATCTAATTCATCATAGTCAAGAATTTGGATTTTGACAGAAAATAGAAATGGAGTTTTAACAGAAATGAAAATGAAGAACATGAATCATGGGATTATACCTTTGCTATGAATTAAGCTTGCTGCTATCTCAAAAACACTGATATATATATATATATATATATATGCTCTCTAGTCTCACTTAGCCAAAATGCTCAGCAAAAGAAATGTGAAGGAGATGAGGCTATATTTATAGAACTCCCATTACACAGACAAGGCAATTACCTACCATTTCAAACCAACGGAAAATTGAATTGCAGGGAGGTTACAAGGGGGTTGGTAATTAGTTGGTAGATGAAATCATGAGGGCCACACCCTTCTTCATCATTTGCTAGCCTATGTTGCTGAGTTTAAGGAAGAATAGGGGAGTAGGATAGCTTGTATATTTCACGTGAAGGAGAAAGTGACTCCCCCCAGCAAAGCAATCCTCAGCATTCTTGCAACATGCATATATACATACTTAGGCTATATACATATATATTCATACTATATATTTAGATTATAATTAACATTATAATGTGAGTCACATGCTTAATATATCAAGGTAGTAGATGTGATATGGTAATGTAACATATATATAATCCATGTACATTTATTAATACCGGATATAATCGCATGACACTATCTCCTTTATTAATTTCATTATTACATTATATAAATAATCATCAATTATTAGTTATATACATGATACACTATTTTAATGTATTCCCACACATCATTTGTCACCTACACATTTCATAACATATAGTTTCATAAATCTTAATATATGGTCACACTACACTTTACATTATGTATAACATATAGTTAGTTACTATACATTTAATTCGCCTGCTTGCATATAGAAGTAAATGATTTACTTATCTTATTAATTAATTTAATGATAATATCAATTAATCCATTGCTCATTAATCAATGCAATTATCAATGTCCACAATAACTGATTAACACTTACATGAATAAATGTAAATCTTATTATACTTATAAATGCGTCGATTATTATTATTATATATTTCACACTAATAACAATCACATATTATTAATTAATCACCATTAATATTTTATAACAATTAATTAATATTTTGCAATAACAGTTAACAATTAATATAGATTAGTTGTTTACTTAATAATTCATTCGTTAACTATTATAATCATTAAAAATCCTCATCATTGTGCCACACAAGGCATTCATCGAGTTTATCGCAAACTCCACCAATTTCTCAATTATTATAATTATTCAATTTTATATAATTGAATTAATTCATTCTCATAACACAAAATCATTTATATTTAAATAAATTCTCGTTTCCATTAATATATTTATTTAATAATATATGAAAATTCACGAGTATTACATCCTCCCCCCCTTATAAAAATTTTGTCCCGGAATTGCTACAAGGTTACACAAATAGATGGGGATAGTCCCTCATCATCCTATCTTCTAACTCCCACGTTGCCTCCTCGAAGTCGTGGTTACGCCAAAGTACTTTTACAGATGAAATAATTTTATTTCTCAAGGTTTGCTCTTTCCTATCTAATATCTGGACAGGAATTTTTTCATATGCCAAGTTCTTCTCCACTTGAATGGGCTCGTAAGAAATCACGTGCTTCTAGTCGGCCTTGTACGGTCGCAACACGGAAATGTGAAACACGTTGTGGATGTGCTCCAGTTCGGGTGGTAACGCAACTTTGTATGCCACTTCACCCACTCGCTTCAGTATCTCGAACGGTCCTATGAATCTTGGACTCAATTTTCCTTTCTTAACGAAATGGATTTTTCCCTTCCAGGGAGATACCTTTAAGAATATGAAACTGCCGACTTTGAAGTCTCGATCCTGCCGATGCAAATCTGTGTATTTCTTCTGGCGATCTTGAGCTGCTACTAATCTGGCTCTTATCACTGTCACCACGTCTGCGGTTTGTTGTACTAACTCTGGTCCGAGTATTCGTCGCTCCCCGACTTCGTCCCAACATAATGGCGTTCTGCACTTTCTTCCGTAAAGAGCTTCGTACGGTGGCATACTGATACTTGCATGGTAACTATTATTATATGCGAATTCTACTAAGGGTAGGTGGTCGTCCCAATTTCCCTTAAAATCCATCACGCAAGTCCTAAGCATGTCCTCCAGCGTTTGTATTGTTCGCTCACTCTGTCCGTCTGTCTGAGGATGGTAAGCAGTACTTAACCTCAACTGCGTTCCCATTCTTTCTTGCAAACTCTTCCAAAAATTAGACGTGAAGCGCGGATCTCGATCAGAGACAATTGACACCGGTACTCCATGTCGTGAGACAATTTCTTTTTCGTATAAGCTTGCTAACTGATTCAAACTGTAGCGGATCTTGATTGGTAGAAATTGTACGGTCTTGGTTAGTCAATCCACGATAACCCAAATAGCATCATAACCTTTTTGCGTAACTGGAAGTCCTACCACGAAGTCCATCATAATATGCCCCCATTTCCACTCTATTATTTCTAACGGTTGTAGTAAACCACTTGGCTGTTGATGCTCTGCTTTAACGCGTTGGCAAGTCAAACATCTACTGACGCACTCTGCGACTTCCCGTTTTAAATTGGGCCACCAAAAATGTTGCTTCAAATCTCGGTACATCTTAGTGCCTCCCGGATGAACGGAATATGTCGTATTATGTGCCTCGTGCAAAATCTCTTCCCTTAACTCGGTTACCGTTGGTACCCACACTCTTCCTTCAAATCTTAAGATATTGTCTTTATCCATTCAAAATTTCTCTTCCTCATTTTCTATGATCCTCTTTCTGATTTTCTCACACTCTTCATCCTTTTCCTGGGCTTCCTTTACTCTATCCAACAACGTCGGATGAGCTCCCACTACAAACAACTTCTCTCCAGGCTTCTTTGGTTCTTTCACTTCTATTTCCAATTTCTCCATCTCTCTTATCAATTCTTCCTGAGTCGTCAAGTTAAACAACTTTTCCCTTCCTTTTCTGCTCAGAGCGTCGGCAACCACGTTTGCCTTTCCCGGGTGATAAAGAATATTGCAGTCATAATCCTTGATCAATTCTAACCACCTCCTCTGACGCATATTCAACTCCTTCTGTGTGAAGATATATTTCAGACTCTTGTGGTCTGTGTATATCTCGCATTTTTCTCCGTACAAATAATGCCTCCATATCTTTAACGCAAAAACTACTGCCGCTAACTCTAAGTCGTGAGTAGGGTATCATTTTTCGTAATCCTTAAGTTATCGTGACGCATATGCAATGACCTTGCCGTGTTGCATGAGCACACAACCAAGTCCCTTGTGCGATGCATCACTATACACCACAAAATTTCCCGCATCATCTGGTAATGATAACACAGGTGCTTTGCTCAGTCTCCTTTTCAGTTCTTGAAAACTTTCCTCGCATTTGTTGGTCCATGCAAATTTCACCGTCTTTCTAGTCAAATTGGTCAGCGGGGTTGCTATCTTAGAAAAATCTTGGATGAATCTTCGATAGTATCCAGCTAACCCTAAAAAGCTTCTCACCTCCGTCGGTGTTCTCGGTTGTTCCCAATTACTTACTGCTTCAACCTTCGCAGGGTCTATAGAGATTCCATTCTTATCCACCACATGGCCTAAGAATTGAACCTTCTCCATCCAAAATTCGCACTTTGAAAATTTTGCATACATCTTCTCCTTCCTTAGTGCCTCCAAAACAATATTCAGATGTTCGGCGTGTTCTTCCTCTGTCTTCGAGTAGATCAAAATGTCGTCGATAAAAACCACTACAAATTTATCCAAGTATGGCTTGAAAACTCGGTTCATCAAGTCCATAAATGCTGCCAGGAGCATTAGTCAATCCAAATGACATTACCAAAAACTCGTAGTGTCCATAATGGGTTCGAAACGCAGTCTTTGGTATGTCCTCATCCCTCACTTTCAGTTGATGATATCCTGTTCGTAGGTCAATTTTCGAGAAATGCTTTGCTCTCTTCAGTTGATCAAACAGGTCGTCTATCCTCGGTAGCGGATATCGGTTCTTGATCGTTACTCTGTTCAATTCTCGATAATCGATACAGAGTCTCATCGATCCGTCCTTCTTCTTAACGAATAGCACTGGTACTCCCCAAGGAGAAACACTCGGTCGAATGTAACCCTTATCCAACAACTCTTGGAATTGTATCATCAATTCCTTCATTTCTACGGGCGCCATACGATATGGAGCTTTCAAAATCGGTGCCGTTCCCGGTGCTACGTCTATTATGAATTCGATTTCTCTGTCTGGCGGAAGACCAGGCAGATCGTCCGGAAACACATCTAGAAAGTCATTAACTACGGATATATCTTTAATTTCTACTCCCTTTTTCCGAGTATCAACGATGTAAGCTAGATAACCTACACATCCTTTTCTTAACAATTTCTTGGCCTGTATCATCGTAACGCAACACGATTGCTTAAGCGATGAGCTACCATAAAACACTACCTTAGACTTACTCGGAGTCTGAAGGTTCACACATTTATTCTGACAGTTAATTATCGCAGCATGGTTATACAACCAATCCATTCCCAGTATTACGTCAAATTCTCCCAATCTAATAGGAATCAAGTCTATGCTCAGTTCATGTTCTCTAATGTTTGCGTGACAATCTCGATAAATGTATTCTACAGGGATCACTTCCTTATTAGCAACTTCTATGATTAAAGGATTTTCTAATAGTTCTCAGGGTGTATTAAGTTTACTAGAAAATTCTTCAGATATAAAAGAACAGGTGGCACCCGAATCAAATAATACATAAGCATTTATATCATTGATTGGGATTATACCTGACACCACATCCTTCGCAGCCACTGCGTCCTGGACGGTCATGTTAAAGGTTCTGGCGGTTGGGCGGTTGGATTGTGCCGGTCCACCGATCATCAGCTTGTTGCCTCCTTGCTGATTACTACCCCCGCCACTTCCCTTCTTTGGGCAGTCCTTAATTCGGTGCTCCGTCGAGCCACACGCAAAGCATCCTTGTATCTTCTTTGGTTTCGGACAGTTGGGCGAGATGTGCCCTTCCTGTCCGCAGTTGTAGCAAGTGCCGCGACCCTTCCTGCACTCACCCTGGTGGTTCTTTCCACACTTTGGGCATCCTTTAGCCCTCTTCTTGAAACCTTCACGAAAATTCCTTGATTGATTATTGTTGTTTTTGTTGTTGTTGTTGTTCTCCCACTTTCTCTTTCCCAAATTGCTTCCTCCGCTACTGCTTCCTCCGCTACTACTTCCTCCAGTACTGTTCTCTCCTCCAGCATTCTTTCCTTTCTTCTCTTTGTTATACAGACTTAAGGCCTCACTGCCACCTTCCGCAATGATTGCCTTTTCCAGTAATGTTGCAAAGGAATCAATTTGAAGAACTGATACCTTATTGAACAGCCACGGCTTTAACCATTGTTCGAAGCGTCTAGCCTTTCTCTCTTCATCACCAACTTGGTGCTCCGCAAATCGCGTTAGTTCGTTAAACCTAGCCACGTATTGCACCACCGTCATCTCACCTTGTTTTAACTCTAGGAATTTCACCTCCATCCTATTCTTCATGCTTTTCGGGAAGTAATTTTCGAAAAACATCTTCTTAAACTTATCCCAAGCTATTATCCCTTCTCCAGCTCTTTGTTGATTAGCCTCCCACCAGTAGTTCGCTTTTCCCCTCATCATGTACGTGGCAAACACCGTCTTCTGATCTTCGCCTACGCTAGCTATAGCGAAAGCTTTTTCGATCTCTTTGATCCAGGTTTGTGCGACGATTGGGTCGGTAGTTCCCTCGAACTCCGGGGGTCCTACACTCTTAAAATCTTTAAAGGTTGTTACTGGCACAGTCTGAGGGTTTGGGCGAATGGGTTCATTGTTCCTTCCCCTTAAGGCCTCTCCTAACAAGTCTACCAGTTTCTGGATCGGGTCTACTTGTTCCCTCTCATTGTTCACTGACTCCTCAGGTGCAGTCAATCTACGTCTGGGCGGCATTATCTGCATCACAAGTTTTCATTTTAATATTATTCAAGTATATTACTTAAGTATTCCTTTTAATACAAAAGAATAAATTTATAACACATTTCTGAAATAAACTTCATTTATATTCATATGCCAAATCGTTTCATTACATTGATTTATCCAGCATACTGCTATAAATGTTATCACATATATCCCCTAATATCACAAAAGACAGGGAATCTACCAACCTACTACCAAACTACCCCTCTAACAAAAACTAACACGGGGTTCACATCATTATCCCACATCTTACACAAAAGATTGGGATTACAACATAGTATGTACAACACATAAAGATAAATTCTACTAAACTACTACTAGACTGACTAAGGGAATCTCATCCCATCATCCCGTGCTCCACTGCGCTCTTGTACTCCAACTGTGCTATATAAGCAACCAGCTCTCAGCTCATAGTGTGTAGGGTCTGTCCCTGCTCTGCCGGGTAGTGGTACACACCATCAAGTACCCTCTCAAAAGCTGAACGGAACACATGCCCCATCTTGTTCATCTTTCTCTTCTTGCACCTGACCTCGTCCTCTAGGTCGTCAGCTCTCTCATTGGACGCCTCCCACTTCTCCTCGAAGTGTAACCTATCCATCACCTCCAACTCTAGCTGAGTACGGAGTGCCTCTTTCTCAGTCTTCTCACTCAATTCTCTCTGTTCTACTTCTTCCAGCTTTTCTGCCAAATCTACATTCCTAGCCACTGACCCGTGAAACAGAGTCCCCATCTGGATCCCTGCCTCCTTACGGTAGGCGATCTCCACCTCTAACTCTTGCATAGCCAGCTTTCTCAGGTGGTGATCGTCCCGCAGTTTTTGGAACTCAGACTCTCTCTCTTGGGCCTCTGCCTCCAGCTCCTGAACCCTGCAGTATAACTCTAGGATCCGCTCCTCATACTCGCCTAGCATCTGCTCCTCTACAGTAGCCTCATCAGAGTCCTCTACTGGCTCATCCTCCATCGGCTCGTCCTCCATCGGCTCCTCCTCCGGATCAGACTCTATCTCAATCTCATCCTCGTCGTCAGACTCAAATGATGCAACTGCCTGTACTGGCACAGCCTCTAGAGGTGCCTCGTATACTACATGTATATCCCTGGGCTCCTCCTCTGCCACTCTACTAGGTACCCCTGTGTCTGTCATCCTACAATCACAAACACAAGACAAACAAACAGCAACTCCATTAGAATGTTAAATAAAACATAAGTTCATTGTATAGAATGAAGTTACATTTCATAACAGACTAAGTCTCTCAAGGAAAACTCTACATGAGTTTTATCTCCTTCCTAACTTCTAAGTTCGCCTAAGTTATAGTCTAAGGACACTCGTTCCTAAGGTTTATAACTACGGCTCTGATACCAACCTGTGACGCCCCCAAATTCCAGGACCACCACTTGGTCTCTCGAATTCGGTTCATCACGTTCTCATGGTAATACATCACAATAAAAATAACTAAATATCACACAATCACAGCGGAAAATCTATTCTAGAATAATTTACAATGATTTATTATAATTATTCCCCCAAGTCTCGCAACCTACAGTACTTAATAGATTACATAATAATATCAATTAACGACCTATTACATAACCTAACTTAAGCTTAAACATAATCAAAACCAGTCTTACTACATCATCTTAATACAACATTAAAATATTTAAAAACGTAAAAGAGACAAGCTAGATGGTAGCCTTGCCCTTGCCCTTATCAACGCCCGAAGGTTCGACCTGCTCTACCTTAACTGTAATGTTTTAGGGAAAGCAAGAATGAGCATAAATTGCCCAGCAAGTAATATACAATAAGGGTAAGTGATAAAATCCTTAATTTTCAAAAGGGTATAACAAAGTTTGATAGTTCAAGGATAACAAGAATATCAACAGTTTTCAATAATAGTCGCTAAGGACAGAATAATATCAATGTGATTCAATAACAAAATCAATTCAAGATTTCAAGATAACTGAATACTGAGCAGTCGCTAAGGACTATGAACTTCTACTAGAATTAACAGTAATAAACTGAAAATCCAACAAAAACAGGTACAACAGGTGATCAGCCTAAAGCACCATCGTTATGCATAACAATCAATCATACTCAAGTGCGTGCGTCGGTTCTCCGATAATTATATATTCCCTTCAAAGAAGTTTGTTCTTCTCAGTCAAATACAAGATCCCGCACCAATCAATTAGTTTGGGTCGCTTTTTAATAATATAAGTCTAGCCGGATCAAATGGCATAGACACTTTCACAATATTCAAGAACAATACTAAGTTCAACATGAATAATAGCTTTAATGAAATAAGAGTTCAAGTATGCTAATTCAATTCAAACGATTAAGTAGGAAACTAGTTCGCAATATACAAAGATAGAATACTTGTATCCAAAGAGATAAGGTTTAGATACTTGCTTACGATATCCATTGTATAAAATAATGCAAGGGTTTAGGATACTTGCCTTATGCGTAGTTTACTCACGTAAAGCTAGTCAACACTTTCGAATCCTATTTATAATGTATTACATGTATAGGATTTTCATTAGTTAACATATTCGGTACATAAGCTTGTTACTCAATTTAAATATACACACATGGTTCTAACTTAGTCTTATAACTTTATACGTACGTCATTGCGTACTTGTATGCTCGTAGCACGAAATTAGTTTATGCAGTCAAGTAATATAGTTATATCATGTATGGCAATATAACACTATATTGACTATGCCTTTTCTTATTCATGGAGTTTCGTTTATAAAATAAATATCATCATGCTTTACTACCAACACTTGTAAACACATACTAATAGAGATCTGACCAAGTTTAACAGCTTAGGCAACATTCATATGTTAACTAACACAACCAGAAACAAGCAGACTGCACCAATCCAGAAAATAGACTGGCGCAGCTGCGCCCTGGTTAGGCCTAGAGACGGCGTAGCTGCGCTGTCCCCTGGCCAGACCAGGGTTGAGCTTTTGCTTAGCTGCTCCTGTCCATCTCGTAAGTATTTATCAACATACAGAATATACACATGTTTAAGAGTATTGCATGCTTGCATAGTCCTTCTAAGTTCAATCTTTCATAACATGGATCAAGATTAACATCTTAAATAATTTAAGGCCTTACAATCCCATGAATTCACATAAGCTATCATGCTTGTCACTTAAACATATAAGGTGGTCATATATTTCGTTGACAAGCATGCTCACATGTTTCAATGTCATATATGCATAACTAGTATAGTTATTGGTTTTGAAAACATGCTTAAACTCATACGTGGTTACCTTGCATTGTATCTAACAAGTGTGTGTATATGTATGACATCTTAGTGAGGTTAAGAGCACCCTCATGCATGTTCAAAATATCAGAACACTATGACTTCGATTCATGCAACTTCAGTTTTCCAGAACTTTCAAGTTTAACCTTTGAAATCGTTTTAAAAGTAAATTATATATATTAGTGTAATCTCAGCAGGTTAAGCTATCACTTCATGCATAACTAAGCCATATAATCATGCTTAAGAGGTCAGAACATCAATATGATACATACATACCAAAGTTCACTTTAAGAACTATAAGTTAAATTTCAAACTTCAAGTCTTTTAATCAATAATGTATACCAACATAGCTATGAACATGCATGTCATCTCAAGTAACATATATATATGGGTGAAACTAGTTTTCATGCTTGTCTAGATCATACTAATATGTCTCGAAAGTCAGAATACTAACATGCGTCATATATGTTTAACGTCCGTTCATGAAACTTTAGTTTATTTTCACAATTATATGTCGTTTCATATAATTTACATGCAAACATAGCAATATATGTTCATACTAGGTCTAGTCACACTATACATGTTTAACCAGACACCAAGCTTGTTTAAACCTATACGAGCAAGCCATGACTCAACAGATTACAGCAGGATGCAGAAAACTATAGCAGGGTGCCGGCGCAACTGCGCCGCATCCCAAGCTAAAACCTGCGCAGCTGCGCCACTACTGGTTCGCACCAGACAGCAGGCAGCCACGGCAGTTTCTAGCCCAACTCACGAAATTACTTCACAAACTTGATTGTGATCAATTACATTGTCTCATTAACACATGTATAAGACTATATAACAACTAAATAAATATCCTTTAATCCAATTACAATCTAATTCATCATAGTCAAGAATTTGGATTTTGACAGAAAACAGAAATGGAGTTTTGACAGAAATGAAAATGAAAAACATGAATCATGGGATTATACCTTTGCTATGAATTAAGCTTGCTGCTATCTCAACAACACTGATATATATATATATATATATATATATATATATATGCTCTCTAGTCTCACTTAGCCAAAATGCTCAGCAAAAGAAATGTGAAGGAGATGAGGCTATATTTATAGAACTCCCATTACACAGACAAGGCAATTACCTACCATTTCAAACCAACGGAAAATTGAATTGCAGGGAGGTTACAAGGGGGTTGGTAATTAGTTGGTAGATGAAATCATGAGAGCCACACCCTTCTTCATCATTTGCTAGCCTATGTTGCTGAGTTTAAGGAAGAATAGGGGAGTAGGATAGCTTGTATATTTCACGTGAAGGAGAAAGTGACTCCCCCCAGCAAAGCAATCCTCAGCCTTCTTGCAACATGCATATATACATACTTAGGCTATATAAATATATATTCATACTATATATTTAGATTATAATTAACATTATAATGTGAGTCACATGCTTAATATATCAAGGTAGTAAATGTGATATGGTAATGTAACATATATATAATCCATGTACATTTATTAATACCGGATATAATCTACTCGGATATAATCGCATCACCATCTCCTTTATTAATTTCATTATTACATTATATAAATAATCATCAATTATTATTTATATACATGATACACTATTTTAATGTATACCCACACATCATTTGTCACCTACACATACCATAACATATAGTTTCATAAATCTTAATATATGGTCACACTACACTTTACATTATGCATAACATATAGTTAGTTACTACACATTTAATTCGCCTGCTTGCATATAGAAGTAAATGATTTACTTATCTTATTAATTAATTTAATAATAATATCAATTAATCCATTGCTCATTAATCAATGCAATTATCAATGTCCACAATAACTGATTAACACTTACATGAATAAATGTAAATCTTATTATACTTATAAATGCGTCGATTATTATTATTATATATTTCACACTAATAATAATCACATATTATTAATTAATCACCATTAATATTTTATAACAATTAATTAATATTCTGCAATAACAGTTAACAATTAATATAGATTAATTGTTTACTTAATAATTCATTCGTTAACTATTATAATCATTAAAAATTCTCATCATTGTGCCACACAAGGCATTCATTGAGTTTATCGCAAACTCCACCAATTTTTCAATTATTATAATTATTCAATTTTATATAATTGAATTAATTCATCTCATAACACAAAATCATTTATATTTAAATAAATTCTCATTTTCATTAATATATTTATTTAATAATATATGAAAATTCACGGGTATTACACAACCTATTTGAAATAGCTACATGCAATTACTATGCAATTAACTAAATGCAATTAAACTAAATGCAGATATTTAAAACTATTTGCAATAAACTACTTAACTACACCCAATACCCCCAAACTAGAAATATTCAATGTCCCCATTGAAGGTAAAGGGTAAGAAAACACCCCTACTGCTCGACATGGCCACCCTCCTCGGGTGGTGTATCTGGCAGCGGATATGGCAAGTCTAACGCGAACACAGGCCACTCCAGCACTGTACCCTGCTGTGTAAAGGCCTCAACTAGCGCACGTGTCAAACCATCAGCGAACACAAGCAAAGCTCTCGTGCAGGGAGTCTATCTTTTATTCTATACGACGGATCTGGCGACCTAGCTGTATGTCACCTGCTGGAGGAGGAGCTGCGCCCTCTGCTGGCTACGGCTGTGGCGGTGGAACTGGAGGAGGAGCTGTCACAATAAAACCTTTACCCCTCGGGTCGACTACTCCTCCAGCCCAATCATCAAAATACTTGATAGTGGCATGAGTAATGTCGCCACTCGGCATCTGAATCTGCTCATCGGGCCATTCGAGACCTGTTTTAGCACAAAGATAGGCTATAATGGATGCATGCGGGAAGGCGCCTGTGGTACTGCCCCTCATAAACCTTAGCATGTTCTGGTTGATCAAATAACCAACGTCAATGTATTTGCCTGTGATGATCCCCCATAAAATGATAGCTCGCTCAACTATGATCTCGTGCTGGTGAGTGGATGGCATCAAACTTGCATAGAGGAACAGGGTCCATGCCTTGGCATATCGGTTGAGTCCGGAGGCAGGGAACGTGGTGTACTCGTTAAAATTATCTTTTTTGCGCTTCCACATTGTGCCTGGCGCACATAAATCACTGATCAACTGGTCAAGGTCAGTATTCAGGCTCTCCACCTCTACCCAATTCACCTTCTCGGCTGGCAAACCTACAACCTCACGAATCGCAGCCGGGCAGTAATCGATGGTTTGGCCCCGCACAAAAGACTTTCCACTCTGCGTGATGCTTCCGTTGGCATAAAATTCACTTACCAATGCCAACGTCACCGGCACTGGTGGTGGCGTGACACAAACACCCTGCCATCTCATTACTCGGATCATGGCACATATATCTCCATCCTCCTTGTCT
This sequence comes from Panax stipuleanatus, assembly GCA_020205555.1. Classification (NCBI taxonomy): domain Eukaryota; kingdom Viridiplantae; phylum Streptophyta; class Magnoliopsida; order Apiales; family Araliaceae; genus Panax; species Panax stipuleanatus. The sequence goes on from CM035126.1 coordinate 80,549,585, forward strand.
GATTTCAAACCCCGCTCCTTAACAACTGATTTAGCCACTATCCGATAGTATGCAATTTGGGCCTCGATGCTAATAAATTTTGTCAGATCAACGGGGATGTCGGCATCCGACCCACTGTGAACAGGTGAACTGGCTGCGAAAGCGGAAAGCGGCGAATCGAGAATGCTTAGGACCCATTGTTGATTTTCAGTAAATACCCTTTTCAAACCCTAGATAAGATGAATGCCACACAGAACCCCCAAACTTGATTCTCTAAATTTGATGCACTGAACACAAACCCTAATTGTTCAAAAGTAAAGAATAAATCCTCAATAGATCAAAACTTCTCCCTAACTTCTTCTCTGATATACCAAAATACAAACCCTAACTCGGAATGATGAAGGGTAGAAGAGTATGGGCAGGAGATGGAGAGGATTGTGTGAGGGAAGTAGATTATGGCTAGATTGTGAAGAAGCGATGTTTGGGAGAGAGAGATTTCGTGAGGTGAAGAGACGGATGTAGAGAGAAATACAGAGGGCTCATGGTTTTTGGAGGTCTGTTATACGGTAAGGAGATATAAGGGCTGGATCGGCCAAATAAAACTTAAAACTGCTGAAGGGTACGGGCGCGGCCGTGCGAATAAGAGCTGCGAAGGAGGCGCGGGCACGCAAGAGGCCAATCTAGGCTTTCTGGATCTGCAGAGGCGCGGGCGGGCATGAGAATGTACGGTGAGAGGCGCGGCCGCGCGGGCACTAAACTGGCCAATATTTATGTTTCTTTGCTGCAGCATTAAATGAAGGCACAAGAAGCATCTTTCAACCTGTAACTCACCTGCACATATAGCAACAACAATTAAACCTAGCTTGATTCCATTATTCAAAATGTATGTGAAAGATATATAAACTGATAAATTCATGACAATGCTATGCAAGCAGAAATTTTCTATTCGGATTCCCAAAAAAAAAAAATCCATATGCTTATATGCACTATGCAAATATGTCAAATATATGTTCAATGACCTTCCAGCTCCAAATATTTGTGCAACTATGCCTAAGTGCAAAAATGTATGCAATGAATTGTTTAAATCCCAAGAATATATACAAAGAGCTTCTACTTCCAAAAATGCATGCTACATGCCTAATGTTCAAAAATGTAGGCTATGAGCATTTTAACACCACGATGTTCAAGAATAGGTAAACCTTTTCCAAATGATTAGAATTAAACGGGGAAGGGAAATGTAGAGACTAGTAAGTAGAATTAAACATGAGAGAGAAGTATATATAGAAATGCGATGTAAGAATTAAGCTTGAGGAAGAGATAGAGATGATGGGGTGCCTCCCATCGAGCGCTTGTTTACAGTCCACTAGCTCGACTTTCTCTGCTTTGATCAAGTTGTAGAAAGGATTGAAGTGACTTCCTATCTGTCAACCTCACCACCATAGTAATGCTTCAATCGATGTCCATTAACCTTGAAAGTGTTATCTGGGTCCTTATCAAAAATTTCTATTGCACCTTGTGGATATACAGTCTTTATAGTGAAAGACCCTGACCATCTTGACTTGAGCTTTCCTGGGAAGAGTCTAAGTCTGGAATTGAATAACAACACTGCTTCCCCTGGCTCGAATGTCCTTTCCATAATCTTGCGATTATATCACCTTTTCACTTTTTCTTTGTACAATTTGGATTTTTCATAGGCCTGCAATCGAAATTCATCCAACTCATTGAGTTGGAGAGGGGTTTCTCCCCTGTAGCCTTTTAGTCAAAATTTAGCTTATGGATTGTCCAATAAGCTTTATGCTCAAGCTCCATAGGAAGGTGACAAGTCTTTCCATACACAAGCTAAAATGGCGACATACCTAGTGGTGTTTTGTAGGCAGTCCGATAAGCCCATACTGCATCATCCAGCTTCAGCGACCAATCTTTCCTCCTGGGGTTCACAACCTTTTACAGTATTCTCTTCACCTCACGATTTGACACTTCTGCTTGGCCATTGGTTTGGGGGTGATAAGTTGTAGCTATTCGATGATTTACCCCATATTTAGCCAACAAAGCTGTAAGTTGTAAACTGGTACCTTCATCGCTAATGATAGCCCTGGGAGTCCCGAACCTCGTGAAAATGCTCTTTTGGAGAAATCTCAGAACCACCTTAGCATCATTCGTCGGTAGGGCTGCCACTTCCACCCATTTAGACACGTAATCGACTGCCAGAAGGATGTACAAGTTCCCACATGATGAAATGAATGGCCCCATAAAGTCTATCCCCCAGACATCAAAGATCTCCACCTCGAGGATTGTATTCAAGGGCATTTCATTTCTCTTTGATATATTTCCTACCCTTTGACATCTGTCACATCTTTGAACAAAGCTGTAAGCATCCTTGAAAATAGTCGGCCAATAAAAACCTGCTTGCAAAACCTTGGCCGCTGTCCTTTCACCTCCGTAATGACCTCCATATACTGATGCGTGGCAATCCTGCAGTATACTCTCCGTCTTGCTATATGGAATGCACCTTCTAATCATTTGATCAGCACACTGCTTGAACAAGTACGGTTCATCCCAAATAAACTATTTCACATCATGTAGAAACTTCTTCTTTTGCTGCCTAGTCAAGTCAGAAGGGATGATATTGCTTACTAGGAAGTTTGCATAATCTGCGAACCATGGCACTTCACCTTTCACCACAAACAATTGCTTATCTAGGAAGGATTCATTGATCATAACTTTGTCATTTGCATCCCTTCCCGGATTCTCAAATCGCGATAAGTGGTCAGCCACTTGGTTCTCAGTCCCTTTTCTATCCTTGATCTCTAAATCAAATTCTTGCAATAGAAGTATCCACCTAATCAGACGGGGCTTGACATCTTTCTTTGCTATCAAATATCAGATTGTTGCATGGTCGATGTAAACAATCTCTCTAGTCCCAATCAAATAAGCACGAAACTTGTCGAATGCGTACACCACCGCCAAGAGCTCTTTTTCTGTAGTAGTGTAGTTCAATTGGGCATCAGTAAGGGTCTTGCTAGCATAGTATATAATATAAAAGACCTTGTCCTTTCGCTGGCCCAATACAGCTCCCACAGTAAAATCGCTGGCATCACACATCAGCTCAAAAGGAAGGTCCCAATTCGGCGCTGTGATCACCGGTGCCGTAGTCAACTTCTTCTTTAAGTGCTCAAATGCAATCAGGCATTCCGCATCAAATTTGAACTGGACATCTTTTTCTAACAAACTGCAAATTGGCTTTATAATCTTCGAGAAGTCCTTTATAAACTGACGATAGAAGCCTGCATGTCCCAAAACACTACGAACACCTTTTACAGAAATAGACGGCGGCAAGTTCTCAATAGTTTCCAATTTAGCCCTGTCAACCTCTAATCCTTTCTTCGATACCTTATGTCCCAAGATGATACCTTCTTGTACCATGAAATGGCACTTCTCCCAAATCAGCACGAGATTCGTCTCGACACACCTTTTTAAAACCATCACCAAATTCTCTAAACACAGGTCAAATAAGTCTCCAAAAATTGAGAAGTCGTCCATGAAGACTTCAACATTATGCTCAACCATATCGGAGAAAATGGCCATCATACACCTCTAAAATGTAGCCGGGGCGTTGCACAACACGAAAGACATCCTTTGAAATGCAAATGTACTATACGGACAAGTAAAGGTAGTCTTTTCTTGGTCTTCTGGGGCTATCACTATTTGATTGTATCCTGAGTACCCATCAAGAAGGCAGTAGTATTCACGACCGGTCAGCCTGTCTATCATCTGATCAATGAACGGGTGGGGAAAATGATCTTTCCTTGTAGCCTTATTTAGTCTGCGGTAGTCCATGCAGACTCTCCACCCCGTCACTGTTCTGGTAGGTATTAACTCGTTGTTTTCATTGGATACCACCGTCATACCCCCTTTCTTCGGCACGTATTGCACCGGGCACACCCAAGAGCTGTCTTATATAGGATAGATAATCCCTGCATCTAACCACTTTAATATCTCCTTCTTAACCACTTCCTTCAAAATAGGATTCAGTCTTCGTTGTTGCTCCACTGATGGTTTACTATCATCTTCCAATAGGATTTTATGCATACAGAATGCTGGGCTGATCCCCTTTATGTCGGCTATGGTCCATCCAATTGCTGATTTAAACTCTCTTAGCACTCGTAGCAGTTTCTCTTCCTAGCAAGATGTCAGTGCAGCAGAAATAATAACAGTCAACTTTGAAGATTCACTTAAAAACGCATACCTTAAATGATCGGGAAGAGGTTTAAGTTCAAGATCTAGAGTCATCTCAAGAGAAGGCTTGAGTCATTCTGATGTCTCCCCAAAAAGTTTTAGTGGCTCAACAGGAATCTTAAACCTTCGCATCTGTGGTGTTGTGTCAAGAATTTGCACATATTCTGTAACTTTAGTATCCTCCATCTCTGAATCTCCCAATACAGCATTCTCCAATGGCTCAATATCAACAAGATTTCTAACTTCTTCATTCAACAATCTGTCTACCGTATCAATCCAGAATCACTCTTCCTCGTCGGTGGGAAACTTCATAGCTTTAAAAACGTTGAAAGTGAATTCTTGATCATGCACTCTCATTGTCAACTCTCTTTTCTGGACGTCTATAAGAGTTCGCCCCGTGGCCAGAAAAGGTCTCCCAAGGATGATTGGTATATTTCTATCTTCTTCATAATCTAGAATGATGAAATCAGCTGGGAGGAAAAATTTGTCAACATTGACCAAAACATCTTCCACAATACCCCTAGGATAAGTGATGGATCTGTCAGCAAGCTGTAGCGATATGCTTATCGACTTTGGGGCTGGCTGATAAGTGGCTTTTATGACCACTTATTCAGATAGTAACCAACTCATTCTGTTGCTTAAACTCAAGTATCGTTGTGCGTTTGATGTATTTTTGCTTTGTTTTGTGATTTTCAGGTTTAAAAACTCTCCAAGTGCAAATTGAGCTTAAAAGGGCAAAAGAACACTTAAATGGGGCAAAGCACTGAAATGGGCTTAAAGTATGAAGATATCATGGGTGAGGAAGAAATGAAGGTGATGCCACGGGTCTAGAGGCCAAAAGGAGCAAGAATGGCATTTGAAGCAAAAATGGGAAGGAATGGCAATCCGGACATCGGTTGGGGGGTTTATGTTCATTTCATGTTCTTGGATTGGAGCTTAGGTTATATTGTAGAGAATCTTATAAGCTTTCCATAACATCTTGAATCATCCCAATCGGAGTTCGGAGGCGAGAGTTATGCCCCGTATACCAACGAACGTTAAACTTTCACGGTTTTGAGTTTTCATGCACAGCTGTCACTTGGAGCTCAATTTCAGCCTTCATCCATCCATTATTTCTCAATCCTCAAAGAATGAAAGTTGTAGAGATCTTCAATAGCCTTGATGTGACAGGTGACAGGCCTCGTAACTCCTCCCAAATCAAAAGTTATGGTCGTTTTACCAGAGGACTCTGCAGCAGAAAAGCCTTGTCGCGGGTGCGGAGATTCTAGTGCATTTTTGGGCGCGGCCGCGCCAGTTCCCAGCTGTGCCAGACTTGACTTTTTAATTGAATGGGACTTGGATTTTGATTGGGATATAAGGGGGCTCGTTTTGGGCAAGAAAGAGGATGAGATATACATGTATTGGCCTTAAGCCCTAGTTTTTCCTCTTCCTTCTCTTTCAATTCCTTGTCTAGTAGTAGATTAGGTTAGAGATTAGTGTTAGATTAGTTTAAAGTAGTTAGATTCTAGGGTTTGACTTGTATTGAAGATTTAAGCAAGAGGATTGACATCAAGGGTCCAAGCTTGGAGAAAGATTTGAAATCTCTATCCTTAATCTCTCTTTGCTATTATGTTGTATATTTAGATGATGTTATTGAATCTTATGGATAATATACTTGAGTTATTTATGGGATAAGCTTATTTTGAGGTTCCAATGGAACCCAATGAGTAGTGTATATTGATTTTCTTCGATGGTTGGTTCTTATTGATTGCTATGTGATTGTCTACTTCGATTTATGCTTTCATTGCTTAATTGAGTCATGACCAATTACTGTGATAACCCACATGGGATTGAAAGATGAAATGTGGGTTTAGATCTAATTGTGGTAGCGGGCGATTGTACGTTCACATGGCATTAGACGTATGATTTGTGCTTAGGATAGACATATACCGAAGCGCCGCCCGTGGTCAAATAAGAACTTGACCTTAAACCCTATTTATTTGTAAACACCATAGACATATAGGGGTTTAGATAATGTGGGTGTTCACATGCGCTCTATCATCTATGGATTGCACGTGATATGGATTAGGTGCATCGAGAAATGGCCTTCTCTCACTTTCGTGTTCTTGGCTAGCACACTTAACGATTAATTTGACCTAATTGGAAGTGAAACGACTTAGATGAATCATTAGGGGAAATTAGAATCTCATGCCTTCATTATCTGATTTTGCCCTAGGATTAATTAGTTTAAGCTTAATTCCTTGTCTAGTTAACTTAGTTTAAATTTAATCTCTTTACTGCTCGTTTAAATAAGACCGAGATGATTATAGGCTAGTGGTTTGGCGACCTTTTATCTGTTAATTCCTCGTGGGAATGATATCTATACTTACACTTTATTACTCGTTGACCGCGTATACTTGCGCGATATATTGACCGATAAAACGGCCAACAAGTTTTTGGCGTCGTTGCCTGGGATCGAACCCGGGTCATCTGCGTGACAGGCGGATATACGGCGCCAAAAACTTGTTGGTCCGATTAGATGACACAATTAACGCGCAAGTATACGCTGCCAACGAGTAATAAAAAGTAAGTAAAGATCATTCCCATGGAGAATTAACGGATAATAGGTCACCAAAACACTAGATCATAATCATCTCAATCTTATTTAAACAGGCGAGAAGGAGAATGAATTATTAAAGCTAAGTTAAACTAGGCAAGAATTAAAACATGCAATAACTAATCCTAGGGTAAATTCAGATAATGAAGATATGGGATTACAATTTCCCCCAACACTTCATTCGAATCTCTTAACTCTCTCAGTTAGAATAATAAGCACCTAGAATTGACAACCGAGAAATCACGATTACATAATAGCCTCTTTCGATGGACAACTATGAATCTTCCTAATGCGGCATGTAGGTATATGTCTATCCTACACACTATCAAGCAACTAATATCCAGAACAATTAACAAGACACATGTCACGGGAAATCTCGTTAACTACTCTATTAATTACCAACTTTCGCATAGGAAGTCATTACGATTAGATTCTCAAATGGTTGCATACGGCATTTAGGTATATTTCTATCCTAAACACTAACAAATTATCAACTCTTTAGGACAATGAATGAGACACACGTCACATAATCTTATAGATTACCCGCAAGAATCTCTAACTTTCGCATGATATCATAACTAGGTCTAAACCTATAATCCATTTGTCAAGTTCATACAGGTTCACAAGAAATCAATCTAAAAGCACAAGTTATGATAACCAATTCATAATAATAGCAAAGAGAGAGCAATAAATAAAAACTATATGTTGGGTTCCATTGAAACCCCAAAATATAAACTAAGTCATAAATAACTTGAATATATTATCCACAAGTTCGATAAACATCATCCGAATACAATTTAATACAAGGAGACTAAGAGATAGAAAAATGCAAATCTTGTGTCTTCTCCAAGCTTGGATCTTGATGCTATTACTTGCTTCAATCTTCACACACTAACAAAACCCTAGAATCTAACTAATTAACACAAAACTAGAACTAATCTACTCTCTAATCTACTCCTAATCTAGACTAAACAAGATGTAAAGGAAGAAAAGAGAGGAACTAGGGCTTAGGGCCAATATATGATGCTCTTTCTTGCCCAAAACGAGCCCTCTTATATCCCACTCAAAAGCCAAGTCCCGTTCAATTGAAAAGTGAAGTCTGGCATAGCTGGGGACTGGCGCGGCCGCGCCCAAAAATGCAATAGAATCCGCGCGCCCGTGCCAAGGCTTTTCTACTGTAGAGTCTTCTGGTAAAACGGCCATAACTTTTGATCCGGGATGAGTTATGAGGCCTGACACCTGTCAAATCAAAGCTATTGAAGAGCTCTACAACTTTCATTCTTTGAGCATTGAGAAATAATAGATGGATGAAGGATGAAATTGAGCTCCAAGTGACAGCTGTGCAATAGAAACCTAAAACCATGGAGTTTAACGTCCGTTGGTATACGGGGCATAACTCTCGCCTCCGAACTTTGATTGGGATGATTCAAGATGTTCCAGAAAGCTTAGAAGATGCTCTACAATATGAACTAAGCTCCAATCCAAGAACATAAAATGAATATAAAACCCCCCAAACAAAGTCCGAATTGTATTTCCTTCCCATTTTTGCTTCACATGCCATTCTTGCTCCTTTTGGCCTCTAGACTCGTGGCATCACCTTCATTGCTTCCTCACCCATGCTATCTTCATGCTTTAAGCCCATTTCAGTACTTTGCCCCATTTAAGCTTTCTTTTGCCCTTTTAAGCTCAATTTGCACCCGGAGAGTTTATAAACCTGAAAATCACAAAATAAAGCAAAAACACATAAAACGCACAACGATATTTGAGTTTAAGCAACAGAATGAGTTGGTTACTATCCGAAGAAGTGGTCATAAAAGCCACTTATCAGTGCGAACCAGTGATAAGTGCAAGTGGGAGATTGATAGTAGTGTGCATACAAGTGATAAATGGCTTTTATGACCACTTATTCGGATAGTAACCAACTCATTCCGTTGCTTAAACTCAGGTTTAGAAACTCTCCAAGTGCAAATTGAGCTTAAAAGGGCAAAAGAACGCTTAAATGGGGCAAAGCACTGAAATAGGCTTAAAGCTTGAAGATAGCATGGGTGAGGAAGCAATGAAGGTGATGCCACGGGTCTAGAGGCCAAAAGGAGCAAGAATGGCATTTGAAGCAAAAATGGAAAGGAAATACAATCTGGACATCGTTTGGGGGTTTTATGTTCTTGGATTGGAGTTTGGGTCATATTGTAGAGCATCTTATAAGCTTTTCAGAACATCTTGAATCATCCCAATCGGAGTTTGGAGGCGAGAGTTATGCCCCGTATACCAACGAACGTTAAACTTCACGGTTTTGAGTTTTCATGCACAGCTGTCACTTGGAGCTCAATTTCAGCTTTCATCCATCCATTATTTCTCAATTCTCAAAGAATGAAAGTTGTAGGGCTCTTCGATAGCTTCGATTTGACAGGTGGAAAGCCTCGTAACTCCTCCCAGATCAAAAGTTATAGCCATTTTACCAGAGGACTCTGCAGCATAAAAGCCTTGGCGCGGGCGCGCGGATTCTAGTGCATTTTTTGGCGCGGCAGCGCCAGTTCCCAGCTGTGCCAGACTTGACTTTTCAATTGAACGGGACTTGGTTTTTGAGTGGGATATAAGGGGGCTCGTTTTGGGCAAGAAAGAGGATGAGATATACATGTATTAGCCTTAAGCCCTAGTTTTTCCTCTTCCTTCTCTTTCAATTCCTTGTCTAGGAGTAGATTAGGTTAGAGATTAGTGTTAGATTAGTTTAAAGTAGTTAGATTCTAAGGTTTTATTTGTATTGAAGATTGAAGCAAGAGGATTGACATCAAGGGTCCAAGCTTGGAGGAAGATTTGAAATCTCTATCCTTAATCTCTCTTTGCTATTACGTTGTATATTTAGATGATGTTATTGAATCTTGTGGATAATATACTTGAGTTATTTATGGGTTAAGCTTATTTTGTGGTTCCAATGGAACCTAATGAGTAGTCTATATTGATTTTCTTCCATGGTTGGTTCTTATTGATTGATATGTGATTGTCTACTTCAATTTATGCTTTCATTGCTTAATTGAGTCATGACCAATTACTGTGATAACCCACATGGGATTGAAAGATGAAATGTGGGTTTAGATCTAATCGTAGTAGCGGGCGATTGCACTTTCACATGGCGTTGGACGTATGATTTGTGCTTAGGATAGACATATACCGAAGCGCCGCCCGTAGTGAAATGAGAACTTGACCTTAAACCCTATTTATTTGTAAACACCATAGACATATAGAGGTTTAGATAATGTGGGTGTTCACGTGCGTTCTATCATCTGTGGATTGCACGTGATATTGATTAGGTGCATCGAGAGATGGCCTTCTCTCACTTTCGTGTTCTTGGCTAGCACACTTAACGATTAATTTGACCTAATTGGAAGTGAAACGACTTAGATGAATCATTAGGGAAATTAGAATCTCATGCCTTCATTATCTAATTTTTCCCTAGAATTAATTAGTTTAAGCTTAATTCCTTGTCTAGTTAACTTAGTTTAAATTTAATCTCTTTATCGCTCGTTTAAATAAGACTGAAATGATTACGTGCTAGTGGTTTGGCTACTTTTTATCTATTAATTTCTCGTGGGAACGATATCTGTACTTTCACTTTATTACTTGTTGACCGTGTATACTTGCACGAATATATTGATCGGTAAACCGATCAACACCGGCAATCCCAATTGATTGAATACTGATAGAGGCATTAAATTTATGCTAGCCCCTTAGTCATATAGGCATTTGTTGAATGACAACTTTCCAATAGAGAATGGTATTGTGAAACTGCCCGGGTCCTTAAGATTTGGAGGTAGTTTACGCTGTAAAACTGCACTGCACTCTTCTGTTAGGGCCACTATCTCAAAGTCCTCTAATCGTTTCTTCCTTGATAGAATACCCTTCACGAACTTCACGTAACTTGACATTTGTTCTAATGCCTCAGCGAATGGTATATTTATCTACAGTTTCTTAAAGACCTCCAAAAACTTAGCAAACTGTCTATCATCTCTTTACTTTTTCAATCTTTGTGGGTAAGAAACAGGAGGGTAGACAATTTGTGGTGGGACTTTGGGTTTCTCTGTTGTTACCTCTTTTTCCGCCTCAACTTCATTACCCGCATCATTTCCATCAGTTCAAATTGTATCAGAATTTTCTGCATATTGGGGCGCCCGCGCCAGGTTTTGGTCTTCCTGGGGCGCGGCCGCGCCAACATGAAAGTTTAAAGTTTGCTTCTCAGACCTTAAGGTGATAGCTTGGCATTGCTCTTTGTCATCCCTTTTCCCTGGATTCGCCTCCGTATTACTAGGAAGAGTCCCTTGTGGTCTATTGAGAACTGCATTGGCAATTTGACCAATTTGAGTCTCCAATGTTTTGAGAGATATTGCTTGGCTCTTCACTATCAACTTAAGGTCATCTATTTCAATTCTTTCCTCGAACTGTTGGCTAGGAGCTGGGTTGTGTTGATGTTAAGGTTGATAAAATCCTGGAGGGTGTGATTGTCTTGGGGCATACAGATGCTGGGGCTGAGTCTTGGGTTGGTAGGGCTGATATTGGGAATGTTGTTAATGTTGTTGAACATTTTGGTATTGTGGTTGTGGTTGAGCAGATTGGTATTGATTTTGTTGTTGTGGTGCATGGTATTGAGTTTGAGATGTTTGAGGTTGGGATGATTGAGTATTTTGGCGTGGTTAGGGTTGTTGAGCATTCTGATTATTACTCTAACTGAAGTTGGGATGGTTCCTATTGTTGGGATGGTAGGGGTTCGGGAATTGATTATGTGGCTTTTGGTAATTGCTAACAAACTGTAACGACTCAGTAGTGATGGCGCACTGCTCGGTCGGGTGTGTTCCGGCACACAACTCACATACGAATGCAACCTGTTGAACTCTATTCTCAGCCATCGAATCTATTTTTTTGTTCATTGCTGCCAATTGGGCTGACAATGATGTGATTGCATCAACATCCAATACTCCTACCACTTTGGGTTGAAACATCCTCGCTGTTGGGTTCTAATACTCATTAGCCGCCATTATTTCAAAAAGCTCATAAGCTGTTGGGAAATCTTTAGTCCATAGAGCTCCTCCCTATGCGGCATCAATAATTGGCCTTGATTGCCACCCTAATCCATTGTAAAAAGAATTTATCACCATCCAGTCAGGCATTCCATGGTGTGGGCACTTCCTGAGCATTTCTTTATAGCGTTCCCATGCTTCATACAACGTTTCCCCTGGTAGCTGTGCAAATTGACTCAGGTCTCTCCTCATGGCAGCAATCTTAGCCATAGGGAAGAACTTGGTGAGAAATTTCTGAGCTCAGTCTTCCCATGTAGTAATTGATCCTGAAGGCAATGAGTGCAACCAGCTCTTTACCTTATCCCTCAAGGTGAAAGGGAATAATCTAAGTTTCACTGCCTCATCTGTGATGTTGTTGAACTTAAATGTGTCACATATCTCTAGAAAACTCATGATATGCTCATTTGGGTCTTCGGTAGGTGCACCTCCAAACTGGAGATTGTTCTGAATCATCTGCAGGGTCCCTGGTTTTATCTCGAAAGTATTTGCAGTGATAGCTGGCCGCACAATAGTGGATTGCAGATCGGTGATTTTCAGCATGGAGTAGTATTGTAAGGCCCTATTATTGGCCCTCTACTCTTCAGCCATTTGATGAGGTGGTTCAGGATCTATTTGTGGATTGGTGTTTCGGATATTTGCTCTCCAAGCTCTCCCATTTATGTGCTCTTGTCGAGGCACTAACTCAGGATTTGAGGCTCGCATGTGAATAAACTATCCACAAGTACCTAAAACACAAATAAAAATAAAGTTAGAAATGAGATAAGAAGAGATTTGTTCAAGTCAACCAAATCTAACGAAAACTGATGTTAATAGTATTAAGCAAAAACCGTAATTCCCCGGCAACGGCGCCAAAAACTTGTTGCGCCGTTTAGGTGTTAACAAAAAAGGGGCCCAAAACACGTGCAAGTGTACACGGTTAACAAGTAATAATTCGATAAGTCGAGATCGTTCCCACGGAGAAAGGAGTCAGACTTACACTATCATGCAACAGTCCAGTGGTTATCTTTGTCTGCTCAAACGGTTGTCAGAGTATTCTTTAATTATCTAGACTGGATTTAAAATAAACTTAACTACTTAACAAGCAAGGGGTTCAAATTAGAGAAATATAGGATCCTAACTTCATCTATTGCATCATCTAGGTTAACAACTCCTCATGTCATATATGAATAATCATATAGGAATGCTAGCCTGGAGCACGAATGTGAGACAGGGCTATTTTTCAATACACCCAGTCTATACCATATAATATCCACAATTAAGATAGAAATCACATGAACATCGATAAAGCCTAAACCACTATATGTCTATGCAATTTACAAGCTAAGCTGATTTAAGTGCAAGCTCCCATTAGACTATATATAGCAATATGGTATATGTCTGTCCGGACAGCGAATCACAAAACTCATCCAATAAAAGTTTCACAAACATAAGCTAGCATGGGAGAACTAAGTTAACACTTCATTTTTTAAGTCCATATAAACTATTAGAGTAGATGTTGATCAGGCATCTAAACATACACAGCAACCATGCTAGGCAAACCATACATTTTCATTCATACATATCAACGAGACATAAACCCTAGACTCAGCAAATAGAATCCATTATAATCCCATAATGGAAGTTAGTTCATCACTGAACCTCCCACCATTATGGGATTTAAACCAAGCATTTCAACAACTAGGTAAGAGAGAGAGAAAAGAGAAATGGAAATGCAAATATTGATGGCTCTCTTCCAATAGAATGCTTCAAGCTTGAGTTTAGACCATAAATAAGCTCTTCAATGAACCCAAAAAAGGAAATCTACTTAGAACTATACGGGAAGAAGAGTGAAGCTCTTCAACTCTATAGCTCTCTACAAACCTTAGAAAAAATATGCAAACTACTTCCAAGTAAAATGCTAAGTCTTATATCAGATCCCCTTTTGTTCCTTACAAAACAAAAGCCTTATATTCACTATAGTCAGCCGAGCAACAAAATAAAAAGTCAATTCCTCAGTCAAGCCCCAGCGCAGCCGCACTCCCCAGCAAAACTTTCCCGACGCGGACGCATGGGTCATCAAGTCAGGCTTTCGAATTTTTCAAGACGGCACGGGCACGCGGCGTCGCTTTGATTTACAGGCGCAGCCGCACGTGCCATGTTCAGCAGCTGATACATTTTTTTTGCTCTTGCTTTCTTGTTGCTTCCTTCATGCTTCTCATTTGTTCACTATTTTTGCCATAAGATCATTATGATGCCAAGCTATGCCATCCCACATGCCTTGTTGCCAAGCTAATGCCATATGCTCAATTTCATGCCATTCCATGCCTTTTGGAGTTCCTGCCTAAAATATACAAAACAAAGATAAAATACATTAAAAGACACTAAAGTGCTTGAGTTTAAGCCATAATCATAGTAAGTTGGCGTCCAATAAGTAGGTATAAAACCTACTTATCAGTAGTTCATGGTCTTATGACCCTCAGATGTAATTTTGATTCTTGTTATGCATTCTTTATTCTAAATTTGGATTTTCTATTATTCAGAACTGTTGATTTATTCGCATGTTATTACTATTGTTATATTGTTATACTTGTGGGCAATCGTTCTCACTCTTGTATAATAACATTGCAGTTAAGAACGAAATGACTGACATGCCTTCCACTAGCAAAGACAAGAGTAAGATTAACAAGTGTTGAAGACTTGTTATTTTTTTATGAATATTATGTTTAAGACTTGATGTTGTTTAAAACTTATTTGTTTAATTACGTTTCCGCATTTGATGTTTAAGGTTAGTTCAACCTAGGATTTTTTAATTATTCGGATGTTGTAACCCCTTAAGGGGAGGATTTCTATTTATTTCATAGTTTACATTTTTATGGGAAGATAGATATATGATGATTGGACAGTGAACACCAAATCTCGTGGAAATTGAAGTACCCGAATTTGGGGGTGTCACAAGTTGGTATCAAATCTGTAGGTTATGAACCTTAGGTGGAGGAAACCTTAGGATAATAGCCTTTTTAAGAGATCGATAACATAGTGGTGATAACTCTTATCGAGTTCTAAGAAAGATAATAAAAGATTTTATATGCTTATGTGATTATATTTAAGTACTTGCACGAGTATCGATTAGCATCACATAATAACTAAGAACTTAAAATTTTGATTGTCAAGATGTCGGATGTTGGAGGATCCAGTCAGCCTAGGGATGTTGCACCCCGAGTGGCTATTGAGGAGGAGCCCCGAGACATTCCTATAGTCTGGGAGCAGTTTGTTCAGAGAGAGCCATCTCCTTTGATCATTGTTGTTGGTCAGGAGCATGAGCCAGTATTTGATTCAGAGGAGGACTCTGAGGCGATTTAGGTTGAGGCATCTGAGGTGGAGGATGAGGACCCTAATGAGTTTCCACCAAACTCTATCAGTGTTGAGATATACGACGAGCTGTATGACCTTAACATAGAGTTATATGATACTGTTCGGGAGCTGAAGGAGCATACAGTTGTACAGCAGACTACCATCGAGCAAAATGATAGCGAGATCGAGACTCTAGATATAGGGCTTGGAGACGTGGAGTGGGAGTTGGTTCATGAGAAGGGCCAAAATGAATAAAAATCAGTTGAGATAGAGAAGCCGAAGAATGATTTGTGAGAGGAATCGACAAAGTGTGCCAGAGCAGAGGACACTTGGATGAGTGCTTCACGACGTGCAGATATTGTCGAGGACGACGATCGGACAAAGAAAGCTAAGATTGAGGGGACAGACTACACGTTCATGACAGCGATTGATATGGCCAAGGATCAGGTTATCTACTATCCAGTTCAGTTCGAGGACCTACCTTGGTATATGCTGGACCGTAGGAAGATGTTCCGTATTATAGAAGAAGAGCGTAGAAAAGTTGTTTGACGTCTGAGTAGGCCGTGATAAGAACAACATGATTATGTGAATATTTCTTTGATAGTTAATCATGTAAATTCTGATGTGATTATAAATGGAATATGATGATGATTTTAATCTTGAAGATCCTTTATCTCAGGATAGTTGATGTAAATAAGAGTGATGCTATCTTATTTTGTTTAAAAACTTTTGATTGAATAAAATATCAGAGTTTATTTGAGATGATATGTGTTAAGTGAATATCTTAAAATGATTAAGTTAAGTCTTAAATATTAAGGAATTGAATAAAGATCTAATAAGCGTACATCTTAAACAGAAATATGCCGCCGAGAAGACGCCAAATTCGTCAATCAGCCCAAGAAGGGTCAATGAATAACAATGATGCCAATGCCAATGCCAAACCTATTCAGCAGTTGATGAACTTATTAACTGGAGTGATGGCCAATCAGCAGCAAGCTCCACCAAACACGACGTTCAAAGACTTCAAGGCGGTGGGACTGCCAAAGTTTAAGGGATCTATGAACCAAATCGAGGCACATACTTGGGTTATCGAAATGGAGAAGGTTTTCGACGTTACTAGGGTCAGCGAGGATCAGAAGACCGCTTACGCAATGTTTATGCTGAAGGTAGAGGCCAGTTTTTGGTGGCAGGCAGGCAAACAAGGTCCGGGGAGGACAGGGTGTGATAACCTGGGAAATGTTCATAGAGATGTTCTTCGAAATGTACTTCCCGACAAGCTCACAGAACCAGATGGAGGTTCAGTTTATGGAGTTAAAATAAGGTAGCATGTCAGTGCTAGATTATGTGGCTAGATTCAATGAGTTGGCTAGGTTTTCCATGTATCAAGTGCATACCAATAAGAGGAAAGCTAGGAGATTTGAATAGGGACTGAAGCCCTGGTTGTATAACAAGGTGCCAATGTTCCAGTTGAACACCTTTGTGGGAGTATTGGAGAAGGAAATCATTGCTGAAGGTGGGACGATGCTATGACCAAGTACAACCAAGAGTAGAAAAAGAAGAAGAGTGAGGGAGAAGGTAACAACAAGGCTAGTGGTAGTAACACTGGAGGAGGTAATAATCAAAAGAGAAGGTGGAATTATAGCACATCGATCAAAAATCAGTAAGGGAGCCAGAAGAAAAGGGTAGAAGCATGTCCGACCAGTGGGAAGAACCACCTGGGGGTCTGTATGAAGGGTAAAAGAGTATGCTACAATTGTGGTTAGGAAGGCCACATAACACCTAACTGCCCTAACCCTAAGAAGGGCGCCTATTTCATTTGTGGTTCTAAGGACCATCTAGTAAGGGACTGTCCCAAGAGGGTATCTAAAGTGGCTACTTAGATCCTTCCTTATCAGCAGAGTGGCTACTTTGGGTCTTAGCCATAGGACTCTCATTTTCTTCTTCATCTTCAGACTTTGTTTCCTCTTTTTCAGATTTAATATCCTTATCATTAGTGGACTGGCTGCTTGATGATATACCCTTAGAGCTTTCAGTTACCTTTTCTTCTTCTGACTCTACCCTTTTCTCTTTAGCGGACAGACTTATTTTGGGAACTGATTTTGACTTCTTTACCACTTTAGCTTTCTTCTTGGATGGTCTTTCAGATTTGGACTCTAGAATGATAGAGTCCTTAGAGTGTGATAGCTCCTCCTCCAGAGCACTTGTCGTTCTCTTCTTCGTAGTGCTCTTGTTGCTGCTGCCATATGTCACTAGCCTTTTATTTTCCATTGGATTCTTCTTCCAGTTTACCAACATCTTTGGGGACATCACCTTTTGACTGTTTAGGACTTCACCTTCATCATCCTTAATCTTATTCTTCAACTTCTTCTTCAGAATGATGCTCAAGAATCTTCTATGAAAAACCTTTGTGAGTGGTTTCTCTGTTGACTTCTTCTTTTCTGCTTTGTTCAGCCACTTGGACATTAAGTTAAACAGGATAGCTCCAAAGTTGATTCGCTTCTTCAGCACTATTGCAGACATGATTCTCAACTATTGATCACTCATAGTGTCATGTGCAGTATCCTTGCTTAGTATGCATTTTCCCACAATCTCTGCAAGGAACTCGAACTTTTCAGGAAACTCCTTTTTCTTCATATCCTTCAGACTAGGGTTCCTTTTGTAACACATAATTCTTTTGGCTTCTTCCGTGTCGACTTCATCAAGGCTTTTCAGACCCAGGTCAGGGAAACCTAAACACTGGTTGATGTCAGAGGATTTCAGCTTCAAAATCTGACCTTTGTCCTTGGTAGATAGAGTCCCAGAGTTTGTAGTTTCGTTAAAGTAGAACTCTTTAACCAAGTCAACATCTATAAGAGTGTTTGACTCAAGACATTCAGAGAATCCAGCCTTCTTCACTAACTCAAGAATATCTCTGAACTTCTTCTCGAATTTCTCGAACTTCTTAGTCCCGAGTTGAATGCCAGTGATTACACGCCAGTCTTCCATTTGAAAGGTTAGGGTTTTTTGGGTTTATGACTTTGTGAGAATATTATGAGATATTAGGAAGAGATTTGAGGATAGATAGCTATTTGAGAGGACTTGACTATTTGCAGGTGTTTAGGTTTTCGTTTGAGAGAGAGAGTGTATGAATCGGACAGACTTGCAGCTTTTGATGAACTTTCGAAAATGTAACTGCCACTTGATTTGTATTTTCCCTCTTGTAACTGTTCCCTCCATGTTTCTTAGTGGGACAGTTGTAAGAGTCTAATAGGTCACAATCTGTAATTTCTTCTTAACACGTCAGTTTATTAGATTTAACTTTTCTTCAGTTGACTATTGACTTCTGCAGTTCGTGGAGTGACCTTATGACTACTCCACGATTTCTTCGACTGATCTACAGACTCTGCATCCATTTTGATGATCGTAGTCTGTAGCTATGCTTCAATAGCCAACTTCTTCATTAGACTTTAAGAGAGTGGCAATACTCATTTGCAGCTTGTATTCTTCTGAGGAGTTACTGCTTGCTTCAGCAGAGATTCTTGTGATGTAATTAAT
This sequence comes from Panax stipuleanatus, assembly GCA_020205555.1. Lineage (NCBI taxonomy): Eukaryota > Viridiplantae > Streptophyta > Magnoliopsida > Apiales > Araliaceae > Panax > Panax stipuleanatus. The sequence goes on from CM035126.1 coordinate 80,568,326, forward strand.
ATCTGCACTTCTTCTGGGTTAAGTTTGCTCAGGAAGGGCCAACCTCTTAGTCCAACACTAAGGGTCAGGTTTCTCCCTGAGGCGCTTATCAGATGAAGATTTTTGTAAATATGGTGGCTAAAATGACATCACATTTGGCTTTTCTTCTGGAGAGTTCACTTACCAACTTTGGATACTCTTTGATGTTGGTATTCATTTAGGCTACAATCGAGGTGTCATCATGCTCTTACACTACAATCACTGAGACTGATCGTAGGTACTCCACGATTTGAGTGGTTGGTTGATATGGTTATCAGTAGCACATTTTGGGACGTTACTACTGACTATGGATCTTCATTTGGTTCATCAGTCACAAAGTTTTGGGACTCTGTAACTGGGATATTTCTATTTTGGGTTAGCTCCTGTCTCTCTATGATATTGACAAGAGTGGTCTTGATATTGGTGGAGTGGTCAACAGACATGTACCATGGTTGACCTAACGTTCAAGCTTATCTCAGATCTTCTGAAAAGTATTCCACTTATTAATTTTTCTCCCCAAGCTTCACCATCATTTGCATCAAGAACTTCCTCAGAATGAACAACAACTTCAGGCTGTACTTCCTCAGCAATAGCACTTGGTTCTGGCATTTCCTCTCCAGCACTGATCATATTAATCAGGTGCAGTAGTGTGCTCTGCATGATTGATCATGACCTGATCTTCTTCTATCATTCTGGTCTCTTCCACAGTTGAACCAGATGCTTGAGGTTGATTGCTTTGTTCAGCCTTTTCATCAGCAATCCTTCGATCATCTTCCTTCAATACTTCCTCATTTGCCAGAACATAATTCTTGACAAGCCTCTTCGTTCTCTTCTTTGTCTTGGATACAGCCTTTGTACTTTTGTCAACTTCAGCCCTGACATTTGTTCAGGATGAAAGGCTGTTGCAGCATCTCCTTCAGCAGTAGTAGTCAGTCTGGACTCTACGATTGGTGATGACTCCACAATCATAGTGAGTGAATACTTCTTCCTCCTTGACTGCATTTCTTCTCAGAGAAGGATGAATTCTTGTTCTTCACATGTATAAGGAGGTAGCCTTGCATATCTCCTTCAGGCTAAGATCATTATGATAGTATAAACCTCTTTGAATCATATAGAGATATTTTCAAAACTGATCACTCCACGATTGTTGATAAAACTACGAACGTAGTCTTTCTCATTCAGGATTCAGTATCTTCTGCACCCGTGGAGTTCTGCTTCTATATTGAAATTTTTATAATAAATGTTTGATGATCCTCTGGTATGAGCTTCCTTGATGTTCCCTTTGAGATCATATGCTTTGCATGATTAAACATATAAAATTTCTATTATCTTGACTTGAATAGCCAGCTTCTATGTGAAGATCGTCAACCATGCAAATCCTCATTTATGAGGACTCAGCAAGTCTTCAGGAACAGTCTTTGACTTTGGATAATATGGTCAAGAGCATTCCTGAAATGTCTTGACTTTGCAGCTGGTTGAATCCTTGTGACTGAAGCTATCTGCTTCAGTATTCCTTAGTGTGGTCAGATAGACCAAGTACCTGTAGGTTTAGTAAATTTCTATTTTGGTACCCAAGATTTCTAGGGTCCTGCTAGGTTAGTTTTCTCAAAATCCCAATTCCTCATATTCTTAAATTTATATCACATTATCATCAACAATCATATTTATGCATATATCCGATTTAGATATGACATTTAGAATGCATGATGGTGAGTGTGTGAATAATTAAGCATTTTGCTATGACACTCTTTTTCATTAGTTGTTTCACCCTTTGCTTGGTTATGTTCACGGATTTTGAATGTTCACAGAGTAGGAATCAACTCTATTGCTTATTTGTATCTGGTTGATTTATGGAGATGATCAGTTTCTAAGAATCTTCAAGATACTCCTCTAGTGTTGATCGTACTCTACATTTTATCAAAAGCACAAAACATTGGTTTGTATATATATTTACATACATACCAACCTTTTTACAAGGGTTGCTCCACTTAAGCTTAGTTAGATTTAGATTAACTTATAACATACTCCAGACTTCTTTCAAGATGTTATCTTCAACCTAAAACGTGGGTGGAAAGAAAGTTTGTTGACAATTAAGTTTCCAATTTTAATGTACTTTTTCTCTTCCCCTTTCTAGGAAGAGTATGGTCTATTGATAGAGTACTGTTGTAGCATAAGGTGATGTAACATGATGTACATATAAATATTAATGAGGAATTATACCTTTATACTATCAGTTTCTTAACAGTCATTTGTCTTGCTATAATGAGGTTAGGCATTGATGTGCATATCTTTGCATTCATTGATGATAGTTTGTTTCTCCATTTGTCTTTCGATTAATCAGGCATAGTCTTGCAGTTGAAATCATAGGCAAGTCTTAGCAGCTTTAGTTCTTTGATAACCTTGAACCTCAAGGTTCAGATCCAACTGGTTAGCCAAAAATACATTGAAAGAAATCTTCTTTCTTCTCTGGATAAGCATTTTATTGCATGTATATGCCTTTCATCTTTCAGAGCAGTGGATGACAGACTCTTTGCTTTTGATGCCTTTGACTTCCCATCACTAATCTGCAGACTGCTGATTGACTTTGGACACGAATTGGCCTTGTTGGTATAACATTTAAGAACAGGGACCAATCTGAGCAGCTTCAGTTGAATTTACACATTTACTTGTAAGCATAGTTTTAATGTGTGAGCTCATCTTCAATCACAAGTGACTTACTACTAAACTAAGTTTAGAACATGGTTTGTCCCCAGGATCAGACTCAAAGCGTTAGCTTTAGGATATAGCATGAGAACCTGCTGTCATACCAATTGTTAGTTCCTAGAGGGCACACAATAGATCTAGAAGGGGGGGTTGAATAGATTCTTTTTATTTTCAAACATCTTTTCCATTTTATTTTTCATTACTAAGTAATTAGAATATGACAAACATAAGAATCATTTCAAGTATAACAGAATAAGTTAAAGATCCCCTTCATAGATATCTTGATCACCATTGTTCTAGAGTTAGTTTATGTGTAAGTGATTATTACAGTTACAGCAATTATAGCAGTTAAAGATATATAAGGTAAATGACTGAATGTAAAAGACACAAGGGTTTTTAAGTGGTTCAAAGACTCAAGCTCCTAATCCACTCTTCTGCTTCAACAAGCAGGGATTCTACTAAGGAAGTCTTTACATCTTGAATCACTAAGATTCCTTCAAGGCCAGCAGCCTTGGAACTTTCACTAAAACTCTTCAAGTCCAGCAGACTTGGAACTTCAGTTCACTAAGAACTCTTCAAGGCCAGCAGCCTTGGAACTCAATTTAATCCCTCGAACAAAAACCCCTCAAGCCTTGGCTTTGTTGATGTTGTTGTTGGTGATGAGCTGCTAAGATGACTTGAAGTTTGTTCATCCTTTGGTACTTAGCAGCTTGATGTGATCCTCTTTGGATTCTGCATTGAGACTGGATCACCATTGGACAGATTGCTAAGATGTTCATGAAGCATGACATCGTTGAGTGCTTAGCCGTCTATCACTTCTTCTTTGGTGCAGCTGATCTTGTGGTTGATGTTTGTCTTCATCTGATCTCAGCTTGCACTCCTTCACCACTTGAGGTCTGCTAAGTCTTAGCACTTTTGGTAGACTCCGTCTGGCACTTAGCATCCCCTGAACTTTGCTTAACTGATGTGCAGATCTGGTTCTGCATCTGTTCTTCTTCAGCTCTTGGAGGTTCATGGTGATTCATAAAGTGGCTCTTTAGATCTTCTTTCTTATCTGCCACTCTTCTGAATGCTATCTTCTTGGTCTTCTCGGCTCTCAGCTTAGCTGTCCATTCTTATTGGCATTGTCATTGTTATTGAGTGAAGCCTTTATCTGTTAAATCTTTTCTCTTAGCTTACTTCACTTCTACTTTCGTAGTCTCACTGCTACTGAGACGTATTCTGTTTAGCTTTTTAGAACTCGTAGAGTCAACAACTTATCAGCCCAATAACTCTTCAACTTAGCAACCATTCATCTTTGAAGCTTCAGCTGTTAAATACACTTCCATAAGCTTCCCGTTGGAATATAGCCATTGGAAGCTATTTGAATTGCTTCGCAGATCTCGAGTTATTTGGTGCAGACTGCTAATGTGACGTGACAACCCCTTTTTGACTTTTCTGACACAGCAGTCTACTATTTCACCTACCATATCAGAGATGTCACTTTAACGGGTCAGGTTGGTAGTCACCTTTATTTCTTCTTTCTGACTCCTTAATCAGAACATCAGGAGTTGTTCTTCTGCATCGATGCTCTCAATCAGCAACGTTCAAATGTCAGTCTTTATATTGAGACGTTGCCAAGGCTTCAATAATCAAATTAATGAACTCTACAATTCTGATGCAGATGACCTTAAACTTGATTGTAGTTTGTCTATTGAATGTTGTTCGTTGACTGGTTGAGACAACACTACGATTCTGAGAGTGTTCTTTGGATTTGCAATGTAGAACCTCTCTTCCTTCACTCGTGCAGTGCTTCAACACTTCTGCTTGCCTTGACTGATCTCAGGAACTAATAATTTGTCTGAATGATTTGGCCCATCTGGATTACTAGACTCTTCTGATTAGTCATGCTCAGCTCTCTTTCTCCTTGTGATCTCCCATTCACATATCATCAATGGTCTGACCCATGCTTAATCTTCTTCGTCTTTTCTTCATAGGTTGGTCAATATCTCTGTATAAACCACATCAGTTCCTGCTTCTCATCCGAAAAGCACTACGATCATAGTCACGCCCAAGATCGTCGTCTTCTGTTTATCTTGACAGCTACTGCATTGCTGACTTCCTTTTGTCAATCACTTTATCTGAAGTCTTCTTACTGTTGCTTGTGGAAGACTTTCCTTGAATGGCTTCACTTCTCAATCAGAATACTGATTGAGTTGGTGCTTAGATCTTCTGATTGCTTGCAAACCATTCGTTGAGTGTTCTCTGGCTTCCTTCAGGTAGATTGCATCTTTACAGCTCTGACCAGAGGCTACCTTCTTTGGATACTTTGGGAGTGCTCATATGTTGAGAATTATGTTGTCATTATGATTCTACTTTGGCGTTGTGAGCCCTTGATAGACTTTGTCTAAGCCTTAGTTATGCAGACTACGATTTTGCTTTGGTTCTGCAGACACTACGACTCCGAGAGCAGATCACATGACAGACTACGATTTTTGCCTTAACACTTGTTGTCCTTGTCTGATCTAGCTCGACTACAATTTCTACCTCTGATATGATCAGTAGACTCCACAACTTCACGTGTGGCCTATAATTCTTGACTTGGCTCGGCAGGCACTCGGTTGGCACTTAGACCGGCTATCTCTACGATTCTGAACATGACTTCCTCAGCAAACTACGGCTTCGAGAAAGTCCTTCTTGACACACCACGATCCTGCCTTCTCTCTCCTGGAAAACTACGAACTCCGAGAGCTACTATCCTTACAGACTACAATTCTATCTTGATAGTCTCCGTGTCTTCCTTGTCTCTCCTGGCAGACTACGAAGGCTGGTGCAGTGCTCGACGATCAGACAGGTCTATCTATTACATTGTATAAGATCAACCTAACAAGTTTAATCTTTCTATATTTAGTCCTTGTACATCATATTCTTTTAAAGGACTTTACAAAGCTGTTTTGTTCATGTAGGATCAACCTAACATATTTGATAATTTCATTCTAAATCCTTGTACATATATTCCACTTATCTATTCAAGGACTTTACAGCTTTTATCAATGCAGACATATTTGCATATTCATTCATTAAGATCATTATCAAATCTTATATAAATAGGAATAGCATTCTCATGCTTATTTCTAACACAGAGGATGTTATGATGATAGCATTCAGGACTCGATATGGTCACTACGAATTTCTGGTGATGTCATTTGGTCTAACGAATGCTCCCGGGCAATTATAAACTTAATGAACAAAGTGTTTAAACCGTTTTTGGACAAATTCGTGGTGATGTTTATCGACGACGTTTTTGTGTATTCGAAGACTAAGGAGGAACACGTAGAGCATTTGAAGGTGACGTTGGAAGAGTTGAGAAGAGAGAAGTTGTATGCCAAATTTTTGAAATGCAAATTTTTGATTGAGCGGGTGCAATTTCTTGGACATATGATTGATAAGGACAGAATTTTGGTAGATCCCTCCAAGGTCGAAGCTGTGATGAACTGGGATCAGCCGAAGACACCGTCGGAAGTGAAAAGTTTTCTTGAATTAGCCGGTTATTACAGAAGATTAATTCAGAACTTTTCTAAAATCGCGACTCCGCTGACAAATTTAACTAGGAAATCGGTAAAATTCGTTTGGACTGAGAAGTGTGAGGAAAGCTTCCAAGAGCTTAAGAAGAGGTTGAGTTCGGCACCTGTGTTATCTCTTCCGAATAGCAAATGAAATTTTGTGGTGTATAGTGATGCGTCGCATAAAGGACTAGGCTGTGTGCTTATGCAAAACGGCAAGGTCATTGAACATACGTCACGACAATTGAAGGATTATGAGAAGGGTATCCGACCTATGATTTGGAATTGGTTGCGGTAGTATATGCTTTGAAGATCTTGAGACACTATCTCTATGGGGAGAAGTGTAAAATATATACAGACCACAAAAGTCTAAAATATATTTTTACACGGAAGGATTTGAATATACCATCCGGGTAAAGCGAATGTGGTTGCCGATGCCTTAAGCAGAAAGGGTCGAGAGAAATTAATGTTGTTGACTGCCCAGGATGAGTTAATTTCAGCGATGGAGAAGTTGGAATTAGAGGTAAGATATTTATGGAGTCTGACGAGAAGCTGTTTTAGCTGGGAGCTGGTACAACTTTGCTGGATAAGGTTAAAGAAGCAGAACTTCAGGATGAAGACTGTGCGAAGATATGGAAAAGGATATCCGAAGGGAATGAACTGAAATTCAAGGTGGATAGTGAAGGACTGATAAGATTCGAGAGCAAAGTTTGGGTACCGCCCGTGCTAGAGATTAAGGAGGACATTTTAAGCAAGGCTCATAGTTCACGGTATTCCATTCACCCAGGAAGCACAAAGACATACCAGGATCTCCGACAATATTTCTGGTAACCGAATATGAAACGAGATGTTGCCGATTGTGTGGCCAAGTGCCTAACGTGTCAGAAAGTTAAAGCAGAACATCAGAGACCGAGTGGGTTGCTACAACCACTAGAGATCCTAGAATGAAAATGGGAACACATTACAATGGATTTCATAATTGGTCTTCCGACGACTCAGAAAGGTTTCGATGCAGTATGGGTTATCGTAGATCGATTGAAGAAATCAACACATTTCCTACCGATCAAGATCAGATTTAACTTAGATCAGTTGGCGAAGTTATATGTGAAGGAAATTGTTTCCAGGCATGGTGTTCCAGTGCCGATTGTTTCCGATCGAGATCCGCGCTTCACATCGAATTTCTAAAAGCGACTACAGTAATGCATGGGGACGCAGTTGAGAATGAGTACAGCATAACACCCTCAGACAGAAGGGAAAAGTGAAAAACGATCCAGATATTGGAGGATATGTTGAGAGCATGCATCATGGATTTCAAAGGAAATTGGGATGATCACCTACCGCTCGTGGAATTCGGTTACAACAACAGTTACCACGCAAGTATTGGTATGCCGCCTTACGAAGCGTTGTACGGTAGAAAGTTCAGAAATCCATTATACTGGGATGAAGTCGGCGAAAGACAATTGCTAGGACCAGAATTGGTACAACAGACAGCCGAGATCGTCAAGGTGATCCGGACGAGATTGGTAGCTGCTTAGGACAGGCAGAAGAAATACGCCGATCCACACCGCAAGAATGTAGAATTTGAATCGGGTAGCTTTGTTTTCTTGAAAATCTCTCCTTGGAAGGATTAATAGTTAATAAGGCTTCTCTTAAGTGATAAACGCTCATTAGATCTTTAAACAATTTATTTTAATTATTTAATTAAGAAGTTATTTAATTTCATTCAATTGTTAACTACCTCTTCCTTCGATTACTATTTAATATTAGTTAAATAGTAATTAGCTATTTACCTTTAGTTATTACTTACTAATAACCAATTATAACTCCTCATTATTTAATGTTAATTAAATAATGGACAATTAAATTATTATTTATCTTTAAATAATAATTAATAACTCCCTCATCTTTGAATAAATAATATTTGATTTATTCACTTTATTCTTCTTTAATCATTCCTTATTATTATTAAAAGGATAATTAATTGACATTCATCTTTATTTATTATTCAAATAATAAATAATTAATTATATAAACTTTCATGTCAAAGTAAGTAAGTAATTACTTAATCTTAGTTAATTATACTTTAATCATTATTTAATATTAATTAAATAATAATTAATTAATTGATTAACTCAATTTATTATTTAATCTTAATTAAATAATAAGTAGTTATCTTATTAACACTAACCCATTTTAATTATTACTTAATATCATTTAAATAATAATTAAATAATTAATTATATTTTATTTTATATGTAATTAACTTACTAGCTCATTAGTGGCTTTAAAGTTATTTATTACAATAACCCATTTTCATTACACTTCATATTGACACTCAAATTTTCACCCAGAATTTCCAGATTTGGGGTCCTTCACGGAAACGCTTGTAGAACGAAGTCTACAACTCGGATTTTGGTTCCGTCGGTGGTGTTGGATTCGTATCTTTCCAAACTCCAATTTCCATTCATCAAACATCAGCTTCTGCTTTGTTAGGTCCCGAAAATCAGTATCAAAGTGGACTGATTCGCAAGAACATTCAGAACAGTTTAGTCGTTTTCCAGATTTGAGGTCTTTTACGGAAACGATCATATCTCGAGATCTACAACTTGAATTTGGATCTATTTGGTATCGTTGGATTCGTATTTTCCCGAACTACATTTTCCATATATCAAACACTAAATTTTAGTTATTTGTGTTACCAAAAATAATTCACAAGTGACTGATCAGTAGCATATTCTCAACAGTTGGGTAGTTTGGAATTTAATTCATAACTTGCTCATTTTAAAACATATTTGAGTGATTCCAAAGGGGTTTAGCCCTTAACTCATGTATCTAGCATACCAAGAAAGAAAACCTAAAATAACTCTTTTAGATTTTAACATGCACATGATAAAGCATACTAGTTAAACGAAAATTCCTTCAAAAATCCATCTAACATCTTTTTCCAAATCTCAATCACATGAACTCATAAAAATCCACACGTCTCCTTTCCCATGATCTAACACTCTAATCATGATATTACTCATATTCAACATGCATCAAAAGAATCTATTATAAAATCACCTAGTGCATGCATGCATGTGCCTTTCTCCACTTATTTGGTATAAATCTCCCTTTTTGATCTTACATTCAACTTCAAAAATATTTTGATCATCAAATAAAATATTTATACACCAATAGATGAAGAGTTTATCAAAGATCAAACTTAAGACTCTTGTTTCATCAAAAACTCATCAAATAAGAAATCAAACTTTAAAAATAAAGAGAATCAATACCTAGTTTTTCTTGCTATCTTCCTTATCTTGCCAAAGTAGCTTACAAACTTAGCATGCATGAAGCTCAAGACCTCTCTTCTTCTTCCTCCTTGGCCGAAATTCTCTCCCTCTTTTCTCTCTATATTTTCTTTCTTTCTCTAACTAAGGAGCTTTGAAGTGTAAGTATGCAAATAAAATGTAGTTAGTCGAAATGGGTATAATTGAAAATTATAAGCATGCTCCCACTAACTCTCTCCCCTAATTATTACTTGCTTACTTAGTGACTACATACAAGTGTTGGACATGATAGGAAGGTGACACTTGTCATGGGTGTTGGGCTCAAAAGATTATATCCAAGATATTGTACAAGCTTAATAAAATTTCAAAATCCTTCCCATATTGCACCTTAGTGGCCAGCCATACCCCCCATTTTACCCATTATAGATTTATTTTTATTGTGTTATATACTTACTATAATGATTAAATGTCCTTTCTTTCATGGTCCAAGAGTTGGGCCTCTTTAATTAATATTTGGGCTTACAATTAATTAGTTTGGGTTATTAGTAGTGAAGTTTAGTTATATATTACTTGGGCTACTATTTATTATTCCACATGTTGGGCTAAGTTAATTTATTTCACTAATGCTATTAAATTATATCTCCCAATAAAATTAGTGGGCTTGATTAATCATTCAATTGGGCTAGCCCACTAGTATCACTTACTACATGGACTATTGCACATACCCATAAATCAAGAATATCACTATACTTTCATAACCCAATTAGACTTGCCACCTACAAGTAAATTGAATATTTAATTAGGGTTCATCATCTTAATCAACTTCCTTGATTGTTAACATTCTTAGGCTAGTCCACTACTTTAATTATTTCATAAGAGGGACTTCTTATTAAATTCTCATAACACACTTGTTATTTAAATTTAATCACTCAACCACCATATGCCACAAAGTTTTCAATATCATTCATAATTGGTATATCTATTTACAAAGTGACTTGAAATTCTTGGTTATTACGGAATTTAATAATAATTCTTTCATCAATATTTGGAATTTCGAATATTGAAACATCTGAGGGTCGTAAGACCTTGAACTTTGTCCTAGGTTATAAACATTTCTATTTAAAACCTTTAACAGTCGTATACACTATGGACTCTCAACTCGTACTTAGGGGGATCAGCCCTTCGTACAATGTATTGTGCACAAACATTTAACGCTTTTCCATAGTAACCTCCCCTAATAAATAGAGTTGTTCATCTCAGTATTTGATTTAATTCTGAACCAAAGAAAGTTTGGTTTGGATAGCTAAAAGAAAATTTAGAGTTTCAACTATCATCAACTAAGGAGTAGTTGAATCGACTCACAATAATCAAGAATAATTCAATAATAACTAATTATGAAATAACTTATGCTTTAGAATTTAAACTTAAAGCATACGAAAGATAAGATAGACCTTACTAGAACAATTAAGTTAAGGTCACTTAAATTAAATCATGAACTTTTAATAAGTATTTGTCCATTGCAGAAATAAAAGGACAATCTCAAATTCAATAAATATTTGAATTTAAAACACTTGTATAACAATAACAAGTTTGACTTTAGAAAACTTGCCTCAAGTGCAAGCTACAGTTACAACTCACGTTCTTTAACACTTCCTACAAATATATATTTAACAATAATAATCTAAATTACTTAACACGTAACTAATTCACATAATTAGTTAACCCATCTAGGTTAACTCATACTTATATAATTATCAAGTTAATAATTAATTATCACGTAATTAATCACACCACATAATTACACATTCACATAATTAATTAAATAATAATTATGTACTTCATATTAATTAAGTTATAATTAAACAAATTATAATTCAATTTAAACATTCACTGTGACGCCCCCAAAATCGTGTAACATCGAACACAGGATATGGTGCTCACGATACATCATACACCATCATCTAACTAAGTAAACTTTATAAATAATACTAATAATTACATAATTATTCAATTAAAATCTCAAGTCTTCACAACCTTAAATAAACTCAAACTTAAACTTAAATTTAGCGTTTACCACTACATTACATCAAATGCGAAAATCTAAACTTATTACAAAGAAATAAGCTTTCATCATGTCATCTTAGCCTTTCCTTTGTCTTTGCCAGAGCCCTCTGCCTTCTCACTCTTGACTGAAATGTTTAAGCAAGAATGAGCACAAATTGCCCAGCAAGTATATGAAATAATTTGATATAACATTCATGATAGAAGTATCTGTATTGACATTTCTCGACAATTGAAAGAATAATGAAGAGGTAAATACGAATATTAAAGATAAGATTTTTAGAACTTGCAATAGCATACTAAGGGGTGTTAATACCCTGAACATTGTTTTGTTTCATCGAAAATCATCAGACGTTTTATCAATCAGATAGATTGTAAAACATTCTTCGTAAGTACTCTAGGTGATCAACCTATCGTACCCTACATTGTGCACAAGTATGAAATTTAAATGCATAAGCATAAATGGGACTATATGCCCAACATTCGTTTACCCCATTATTCGGGTTGTTCGTCTTAGTATTCTCACGAGACCGCACCAAAGCAATTTGGATTGGAAAACTTTAAGAACTATAACGAATCTGAATTGTTCAAATAATATAACGTTTCACGTCTATATTATCTAGCTTGAATAAAAGGCCAGAAAGCATACTTAAAACAGTTCATTAATGATTAAGAACTTTAAAGCATAACAATTGAGTAATCATCAATAAAGCTTGTACAATATTTGAATCTGTATAACTTACGTCATAGGAAACTTGTACATATTAATAAATAGCACAAGTTAAGAAACTCTCGATCACTGAATAAGTGAATAAGGATAGGATATTTGCTCAATTAAAAGAGTAAAGCTTGCTCAATGAAAAGTAGAGTCAAAGAACTTGCCTGATAAGTCTGCAAAAGTTAAAGCTATCTACTAGTTCTTCATGTAACCTAATCATTTCAGTCACATTAAAGAAACTAAGTAATCAAATACTAATCTTAAGGATAATTGTTTCCTTTCATTTCAATTAGAATATTAATCTAATTCTCATTCTAATTATTAATACAAACTAATCACATAGCATGTTGCATCATATAGGTACGAGTGTTCAATTTTAGAATCTGAAATAAAAGAAATAAATTTTTTGATCCGACCCGGATCCGACCCGACCCGACTCGAACCGACATGGCGCAACTGCGTAGGAATAATCCTTATGAATGGCGCAGCTGTGCCATTTATCATACCCAGAAAGCATTTTTCTTTCCTTGCAGCCACTTTTGCTATTTAATTCCCACTAATCTACTGATGATATGACCATGATACTTGGATACAATAAACTTCATACAACGTAGTATTTTATAAAAATATAACATGCCTGAAATTAATACAAAAAGACCACGATCCAGAAGCCTAGATAAGCATGCACGAACCGCTTCCAGACTTAGAAAAATTCTGGATTTTCCAGATTTCTGCAGATTTTTCTTATTTTCATGCAGGTTCCCAAAATTCATAACTTGCTCAATTTAACGCTATTTCCTTTGAAACTTGGTCAGGTTAGACATTATACTATCTAGTATTTTACAAAATTATTACATATAACAATCGGGCCACCGAAGGTATGATTTCAAAGGTCCGAAAAACCCAAAAAGTCACAGATTACTAGTTTAGTTCAATATGTCAAAAATTCGTGATTTTGCTTCTAGCATGCAATTTGTTTGCTCATACTGTCCAGATCACTTAATGTAGTATGTTCACTCATATTACAACATTCAACTTAAACAAATTTCTATGTTTTGATAAATTTAGCATCTTAGAGTCATTTTCTCAAACATAGAGCATGCATATCATATTTTAATGAAATTCAAAGCATACATAGCATGATTAATCCAGAACTTTCGTTCCTTTCCAAATATAATCATCTACTATCAACAACATAATTCAAGCACAACCCAAACAATATATCTTCCTTTACTTTCATGCAAGTATTATCACTTTTCATGTAAATACAATACAAGGGTTTCAAACCAACCTCTTGGATGAAATTCTCTGGAACTAAAGCTTGATACAATCCTTCCTTTGCTTGTTAAATTCTCCAGAACTCTAGAAAGCTTTATATCCCTCTCAAACTCTCCATGTCTCTCTCGGAATGAAATATTTTTAGCAAAACGAATGGTATTTTGGGTGGAGAGTATATATAGAAATTGATATTGCTTGAATCTTCCACCCCTCCGATTCCATAACATCAATTGCACCCTCATAATATCCACTCATCTGTTTTGCTAATTAATAAAAAGATAGTGGGAGTTGTGAGAATGAAGAGACTTTGGGTTTAAAGAATAAAAATAAAATACTCCCTCTTCTTCAAATTGTACAACCATACCCTCCTTTTCCTTATCCCATATTGCTTGTCACGTGAGTCCCCTCTCCCACCAGCTGATGCATTTTTATTAACTAATAAAAATATTATTTTAATCATCTACTCAATTAATAAATTATTTTACCATTTTGCCCTTAGGAACCAAACTTTTTGATACTAATATCGATTCTTACTAAAATCGACGTTCCGAACGTCATGGGATTATTCATTTCGCCAAATTAGCTTCAGAAATTCGAGTTTGACTTCTTATCTGAAAAAGTCAACCGGTTGACTTTGAGCAAAAAGTCAACCACGACACAATTTGTGGTTACAGTCTATTCTGACTAATTTCGACGTTTCGGACTCAAATATATAGTCCGCGTCTTCAAATTCCGCTTCGGACTCAAATTCGAGTTTTAATTCCATTCCCTATGATTAATAAAATTAATAACTACTTATTAAATTCAAATAGTTAAAAAATCCAAATCAACTATTTAAATACATCTCTTCACATAACTTCAAATAAAATATATATGTTTATATATGTATAGCACATCTATATAATGCAATAGAAATCACAGAAGAGTTTCACATAAATTATTTATTGATAATTATTAAACTACATAACGATCTCGGATATTACATTCACCCTCCCTTATAAGGATTCTGTCCCCGGAATTATTACAAAGTTAAACAAAAAGACTAGGGTAATTTTTCATCATTTTCTCCTCGAGTTCTCATGTAGCCCCTTCGGCGTTGTGGTTCCTCCATACTACCTTTAGAGAAGGTATTATCTTATTTCTTAAAACTTGTTCTTTTATATCAATAATTTGTACAGGGATCTCTTTATAAGTTAAGTTATTTTCAAACAGGATGGGTTCATACTCTATGACATGGTTGTAATCATGTTTATAGGGTCGTAAAACAGACATATAGAACACATTGTGTACATGCTCAAACTCCGGAGGTAAAGCTACTTCATAAGCTACCTCACCGACCAAATCTTCCTTTCCCAAATCTCATCTTCCCTTTCCAAGGGGACACCTTCAGAAACACATAAGTGCCGACGTCAAAGTATCGTTGCTGCCGATGTTGATCATCATATTTCTTCTGCAGATCTTGATCCGTCACTAATCTTGCTTGTATTATTTTGATCACATCTGCAGTCTGCTGCACCAATTCCGGCCCTAGTAGTTGATGTTTACCCACTTCATCCCAGCACAATGGCGTTCTGCATTTTCTTTCATATAGAGCTTCATAAGGTGGCATACCGATGCTCGCGTGGTAACTGTTGTTGTATGCAAACTCCACCAACGGTAGATGGTCATCCCAGCTTCCTTTGAAGTCCATAACACATGCTCTAAGTATGTCCTCTAGCATTTGAATAGTTCTCTCGCTCTGCCCGTCTGTCTGAGGATGATAGGAAGTGCTCAACCTCAATTGCGTTCCCATGCGCTCTTGAAAGCTTTTCCAGAAATTTTCTGTGAACCGCAGATCGCGATCTGACATAATTAATACCGGTACTCCATGCCTTAAGAATATTTCTTTGACGTAAAGTTTTTCCAACTGATCCAAGTTGTATCTGATCTTGATTGGCAAGAAATGCGCTAACTTGGTTAATCGATCAACAATCACCCATACTGCATCGTAACTCTTCTATGTAGTTGGAAGTCCTACCACGAAGTCCATCGTAATATGCTCCCACTTCCATTCTGGATTTTCTAGAGGTTGAAGTAACCCGCTCGGTTTTGATGTTCTGCATTGACTCTCTGGCATGTTAAACACCTGCTGATGCACTCTGAGACTTCTCTCTTCATATTGGGCCACCAATAATGTGGGCGAAGATCCTAGTACATCATTGTGCTTCCCGGATGGATTGAGTAACTTGAACTATGAGCTTCCTGCAAAATTTATTCCTTTAATTCAGATACTGCTGGCACCCAAATTCTCTTCTTGAATCTTAATAATCCATCACCATCCACACTGAATTTAAGCTCGTCCCCATCTGAAATTCTTTTTCTCACCTTCTCACATTCTTCATCGCTGCTTTGTGTTTCCTTTATTTTGTACAATAGAGTTGGATGAGCCTCTATTGCGAACAATTTCTCATCTGACTCCCACGGACTCTTTATCTCGAGTTCCAATCTAGCCATCTCCTTGATTAACTCCTCCTGAGTTGTTAGCGTTGTCAACTTACCACTACCCTTCCTGCTTAGCGCATCTGCTACCACGTTAGCTTTCCCTGGATGATATAAGATTTCACAATCGTAATCCTTTATTAATTCCAACCATCTCCTCTGTCGCATATTCAACTCCTTATGCGTGAAGATATACTTTACACTTTTATGGTCCGTGTATATTTCACACTTTACACCATATAAATAGTGCCTCCATATTTTTAGGGCAAATACCACCGCTGCCAATTCCAGGTCATGGGTAGGATATCCCTTTTCGTAATCCTTCAACTACCGTGATGCGTATGCAATAACTTTACCATGTTGCATAATCACACAGCCAAGTTCTTTGTGCGACGCATCACTATAAACCACAAAATCACCCGTTTCATCTGGTAAAGACAATACTGGCGCTTCACTCAATCTTTTCTTTAGTTCCTGAAAACTTTCTTCACACTTCTCTGTCCACATAAATTATACTGACTTCCTCGTTAGATTTAGCAAGGTTCCTGCTATCTTCAAAAAGTCTTGAATGAACCTTCTGTAATAGCTTGCCAATCCTAAGAAACTTCTTACTTCTGTCGGTGTCTTCGGTTGTTCCCAATTTGGTACCACTTCCACCTTTGCCGGATCCACGGAGATTCCATTCTTGTCGATCACGTGCCTCAGAAATTGAACTCTTTCCAACCAGAACACACACTTTAAAAATTTTGCGTATAACTTATCCTTTCTAAACGCCTCCAACACCACTCTTAAATGTTCAGCATGATCTTCCTGAGTCTTGGAATAGATCAGGATATCATCTATGAACAAAACTACGAATTTGTCTAAGTATTGCTTGAATACCCTATTCATCATGTCCATAAATGCCACTGGCGCGTTCGTTAACCCAAATGGCATCACCAGGAACTCGTAGTGGTCGTAGCGAGTCCTGAACGCTGTCTTAGGTACATCTTTCTTCCTCACCTTCAACTGGTGATATTCCGTCCTCAAGTCAGTTTTGGAAAAATATTTCGCTCCCTTCAACTGATCAAACAGATCATCTATCCTAGGTAACGGGTACTTGTTCTTGATCGTCACTTTGTTCAACTCTCGATAGTCGATGCAAAGTCTTAACGATCAGTCCTTCTTTTTCACAAATAAATCTGGTGCTCCCTAAGAAGACACACTCAGTTGAATATACTTCCTATCCAATAATTCCTGCAACTGTACCATCAGCTCCTTCATCTCCACCGGAGCTATTCTGTATGGGGCTTTTCAAAATCGGTGCCGTTCCCGGTACTAAATCTATGACGAATTCGACCTCCCTATCTAGCGGAAGACTTGGCAAATCCTCCTGAAATACATCTGAAAAATCATTTACTACTAGTTTCTGTCCCATCTCTATCCCCACCTTCTGTGTATCGATGATATGGGCCAAATAACCTACACATCCCTTTCTTAGCAACTTCCTATCTTGCATCATCGTCAGACAACTCGAGTGTCTCGGCGACTTACTCCTATAGAACACTACCTTAGACTGATCTGGAGTCTGAAGGTTTATACATTTCTTTTGTCAATCTATTATTGCCCCATGGTCAAATAACCAGTCTATTCCTAGAATTACATTAAATTTTCCTAATTGAATCTGAATTAAATCCACAGGTAACTTATACCCCCTGATATCTACAACCCAGTTCCTATGAATATGGCTAACAAGAATTATTTCCTTATTCGCAACTTCTATGTTTATAGGATATTCTAATTCTTCCTGGGGTAGGTTTAAACGTTGGGAGAATTCATGCGATACAAAGGAACAAGTAGCACCCGAATCAAATAATACATAAGCAGATATATCATTGATCGAAATGATACCTGAAACCACGTCTTTTGATGCGACCACATCCTAAACTGTCATGTTAAAAGTCCTTGCTGTTGGTCGATTCTGAGTTGGTGGCCCAGTAATTATAAGATTTCCACCTGCTTGATCCCCTTCCTCCATTTCCTCCTCCTGAATTCTTCTTTGGGCAATTCATTGCCTGATGATCTAATGCTCCGCAGTTGAAGCATCCATTCCTCTTTGGTGCAGAGCAATTAGGAGAAATGTGCCCTTCTTGCCTACAATTAAAGCAAACATTCTTCCCTTTTAGACATGCATCCGAGTGATTCTTCCCACAATCCTTGAATGCCTCAGTTCTCTTCTTTGTTTCCCCTAGTTTGCCTCTAGAGTTTCTCGGATTGAAATTATTATTGCTATTGTTGTTGTTGTTGTTGTTGTTATTGTTCCACTTCCTTTTATTTGCACCACCACTGCTGCTACCTACCCCTCGATTTCCTCCTTCATTCTTCTTCTTCTTCTCCTTGTTAAATTTCATCTAGGCTTCACTTCTGCCCTCAGCGATTATAGCTTTCTCCAGAAGAGTCGAGAAGCTGTTCGTCTGCAACACCAAAAGTCTACTGTATAACCATGGTTTAAGGCCCTACTTGAACCTCCTCGTCTTCCTCTCCTCAGTGTCGACTTGATAAGGTGCGAACCTCGCCAGTTCGTTAAACTTTACAGCGTACTGGGGTACCGTCATATCTTCTTGCTTCAGCTCCAAGAATCGCATCACCATGCGACTCTGCATACTCACATGAAAGTAGTTTTCAAAAAAGACCTCTGTAAACCTCTCCCAATGTATCACACCTTCTCCAACCCTGTTCTGGTTCGCCTCCCACTAGAAGTTGGCGTCACCCTTCAGCATGTGCGTGGAGAAGATTATTTTCTGCTCATCTCCTACTCTGGCGATAGCAAACGCCTTTTTGATTTCTTTGATCCATGTCTGGGCTTCAATGGGTTCGATGGCTCCTTTGAACTCAGGGGGTCCCGCGCTCTTAAAGTCTTTAAAGGTTGCCACTTGCGCCATCAGAGGGTTATTGTTATTCGGGGTTCGATTCTGCAGTGCCCCAACTAACATGTCTACAAATTGTTAAATGGGGTTCGGTTGATCCGCAGCATTACCGCCTGACTCCTCTAGTATCTGTTGACGACGTCTTCCTCTAGCCATCTTTCTGTTTAAATAAACTTAATGTTATCATCTCATAACTTATTCCTATAGCATTCATAACTTGTATAAAAACTTAATCATCACATCACATATTTAAATAAAAGCATATTTATTTAATTAAAACCATAATACCAAAGTATTTAATCATCTTATGGCATTAAGCCATTTACATCACTTAAACCAAAATACTTAGCAAAATCCAAGTACTTACATTATACATAACGTATGACATACTAATAATAAAAGGTTATCACAAATAAACTAAAGGCCCCACCTAATGGCAGTCTTCATGTTCTTCATCCGCTATCTCCAGTACCAGCCCTTAGCTTATGGCGTGTCTAGACCGGTACTCTTCACGTGGAAAATGATACACCCGATGCTGGAACCTACCATGCTCTGATCTAAATGCGTACTTCATCCTATCCATCCTAACCTTCTTATCTCTTACTTCTCCTTCTAACTAGCCTGATAAGTTCTCTGCCCGAACCCGACCTCTCATCTCATCTCTCAAGTAAGTGGTAATCATCTGCTTGTCAGATTGGAGACTCTGAACCCTCGACTCTAACTCATAAATCGAATGCCCCAAGTGGGTCCTGATAGCCTCCTTCTCATCCTTCAACCTGTCCGCCTTCTGATCTGAGGCTCGTAGCTTGTCAGCCAGATCCGCGTTCCTAATCATCAGATGATGCACCAATGCACCAAGCAACGCTACAACTCCCTTCTCCTCCTGATACAGCCCCTCCAACTCATGGACTCTGTCGTCCAGCTCTATAATCCTATCCATCAACGCATCTAACAGACTATCCTCAGGTGCTTCTTCAGAGTCCTCCTCGGGCTCCTCTTCCTCAGGATAATCCTCAAGGTCCTCATATGGGTCTGAATCAGCTGCTGACTCAGCTATGGGCTCGAGTGCAGCTGTCACCAACTGCTCACTAACAACGTGAATATCTCTAATCTTCTCTTTTCCTGACATCCTACAATCAAAACAAAATAACTCGATTAGTATTTTAAAATAAACATTATTTTTGTTTTTTAGTAAAAATAAATTTGACACAGCACTTAGAACTCTACGTGAGTTCATCTCCCTATTATCTCCACTAACACCTCTAAGGTTATAGTCTAAGGTTCTCCAACCTTAGGTTTACAACCTACAGCTCTAATACCAACCTATGACGCCCCCAAATCCGTGTAACATCGAACACATGATATGGTGCTCACGATACATCATACACCATCATCTAACTAAGTAAACTTTATAAATAATACTAAGAATTACATAATTATTCAATTAAAATCCCAAGTCTTCACAACCTTAAATAAACTCGAACTTAAACTTAAATTTAGCGTTTACCGCTACATTACATCAAATGCGAAAATCTAAACTTATTACAAAGAAATAAGCTTTCATCATTTCATCTTAGCCTTTCATTTGTCCTTGCCCGAGCTCTCTGCCTTCTCACTCTTGACTGAAATGTTTAAGCAAAAATGAGCACAAATTGCCCAGCAAGTATATGAAATAATTGGTTATAACATTCAGGATAGAAGTATCTGTATTGACATTTCTCGACAATTGAAAGAATAATGAAGAGGTAAATACGAATATTAAAGATAAGAGTTTTAGAACTTGCAATAGCATACTAAAGGGTGTTAATACCCTGAACATTGTTTTATTTCATCGAAAACCATCAGACATTTTATCAATCAGATAGATTGTAAAACATTCTTCGTAAGTACTCTAGGTGATCAGTCTATCGTACCCTACATTGTGCACAAGTATGAAATTTAAATGCATAAGCATAAATGGGACTATATGCCCGACATTCGTTTACCCCATTATTCGGGTTGTTCGTCTTAGTATTCTCACGAGACCGCACCAAAGCAATTTGGATTGGAAAACTTTAAGAACTATAACGAATCTGAATTGTTCAAATAATATAACATTTCACGTCTATATTATCTAGCTAGAATAAAAGGCCAGAAAGCATACTTAAAACAGTTCATTAATGATTAAGAACTTTAAAGCATAACAATTCAAATAACAATTGAGTAATCATCAATAAAGCTTATACAATATTTGAATCTGTATAACTTACGTCATAGGAAACTTGTACATATTAATAAATAGCACAAGTTAAGAAACTCTCGATCACTGAATAAGTGAATAAGGATAGGATATTTGCTCAATTAAAAGAGTAAAGCTTGCTCAATGAAAAGTAGAGTCAAGAAACTTGCCTGATAAGTCTGCTACAATTAAAGCTATCTACTAGTTCTTCACGTAACCTAATCATTTCAGTCACATTAAAGCAACTAAGTAATCAAATACTAATCTTAAGAATAATTGTTTCCTTTCATTTCAATTAGAATATTAATCTAATTCTCATTCTATTATTAATACAAACTAATCACATAGCATGTTGCATCATATAGGTACAAGTGTTCAATTTTAGAATATAAAATAAAAGGAAAAAATTAATTTTCTGATCCGACCCGACCAGGATCCGACCCGACCCATACCGACACGGCGCAACTGCTCAGGAATAAGCCTTATGAATGGCGCAGCTGTGCTATTCATCATGCCCAGAAAGCATTTTTCTTTCCTTGCAGCTACTTTTGCGATTTAATTCCCACTAATCTACTGATGATATGACCATGATACTTGGACACAATAAACTTCATACAACGTAGTATTTTATAAAAATATAACATGCCTGAAATTAATACAAAAGACCACGATCTAGAAGCCTAGATAAGCGTGCACGAACCGCTTCCAGACTTAGAAAAAATTTGGATTTTCCAGATTTCTGCAGATTTTTCTTACTTTCATGCTAGTTCCCGAAATTCATAACTTGCTCAATTTAACTCCGTTTCCTTTGAAACTTGGTCAGGTTAGACATCATACTACCTAGTATCTTACAAAATTATTACATATAACAATCGGGACCGAAGGTATGATTTCAAAGGTCCGAAAAACCCAAAAAGTCCCAGATTACTAGTTTAGTTCAATATGTCAAAAATTCGTGATTTTGCTTCTAGCATGCAATTTGTTTGCTCATACTGCCCAGATCACTTAATATAGTATGTTCACTCATATTACAACATTCAACTTAAACAAATTTCCACGTTTTGATGAATATTATATTTTAATGAAATTCAAAGCATACATGGCATGATTAATCCAGAACTTTCGTTCCTTTCCAACATATGATCATCTACTATCAACAACATAATTCAAGCACAACCCAAACAATATATCTTCCTTCACTTTCATGCAAGTATTATCACTTTTCATGTAAATACAATACAACGGTTTCAAACTAACCTCTTGGATGAAATTCTCTGGAACTAAAGCTTGATACAATCCTTCCTTTGCTTGTTAAATTCTCCAGAACTCTAGAAAGCTTTATATCCCTCTCAAACTCTCCATGTCTCTCTCGGAATGAAATATTTTTAGCAAAACGAATGGTATTTTGGGTGGAGAGTATATATAGAAATTGATATTGCTTGAATCTTCCACCCCTCGGATTCCATAACGTCAATTGCACCCTCATAATATCCACGCATCAGTTTAGCTAATTAATAAAAAGATAGTGGGAGTTGAGAGAATGAAGAGACTTTGGGTTTAAAGAATAAAAATGAAATACTCCCACTTCATCAATTTGTCCAACCGTACCCTCCTTTTCCTTGTCCCATATTGCTTATCGCGTGAGTCCCCTCTCCCACCAGCTGATGCATTTTTATTAACTAATAAAAATATTATTTTAATCATCTACTCAATTAATAAATTATCTTACCATTTTGCCCTTCAGAACCAAACTTTTCGATACTAATATCGATTCTTACTAAAATCGACGTTCCAAACGTCGTGGGGTTATTAATTTCGCCAAATTAGCTTCCGAAATTTGAGTTTGACTTCTTATCCGAAAAATTCAACCGTTTGACTTTGACAAAAAAGTCAACCATGACACATTTTGTGGTTGTAGTCTATTCTGACTAATTTCGACATTCGGACTGAAATATACATTCCTGCGTCTTCAAATTCCGCTCTGGAGTCAAATTCGAGTTTTAATTCCATTCCTTGTGATTAATAAAATTAATAACTACTTATTAAATTCAAATAGTTAAATAATCCAAATCAACTATTTAAGTACATCTCTTCACATAACTTCAAATAAAATATATATGTTTATATATGTATAGCACATCTATATAACGTAATAGAAATCACACAAGAGTTTCACATAAATTCGTTTATTGATAATTATTAAACTACATACCGATCTCAGATATTACATTTACCCTCCCTTATAAGGATTCTGTCCCCGTAATCATTACAAAGTTAAACAAAAATACTAGGGTAATTTTTCATCATTTTCTCCTCGAGTTCCCACGTAGCCTCTTCGGCGTTGTGGTTCCTCCATACTACCTATAGAGAAGGTTTCATCTTATTTCTTAAAACTTGTTCTTTTCTATTAATTATTTGTATAGGGATCTCTTCATAAGTTAAGTCCTTTTCAAACTGGATGGGTTCATACTCTATGACATGTGAGAACCCGAATTTTCAGATATTATTAAATAAGAATTTAATAAATAAAATTCTTAAACTGTGAGATGGGTTCGAATGAGAGTATATATATGTGATATGAGGTATGTGGTATTATTTTACATAGGGTAATATGGACTATGTAATATGTATTTTTGTGATTTATAAATATATTATTAATATATATGTGTTACTTATCGTAGAGACGATTCAGTTGAGATAAAGGAGGTGGATAAATTTCTATCGATATTAAATAATTTATAGAATTATTTTATTATAGTAAGTTGGTGACATTAAATATCCTTAATGTATAATCATCATATTCTTGTGTATGTGTATTAATAACTAGTATGCTTATAATATAAGTTATTGATAAATCTTAAGCTATCCATGAATGGGTTTGGATAGTGAAGCATGAGTTAGTTAAGGAATTAACTAATAAGAATAAATATTAGTTAATTTAAGTTGGGAGTTATATTAGGGAATAATATAATGAGAGTATTGAACCTTAATTAACTATGATGATATAGTACAATATTTAATTTACTTAAGTAAATGAGTGAATTAATACGTGTGTTGAATATGTAATTATAGTTGATACTTTTTATATATATTACTTAGAGTGGTAATATATGAGAAAGTCTAATGTACGAATAACGTTAATAAATATATATATATACGTTATTAAAGAGAAATGGAAATCATTATATCTTTAAATGAATATTTGAAAAAATTATTTTGGGAACAATTTATAGAAAGAAAAGAGAAAAAAATATTATATATTTTTAATACGGGATATTAAAATAATTTCTAATATTGAATTATTTTAATAAAGGAGGAAATATTATTTTTGAATAATAATATTACCTTATATATTTTTGTATGAGGTAATAGGTATGATTAATTAATATGATAAATATATTAAAACATATTTGCTATATATAAATAAATTGATGGAAATAATTTATTATAATAGAAAATAAACTTATTATTTATTTTCTATATATAATATATGTACATGTGTCGTACATATAGTTATTTGATATTATATTAAGAACAATATCATGAGACAATAAGTAAATTATTTTTTACTAATGAATGCCTTTAATTGGAGAAGACATAATATTTCATATCATGTTATGGCGGAATACATAATAGTAATTATATCTTATGTATTTCTAAGAGGGGTAAAAGTATATAAGAAAACTAAGTTATTTCAATTTGCTAAATAGCTTGAGTTATTATATTACCATAAGTATTGTAAAGAATATTTGAATATTTTCATTCACGATATATTTTTATACGTGAACATTGTGATTTAATAGTTTTAAGTAAATTGAACATATTATAAGTAGAAAAATGGTGGGAAAGGAATAAATGATGAGAATGATAATAAGCTTAAAGTAAGCTTGTGAGATATGCCTAGTATGACAAAGTGATGGAATAAACATTCATTAAATAATTTAATGAATGAATAATTAAAAGAATTAATTATTATTATTATGTGAATAAATTCCTATGTGTAATTATAAGTTATATAGTAGCTACATCTATATAATATTAAATGAAGTGTGACACTTCAAGGTAACTATATAATATAGGAAACTATATGATTAAGTGTAATAATAAAATTTACAATAATGGGGTGTGACACTATTCAATTAAACTATATTCGGTATTGTCAAATGTACATGAATTATATGATGGGGTGTATGTGTGACCCTATCATATCATATGGTAATAACATTAAGTTATTAGATATAAGCTTGCAAGTTAGTCCATGTGAGAACAATAATGGTCAATCAAGTGGTTAGGGTACATGAATAGTGGTAGTTGGTGGGAGTTTGCCACCAACTTCCCTTTTGCTCTTTGGGTAATAACCATAGGAGAATAATAGCTTGATAATGAATAGATGCAATACATTGGTGTATAGAGTTTGTTAATTCAATTACTACATTGTTGCTAAGAAAGAATATAATAAGAAATGTAATTACATCATGAGCATGTTATAAGGTGTAATGATGAGGAAGGACCATGAATAGTAGTAGTTGGTGGAGTTAGCCACCAACTCTTCTTTGACCATTGGATATTACCCATAGGAGGGTAATAGATTGATTATATTAGAGAACATGTAAATTAGTAATGTAATGGTATTACATTATGAACATATTATAAGATGTAACATTTAGTATAATATTATTTTAGGAGATTATATTATTATAAGCTTGTGGACTATTAAGTACTAAGTTCACATAATTATGCCTTGTGTGGCATAAATACTGAAGTTAAATCAAGGGGATTTAATTGGAAGTATTAGAAGAAAATGAATAATTGATATTAATTATCATTATAATATTTGGTGTTAATAAAAGGTACATGAATTATATGTTTATATATCTATGTATACCTACTTGATACATTGTAATTGAAAATTTCATTTGTAATTCATTTATAACCTAAGTTATATGAAATAAAATTTGTATATATATTATACCCTAAGTGTATAAAATGTAATGTGCATATATTATATATAACCTAAGTGTACTACTACACTTGCTAGTTGCTATTTTGCTGAGTTTTATTGTTTGTCCCATAACAAGAGCCCATTTCATTCTTCACGTGGGAACTCATGAAGGCTACTATACTACTCCTATATTCATCAAACTCAGCATTCTAGCCAAAATCATTATAAGGGGGTGGGATTCATGATGAATCCACCAACTCTCAACCACTCCCTCTTATCCATTGAACAAACTTACATTCCTTTGGTTTAATTTGAGGCGGAATTATAATGTCTGTGTAAACATTTGCCTATATAATGAACTCATATCCTCTCTTTTTATTCTTGCTGAGAATTCTGTTAAGCAAGGCTAGTGTGAGTATAACATTATAATGAGTAAGTTAATTGAGAGAATTATCAGTATAGGAGAAACTTGTTATAGCAAGAATCATTAATTGCAGAGGTATAATCATTTATACTCATGTTCTTCTTTTTCTGTAATTCTTGATTCTTGAATTTATCATGAATTGATTGATTAAGTGATGGGAATATGTTTATCAAGTGTTTAATGAGTTAGTAAACATGTTCGGGTTGCAATATTGTATGTTAAGAATTGAATTGCTGAACAATTTCTGAGTTGGCCTTAAGTTCTGCCGAAACAAAACTGTTTCTATCTCTGGCCGGCCACCTGCGCAGCTGCGCCAGTTCTGTACTGGCCAGCGGCGCAGCTGCGCCGGGCCTGAACTAGGAAATTATTTTTCTGCAACCTGCTTGATTCCGTTAAGTAATAATTGTTTAAAGTAGCTTAAACAAGCATGCTAGAAGGGTTAACATGCCTATATGAGTATATTAACATAACATGCACCCGCGTTGCTATGATTGCATGCAAGAATTATGAAACGACATAGAGCGTTGAAGTAAACTTAAAGTTTTCTAAACGAACTTTAACATATATGGACCATGACTACAATATGACTTTGCGAGCATGTTTAGATAACTTAGAAATGCATATCGGACATGTTAACATATGTATGTAGATGGCATGAACATGTTAGGTCTTGTTAGAACCTGTGAGTTAATAGTTACCGTACAATTCAATCCTTCCACCATACAATGTCCCAATTAAATATAAGACATGGATTTACTGTCAAGTCTTATTTTATTTAATTATATGTATTTCGATTAGAAAATGCACAACTCCATTTAATGCAAATTAGAAACTCCTTTCTAATTTCATTTCACCTTGGCCAAGGATTCCTAGGTTGTCATTTAACGAATCACATAGGACATATCTCCTCTTTTATTAGAAGTGGTAGATTCTTTATAGATTATTCATTATCTCCATATGTAACTCATTATACCCAAGCATACCCTTTTATATACCCTAAAGGGCTTTAAGAAATAAGTCAAAGTATAATTCATTACATACAAGATACTATGATGATCTCAAGTCCAATGATCAGTTATACTACTATCACATTAGAAATTCCTATTGACAGGCGAGTAAAACTCCATTAGGTATTCCATAGCGAGTCACGTTCAGTGAACTTATTCTCCAATAAGCACCTATATACTTATTTTAGTGTCTCCACACAAATGATCATGAGATCAATCATCCTCATCCAATGAGCAAGCAACATATGTACCAATCTATCCGGATATACTAATCCCCTTTTTAGTAATCCCACGATTGGGAACTATTTTAGTTTTAAACTTTCTAAGAATTTAAATCTCATTAGCATTATCAAGATCATGAATCTAAAAGCATTACTTAAAACTATGGGTTATTTACATATTATAAAAATAGCACCATGTAGATAATTAAATGCCTTTAATAAATGAATATTTTTATTAATAAATAAATAAGATTGTCTCCAAAGTATATGTTTTATCATCATACATGATTGGCTTGTATGCATACTACTTTCAATCTCCTACTTGCACTAAAGCCAATCGCCATGGTATCTCATACCCTTCTTCTCTAAGTGACGATCAAACTGCTGTTATGTTAAAACTTTAGTAAATGGATCTGCAATGTTATCTTGAGAGTCTATATGCTCCTCTTTCAATGATTTCTTTAATCAAGGTGCCGCAACACATGTTTAGATTCAAGATGAGACTTAGGAACTATATCTAGTTCTGTAATGAACTTTTCATTCGAAATATCAACTTGCAGCTTCACTTACAGTTATATATTTTGTCTTTGTCACTAACCCAGCAACCTTTTGCTGTTTAGAACCTTTCTACTTTACTGCACCACCTTTTAAGGTAACGACTTACCCTAAAGTGGATTTTGCTATCGTCTTGGTCAGTCTGAAAACCTGAGTCTGTTTAGTCCTCTAGTTTAATTCAGACCCATCATGTGTCATGATGACATCCTTAGTGTCAGTTAAGTACTTTGAGATCTTTATCACTGTCTTACAGTGATCTTCTCCAGAATATGACTGATCAACATCAAGTCTCGTATATTTCATTGCATCCATGATAGTAACTCATGCAATCTCTCTTTTACTGAGGACAATTTTAGAGAGATACACTCCATGGCTCATCATCATGAGGCACCTTTTAGAGTTTGCCATGCTAAACGCCTTTAGCATCTAATGAATATACGTTTCCTTGGGTTAAGCCGAACATCCTTTTAAATCTATTAATATAGATATATATTCCCAATGCGGGATGTTCTACCCAAATCATTCATGGGGGAATGTTTTGACAACTTTATTTTGATCGATTATAGCATAGGAATTTCATTCCGTATCAGTAATATATCATCAACATATAATACAAGGAATGAAATAGCGCTCCCACTAACCTTCTTGTACACGCATAGTTCATCCTCGTTTTTGCTAAAATCAAACTCTTTGATTGTCTCTTCAAAATGAATGTTCCATCTACGAGAATCTTGTTTCAATCCAAGAATGGATTGTTGTAGCTCATATACATGATTTGCTTCAACTATTGAAACAAAAAACTATCTGGTTGTATCATACATGCATTCTCCTCTAATAATGTATATTTGAGGAAGGGCGTCTCCACGTCCATTTTTCCAGATTAAGCAATAATAAGCTGCAATCGCAAGTAAAATCCAAATGGACTTGAGCATAGCTTTAAAATCCATTTTAAATTTTATGGTCATCTACCATTTCTCTGAGTCTTTATTACTCATAGTCTGTTCGTAATTCAATGGATCATCATCATCCATAATGTGTACCTCATCATAATTCTCTATGACGAATCCATACCTTTTAGGTATCTTCGGTACCTTTTCAGATTTACGAATAGGGTGTTGTACAGTAGGTGTCTCTACTTGGACAGGTTCATCCACTTGATCTGTAGTGGTTTGTGGTTCTTGAATTTCTTCAAGATCTATTTTTCTCCCACTAGCCCCTTCAAGGATAAACTTCTTTTCCAAGAAGGAAACGTGTTTCGCAACAAACACCTTTTGCTCAGTAGGATTGTAGAAATAGTATCCCAAACTTTCTTTAGGATATCCCACAAACGTGCACTTATCGGTTCTTGTCCCTAACTTATCATTTTGAAACTTTTCCACATAAGCTGGACATTCCCAAATCTTAACATGCTTAAGACCAGGTTTCCTCCCTGTCCACATCTCATATGGAGTCTTGGGGATGGATTTTGAGGGGACCTTATTTAGTAGATATGAAGCCGCTTCTAGGGCAGAACCCCAGAATGATACTTGAAGATCGATGAAACTCATCATGGATTGAACCATATCCAATAATGTTCAATTTCTCCTTTCAGATACTCCATTCAACTGTGGTGTACCTAGTGGAGTCCATTGTGAAATTATACCATTTTCTTTGAGACAATTGAGAAACTCACTACTTAAGTATTCTCCACCTCGATCTGATCGAAGAATCTTAATACTCTTGCCCGTTTGTTTCTCTACTTCACTTCTGAACTCTTTCAACTTTTCAAATGCTTCTGATTTGTATTTCATTAAATACACATATCCAAATCTTGAGTGATCATCAGTGAAAGTAATAAAATAAGAATACCCACCCTGTGCATTCGTTGTCATAGGTCCACAAACGTCTATGTGAACCAACGCTAACAACTCTGTAACTTTTTCTCCTTTTCCACTAAAAGGAGATTTAGTCATTTTACCCATGAGACAAGATTCACAAGTTGGATATGATCATAATCGAATAGCTCTAAGAGCCCATCCTTATGCAACTTGGATAATTTTGTTTCATTAATATGACCGAGTCTACAGTGCCACATATAGGTATAATTAATATCATCTCTTTTCCTTTTCTTAGTTAGTTCTATTTGAAGTATATTTTCATGTAAGTCAAGTATATAAAGTCCATTTCGCAGATTTCCAATACCATATAAAATATTATTTTTATAAATTGAACAACTGTTGTTCTAAATTATAATTTCAAATCCATCCATATCTAATACAGAATTTGAAATAATGTTTCTAATGATATTCGGAACAAAATAACAATTATTTAAATAAATGGACTTGCCCGTAGGCAGTGCTAAACAATAAGTGCCTACAACTAATGCAGCAACCTTTGCTTCATTTCTTACTCGTAGGACAACCTCATCCTTGTTCAACTTTCTACTTCTGACCAGTCCTTTCACAGTATTACATATGTGAGAACCACAGCCGGTATCCAATACCCAAGTAGAATGTTGACTTTTTGAAAAATTAATTTCAATCATAAACAAACCTTGATTGGAAGTCGAAGCTTCTCCAAGCTTCTTCTCTGCCAGAAACTTCTTGCAGTTCCTCTTCCAATGACCCGGCTCATTGCAATGGAAGCACATTCTTTTGCTAGCTGGATCAAGTTTCTTTTGTTCCTTTATGTTCACCTTGCCTTTGGTCATCCGAGATCGAAAGAGCTCCTTAGATATCTCATATCTAGCAGTTCTACTCTGTTCACCATACAACTCCTTAAGGTGAAGCAGCATAGTAGAAGCATCCATGTTTTCGTGCTGACGCTGAAGCTCGTTATTCATGGATGCGAGCATGATGCATTGTGCCACAGATACATCATCTTCCCACTTTACAATGGTGGCAATCTCTTCCTCAAAGGCTGTTTCTGGAACAGTTCCAAGGACAGGTGAATTTAAGACATAAGAAATCTTTTCAGCAGTGAGAACTATTCTCAGATTCCTTATCCAGTCCGTATAATTCGACCCGGTAAGCTTATTAGCATCAAGTATGCTTCGTAGTGAAATTAGTGATTTTGACATTTTTAAAATTTCTGTATGTGAAAAGACAACATTTTTAGCAAACATTCATTTTATTAATTTTGCATATCAAAATAAATTTAGGTCTTTATTTTAAATTGGTATCTCCCAGTATTTTTATCAAACTATATTGCCCTCACTTATATAGTTCGGCAACATCTAATTAAAGATTTGCTAGTGAGATTAAGGAATTCCATTTCAAATGTATATAACCTTGTGGATAGCACAACAAGCGATATACAAATAAATAGGTAGACAACCCTTGTTAATTACATTACCATGTAACTCCTTTTATTTTGCCTCTTAAATCATAATGGTCAAGTGTGTGCACATCCGAACTAAAATAATTTAAGTTAAGCCCAGCCTAGCACTTTCATAAATTCAAAAAAAAAATGTTCATCCTTGTGGATAGCACAACAAGACTATATTGTTCAATTTTCTTGATAAGCATCAAATGTGATTAATTAACATCTTAAATACGCAATACTCGCCTTGTGGACTAGCACAACAAGCTCATATTAAATATTTAATACTCTATTAATTTATCATGCTAGAAGGCGACGTTCGATATTCTAAATATTATTTGAACGCTTCAGACTTAATATAATTTATTTGAGGGGTTTGTTATTATTTGTCTCATCTTGTTTAGCGCGCATGCACATATATATATAAAATACGCGTCATTTTATTAAACATACGAAGCATGTTTGCATAAAATATAATATATATAATACTAAGCATGCACATATAGAATACTATATTCTACCCAGATTGATTATGGACTTTTATTCTAGTTTGGTTCACTAGAGCCACCAAGTGAACCAAAAGGTCAAGCCTAGGAGTGCAAGAATTTAATTTAAATATAACTATTACATTTAAACCAGGGCTCCATACAAATGGGCCGTCACGCGTTCCTTGCTCCTTGGTCTTCTAATTTCTTCAAGATAATTCTAACTATCTCTATTATAAAAAAAATTAAAATAAATAGAAACCTTGATCAACAGTCAAGGGGAAGTGCATAGGAGGGAGATAGAATTTACATCGAGAATAAATAAAACCATAGAAGGGGAGGTACGCAGACCCCATTTAATAAAACTCATTCATTCATGCATTCATCCAAAATAAAATCTAATCACATTGGTCATAGTTCATAATAAACCCCATTTATTATCATACACATCACCATATATATTAATAAATAAATATTTTATCTCATGAATTAAAACATTCCATATATATATGGGTATCATTTAATGGGCAATTTTAAATTACATGAAATCTAATTTCAAGATTAAAATAAACTCTTTATTTTAATTATAAAATTATTAAGAATATAAAATATATATATATATATATATATATAATTAACGAATGAATTGAAAATCTTCCAGGATGTTGATTCACTTTTACTAAGGTACATTATAGATATATAAAATATACCATGATCACCTGCAGGTTCACCACTTTAGAAATCAATTCAAGTTCGCCACTTTATTCCTGCAGGTATTTTATTGTATTCTAAAGTGACTTTAAGAACGTGAGTCTCTTTAAAACTCGTCATCCCCTTTTGAAAAAAAATTCGACAAGTCCTGATTTGGCCTTTCTTTTATAAAAAAAAATAATTTTATACAATAAAATTATGTTCAATAAATTATTCTAAATACATACTCATATGTATATAAAATTAAAATAATTAATAATTGCATAAAGGTTTGGCTCTGATGCCACTGTTGGGTTTGTACGAAATTGTGACGCAATTAAATTGTAAAAATTAGCGGAAGCATGGTATATCAGAGTTTAAAAAATTTCTACAAAACCATTACACGGATCATCTTTTATGCAAATTATTAATTTAAAACGATACATAAGAAGTTATAGAATCATACCCTTGTAGAACGAAGCTTCTACAAGTATGAGCTCAACTCCTTGTTCTTCGTGATCTCCTTGAATTTTTAGGTTAGATTCCTTCCTTTGATCAATGTTAGCCACCCAAGTGTTTGGCCTCTAGAGGTGATCCACCAAGGAAGAGGAATTATCAAGAAGGAAGGTGGTTGGCTTAGTTTTCTATCTTCTATAGAAAAGGAGTACTCTTCAACAATTAGGATTGCATCAACTGATATCTATTATAAGACTCCTCTTACATAGATATTGGTCAACCCTTCTAATCCTATTAGACATGGAATTTTATTTAATTAATTAAACTTCTTTAATTAATTTAGGCTTCCCACCACATTGGGAATAATTAATTAAATTCATTTAATTAATTTGTCTCCTAATCTTATTAGGAATAAATGAGAGTACTAATATTAAATTAATTACTAAACCCCTTTAGAAATTAAAATAATAATAATTGTAATAATATTAATAAGACTCCTCTTATTAATTTATATTTAATATTTTTGAAATATTAAATAATAAACATTAAGATATTTAACTTATTCTATCACTATAGATTAAATTAATTACACTTAATGCATTATTACGATTATGCCATTACCTTCTTAAATAACTACTCTTCCTTTTATGGTGTGACCCTTTAGGTTCTCCATATTAAACCGGTTGTAAATAAATCAATTAGAACAATTCTAATCTTATTTAAATAAATAAATTAAACTAATAATCTATTTAAAGAAATAACATTTATTCTACAATAGGGATAAGCCTCCCAAGCGATCAACGACTTTCTAGATAATATAGATTTCAACATTAATCATAAAAGAACCTGTGAGTTAATAGTTACCGTACAATTCAATCCTTCCACCATACAATGTCCCAATTAAATATAGGACATGGATTTACTGTCAAGTCTTATTTTATTTAATTATATGTATTTCGATTAGAAAATGCACAACTCCATTTAATGCAAATTAGAAACTCCTTTCAAATTTCATTTCACCTTGGGCAAGGATTCCTGGGTTGTCATTTAATGAATCACCTAGGACATACCTCCTCTTTTATTAGAAGTGGTAGATTCTTTATTGATCATTCATTATCTCCATATGTAACTCATTATACCCAAGCATACCTTTTTATATACCCTAAAGGGCTTTAAGGAATAAGTCAAAGTATAATTCATTACATACAAGATACTATGATGATCTCAAGTCCAAGGATCACTTGTACTACTATCACATTAGGAATTCTTATTGACATGCGAGTAAAACTCCATTAAGTATTCCATAGCGAGT
This sequence comes from Panax stipuleanatus, assembly GCA_020205555.1. Taxonomy (NCBI): domain Eukaryota; kingdom Viridiplantae; phylum Streptophyta; class Magnoliopsida; order Apiales; family Araliaceae; genus Panax; species Panax stipuleanatus. The sequence continues at coordinate 80,602,912 of CM035126.1, forward strand.
CACGTTCAGTGAACTTATTCTCCAATAAGCACCTATATAGTTGTTTTAGTGTCTCCACACAAATGATCATGAGATCAATCATCCTCATCCAATGAGCAAGCAACATATGTACCAATCTATCCGGATATACTAATCCCCTTTTTAGTAATCCCACGATTGGGAACTATTTTAGTTTTAAACTTTCTAAGAATTTAAATCTCATTAGCATGATCAACATCATGATTCTAAAAGCATTGCTTAAAACTATGGGTTATTTACATATTATAAAAACAGTACCATGTAGATAATTAAATGTCTTTAATAAATGAATATTTTTATTAATAAATAAATAAGATTGTCTCTAAAGTATATATTTTATCATCATACATGATTGGCTTGTATGCATACTACTTTTAATACTAATAATAAAAATTTATCACCAATAAATTAAAGGCCCCGCCTAATGGCGTCTTCATGCTCTTCATTCGCTATCTCCAGTACCAGCCCTCGGCTTATGACGTGTCTAGACTGGTACTCTTCACGTGGAAAATGATACACCCGATGCTGGAACCTACCATGCGCTGATCTAAATGCGTACTTCATCCTATCCATCCTAACCTTCTTATCTCTACTTCTCCTTCTAACTCGCCCGATAGGTTCTCTGCCCGAACCCGGCCTCTCATCTCATCTCTCCAGTAAGTGGTAATCATTTGCTTGTCAGATTGGAGACTCTGAACCCTCGACTCTAACGTATAAATTGAATGCCCCAAGTTAAGAAACTCTCGATCACTAAATAAGTGAATAAGGATAGGATATTTGCTCAATTAAAAGAGTAAAGCTTGCTCAATGAAAAATACAGTCAAGAAACTTGCCTGATAAGTCTGCTACAGTTAAAGCTATCTACTAGTTCTTCACGTAACCTAATCATTTCAGTCACATTAAAGCAACTAAGTAATCAAATACTAATCTTAAGGATAATTGTTTCCTTTCATTTCAATTAGAATATTAATCTAATTCTCATTCTATTATTAATACAAACTAATCACATAGCATGTTGCATCATATACGTACAAGTGTTCAATTTTAGAATCTGAAAGAAAAGGGAAAATATAATTTTTCTGATCCACCCGACCCGACCCTAACCGGCACGGCGCAGCTGCACATGAATAAGCCTTATGAATAGCGCAGCTGCGCTATTCATCATGCCCAAAAAGCATTTTTCTTTCCTTATAGCCACTTCTGCGATTTAATTCCCGCTAATCTACTGATGATATGACCATGATACTTGGACACAATAAACTTCATACAGCGCAGTATTTTATAAAAATATAACATGCCTGAAATTCATACAGAAAGACCACGATCCAGAAGCCTAGATAAGCGTGCACGTACCGCTTCCAGACTTAGAAAAATTCTGGATTTTCCAGATTTCTGTAGATTTTTTTTATTTTCATGTTAGTTCCCGAAATTCATAACTTGCTCAATTTAACTCCGTTTCCTTTGAAACTTGGTCAGGTTAGACATCATAATACCTAGTATTTTACAAAATTATTACATATAACAATCGGGTCACCGAAGGTATGATTTCAAAGGTTCAAAAAACTCGAAAAGTCACAGATTACTAGTTTAGTTCAATATGTCAAAAATTTGTGATTTTGCTTCTAGCATGCAATTTGTTTGCTCATATTGTCCAGATCACTTAATATAGTATGCTCACTCATATTACAACATTCAACTTCAACAAATTTCCACGTTGTGATGAATTTAGCATCTTAGAGTCATTTTCTCAAATAGAGAGCGGGCATATCATATTTTAATGAAATTCAAAGCATACATGGCATGATTAATCCAGAACTTTCGTTCCTTTCCAACATATGATCATCTATTATCAACAACAAAATTCAAGCACAACCCAAACAATATATCTGATGAGTGGGTTTTATACCCACGCATTGGTATTCATTTTAGCTTGAGTTTTGGTGTATTTTTATTATCATTTTATTCGAATTTATGTTACTTGTGCAGGAAGCAAAATATGTGTAAAGTAGCATGAAAGAGTCATGTTTAGCATTTTTGGGCCCATGATTTCTGCAGTTTGCAAAGAAGTAAATAACATCAAGTGGGGCGGCTCCATGCAAAAGAATTATAGCAGTCAATGGACTAATTGGGCTGACCCATTAAGGACCAAGGAGTTAAATCACATGGGCTGGGAATGAACAAGTAAATTGAGGACTCAATCTATATACAACTATGTGAGCAGCTGGCTACTCTTTTTATCCTAGTCGGAAGGGGCTACCAATGGCAAAGGAATGGGCTGCGGTTATGTATGGGTTAAGAGTAGCTCGCTCACGAAAAAGGCAAGTAGCAGGCAATGTAACATATGGTATAAGGTTGACCAAGATTTATGGGACAAGCAACTCACGAAATCAACATAAGCAGCCGTACAACTCACGAATTTAGGCAATTAACTAAGGAATGTACATGGGCCATGGTATAGCAGCTTGCAATAGGAGCATATAGCAACAAGGAGTCATGCAAAGCTATTCATGAATTAAGAGCAGCTTAAGGTTTTTGAAGGGAGTTGCTAAGACTTTTCTAAGCCAGTCACGTGGGGGCATTGCAAGTCACAAAATCAACAAGTGGACCAAGATTCCACGAATTGGTGAAGCCTAAGTCTCCTAGCAGCTGCCACGAAAATAACAAATATCATGAATGGGCCAAGCATGCAGACATGCATCACACGAACAATCTGTTAGGCAATACATAAAAGTCAGCATGAACAAAATTCAAAGCAGCTGGACAGGAGGTTAACCCGCCGGGGTGGGGCACATTAGGCAAGAACTCCCCGCTGGGGCGAGGAGGCGCAACTGGTAATGCTAATCCGAGTTAGAGGCGGTTGTGATACGGAAGGGAGTGCAGGGCTCATTTGGGAGGATATAAATAGTACTCCGTTAAATATATTACAATATACCTAGCCACCACGAAAGCACTAATTGTGGATCTGAGCTTGAAAAGGAGAATTGAAGCGGAGCATATTCGGATGAATGTGAAGCAACTTGGAGACGAGCAACGACAGGATTTTCATATTCCTATCTTTCTCTATTCATTTTACTTTGTATTCATTATGATTAATACTCTGTGGATTATGGGTTTTTATTCATTTGTTATGAACTAATTATCTTTTTAAGCCTATGACGGATCTTATTATGTAATGAATGATTAATTATTCTTAAATTCAGTTTATGGAGGTTATTCCTAGATTATTTGCTATGTGTGTGCTTAATTTATATAATTTCCAGATCAACAATTATTTGTTATCCTTTATAAAATCGAGAGAGGACATATAGGATTAGAACTAGCCATAGTGACACATGTTTGTGATTTCTGCATAGATGGAATTCATGATTCGTGTTTAGGATAGAGATATACCTTTACGCCATATGTAATCTAATAAAGAACTTGATTATAAACCTTGTTTAATTGTAATTCACATAGAGATATAGTGAATTAGTTAATTAGGGTGTCTTGCTTAATTCTACCATCTGTGGATGCAAGTGAGTAAGGGTATAATGCATCGAGAGGTGGTTATATCTGCTTTAGTGTTCTTGATTAATAATCTCGAATAACTGAAATAAACTGGGGAAAAGAATATTATCTGAAATGAAATAATAAGTGAAGTTATAGGCTTAGTTCTCTCAATCTTGTTAAAATCTTGATTTAGTGTTGCGATTGTTCTAAGTAATAATTTAGTTATAAAAACATCATTTTGACCGCTAGTTTGATAAAGTTGAAATACTATAAAATTGGTAATTGTTTGATTAAGCAGTAATTATTGTCTCTGTGGGTACGATCTTTGATTTATCACTGTATTACTTGTTGACCACATACACTTGCGTGTTGCGCGTAGAAAATACCCAACAATATCTTCCTTCACTTTCATGCAAGTATTATCACTTTTCATGTAAATACAATACAAGGGTTTCAAACTAACCTCTTGGATGAAATTCTCTGGAACTAAAGCTTGATACAATCCTTCCTTTGCTTGCAAAATTCTCCAGAACTCTAGAAAGCTTTATATCCTTCTCAAACTCTCCATGTCTCTCTCTGAATGAAATTTTTTTAGCAAAAGGAATAGTATTTTGGGTGGAGAGTATATATAGAAATTGATATTTCTTGAATCTTCCACCCCTCCAATTCCATAACGTCAATTGCACCGTCATAATATCCACTCATCAGTTTAGCTAATTAATAAAAAGAAAGTGGGAGTTGAGAGAATGAAGAGACTTTGGGTTTAAAGAATAAAAATGAAATACTCCCTCTTCTTCAATTTGTACAACCGTACCCTCCTTTTCCTTGTCCCATATTGCTTGTCACGTGAGTCCCCTCTCCCACCAGCTGATGCATTTTTATTAACTAATAAAAATATTATTTTAATCATCTACTCAATTAATAAATTATTTTACCATTTTCCCCTTCGGAACCAAACTTTTCGATACTAATATCGATTCTTACTAAAATCGACGTTCCAAACGTCGTGGGATTATTCATTTCTCCAAATTAGCTTCCGAAATTCGAGTTTAACTTTTTATCCGAAAAAGTCAACCACGACACAGTTTGTGGTTACAGTCTATTCTGACTAATTTCGACGTTCCGGACTCAAATATACAGTCCTGCGTCTTCAAATTCCGCTCCGAACTCAAATTTGAGTTTTAATTCCATTCCTTGTAATTAATAACTACTTATTAAATTTAAATAGTTAAATAAACCAAATCAACTATTTAAATACATCTCATCACATAACTTCAAATAAAATATATATGTTTATATATGTATAGCACATCTACATAAAGTAATAGAAATCACACAAGAGTTTCACATAAATTCGTTTATTGATAATTATTAAACTACATAACGATCTCGTATATTACATTCATATCAATTATAATTAATCAAATTATAATTACATCATATATTAATTAAATTATAATTAAATAAATTATAATTTATAATTAATCAACATGCATTTATTAAATTATAATTAAACATATTATAATTTAAATTAACATTTACTTGATTAAAATTAATCAAATAAGATTCATTATAATTTAACAAAATTATAATTTAAATTAAACCTTTACTCTGATCATAATTATTCAAATTATAATTAGACATTATATATTTTATTAATATAATCTATTAATAATCGTTTAGCATTTTAATGTATGTCTAACATGTTATCACATAATCACATCAGGTTAATTTTTATTATCTAAACAAAAGAACACAAGATTTAAAAAAATTCTTTTCTGCCACCAACCCCCCCCCCCCGGCCGGGGCGGGATTTTTAACTTTGATAGGGCTGCCGGGGCGGCCTTCCTGCAGCGTCGGCAGACAGGTTAGCGAACTGTGTAGAGAAAAAATTAATTTGGCTTATTTCTCCACATCGAGTTCCGAATTTAGCCAATCAATTACACATAAAACTTTACAGAAACATAATATTAAAGTTTCTAACATGTTTTAACACATTGAATCATTAAAACACATAATCAAAAACTCAATTTCATAATTTTTGAAGAAAAGTCATTATTAAGTGTTCTTGATGAAATTGAATACTGCACTTTTGTTTTTAAACCAATTCACACAATTTCAAGCATGGTAACTAAATTTTTAAATATGATATCATAATCTACAATTAATTTAAACAAAAATGAACAATCAAACATAAACTTTTGATTTAAAAAAAACTATACACATTTTCAAAATACTTTACTGTGATTCTTGATGAACATGAATCTCTCATATTCATCCTATATCTATGAATTAACAACTTAATTAAGCATGAGATTTATACACAAGCATGCTATAAACATAATATATATATATATATATATATATATATAAAAATCATGTTTATACAATTTTCATAAGAACTCACTTAATAGAGAACTAAATTTCATGAAGAACATAAAGAAAACATAATTGAAAAAATTTGAGAATTGAGATTATACCCTTATGCTAGTGAGGAAGATAAGGAAGTTGATTGCTTTGATTCCTCAAACTTTCCCTTCCCTCTTCTTCTTCTCTCTTCTTTTCTCTGTATTCTCTTTAACTTTCTCTTTTCTCTTTGTATTTTCTTCTCTTCTTCTAACACTGACTAACTCTATAACTTTAACTAACATAGTGTAAAATATACATAACTGATATATGTATATAATATAAAATATAATTATATAATACATAACTTCTAAATAATTATACCTCTACTTAATACTTAGTAGATACAAAAATTTTAAAATCAAAAGCCATAAGGCTTTGTTTGGAAAAACTCCTTTAATTTAAAAACAGATTATTTAATAGTTAAGGCCTTGTTTGGTAAAACATGATTAAAACAAAAGTAAGGGCCTTTTTTGGTAAAACTAATTAAAAACTCTTTTCTTTATTTTAATAAATCCTTTAACACATAATTTAAATGTTACACTTTAATTAATTAAATCTTTAACATTCTAATTTAATTAATTAAAAGTTAACATCAATTAATCACATATAAATTATCTCATAACAATTATAATTACTCGCTAATTATAATTTCATGTAATAATTATCACATAGACTTCATCTAATTTAATTATCTCAATTAAATTAGAACCATACCATAAAATCATTACACATCAATTAAATAAATTATTAAATATTTATTTAATTAATATATTTCACTTAATTAAATTACTCCACAATAATCACATAATTTATTTATTTAGCTCAATAAAAAAATCAAATCAAATATTTATTCAATTCAATAAATATTTAAAATTAATATATAAAATCTCATTCATTATAATATGTGTTACATTGATTAAATTAATGTGGAGAATTTTTATAGCTCAAAGTGTGAATTTAATTGAGTTTATTCAATTAAATGAATTATTTAATAATTATAATGCTTTTCTAATTAATTTAATAATTAATTAGAGATTTAATGATTTGACATAATTAATAAATGAGAATTTTAATCATGTGATGATGTGATTTAATGTGGAATATTATATTTTATTTAATTGATTAATTATTTGATCATACAACGCCAGCCAGTAGTATGACCCAATTAATTTTATTTAAGTGTTCAAAGTTCAAAAATGTGTTTTAAAACCTAATGTAATGAGAATGATGACATATTAAACATATATTGAGATGTTAAAACAAATTATTAACTTATTTTACGTGATTAATTGGTAAGTTAAATACGTTATGTAAACCCATTATTCGGAAAGTTGTGTAACGTGTTCAAGCACTTATATTTATAACTTTACGAGTATAAGCAGACTTAGAATTGATTTGTATTGTTAATGTAATGATATGTAGGATTAATTGAGAATCGTGAATTAATTGTAGCTTGCACACAAGGCAAGTTTTTTAATTACACTCTTTAAATTGAGCAAGTTCCTTAATTCTGAATTATTCATTGAGCAAGTCCTAAAGTTATGTTTTTATATCAAACGAGTTCTTCTACTTGTTTATTCAAGTCAAGGTTCCATATGAGATAGTATAATTCTTTTAAAGCATGACTTTAGTTATACAATACTTATTCGATTGTATACCTCTTGAGATTCATTATTCGATTTGATTATCAGTTTATTGTTAAACCTTATAAGACTAGAGAACCCTTATTGATTCGACTAGTCCATAGTTGATGAACGTTCTAAATTCTAGAACTATTATTGAGCTTATCCAAACCAAACTTCCTTTGGTGTGGACTCTGATGTCAAACTGAGATGAACAACCCTTTTATAGGAATTATTTATGCGTTAACGTTGAGATGATGTGCACATTCATGGTACTAAGGGCTGATCCCCCTAAGTACGAGTAGTAGAGTCCATATAGTTTTATGATTGTTAAAGGTTATAGTAGAAATACTTGACAACCTGGGACATAGTTTATGGTATTATGACCCTCAGATGTACTTTTGATTCTTGTTATTCATTCTTGATTCAAAAGCCAAGCTTTCTATTATTCAGAAATCTTGATTTATTCGCATGTTATTATTACTATTATATTGTTATACTTGTGAAAAATCGTGCTCACTCTTGCATAATAACATTGCAGTTAAGAACGAAAGGACTAACGAGCCTTCCACTAGCTAAGGCAAGAGCAAGATTAACAAGTGTTGAAGACTTGTTATTTGTTTATGAATATTATGTTTAAGACTTGATGTTGTTTAAGACTTACTTATTTAATTACGTTTCTACATTTGACGTTTGAGGTTAGTATAACGTGGGATTTATTTATTATTCGGATGTTGTAACCCCTTAAGCGGAGGAATTCTATTTTTTCATTGTTTGCATTTTTATGGGTAGATAGATATGTGATGATTGGATAGTGAACACCAAATCTCGTGAAAATTAAGGTACTCGAATTTGGGGGTGTCATAATTTGGTATCAAAGTTGTAGATTATGAACCTAAGGTGGGGGAAACCTTAGGATAATAACCTTTTTAAGAGATCGATAACATAGTGGTGATAACACTTATCGAGTTCTAAGAAAGATAATAAAAGACTTTATGTGCTTATGTGATTATATTTAAGTACTTGCGCGAGTATCGATTAGCATCACGTAATAACTAAGAACTTAAATTTTGATTGTCAGGATGTCGGATGTTGGAGGATCTAGTCAGCCTAGGGATGTTGTACCCTGAGTGGCTATTGAGGAGGAGCCCCGAGACATTCATACAGACTGGGAACAGTTTGTTCAGAGAGAGCCATCTCTTTTGATCATTGACGTTGGTCAGGAGTATGAGCCAATATTTGATTCAGAGGAGGAATCCGATGAGATTGATGTTGAGGCAACTGAGGAGGAGTATGAGGACCCTGATGAGTTTCCACCAAACTCTATCAGTGCTGAGATATACGATAATCTGTATGATCGTAACATAGAGTTACAGGTTATTGTTTGGGAGCTAAAGGAGCAGACGGTTGTACAGCAGACTACCATCGAGCAGAAGGATGGCGAGATCGAGACTCTAGGATACTCGTCTTGGAGACGTGGAGTGAGAGTTGGTTCATGAGAAGGGCCAAAATGAAGAAAAATTAGCTAAGATAGAGAAGCTGAAGAATAATTTGTGAGAGGAATCGGCGAAGCGTGCCAGAGCAGAGGACGCTTGAGTGAGTGCTTCACGACATGCAGATATTGTCGAGGACGATGATCAGGCAAAGAAAGTTAAGATTGAGGAGACGGACTACACGTTCCGGACAACGATTGATACGGCCCAGGATCGGGTTATCTACTATCTAGTTTAGCTCGAGGACCTACCTTGGTATATGCTGGACCGTAGGATGATGTTTCGTATTATGGAAGAAGAGCGCAGAAAAGCTGTTTGACGTCTGAGTAGGCTGTGATAGGAACATCATAATTATGTGAATATTTCTTTGATAGTTAATTATGTAAATTCTGATGTGATTATAAATGGAATATGATGATGATTTAAATCCTGAAGATCCTTTATCTTGGGATAGTTGATGTAAATAACAGTGATGCTATCTTGGTTTGTTTAAAAAAATTTGATTGAATAAAACTTCAGAGTTTATTTGAGATGACATGTGTTAAGTGAATATCTTAAAATGATTAAGTTAAGTCTTAAATATTAAGAAATTTAGTAAAGATCTAATAAGCGTACAACTTAAATAGAAATATGCCACCGAGAAGACGCCAAATTCATCAACCAGCCCATGAAGGGTCAACAAATAACAATGACGCCAATGCCAACGCCAACCCAGTTCAGCAGTTGATTAACTTATTGACTGGAGCGATGGCCAATCAGCAGCAAGCTCCACCAAACACAATGTTTAAAGACTTCAAAGCGGTGGGACTGCTAGAGTTTAAGGGTTTGATGAACCCAATCGAGGCACAGACTTGGGTTATGGAAATGGAGAAGGTTTTTGACGTGGCTAGGGTCAGTGAGGATCAGAATACCGCTTGTGCAACGTTTATGGTGAAGGCAGAGGCTAGTTATTGGTGGCAGGCAAACAAGGTCCGGGGAGGACATGGTGTAATAACTTGGGAAAGGTACAAAGAGATGTTCTTCGAAATGTACTTCCCGACAAGCTCACAGAACCAGATAGAGGATCAGTATGGAGTTAAAACAAGGTAACATGTCAGTGTCAGTGCCAGATTTAATGAGTTGGCCAGGTTTGCCACGTATCAAGTGCATACCGATGAGAGGAAAGCTAGGAGATTTGAATATGGACTGAAGCCCTGGTTATATAACAAGGTGTCAATGTTCCAGTTGAACACCTTTGCGGGAGTATTTAAGAAGGAAATCATCGCTGGAGGTAGGAGCGATGCTATGACCAAGTACAACCAAGAGCAGAAGAAGAAGAGTGAGGGAGAAGGTAACAACAAGGCTAGTCGTAGTAACACTGGAGGAGGTAATAATCAGAAGAGAAGGTGGAATGATAGCAGATCGACCAAAAATCAGCAAGTGAGCCAGAAGAAAAGGGTAGAAGCATGTCCGACCTACAGGAAGAAGCACCTCGGGGTCTGTATAAAGGGTAAAAGAGTCTGCTACAATTGTGGTCATTAAATCCACATAGCACCTAACTGACCTAGAAAGGCACCTATTTCACGTGTGGGTCTAAGGACCATCTGGCAAGGGACTATCCCAAGAAGGTATCCGAAGGGGCAAGATTAGGTGGGAACAGGGGAAGTAGTAGTGGAAACGCTCTAACGATTACAAGATCAACCGCAACAAATCGACCTACCGCCATGACATTCAACATGACCGTGCAGGATGCTGTGCAGTCTCACGATGTGGTGTCAGGTATCATTCCGATCAATAATGTTAATGCATATATGTTATTTGATTCGGGTGCTACTTGCTTATTTATATCCGATGACTTTGCTAAGAACTTAGAATTTCCTAAGGACGATTTAGAATTCCCTATCAATATAGGTTGCGAATAGGAAAGTGATTCCTGTTAAGTTTGTGCATAGGAACTGTAGGGTGGACATTAAGGGTAAGGTGATGAACGTAGATCTTATCCTGATTAGACTTAGGGAATTTGGCATTATAGTTGGAATGGATTGGCTATTCAATTATGGGGTGATAATTGATTTCCAAAAGAAGTGTATTAACCTTATGACTCCGTCAAAATTGTGTTTTATGGCAGCAAGTCGCCTTGACAAGTGAGTTGTCTGATGATAATGTAAGCCAAGAAGTTGTAAAGACAAGGTTGTATAGGATATTTAACCTACATAGTGTGACGCCCCCAAATCCGGGTTACCTGACCCCCGAGTTTGGTGCTCACGATCTAACATTTAAATATCATCTAACTACCCATTTATTTATGAATAGAAATATACATATCATTAACTGATATTTATAATACATTGTCCCAGATTTTCTAACCTTAACATAACAAATATACCCTTAGATATATAAAAAGGGTTATACAAAATAACATAATAAATATGTTCATTATAACTACTCCAGCAATACACCTTTGCCTTTGTCTTTCTCTGCCCCTCCAGCTACCTCGTTCCTAGTTGAAATATTGTATTTAAGCAAGGGTGAGCAACAAATTTGCCCCGCAAGTTAAATCATACAATAAAGTATAAAAATCAAGAATATAAGGCTATCAATTCAATAGAATATCACCAAAGTTCCAAAGACTTTGAATTAGCTGAATAAAGCGTTAATCAATAACAAGACTTTTTTGTATTTTATACAAAGCAATAATTCGATAGTGAAAGAGTAAAACGCTTTGGAAATTTCTCAATTGAATAACAAGAATTAATTCTATGCAATAACAAATTGAAATATTATCCAGATTGTTTTTAAGCTGAACGACCCTACAGGATCTTGAACTTCTCGAGTAACTATCAAAGGTTTTACTTTAAAATACCCAAGTGTATCAGATAACCATAAAGATTAAATCATACCCCTCTGCAAGTATATAAAGTGATCAGTTCATTATACCCTATATTATGCATAATAACTATACGCGCGCAACGGCCGAATATACGACCACAAAGCCCCTTATTATATAAAAAGGTTGTTCTTCTCAGTCTTATAACCAGACCTCGAATCACAACAATGAAATACAATGATTTCAACAACTAATCGCTTTCTCGATCTAGCCGGAATAATTGGCATTGACCTGTCAATAATAATTGAGTTCTCTTCTCGAACCTATCAAGTTTCAACAAATGTTTGTCTAGCCAAAATAATTAGCTACGACATATCTCAAAACGATTCAATAATAGACAGAAATTAACTGTACTATTTGCAATCAATAATAACTTCTACGGATGTGACTAACCAACAACAGTTATTTCCCAAGCATAATCTCAAAATCAATAATTCAATTTGAATTAATAAACATGCACTAACTGCGAATAATCAACAATAATTCTCAAACGTGGTATAATCAGCAATAATTAACCACCACTATATTTGAAAAGTAATAACTCGAGATTGAGTTAAGGAAACTTGCTTTATTCGTTGACTACTGTTACGCAATTTAAGTTAACTTCTTTTGTATGACCTATCATTAATAAGATCGATCTCTTAATTAGCATCACATATCTTACTCATTGCATGAAATCACATAATCAATCATTAAAGAGTACAACTATACTACCTTAGACTTAACATTTACTCGTTCATTTATAAATTCTTAATATAATTTGATACACTATTTATGACTTCAGTATACTTAATATATCATTTAAGTTTCCCTTTCAGCAAGCTAAAACAAAATTGACATCTCTTCTGACATTTCAGTTTCTCATTTCAGTAACCTTAAATGTTCATTTCAGGAAGCAGAAATACACTATTCACAAAAATACAAAATCAGCTTATTATTTTTCTATCTTTTGGCCAATCATATATACATATATTCCATACACAAAAAGAATTTTTCTGGAATTTTTCAATCTACTTCAGTATTTTCCAAAATCCATTTCTAGTTAATTCCTTAAGAAATTAGCTACCTCACGCTTAACTTCAGAAATTCCCAACTCTTGGCCGGATCTTACACATGTTAACGTGAACTTCTAGTTTAAATTTCGTGGTCATCGGAGTTATAGAACTCCGGTTATAGCGTTTTTCGTCGAAAAAACCCACATATTGAAATAGTCATAACTTGCTCATTTTAAGTCGAAATGAGCTCATTTTTTGGATGCAAGCTACTTTATCTCATATATTTTAATGTGCAAAAAGAATTGAATTTATTTCAATATTTAAATGGACGAAACTTCCCTTACAATTTCCGGACAGCCTACTTTTCTGACTTTTTTAGATTTTACTTCCTTTACTAAAATCAGTCCAAACGAAAATCTACAACATATTTTTCGGTGATTCCACTTGGATCTATTAGAAGACTCATATATCTAACTCCAAAATTTGACCACACTTAAAAATTCAAAGTATAATGAGAGATATGGCCATTTCCATTTCATACTTAGTTTTCCCAAAAATCTATTTTTCAACTTTTGGTGATTTTTAAGAAAAGTTCTATATTTTCACATAAAACCAACATATCTCATCATAATACTTACTTGAACCTCATATAATCATGAATCTAACATGATCCATGATTTAATTCACCAAATAATCAACAAACACAAGATCAAACACAACCAATGCTAAGAAAAATTTGATTTTCTATCTTTTAAAAACATAACTCATATTTCACACTTTAAATCTAACTTTTGATCCACAAAAGGGTTCAATCTATACATGAAACACTTTTAAACATATGGATCTAAGGTTTTAAACCTTAAGATCATATTTTTACAGAAATTAAAACTCAAATCATAACAAAAGAAAAATAAAATATAAAAGTAGAAATCCTTTATACCTTGGCTTGGTTCTTCCCTCTTCTTCTACCTAAGATTGTTTAGGAAACTATGAAACATCAAAACCCTGCTTCTCTCCTCTCCCTCGCTTGGCCGAACTCTCCTCTCCTCTCTCTTGGTTGCCTTCTTTTGGCTAGCATAGAAAGCATGAGAGGAAAGAGAAAAGAAAGAATATTATTTGGTTTTGGGGGGTAAGAGGTATATAGGGTATATCTAATTTAATCTCCCACAGTCTTACTCTCTCTTAATCATCATACTAGCTTGCTTGCACTCTAATAATTTCTTGCTATCTTGGGTTAACTTGAAGACTTGATAAAAGATGTTGGCTCCATTACAAAAATGACACCTAGCAAAGTTGTTCACCAACTAAAGCTACTATCATCATTACATTCTTCACCCCTTCTTCCCTCCTCTCTAAATTTCGACCAAGATGGCCTTTTGGGCCCAAATTTATTTTCTTTTTAAGGCCCACTTAGCATACTAAAGATCCGATAAGCCCCCTTTCCCATTGGGCTAAGAGTTGGGCCACTCAATTAATTATTTAGTCTAGCAATTCTAATTCTTTGGGCTTGCAATTCAACATAGTTTATACTTTTTAATTTTTTATCCTCTCCTAATCATTTAGTTAGGGTTTCATTACACACATTAGTAAGTTAATTCCTTACCCAAATATCTTTAATTTCATAACCCAATTAGACTTACTTTACTTAGGTTATAAAATTAATTAATTGAGATGTATAAAATAAATCTCTTAGAGTTAGTATATATTTTTAAATACTATCATTCTCTTATATTATAACCCATTAGGTTTTTAATTACCATACCAAATATGTGTATTAGGTCACAGAACTTTATGCTTAACTCTCTTTTTATGCTAAATAAACATATACAAATTAAATAATATATATTTATTTAGTCGCAAACATAATCCACAATACGTTTATCATTATTGATAAATCCTTGTTATATTTAAATATTCAAATAATCATATAATCACTTCAGATAATCTATATTGCTAATTAATTACTAAAAGATTATAAATATTTTTAACTTACCATTCAAGGTTAACATTCAAGCTATGTTAATTTCTTACATAACTTACATTACTCTTCCTTAAAAAAAATTTATTCGTAAAAAAAAAAATATGATCATGTGAAATTCTCGGTCCTTACATTCTCCCCTCCTTATAAGGATTCTTATTAACACAATATTAATTTGTGTCTTATGTACTAACCTGTGACTTGGGATCTGTAAAAGAAAACAATTCACAGCTATATTTACCCAATATTTCTCGCGTAATTTATTTACTCAACTAAATCGTTACTTCACCACCTCCTGGGTAGCTACTGCATCTTACAGCGTCATATTGAATGTACGGGCCGTTGGTCTTCCTAGCTGTGCAGATCCTCTAATTGTCAGGGTTCCGCCACCGGGTCCCTTATTGGTACTTCCCTTCTCCACATTCTTCTTCGGACAATTCCGAACTAGATGATCTGTCGATCCACATGCAAAACAACCTTGTATTTTCTTCGGACTGGGACAATTGGGCGACAAGTGTCCCTCTTGACCACAGTTATAACAGACTCCCTTCCTCTTCAAACAAATTCCTGGATGATTTTTCCCACAAGTCGCACAAGGCTCACCTCCCTTCCTATTCTCTTCTGACTTATTACCCGATTGGGTATTCTCACTCCATTTCCGCTTGTTCGGATTACTACCACCACTCCTACCTCCTTCATTTATTTTCTTCTTCTCCTGATGATATCGGGATGCAGCTTCGCTTCCCCCTTCAGTAATTATTGCTTTCTCTAAGAAAGTCGTAAACGTATTAATCTGCAATATAACTACCTTGTTGAATATCCCTGGCTTCAATCCATTCTCAAATTTTCTCGCCTTTCTTGCCTCCGTGTCCACCTGATGAGGTGCAAATCTCGCTAACTCATTGAACTTAGCAGCATATTCTGATACCGACATATTCTCTTGCTTTAGTTCTAGAAACTAGACTTCCATCCTGGCTTACATACTCGGTGAAAAATAGTTCTCAAAGAACAACTCTTTAAACCTTGTCCAAGTCACTATAGCTATCCCAGCTCTAGCCTGATTGGTTTCCCACCAGTAATTGGCTTCTCCCTTCATCAAATAGGTGGCAAAAGCTGTCTTTTTCTCTTCTGCCACTCTTGCAATAATAAATGCTTTCTCTATCTCCTTTACCCAAGTTTGGGCTTCAATAGGATCCGTAATTTTCTTGAATTCTGGCGGTCCTACCGCTTTAAAATCTTTATAATTTGCCAATCTATTAGTTGATTGTTCTCTTGCTCTTGTTGCTGGCGCCCTATGTTGCATAGCTTGGGCTAACATATCCACAAAATTCTGCATCGGGTCTGCTTGACCTCCTTTATTATTCACTGATTGCTCTTCTCTTTAATTTCGATTCTGGCGTCTAGGCGGCATTATCTGATTTAAATGAAAATTTTACATTAATCTTTTTTTTTCTCTACATAAATTCTTATTAGTAGCATAAGAATTTAACACAAATTTCTCATATAATCGCATATTTATTCAAATAGCACATAATATTTTTAGTACTTAACACCTACTGTTATAATTAGTCATTATCCCTTTTTGATAAATATCGGGATTAACAACACAACCTTACACAAAAAGTTACAATTACTATAACTTTACACAAAAAGTTGTAATTCTCCAAAATCATCTTAATATTCATATTAAAAATAAAGATTACATTCATACAAACAGATATATTACATATGCTCACTCATTGTTCTCGATATTACAATCTTTATATTACACCTTGTTACCAAAAGGTACTACTGCTTATACTTAAGCTGTCTACTGTCTACTTCCTTCTCCTGCCTTCTTACTGGGACACTTGTTAAATCCTTGACCCATTCCTCCACATGAAAATCATTTTCTCATATTCGGCTTAGGACAATTTGGAGAAATATATACTTCCTGTTTACAATTGAAACACACGTTCTTCCACATCATACATTCTCCCAAGTGAGTCTTTCCACACTTGTCACAGACTTTCTTCTTTTTCGGGTTTGAATTCCCTGAGTTATTATCACAGTCGTGGTCCCTTTTCCGCTTATTGCTTCTCTTCTTCTGCTTGACTACTCCCTCAGATGATCCACAACCCTCAGCCTTCATTCTTTCTACTTGTGTCTTCAGTTGGTTTCGTTCTTCAGTCATCTCGCGTAATGCTCGCTCCGTCTTCCACAATTCCTCCAAGAGAAATACTTTACTCCGGAGTTCTTGAACTTCTGCAGATACTTGATCTTTTTCTCCCACTTTGGCCTTAATCTCTGTCTCCACCTTAACTTCTTCGGACTCTACCTCCTCATCTTCATTCAGATACATTTTGGGATACTCATCATAATCACTCCCCAGATTCACCATGGGTTCATCTTTTCCAACTTCCTCAACTGACTCGCTCTCGCTGGCACCTCGGCTACTGGCATTGGTGCAACAGCTGCCAGCACTTTTTACTTATTTCATCTTCTCCTGACATCCTACAATCAGTTTAAAGTAACTTGATTACTAATTTACCAGTACGAATTTCATACTCACTATGTGTCCACACATCTTTCTATTGATGTACTTTGGCAATCCCTCACTTAGTACTCTAAATGAGTTTTCTCTATCTCGCTTATGGTTATAATCCAAGGGTTTCCCCCCCCCCCACTTAAGGTTTATAACCTATAGCTCTGATACCAACTTGTGACGCCCCCAAATTCGGGTTACCTGACCCCCGAGTTTGGTGCTCACGATCCAACATTTAAATATCATCTAACTACCCATTTATTTATGAATAGAAATATACATATCATTAACTGATTTTAATAATACATTGTCCCAGGTTTTCTAACCTTAACATAACAAATATACCCTTAGATATACAAAAAGGGTTATATAAAATAACATAATAAATATGTTCATTATAACTACTCCAGCATTACACCTTTGCCTTTGTCTTTCTCTGCCCCTCGGCTACCTCGTTCCTAGCTAAAATATTATATTTAAGCAAGGGTGAGCAACAAATTTTCTCCGCAAGTTAAATCATATAATAAAGTATAAGAATCAAGAATATAAGACGATCAATTCGATAGAATATTACCAAAGTTCCAAGAACTTTGAATTAGCTGAATAAAGCGTTAATCAATAACAAGACTTTATCGTATTTTATACAAAACAATAATTCAATAGTGAAAGAGTAAAACGCTTTCAAAATTTATCAATTGAATAACAAGAATCAATTCTACGCAATAACAAATTAGAATATTATCCAGCTTTTTTTTTTAAGCTGAGCGACCCTACAGGATCTTGAACTTCTCGAGTAACTTTCAAAGGTTTTACTTTGAAGTATCCAGGTGTATCAGATAATCATAAATATTAAATCATACCCCTCTACAAGTATAAAAAGTGATCAGATTCATTATACCCTATATTATGCATAATACTTATACGCACGCAACGGCCGAATATACGACCACAAAGCCCCTTTTTATAACAAAAGGTTGTTCTTATCAGTTTTATAACCAGAATTCGAATCACAACAACGAAATACAATAATTTCAATATCTAATCGCTTTCTCGATCTTGCCGGAATAATTGGCATTGACTTGTCAATAATAATTGAGTTATCTTCTCGAACCTATCAAGTTTCAACAAATGTTTGTCTAGTGTTGGTCCGATTTATATGACACAATTAACGCGCAAGTATACGCGGCCAACGAGTAATAAAGAGTGAGTAAGATATCATTCCCACGAGGAATTAACAAATTAATTGCACATAATCATTTTAGTCTTATTTAAACGATGGTAAAGAGAATGAATTAAAACTAAGTTAAACTAGGCAAGAATTGAAGTTAAACTAATTAATCCTAGAGTCGAATTAGATAATGAAGATAAGAGATCCCAATTTCCCCTAATGATTCGTCTAAGTCGATACACTCCCAAGTCAGGTCAAATCAATCATTATAGTTATTAGCCGAGAACACGAAAGTGGGAGTAGGCCATCTTTCGATGCACCTAAACTGTATCACGTGCAATCCACAGGTGATAGACACACGTGAACACCCACATTACCTAAACCACTATATGTCTATGTGATTTACAAATAAATAGGGTTGAAGGTCAAGTTCTCTATTGACTACGAGCGGTGCTTCGGTATATGTCTATCCTGAGCACAAATCATAAGTCCAACGCCATGTGAACCTACAATCGCCCGCTATCGGGATTAGATCTAAACCTATGCTTCGTCTTTCGATCCCACTTAGGTTATCACAGTAATTGGTTGCAACTCAATTAAGCAAATAAAGCATACATCGCAATAGATAAGCATATAACAATCAACTAAGACCAACATGGAAGGGAAATCAACATTGACTACTCAAAAGGTTCCATTGGAACCTCAAAATAGATTTAAGGCATAGACAACCCAAATATATTATCCACAAGTTGATTATACATTATCCAAATACACAATGATAGCAAAGAGAGTTAAGAGATAGAGAAATGCAAATCTTTGTTCTTCTCTCCAAGCTTGGATCTTTGAATACAACCACTTGCTTCAATCTTCAACACTAACCTAACCCTAGAATCTAACTAACTAATTAAACCCTAATCTAACACTAAACTACTCCTAATCTAATAAAAAAGGAAGAAAAAAGAGAAAATGAAGAACAAGCTAGGGCTTAAGGCCAATGTTTACTCCCTAGTGGAGATATTCGACCAAATGAAGGCTCAAGCCCTTATATCTCTGCCTCTCCCGATCTGCTAAGTCGAAAGTCAAACTTGGTCAAGTTGGGAGTCGACGAGGCCGCGCAGGCATTTGGCTTTGGTCTTGGCGCGGCCGCGCGAGCACAAAAATTGGGACTCTGGTCTGGGGGTTGGCGCCGGCGCGCGGGCTGGCTGCCTTAACACGGCGAGGCCGCGCGTGCCTTGAAATTCTGCTGGTCCATTTCTTTGTTGCTGCACTTGGCTTTCGCTCTGCTTCCTTGCACTTCTGCACTTTTAGCCTCGCAACATCTTCATCTATCATGCTATCATGCCTTTAATGCTCAATTTGCTCTCGGAGAGTTCCTAAACATAAACGCTGTAAACAAAGGAAAAATATATTAAAAGCACAGGATTACTTGGGCAATAGCAACAGAATGAGCTGGTTACTATCCGAATAAGTGGTCATAAAACCACTTATCATCTAGCCAAAACAATTAGCTACGACATATCTCAAAACGATTCAATAATAGACAGAAATTAACTGTACTATTTTCAATCAATAATAACTTTAACGGATGTGAATAACCAACAATAGTTATTCCCCAAGCATATTCTCAAAATCAATAATTCAATTTAAATTAATAAACATGCACTAACTGCGAATAATCAACAATAACTCTCAAACGTGGTATAATCAGCAATAATTAACCACCACTATAATTGAAAAGTAATAACTCGAGATTGAGTTAAGGAAACTTGCCTTATTCGTTGACTACTGCTACGCAATTTAAGTAAGACCTATCATTAATAAGATCGATCTCTTAATTAGCATCACATAGCTTACTCATTGCATGAAATCACATAATCAATCATTAAAGAGTACAACTATACTACCTTAGACTTAATATTTACTCGTTCATTTATAAGTTCTTAATATAATTTGATACATTATTTATGACTTCAGTATACTTAATATATCATTTCAGTTTCCCTTTCAGCAAGCTAAAACAAAATTGACATCTCTTCTGACATTTCAGTTTCTCATTTCAGTAACCTGAAATGTTCATTTCAGGAAACTGAAATATACTATTCACGAAAATACAAAATCAGCTTATTATTTTTCTAGCTTTTGGCCAATCATATATACATATATTCTATACACAAAAAGAATTTTTCTGGAATTTTTCAACCTACTTAAGTATTTTCCAAAATCCATTTTTAGTTAATTCCTTAAGAAATTAGCTACCTCACGCTTAACTTCAGAAATTTCCAACTCTTGGCTGGATCTTACACATGGTCACGTGAACTTCCAGTTTAAATTTCGTGATCATCGGAGTTATAGAACTCCGGTTATAGCATTTTTTGTCGGAAAAATCTAAATATTGAAATAGTCATAACTTGCTCATTTTAAGTCGAAATGAGCTCATTTTTGACGCAAGCTACTTTATCTCATATATTTTAATGTCCCAAAAGATTCGAGTTTATTTCAATATTTAAGTGGACAAAATTGCACTAACAATTTCGGACAGCCTAATTTTTTGACTTTTTTAGATTTTACTTGATTTACTAAAATCAGTCCGAACAAAAATCTACAACATATTTTTCAGTGATTCCACTTGGATCTATTAAAAGACTCATATATCTAACTCCAGAATTTGACCACATTCAAAAATTTTAAGTAGAATGAGAGATATGGTCATTTTTATTTCATACTTAGTTTTCCCAAAAATCTATTTTTCAACTTTTGGTGATTTTTAAGAAAATTTTCATATTTTCACATAAAACCAAAATATCTCATCATAATACTTACTTGAACCTCATGTACTCATGGATCTAACATGATCCATGATTTAATTCACCAAATAATCAACAAACACAAGATCAAACACAACCAAAGCTAAGAAAAATTTGATTTTCTATCTTTTGAAAAACATAACTCATATTTCACACTTTAAATCTAACTTTTGATCCACAAAAGGGTTCAATCTATTCATGAAACACTTTTAAACATATGGATCTAAGGTTTTAAACCTTAAGATCATATGTTTACAAAAATTAAAACTCAAATCATAACAAAAGAAAATTAAACTATAAAAGTAGAAATCCTTTATACCTTGGCTTGGTTCTTCCCTCTTCTTCTACCTAAGATTGTTTAGGAAACTATGAAACATCAAAACCCTCCTTCTCTCCTCTCCCTCACTTGGCCGAACTCTTCTCTCTTCTCTCTTGGTTGCCTTCTTTTGGCTAGCTTAGAAAGAATGAGAGGAAAGAGAAAAGAAAGAATATTATTTGGTTTTGGTGGGTTAAGAGATATATAGGGTATATCTAATTTAATCTCCCATACTCGTACTCTCTCTTAATCATCATACTAGCTTGCTTGCACTCTAACAATTTCTTGCTATCTTGGGTTAACTTGAAGACTTGGTAAAAGATGTTGGCTCCATTACAAAAGTGACACTTAGCAAAGTTGTTCACCAACTAAAGCTACTATCATCATTACATTCTTCACCCCTTCTTCCCTCCTCTCTAAATTTCGGCCAAGATGGCCTTTTGGGCCCAAACTTGTTTTCTTTTTAAGGCCCACTTAGCATACTAAAGATCCAATAAGCCCTTTTTCCCATTGGGCTAAGAGTTGGGCCACTCAATTAATTATTTAGGCTAGCAATTCTAATTCTTTGGGCATACAATTCAACATAGTTTATACTTTTTAATTTTTTATCCTCTCCTAATCATTTAGTTAGGGTTTCATTACACACATTAGTAAGTTAATTCCTTACCCAAATATCTTTAATTTCATAACCCATTAGACTTGCTTTACTTAGGTTATAAAATTAATTAATTGAGATGTATAAAATAAATCTCTTAGGGTTAGTATATATTTTTAAATACTGTCATTCTCTTATATTATAACCCATTAGGTTTTTAATTACCATACCTAATATGTGTATTAGGTCACATAACTTTATGCTTAACTTTCTTTTTATGCTAAATAAACATATACAAATTAAATAATATATATTTATTTAGTCGCAAACATAATCCACAATACATTTATCATTATTGATAAATCCTTGTTATATTTAAATATTCACATAATCATATAATCACTTCACATAATCTATATCGCTAATTAATTACTTAAAGATTATAAATATTTTTAATTTAACATTCAAGGTTAACATTCAAGCTATGTTAATTTTTTACATAACTTACATTACTTTTCCTTAAAACAAAAATTATTCGTAAAAAAAATATAAATTACACATATGATCATGTGAAATTCTCGGTCCTTGCATTCTCCCCTCCTTATAAGGATTCCGTTCTCGGAATCACCACTTTCTTATTCTCAACAATCTTTTTTTTAAAAAGTTATATCATCAATTTATTCTTATCAATACAATATTAATTTGTGTCTTATGTACTAACCTGTGACTTGGGATCTGTAAAAGAAAATAATTCACAGCTATATTTACCCAATATTTCTCGCGTAATTTATTTACTCAACTAAATTGTTACTTGTCACCACCTCTTGGGCAGCTAGTGCATCTTACACAGTCATGTTGAATGTACGGGCCGTTGGTCTTCCTAGCTGTGTAGATCCTCTAATCGTCAGGGTTCCGCCACCGGGTCCCTTGTTGGTACTTCTCTTCTCCACATTCTTCTTCAGATAATTCCGAACCAGATGATCTGTCGATCCACATGCAAAACAACCTTGTATTTTCTTTGGACTGGGACAATTGGGCGACAAGTGTCCCTCTTGACCACAGTTATAACAGACTCCCTTCCTCTTTAGACAAATTCCTGGATGATTCTTCCCACAAGTCGCACAAGGCTCACCTCCCTTCCTATTCTCTTCTGACTTATTACCCGATTGGGTATTCTCACTCCATTTCTGCTTGTTCGGATTACTACCACCACACCTACCTCCTTCATTTGTTTTCTTCTTCTTCACCTGATGATATCGAGATGCAGCTTCGCTTCCCCCTTCAGTAATTATTGCTTTCTCCAAGAAAGCCGCAAACGTATTAATCTGCAATATAACTACCTTGTTGAATATTCCTGGCTTCAATTCATTCTCAAATCTTCTCGCCTTTCTTGCCTCCGTGTCCACCTAATGAGGTGCAAATCTCGCTAACTCATTGAACTTAGCAGCATATTCTGATACCGACATATTCTCTTGCTTTAGTTCTAGAAACTTTACTTCCATCCTGGCTTGCATACTCGGTGAAAAATAGTTCTCAAAGAACAACTCTTTAAACCTTGTCTAAGTAACTACAGCTGTCCCAGCTCTAGCCTGATTGGTTTTGCACCAGTAATTGGCTTCTCCCTTCATCAAATAGGTGGAAAAAGCTGTCTTTTTCTCTTCTGCCACTCTCGTAATAATAAATGCTTTCTCTATCTCCTTTACCCAAGTTTGGGCTTCAATAGGATCCGTAATTTTCTTGAATTCTGGCGGTTCTACCGCTTTAAAATCTTTATAGTTTGCCATTTTATTAGCTGGCTGTTCTCTTGCTCTTGTTGTTGGCGCCCTATGTTGTATAGCTTGGGCTAACATATCCATAAAATTCTGCATCGGGTCTGCTTGACCTCCTTTATTATTCACTGATTGCTCTTCTCTTTGATTTTGATTCTGGCATCTAGGCGGCATTATCTGATTTAAATGAAAATCTTACATTAATATTTTTTTTTCTCTATACAAATTCTTATTAGTAACATAAGAATTTAACACAAATTTCTCATATAATCGCATATTTATTCAAATAGCACATAATACTTTTAGTACTTAACACCTACTGTTATAATTAGTCAATATCCCTTTTTGATAAATATCGGGATTAACAACACAACCTTACACAAAAAGTTGCAATTACCATAACTTTACACAAAAAGTTGCAATTCTCCAAAATCATCTTAATATTCATATTAAAAATAAAGATTACATTCATACAAACAGATATATTACATATGCTCACTCATTGTTCTCGATATTACAATCTTTATATTACACCTTGTTACCAAAAGGTACTACTGCTTATACGTAAGCTATCTACAGTCTACTCCCTTCTCCTGCCTTCTTACTGGGACACTTGTTAAATCCGTGACCCATTCCTCCACATGAAAAATATTTTCTCATATTCGGCTTAGGACAAATTGGAGAAATATGTCCTTCCTGTTTACAATTGAAACACACGTTCTTCCACATCATACATTCTCCCAAATGAGTCTTTCCACACTTGCCACAGACTTTCTTCTTTTTCGGGTTTGAGTTCCCTGAGTTATTATAACTGTCGTGGTCCTTTTTTCGCTTATTGCTTCTCTTCTTCTTCTTGACTACTCCCTCAGATGATCCACAACCCTCAGCCTTCATTCTTTCTACTTGTGTCTTCAGTTCGTTTCGTTCTTCAGTCATCTCGCGTAATGCTCGCTCCGTCTTCCACAGCTCCTCCAAGAGAAATACTTTACTCCGGAGTTCTTGAACTTCTGCAGATACTTGATCTTTTTCTCCCACTTTGGTCTTAATCTCTGTCTCCACCTTAACTTCTTCGGACTCTGCCTCCTCATCTTCATTCAGATACATTTCGGGATACTCATCATGATCACTCCTCAGATTCATCATGGGTTCATCTTTTCCAACTTCCTCAACTGACTCGCTCTGCGCTGGCACCTCGGCTACTGGCATTGGTGCAACAGCTGCCAACACTTCTTACTCATTTCATCTTCTCCTGACATCCTACAATCAGTTTAAAGTAACTTGATTACTAATTTACCAGTACGAATTTAATACTCACTATGTGTCCACACATCTTTCTATTGATGTACTTTGGCAATCCCTCACTTAGTACTCTAAATGTGTTTTCTCTATCTCGCTTATGGTTATAATCCTAGGGTTTCCCCCCCCCCCCCCCCCACTTAAGGTTTATAACTTATAGCTCTGATACCAACTTGTGACGCCCCCAAATCCGGGTTACCTGACCCCCGAGTTTGGTGCTCACTATCCAACATTTAAATTACGTCTAACTACCAATTTATTTATGAAAAAAATATACATATCATTAACTGATTTTAATAATACATTGTCCCAGGTTTTCTAACCTTAACATAACAAATATACCCTTAGATATACAAAAAGGGTTATTTAAAACAACATAATAAATATGTTCTTTATAACTACTCCAGCAATACACCTTTGCCTTTGTCTTTCTCTGCCCCTCGGCTACCTCGTTCCTAGCTGAAATATTGTATTTAAGCAAGGGTGAGCAACAAATTTGCTCTGCAAGTTAAATTATACAATAAAGTATAAGAATCAAGAATATAAGACTATCAATTCGATATAATATCACCAAAGTTCCAAGGACTTTGAATTAGCTGAATAAAGCGTTAATCAATAACAAGACTTTATCGTATTTTATACAAAATAATAATTCGATAGTGAAATAGTAAAATGTTTTCAAAATTTCTCAATTGAATAACAAGAATCAATTCTACGCAATAACAAATTAGAATATTATCTTGATTTTTTTTAAGCTAAACGACTCTACAGGATCTTGAACTTCTCGAGTAACTATCAAAGTTTTTCCTTTGAAGTACCCAGGTGTATCACATAACCATAAAGATTAAATCATACCCCTCTATAAGTATATAAAGTGATCAGCTTCATTATATCCTATATTATGCATAATACTTATACGCGCGCAACGGCCGAATATACGACCACAAAGCCCCTTTTTATATAAAAAGGTTGTTCTTATCAGTCTTATAACCAGAATTCGAATCACAACAACGAAATACAATGATTTCAATATCTAATCGCTTTCTCGATCTAGCCGGAATAACTGGCATTGACCTGTCAATAATAATTGAGTTCTCTTCTCGAACCTATCAAGTTTCAACAAATTTTTGTCTAGCCAAAATAATTAGGTACGACATATCTCAAAACGATTCAATAATAGACAGAAATTAACTATACTATTTTTAATCAATAATAACTTTTACGGATGTGAATAACCAACAATAGTTATTCCCCAAGCATTTTCTCAAAATCAATAATTTAATTTGAATTAATAAACATGCACTAACTGCGAATAATCAACAATAACTCTCAGACGTGGTATATCAGCAATAATTAACCACCACTATATTTGAAAAGTAATAACTCGAGATTGAGTTAAGGAAACTTACCTTATTCGTTGACTACTGCTACGCAATTTAAGTTAACTTCTTTTGTAAGACCTATTATTAATAAGATTGATCTCTTAATTAGCATCACATAGCTTACTCATTGCATGAAATCACATAATCAATCATTAAAGTGTACAACTATACTACCTTAAACTTAATATTTACTCGTTTATTTATAAG
The DNA here is from genome assembly GCA_020205555.1 of Panax stipuleanatus. Classification (NCBI taxonomy): domain Eukaryota; kingdom Viridiplantae; phylum Streptophyta; class Magnoliopsida; order Apiales; family Araliaceae; genus Panax; species Panax stipuleanatus. The sequence continues at coordinate 80,629,843 of CM035126.1, forward strand.
TTCTTAATATAATTTGATACACTATTTATGACTTCAGTATACTTAATATATCATTTCAGTTTCCCTTTCAGCAAGCTAAAACAAAACTGGCATCTCTTCTGACATTTCAGTTTCTTATTTCAGTAACCTGAAATGTTCATTTCAAGAAGTTGAAATACATTATTCACAAAAGTACAAAATTAGCTTATTATTTTTCTATCTTTTGGCCAATCATATATACATATATTCCATACACAAAAAGAATTTTTTTGGAATTTTTTAACTTACTTCAGTATTTTCCAAAATTCATTTCTAGTTAATTCCTGAAGAAATTAGCTACCTCACGCTGAACTCCAGAAATTTCCAACTCTTGGCGGGATCTTACACATGTTAACGTGAACTTCCGATTTAAATTTTGTGGTCATCGGAGTTATAGAACTCCGGTTATAGCATTTTTTGTCGAAAAAATCCAAATATTGAAATAGTCATAACTTGCTCATTTTAAGTCGAAATGAGCTCAGTTTTGAAGATAAGCTACTTTATCTCATATATTTTAATGTCCCAAAATATTGGAATTTATTTCAATATTTAAGTGGATGAAATTGCCCTTACAATTTCCGGACAGCCTACTATTCCAACTTTTTTAGATTTTACTTCCTTTACTAAAATCAGTCCAAACAAAAATCTACAACATATTTTTTAGTGATTCTACTTGGATCTATTAGAAGACTCATATATCTAACTCCAGAATTTGACCACACTCAAAAATTCAAAGTATAATGAGAGATATGGTCATTTCCATTTCAAACTTAGTTTTTCCAAAAATCTGTTTTTCAACTTTTGGTGATTTTTAAGAAAATTTCCATATTTTCACATAAAACCAATATATCTCATCATAATACCTTCTTGAACCTCATATACTCATTGATCTAACATGATCCATGATCTAATTCACCAAATAATCAACAAACACAAGATCAAACACAACCAAAGCTAAGAAAAATTTGATTTTCTATCTTTTGAAAAACATAACTCATATTTCACACTTTAAATCTAACTTTTGATCCACAAAAGGGTTCAATCTATACATGAAATACTTTTAAACATATGGATCTAAGGTTTTAAACCTTAAGATCATATTTTTACAAAAATCAAAACTCAAATCATAACAAAAGAAAAATAAACTATAAAAGTAAAAATCCTTTATACCTTGGCTTGGTTCTTCCCTCTTCTTCTACCTAAGATTGTTTAGAAAACTATGAAACATCAAAACCCTCCTTCTCTCCTCTCCCTCACTTGGCCGAACTCTCCTCTCCTCTCTCTTGGTTGCCTTCTTTTGGCTAGCTTAGAAAGAATGAGAGAAAAGAGAAAAGAAAGAATATTATTTGGTTTTGGTGGGTTAAAAGATATATGGGATATATCTAATTTAATCTCCCACACTCTTACTCTCTCTTAAACATCATACTAGCTTGCTTGCACTCTAACAATTTCTTGCTATCTTGGGTTAACTTGAAGACTTGGTAAAAGATGTTGGCTCCATTACAAAAGTGACACCTAGCAAAGTTGTTCACAAACTAAAGCTACTATCATCATTACATTCTTCACCCCTTCTTCCCTCCTCTCTAAATTTCGGCCAAGATGGCCTTCTGGGCCCAAATTTATTTTCTTTTTAAGGCCCACTTAGCATACTAAAGATCCAATAAGCCCCCTTTCCCATTGGGCTAAGAGTTGGGCCACTCAATTAATTATTTAGGCTAGCAATTCTAATTCTTTGGGCTTGCAATTCAACATAATTTATACTTTTTAATTTTTTATCCTCTCCTAATCATTTAGTTAGGGTTTCATTATACACATTAGTAAGTTAATTCCTTACCCCAAATATCTTTTATTTCATAACCCAATTAGACTTGCTTTACTTATGTTATAAAATTAATTAATTGAGATGTATAAAATAAATCTCTTAGGGTTAGTATATATTTTTAAATACTATCATTCTCTTATATTATAACCCATTAGGTTTTTAATTACCCTACCTAATATGTGTATTAGGTCACATAACTTTATGCTTAACTATCTTTTTATGTTAAATAAACATATACAAATTAAATAATATATATTTATTTAGTCGCAAACATAATCCACAAATAATTATAATTATTGATAAATCCTTGTTATATTTAAATATTCACATAATCATTTAATCACTTCACGTAATCTATATCGCTAATTAATTACTTAAAGATTATAAATCTTTTTAATTTACCATTCAAGGTTAACATTCAAGCTATGTTAATTTCTTACATAACTTACATTACTCTTCCTTAAAAAAATTTATTCGTAAAAAAAAAAAAATTACACATATGACATGTGAAATTCTCGGTCCTTACACATAGTCGATAGTCGTAAAGAGAGCCCGAAGTTGGAGGAAATACCAGTCATGAGAGACTTCTTGGACGTATTTTCGAATGATTTTCCAGGACTTCCGCTAGATAGGGAAGTGGAGTTTGTGATCGATTTAGCGCTGGGAACCGCTCCGATATCGAAGGCCTCGTACCGTATGGCTCCGGTAGAGGTGAAAGAATTAATGGTATAGCTGCAAGAACTACTAGACAAGAAGTATATTCAGCCGAGCGTATCGCCGTGGGGAGCGTCGGTGTTGCTCGTTAAGAAGAAGGATGGGACGATATGGCTTTGCATCGACTATAGAGAGTTGAATAAGGTCACGATTAAGAATAAGTATCCGTTGCCTAGGATAGATGACCTATTTGACCAGCTGAAGGGAGCGAGATACTTCTCAAAGATAGACCTGAGAAGTGGTTATCATCAGTTAAAGGTGAGGACAGAGGATGTTCCGAAGACAACATTCAGGACTCGATATGGTCACTACGAATTTCTAGTGAAATCATTTGGTCTAACGAATGCTCCCAAAACATTTATAGACCTAATAAACAGCGTGTTTAAACTATTTTTGGACAAATTTCGTGGTAGTGTTTATCGACGACATTTTGGTGTATTCGAAGACTAAGGAGGAACACGTAGAGCATTTGAAAGTGACGTTGGAGGCATTGAGAAAAGAGAAGTTATATGCCAAATTTTTGAAATGCGAATTTTGGATTGAGCGGGTGAAATTTCTTGGACATATGATTGATAAGGACAAAATTTCGGTAGATCCCTCCAAGGTCAAAGCATTGATGAACTGAGATCAACCGAAGACACCGTCGAAAGTGAGAAGTTTTCTTGGATTAGCCGGTTATTACAGAAGATTCATTCAGGACTTTTCTAAAATTGTGACTTTGCTAACGAATTTGACTAGGAAATTGGTAAAATTCGTTTGGACGGAAAAGTGTGAGGAAAGCTTCCAAGAGGTTAAGAGGAGGTTGAGTTCGGCACCTGTGTTATCTCTTCCAGATAGCACAGGAAATTTTATGGTGTATAGTGATGCGTCGCATAAAGGACTAGGTTGTGTGCTTATACAAAATGACAAGGTCATTGCGTATGCGTCACGACAATTGAAGGATTATGAGAAGGGGTATCCGACCCATGATTTGGAATTGGCTATGGTAGTATTTGCTTTGAAGATCTGGAGACACTATCTCTATGGGCAGAAGTGTGAAATATATACAGACCACAAGAGTCTGAAATATATGTTTACAGAGAAGGATATGAATATGCGCCAGAGGAAATGGTTGGAATTGATTAAGAACTATGATTGTGAAATCTTATACCATCTGGGTAAAGTGAATGTGGTTACCGATGCCTTAAGCAGAAAAGGTCGAGAGAAATTGATGTTGTTGACTGCCTAGTAGGAGTTAATTTTAGCGATGGAGAAGCTTGAATTAGAGGTAAGATATCCTATGGATTCTAACGAGATGTTTTTCCAGCTGGGAGCTGTTACAACTTTGCTGGATAAGGTTAAAGAAGCATAACTTCAAGATAAACATTGTGAGAAGATCAGGAAGAGGATATCCGAAGGGAATGAACTAAAATTCAAGGTGGATAGTGAAGGACTGATAAGATTTGAGAGCAGAGTTTGGGTACCGCCCGTGCCAGAGATTACGGAGGACATTTTGAGCAATGCTCATAGTTCACTGTATTCCACTCACCTAGGAAGCACAAAGATGTACCAGGATCTCCGATAGCATTTCTGGTGGCCGAATATGAAATGTGATGTTGTCGATTGTGTGGCCAAGTGCTTAACGTGTCAGAAAGTGAAAGCAGAACATTAGAGACCAAGTGGGTTGCTACAACCACTAGAGATCCCATAATGGAAATGGGAACACATTACAATAGATTTCGTAGTTGGTCTTCCGACGACTCAGAAAAGTTTCGACGCAGTATGGGTTATCGTAGATCAATTGACGAAATCAGCACATTTCCTACCGATCAAGATCAGATTCAACTTAGATCAGTTGGCAAAGTTATATGTGAAGGAAATTATTTCAAGGCACGGTGTTCCAGTGTCAATTATTTCTGATCGAGATCCGTGCTTTACGTCGAATTTCTGGAAGCAACTACAGTATTGCATGGGGATGCAGTTGAGAATGAGTACGATATATCACCCTCAGACATACGGGCAGAGTGAAAGAAAGATCCAGAAATTGGAGGATTTGTTAAGAGCATGCATCATGGATTTAAAAGGAAATTGGGATGATCACAATCCGCTCGTGGAATTCGGTTACAACAACAGTTATCACGCAATTATTGGCATGTCGCCTTACGAAGCATTGTACGATAGAAAGTGCAGAACTCCATTATACTGGTGTCAACGTCAAGAAAAAATCTTATCACTTTGGACCTATTCTTTCTCTCTTCCTAAATTTGTTGTTTCTACCCTTATTTGTCTAATCTGTTTTATGAAGGGTAAAAAGTTTTTGAGGAAAAAGCCAACATGTATTATGCCGATGATTTGAACGGTTTACAGAGCCGATAGTTGCTAGATTTGAAATGGTTGTACTAACTCAACCGAGTTTTGTTTGATTTTTTCAAGTAGGCCCAATTACTGGACACTGTCAAAATTGGTCTCGAAATCGAGATTCTAAAGTTCGGGGGCTTGGTTTAGTGGAGGGAAGGTGTTAGGCACCCCCCAACTTTCGTGAAACATGGTACCACATCTTTTTAATATTTCCCTTTTAAATTGCAATGTGTGTGTGTATGCTGAAAGTAATTTAGCCTACGTTTGATTGATTTGAAAGTAGTGCCTTACTTCATTGAACCTATATACGAAGGGTTAGATTTGATTTGCAAAAGTCCATTTTTAGACATGATATGAAAATGATGTTTTGAAAGAAGGTTTTCAAACCCTTACGCTCACGTAGGAATTGAAGCATATCGATACTTCCATTTTTTATTCTTTTCAGCCTTTGGCTCGATTCAAATGGTGATTGTCGGGCTGCGAGGCATCCTCAACCACAAAATATATACAAGTGTCGGTCTTCTCATGAGCATGACAGCCATCTGAGTGACTCTGGCTCGACAAACCATATTGCATTATGTTTGAGACCTTAAACTCGAATAACCATTTGAAGGTCCTTCGACTATACATTTTATAGAAAAACTGGCATGGTATATTTGTAATGCGAAGTTTGTCCATCGTGGGAATCAGATTCTGATCAGTTTGATCATGAATCCCATGATTCCTAGGCTCATATAGAAATAGCCAAGAAAACCTGCACAACACAGATATTTACAAAGAATGTATATTTACATCTAGACGTCGCAAAACCAAGGATTCATCAATTAAATCCTTGCATACGCGTGACCAAAGCCTCTCGTTCCCATTATATAGGGATCTAAGGGTCGCGAGGTTGCTTTAATATTTAACAAAACTAGAAAGAAAGCTAGATTTAAATAAATTTTAGCCATTCTAGCTTCCTGGTTCCGGTTGGACCTATTTTGAATCGTTTGAAATGTAGAAAGGCCTAGATTTAAATAAATCTAATTTGCCGAATTTATATTAAAACAAATTCATATCAAATAAATAATTAAAACATATATTTAATCATAATAAATAAAGAAACATATATATAATTTTATATATATATATATACGAAAGCTGTAAAGGGCGATATATTTCCAATCCCAGGCTCGAACAGAAATGTATATATATATATATATATATATATAGAAGATGTAAAGGGCGTCAAATTTCCAATCCCAAGTCCAGACATAAATGTAAAATATATATATATATATATATATATGTATAAAAGCTGTAAAGAGCCACGGAGTAATCCAGGCTTGACAGAAAAGTAAGTATATATATATATATATATATATATATATATATATATATATATTTATAAAAGCTGTAAAAGAGCCACGAAGTAATCTAGGCTTGACAGAAAAGTAAATATATATATAAGCGGTAAAGAGCCACGAATTTCTCTAACCTCAACTAAATGTAAATATATATATATATATATATATATATATTTATAAAAGCAGTAAAAAGGTCACGGATTTCCAATTCATGCCAAACTGAAATATAAATGTTAATATATACACTTAGTATATATATATTAAAGCAAAAAAGTCCACGAATTAGCAATCCAGGCCAAATGAAGTAAGAAAAAGTATATATATATATATATATATATATAGTTATATATATAAGCAGTAAAAGGGCCACGAATTAGCAATACAGGCCCAACAGAATTAAAAGTTAATATATATATAGTCAAATATACATATAATAAAGCTGAAAAGGCCACGAATCAGCGATCTAGGCCGAATAAGTTAGTGTGTGTGTGTGTGTGTATATATATATATATATATAAGCGAGTAAAAGCCACAGATCGACGATCCATGCTGTGCAAACGAAGAAAAACATATATATATACTAATATATACTAAACAGTTATCTAAAACGGCCACGGAACTGAGTTCTGGGCAAAACCTGAAGACGAAACTTGATATACACCTTCACATATACGTAATGAAGTAGAAAATGAGTTCTGATCGTAAAAATACTTACAATGGACTGCTACACGGGCTTTTGCCACTCAATAGGCTTCGAATCAACGTTTCCACAAGTTAAATTTTGTTATGTCATAGAATATAAGTATACAAACGTATTGGAAGAATAAAATTGAAGTTTGGAGTACAAAAAGTAGGGCTAAAGGAAGAAACGGGCGGAGTTTCGGAGCGTTTTCCTATTTTTAATTCTTTTTTTGGCATAGAGGGGTCTTATATTTACAGACCCGGTGGTTGCAGGTGTAACCGCGGCAGCCGCGGGTCTACTTATGGCTCCCCAAGTGGGGCCCACTTTTGTGGGTCCTGTCGTCTCGAAGTACGTGCACTCTGAGTAATGCGATGTCAGGTTCGAACTTTCATAACTTTTGATCAGAGCGTCCGTTTGAGGCGTGCTATACCTTTCTAGAAAGCCCTTTACGAGAGTGTCACAATGACATGGGACTTAACCTTTTCAAAATCCAGGAAGATGGGTTTACAATAGGATCTTTGCTTTTTTGTAGTTTGTCCGTTGAGCTGTATTATGTTGTTTTCACTCGGGATCAATGTTATGGCTCTTTCTGACCTTCATTGCATCAATTCGGCTTGATTTTAACTGAATTGGCTTCAAGTTGGTAACATAACTGTTTTACCCCTACAAGGGTTGTCTCCTGTGTTGGCACGATTTTCGACTATTTTCTCGGGGTTGGCTCTAAGGTTTGAACCCAGCCAATTCTGTTCATCCTCAAGGTTGTCTCCGAGGTTGACTTGGTCTCCCAAGGTTGTCTATAGGGATGATGTGACGCTTCAAGGTTATCTCTGAAGTTGACTTGGCTTCCCCTGGTGTTGTCGTCAGGGTGACTGTACATCTAGGGTTGTGACCAGGGATTGACTAGACAACCTTGTGTTGTCGTCGGGGCTGAGTTTGATCTCTCGGTGTTGTCGCCAGGATTCATGTACCTTCTGGGTTTTGACTGGGGCTTTACTTAACATCTCGGTGTTGTCGCCGGGGCTGCTGTACCTCCCGAGTTGTGGCCGGGGATTGACTTGGCATCCCGGTGTTGTCGCTGAGGTTGAGATTTATCTCTCGGTGTCGTCGTCAGGGCTGCTGTCAAGTAAAGCGCTGGCCACAATCTGGGAGGTACAGCAGCCCCGACAACAACACTTGAAGATAAATCTCCACCTCGGCGACAACATCGGGATGTCGAGTCAAGCATCGGTCATAACTCGAAAAGTACAAAAATCCAGGCGACAACACCGAGAGATCAAACTTAGCCCCGGCGACAACACCGGGATGTCAAGTCAATCCCCAGAGAAAACCCTGGGAAGTCAAGTCAACTTCTGAGACAACCCCGAAGCAACAAATCATCCCCAGAGATAACCCTGGGAGACCAAGTCAACCTCGAAGACAACCTTAAGGACGAACAGAATTGGCTGGGTTCAAACCTCGGAGCCAATTTCGAGAAAATAGTTGAAAATTATGCCAACACAGGAGACAACCCTTGGATGGGCAAAATGGTCATTTTACAAACTTAAAGCCAATCCAGTCAAAATCAAGCTGAATTAATACAATGAAGGTCAGAAAGAGCCATAACATTGATCTTGAATGAAAATAACATAATATAGCTCAATGGATAAACTGCAAAAAAAGAAAGATCCGGTTATAAACCTATCTTCCTGGATTCAGAAAAGGAGAAGTCCTACGTCATTGTGATGCTCTCAGAAAGGGCTTTCCAGAAAGGTATAGCACGCCTCAAATGGATGCTCTGATCAAAAGTTATTAAGGTTCGAACTTGACATCGCGTTGCCCGTAGTGCACGTACTTCAACACGACAGGACCCACGGTAGTGGGCCCCACTTGGAGAGCCACAGGTAGACCCGTGGTTGCCACGATTACACCTACAACCATCGGGTCTTTAAATATAAGACCCCCTTGCCAAAAAAAGAAGAAGAAAATAGGAAAACGCTCTGAAACTCCGCCCGTTTCATCCCTTAGCCCTACTTCTTGTACTCCAAACTTCAATTTTATTGTGCCAATACGGTTGTATACGTATATTCTACGACATATCAAAAATTAACCAGTGGAAACGTCCATTTGAAGCCTACTGAGTGGCAAAAAGCCCGTGTAGCAGTCCATTGTAAGTATTTTTACGATCAGAACTCATTTTCTACTTCATTACGTATATGCGAACGTTCATATCAAGCTTCGTCTTCTGATTCTGCCGGGAACTCAGTTTCGTGGCCATTTTAGCTAACTTTTTAGTATATATTAGTATATATATACGTTTTCTTCATTTGCATAGCCTGGATCGTCGATCTGTGGCTTTTACTCGCTTTTATGTATATATATACATATACGTACTAACTTGTTTAGCCTGGATCTCTGATTCGTGGCCTTTTTAGCTTTATTACATATATTTGACTATATATATACTAACTTTTAACTCTGTTGGGCCTGGATTGCAAATTTGTAGCCCTTTTGCTGCTTTTATTTATATAACTATATATATACAATTTTTCTGACTTTGTTTGGCCTGGGATGCTAATTCGTGGCCTTTTCGCTTTAATATATATATACTAACTGTATATATTAATATTTATATTTTAGTTCGGCCTGATTGGAAATCCGTGGCATTTTTACCGCTTTTATGAATATAAATATATATATATATATATTTACATTCTGTCGAGCCTGGATCATTTCGTGGCTCTTTATAGCTTTGCTATATATATATATATATTTACATTCAGTTGAGCCTGGAGAAATTCGTAGCTCTTTACCGCTTAATATATATATATACTTTTCTGTCAAGTCTGGATTACTCCATGGCTCTTTTACATCTTTTATAAATATATATATATATATATATATATATATATATATATATATATATATATACTTTTCTATCAAGCTTGGATTACTCCTTGACTCTTTTACAGCTTTTATATATATATATACATTTCTGTCCGGGCCTGGGATTGAAAATTTATCGCCCTTTACAGCTTATATATATATATATATGTTCGGGCTTGGGATTGGAAATCCGTCGCCTTACATCTTTCGTATATATATATGTTTCTTTATTCATTCTGATTAAATATCTGTTTTAATTATTCATTTTATATGAATTTGGTTTAATATAAATTTAGTGAATTAGATTTATTTAAATCTAGCCCTTTCTACCTTTCAAACGGTTCGAAATAGTTCCAACAGTGTCTAGTAATTAGGTCTACTTAAAAAATTAAACAAAACTCGGTTGAGTTGGTACAACCATTTCAAATCTACCAACTGGCGACTCTGTAAACCGTTCAAATCGTCGACATAATACATGTTGGCCTTTTCTTAAAAAGTCTTCACCCTTCATAAAACAGATAAGACAAATAATGGTAAAAAATAACAAATTTAGGAAGAGAGAAAGATAAGGTCCAAAGAGACAAGACTTTTTCCCGACGTTGATAGGTGGCGACTCTACTGGGGAACAGTAGAGGGCTTAGGCCTCATTCAAATCTTTTCAAAAATCCCTTTTTCTATCTGCGTGTGTGTGAATGGTGCATTTACATTTAATGGATGTGAATGAATGCTTTACTGCTTTATATTAGTGCTTTGCATAATGTCATCATTTCATACGGTGAGATGCGATGTATGTGAATGTATGATGTGTGATTCCTCCACCAGGAGGCGAACCTGTCGGTGTTGATTACTGGACTCAAAGGAGACTAATCCTACGAGGCTCAGGAAAGGCACCACTCAGATCTGCTCCAATTAAAAGACCATATTAATTTCCCCTCTAGTAGATTGCGATGATCAGAGGACCTTCATGCTGAAAATCAGCGAGAGTAGCCTAAGATAGGTCAGCCTCTGATTAACCAAATGTGAAGGGAAACTTCTTCATAACTTCCTCTTTCAATGTCAATTTTCCAATTCCAATGTAAATATACATGTCTTGTAAATCCTATCATGATACCCTGTCTTCAAAAACAACTGACCATTGTTTTACAAGATAAGATTAAAAAACCTCAAAAATAAACATATCATGACATGCATCCTTTTGATATATATACATCAAAATTAACACACCTACGTTTGTTGTAGGGAAAAATTGGTCCCGTTACCAGGTCAAAATCTAAGAAAGCACTAAGCCCATCTCCAAACATGGTTTCAAGTGCTCAACTTGAATCCATCCTTGTTTATAGGGAAGAATTCGAAGGGCTAAAGAATCAGATATCGAAATTAGTTATTTTTCTCAAAGAACAAAGCAAAGGCCTTTAAGGGAAACAAACACCTGGTCATACAGAATCATCTGCACCCGGTGGCAGTCAAGATACCGAAAAAAAAGATACTCAGATTCCTGAACCCTAAAACCAGGATATGACCAACAAAACCGCTGAAACCACCAACCTCAACAGATGGGAGAAACCATCTGGTCCATTAAAGGGACTGGGGCATTTGAAAGTGTCAATTACTCAGACTTATATATATTCCCAGGGGCTCGTTATCTAAAAAAATTTCAAGTCATTAATTTTGAGAAATATGATGGATTAGAAGATCCTTACACCCATTTGAAGGTATTCATTGGAGAGCTCAGATCCTATGCAGAGGACGAGAAGCTCAGAATGCAATTATTCCAGAAGAGTCTGACTGGAGAGGCTATAGCCTGGTATGCCCAACTGGACAATTCAAAAATGCAAAGCTGGGAAGAGTTAGCACATGCCTTCCTCAATCAATATAGCTTCCAGTCTCAGATGGCTCCAGACAGATATCAAATCACCAAAATTAAGAAACAAAACACTAAGTCATTCAGGGAGTATGCCCAACAGTGGAGGCGGGTGGCAGCAAAAGTCACCACACCTATGACTAAGTCTGAGATAGTCATGACCTTCATCGACATTCAAGAAGCTCCGTATTACGAAAGGGTCCTAGCTGACATAGGAAAACCATTCTCGGAGATGATCAAACACGGAGAGATGGACGAGATGGGGCTAAAGTCTAGGAAGATAAAAGATCTTATCGCCTTGGAAGCTGTTGCCGAGAATATCCAATCAAGGAGTTATGGGAGTAATCCCCAGAGAGCCCACAAGAAGAAAGAAGAAGAAGTGTCCTTAGTATTGCAAGGACAGAATCAGAGAGGCGATTCGAGCAGCATGCCCATTCAAAGAAGGAACTATCCCCCTTTTAAAACTCCAGAACAACCTTCTAGTCCTCCATTTCAGAAAACTATAGAGGCCAGACGTCAGAAAACGTTCATCTCTTTTGGGGATTCACTCAAAAATGTGCTAAAACTATTGACAGCACAAAAAAAGATTGTTCAACTCCTTCAACCAATCAGTACCGGCGGACGAAATTTTGACACGAGTAAAAAGTGTGCATATCATTCCGTATCCTCGGGCCATGATACACATGACTGTTAGTCTCTCAAGCACAAAATCCAAAACTTGATAGACAACGAAGAGATTATGGTGACCAAACCGGAGCAACCACATATGCAAGATAATCCCCTCCCTCAACACAAAGAGGAGAGTGTCAATATGAATAGCCTGAAGAATGGAGAAGGATCCAAATACCTCCGTTATGTTGGAGAGTCAACTCAATCAAGTACCAATAGCCCAGACAGTTGGGAGTTCTCAAAGAGGCAGTTCTTGATAGAATAGAAAATCAAGTCTATCAAGGAACATATTGGACAATTGGTGAATCTGGTCATGTATCAACATCAGATAACCTGACAGCTGATAAATCAGGTCAGCCAGCATGAAGCAAGTCCTCCTACACCAGAAATTAGCCCCATTGGTATGAGGGTTCATTGTCGGTTTTATGAACGTAAACCCTAGGCCGACAAGGTGGCCAAGGAAGAGAAGTTCCAAGCGGATAGGGAGTTTGCCTTCTAGAGGAATTTCACTAATTTGAATCAGCCGATGAAAGAGATACTCCAAATACTGATCAACGAAGGGATGGTTACGAATTTATTACCCCCGATAAGCCCTCGATCCAGGAAGTTCAAGCCTGGCCTGACCGGATCTGTCAGTATCTTTCTAATGTGCAAGGTCATGACACAGAGGATTGCTGGGGACTTCGTTACCTAATTCAGAACCTGATTGAAAGTGGCAAGTTAATCAAGGGAAATCAAGATGTTGGTTATCCCAATGAAGAAGCACTCTTTATTCCCATGGCGTGGAATCAAGAAACAGTGGTTGTCATTTCCTGTGAGACAGATCTAGCTGTTACACCCCTAATCTTGCAAGAAAAAGGGGTACAAGAAGCAAAGAATCCTGTGAAAGTAGCTGCGCCCTGAGCATTTAATATTGCCCTTCAGACCACAATACCCTGTTGTTAGCCTGAAGAGAGTCCCATGGAACTATGAGAAGGATAAAGGTTTAACTTCAAATAACATTGCCAGTGTATCGAAGGAAAACCCACTGTACCTGCCTCAGCGGGCAATCAATTCAGTTATTAAAGCTAAAGGGAAAGTGGCTGAAGAGAAAATTGAAGAATTCCTCAGCAAAATGGGGCATAATGAGATCAAGGTGGTGCAAAGCTTAAAAGATGCACCCAAACAGGTATCCATCCTGGATCTGGTCTTATCCTCGGTGGACCATCGTAACATTCTGGTGAAAGTACTAGAGGAAGCCCATCTGCCAAAGACGGTAGATACCGAGAAATTTTGTTATGTGATAGAGCACATTTTCAATTGCAATGTGATATCTTTCATTGGCGATGATATACCCGCAGAGGGGATGGGTTATTACAAGTCACTGCATATAGCAGTGATATCTTCAGGGTATCTGATCGGAGGAGTGCTGATAGATGTAGGATCATCCCTAATCATCTGTCCCTACGATACCTTAGAAAGAATGAATATTAACCCAAATCGGATCCGTACCAGACATATAGTTATTCGGGCTTTCGATGGGTCTCGACGAGAGGCTGTGGGAGAGATTGAGCTTCCACTGGAAATTGGTCCCCATACTTTCTATGTATCCTTCCAGATACTCAACATTACCACCGGATACAATTTGTTGCTAGGAAGATTATGGATCCACATGGTAGGAGCAGTTCCATCCACCCTTCATCGGCAGCTCAAGTACATTATCAATGGCAACCTAATCACAGTAAGTGCCAAGCCAGAATACCATGTCTGCATACAAGGAGACATACCAGTTATCAGTCTACATGAAGGGATTGAACCTACTAGTTTTTAAACATTGGAGGTGAGCAATACTCAGTACCTACCTGTGGGGACACCAACTTTAAAACCAAAAGTTTCTCCCGAAGTAATGACAGTTGGGCAGGAGATGGTATCTTTGGGTTTCCGCCCTGGAGAAGGGTTAGGAAAAAATCAACAAGGTATCAAGAGTCTGATACAAATCCCGAGCCAGTCAGGGAAAGACGAATTAGGTTATTCATCTGGATCCAACCACCGGAACCCACACAAGCATCCAAAAGTTCATGCTTCCACTATACTACTTCTAAACCTCACTGATGCTGTGTTTGTGCAGCCCATTAGGAAAATTCTTGCTATTGTGTCAGCCATGCTATTTCCTCCGGTCATACCGGTAAGTGAGAGGAAAACCCCAGAGCTTGAGGGGGAGAGCAAAAAGGGGAAAGAAAAGTTCCTGCATGAAGAACGAGACCCATTTCCTAACATGTATTTTCTGATGCACTAGGAGGGTATGAATGATGATATCCCAGACAGTGATGAAGAATATCAGATCCAAATTCCTCGTATCAAGAAGGGGAAGGGTAGCAGTTCAAAGAAGATCCCCGGTCCTGATATAAAGAATGTCTCAGTCGTCATCAAAGATGAGGCAGACAACCACAAAGCCTTTATCCTCCCTATTTATTTGGACCTGACATTGGATAATTGGAGCAACATTCCTTGCCTCATTCAAAAAGGGTAAAAGGGCAGAAGTCCATCTGCCTGGAAATATGGTATCATTTACTGCTTATTTTGTTGCACAGCTATATCAGTAACTTTTATCATATTTTTGCTAAATGCTTTATATGTTTAAACAGTCTCATATATTAAAGGGAAAGCATTTAGTTTTCAAGACTCCAAAATTGGATTTGTTTGTCCCTGCTGATGAGATGCCAAACTGTCACAGTGACTACAACTTTGATGTAGAGCTAAACTTCGACTTGATGGGGATTGACCAAGATGAGGTAGATGACTATGAGATGCCCGAGGAGATTAAAGAATGGGTCAAAGACAAACCCAAACAAAACCTCGATCAAGCCACCACTATTAATATCGAAACCTCAGAAAACCTCAAAGAAATCCAGATGGACCTGGACCTCACCCAAGATCAAAAAGCCGACTTGATCGAACTCTTAACTCAGTTCCAAGATGTGTTTGCATGGTCACATGTAGACATGATTGGCTTGTCTACTGACATTGTCATCCATCGACTATCCATTAAAGATGGATTCAAGCCCGTCAAGCAAAATCTCAGGTGATTGAAACCCGAATGGAGTCTGAAAGTCAAAGAAGAAGTTGTCAAGCAATTCAATGCCGGCATCATCATGGTGTCAACTTACCCGGAGTGGTTGTCAAATATAGTCCCTATGCTTAAGCCCGGAGGGAAGGTATGAGTATGCGTGGATTACAAAGATTTGAACAAAGATTATCGCCAAGATAATTTCCCGATACCTTTCATCCATATCCTGATAGACAATTAGGCATAGTATGGCATGTATTCTTTTGTGAATTGCTTTGCTCGGTACCATCAAATGATGGTCGCTGAAGAAGACAGGGAGAAGACAACCTTCATCACTCCCTGGGGAACCTTCTGTTACAGACGATTATCCTTCGGCCTTATCAATGAAGGTGCCACATATCAGTGAGCCATGATGTCCCTGTTTCATAGCATGATGCACAAGGAGATAGAGGTTTATGTGGATGACATCATCGTCAAATCCTGGAAGGAGGACGATCACATCAACCATCTTAGAAAGCTGTTCAACAGGTTGCGTAAGTACAACCTCAAGCTGAATCCAGCCAAATGTGCTTTTGGTGTCAAATCGGGCAAGTTATTGGGATTTCTGGTGAGTAATAGAGGCATTGAGCTGGATCCTACCAAGATTAAAGCCATCACAGAGATGTCGGTGCCCCGAACAGGTAAGGAAATACGGGCTGGGAAGAATTGATTTCATACGCAGGTTCATTTCCCAGCTCACGGCAACTTGTGAACCCATCTTCCAGCTGCTAAGGAAGAATTCCGCTATAAAATGGAATGAAGACTATCAAAAAGCCTTCCTTGCCATCAAGAAGCAGTTAATCGAAGCACCTGTCTTGGTACCCCCGAGGGAAGAAGTTCCCCTATTTATGTACTTTTCATTTAATGCCAACGCAATGGGCTTTATGCTGGGATTGAAAGATGATAGTACCAAGGATAGAGCTATCAACTACATCAGCAAAAGATTCAGCAGCGGCGAACAGAAGTACACTCTGATTGAGAAGACATATTGTGCATTAACATGGGCAGCCATGAGGTTACAACATTATCTATATGGGCATACGACCTATCTCATATCCTGCATGGATCCACTGAAGTATGTATTTAGCAAACCAATGTTGAATTGTCGATTGTCCAAATGGCAGTTGATCCTCCAATAATTTGACGTTGTCTATGTAACTCAGAAGTCCATCAAAGGTTAGGGCATTGCAAATCAACTGGCTGAAGCACCATCAGGGGATTTCAAACCCTTGGAAACTTATTTCCCAGATGATGGGATCATGATAATTTAATAACTCCATTAGGAGAATGCAGTCCAATCTTGGAAAATGTATTTCGATGGAGCAGTGAACTTGGAAGGTGTTGGAGCTTGGGCAGTTCTTATCTCTTGTACAGGAGAACAATATCATATGGCTACCAAGCTGCAGTTTGTCAACACCAACAACACGGCTGAGTATGAAGGCTGCATAATGGTGTTAAAACTAGCCCAGTCCATAGGTATCAAGCGTTTACTAGTCTTTGAAGATTTTGAGTTGGTCATCAGACAAACCACCAGGGTGTATCACACCAAAGAATTGCATTTGCTGCCCTATCATCGGTAGGTTATCAACATATTCACTGATTTTAAAGAAATAACCTTCATCCACATCCCTCGAGGAAGGAATGACTTCGTTGATGCATTGGCAACGTTAGCTTCCCTGATCCACATATCTGGTAGGGGGGAATTCCCGACATCAAATTCACAAGCCAAAAGGCCCCAACATATGGGAATTACATTGGAGAAATATTAGATGAGATACCTCCAATAAAATAGCCTTTGTAATAAGACGTAAAGGAATATCTACAAGATGGATCTACACCAGCTGAGGCAAACCAAGTCGGACGAAAGCGGATTCACAAGATGGCTATAAAGTTTTATATAAGTGGAGACACACTCTATAAGAGGGATACTGGAATAGGCCTTTTAAGATTCCTTGATAAAGATCAAGCTCAGAGACTGATGGATGAAGTCCACGGTGGAGTCTGTGGTCCACACATGAGCGGTCATTTGCTGGCCAAGAAGATATTGAGATAAGGGCATTATTGGATCTCTCTAAAAGCTGACTGTGATGATCACGTCAAGAGATGCTACCAATGCCAAGTCAATGGAAATGCTATCCACGCCCCTCCGAATGAGCTGCACAATATGAGTTCGCCATGGCCTTTCTCCACATGGGGAATAGATGTGATTAGGCCAATAGAACCCAAAGCCAGCAATGGTCATCAATTCATCTTCACTATGATTGATTACTTCACTAAGTGGGTTGAAGCGGTGTCCTTTCCCATAGTCACCAAAGAGGTAATCATTGGTTTCATCAGAAATAATGTCGTCTGTTGATATGGACATCCGGAGATGATCGTCTCAGACAACGCCAAGAACCTAAATAATCAGTGAAAGTATTATGCATATAAGCCAATCATGTTAATGATAAAACATCTACTTTGGAGACGATCTTATTTATTTATTAATAAAAGTATTAACTTATTAAAGGCGTTTAATTATCTACATGATGCTGGCTTTATAATATGTAAATAACCAATACTTTTAAGCAATGCTTTTAGTAACATGATGTTGATCATGCTAATGAGATCTAAATTCTAAGAAAGCTTAAAACTAAAATAGTTCCCAATCGTTGGATTACTAAAAAGGAGATTAGTAAATCCGTATAGATTGGTACATATGTTGCTTGCTCATTGGATGAGGATGGATGATCGCATGCTCATTTTTGTGGAGACACTAAAGCAAGTATGTAGGTGCTTATTGGAAAATAAGTTCACTGAACGTGACTCGCTACGGAATATCTAATGGAGTTTTACTCGCCAGTCAATAGGAATTTCTAATGTGATAGTAGTACAAGTGATCCTTGGACTTTAGATCATCATAGTATCTTATGTGCAATGAATTATACTTTGACTTATTCTTTAAGACCCTTAGGGTATATCAAAGGGTATGCTTTGGTATAATGAGTTACATATGGAAATAATGAATGATCAGTAAAGAATCTACCACTTCTAGTAAAAGAAGAGATTTGTCTTATGTGATTTATTAAATGACAACCCATTAGTCCTTGGCCAAGGTAGAATGAAATTAGAAAGGAGTTTCTAATTTGCATTATTTGGAGTTGTGCATTTTGTAATCGAAATAGATATAATTAAATAAAATAAGACTTGACAGTAAATTAATGTCTTACATTTAATTGGGATATTTTATGGTGGAAGGATTGAATTGTACGGTAACTATTAACTCACAGGTTCTTTAATGATTAATGTTGAAATCTATATTATATGAAAAGTCGTTTATCGCTACGGAGGCTTATCCCTATTGTAGAATAAATATTATTTATTTAAATAGATTATTAGCTTAATTTATTTATTTAAATAAGATTAGAATTATTTTAATTGATTTATTCACAACCGATTTAATATGGAGAACCTAAAGGGTCACACCATAAAAGAAAGAATAATTATTTAAGAAGATAATGACATAATTGTAATAATGCATTAAATGTAATTAATTTAATATATGGTGATAGAATAAATTAAATAGCTTAATGTTTATTATTTAATATTTTAGAAATATTAAATATAAATTAATAAGAGGAGTCTTATTAATATTATTAAAATTATTATTATTTTAATTCTAAAGGATTTTAGGAATTAATTTAATATTAGTACTCTCACTTATTCCTAATAAGATTAAGAGATAAATTAATTAAAAGAGTTTAATTAATTAATTCTAATATGTTGAAAAACCTAATTAATTAAAAGAGTTTAATTAAATAATTAAATGAAACCCAATTCTAATTAGATTAGTATGGTTGACCAATATCTATATAAGAGGAGTCTTATATCAGATATGAAATAGACGTAATTCCTAGAGTTAGAGAGTACTTCTTTTTTTATAGAGAATAGAAATCAAGGTTTAGCCAACCACCCATCTTCTTGAGCAATTCCTCTTCCTTGGTGGATCATCTCTAGAGGCCAAACACTTGGGTGACTAACGTTGATCAAAGGAAGGAATCAATACAATAGATTCAAGGAAATCACGAAGAGCAAGGAGTTGAACTCGTTCCTGTGGAAGCTAGTTTCTACAAGGGTATGATTCTGATTTATCCTTACTATTATGTTGTTGATAATTGAGCACAAAGGATGATCATGGTGAGGGTTTATATAAAATTTTAAAACCTAATTTATCACGCTTCCGTCCTTATTGTGTAATTTGATTGCATGTATGCGTTACGTACAAACTAACAGTGGTATCAGAGCCTAACTTTGTGCTAATTATCAATTTTATGATTTAATGTATGAATTGATGTAAGATTGGATTGAATTTTCTCTATAAAAATCAAATTCTGCAAATTCTGCGATGAACAGCGCTGCCGCGCCGTGTCCCAGTTCATTCTACGTGCGGGCGCGCCGTCTACAAAACAGAATCAGTGCACAAGCGCAGCCGCGCCGTGTCCCAGTTCATTCTGGGCACTGGCGCGCCCTCTCCATAGTAAGACCAGTGCACAGCGCTGCCACGCCGCGTCCCAATTCATTCTGGGACACCCTGCAGATTATGAAAAATTTTATTTTTCCTCAATTAAATAAATAGTTTATTCAATTGATAAAAGTTTTAAATAAAGATTTTTATTTTGTCTGAAATATAATTTCAGATTGCTAAAAAATAAAGGAGTTTAATTTGGATTTGGTTTTTGATTAAAATAAAAGAGTTTATTTTATTTCAAAACTAAAATTTAGCAAAACTTTTGTCCATTAAATGACATCGATCTATATATGGAATGCTTTTATTATTCATAAGATGATTGATCATTTATTGATGCATATGTTGATGTTTATGAAAATAAATGAGGTTGATTATGTACTATTGACCAATTTGATTGGATTTTATTTTAGTTGAATGCTTAAATGTATTTGTTTTATTAAATGGGGTCTGCGTATCTCGTCTTCTCTAATTTTTCTCGATGTAAAATTCTATCTCCCTCCTTTGTACTTCTCCTTGACGGCTGATCAAGGTTTCTATTTATTGAAATAGTTTATGTAATAGAAATAATTAGGATTTTCAGGAAAAAAATAGAGACCAAGGAGCAACGAGTGCGTGAAGACCCGTTTGTATGTAGCCCGGGTTTAAATGTAATAGTTAGGTTTAAATTTAAATTCTTGCACTCATAGGTTTGACCTTTTGGTTCACTTAGTGGCTCTAGTGAACCAAACTAGAATAAAAGTCAATAATCAATCCGGGTAGAATATAGTATTCTATATGTGCATGCTAAGTATTATATATATTATATTTTATGCAAACATGCTTCACATATTTAATAAAATGACGCGTATTTTATATATATATGTGCATGCACGCTAAACAAGATGAGATAAATAATAACAAACCCCTCAAAGAAATTATTTTAAGTCTAAAGCGTTCAAAGATATTTGGAATATCGAACATAGCCTTCTAGCATGAAAAATTAATATAGTATTAAATATTTAATACGAGTTAATTGTGCACACACAAAGCGAGTATTGCGTATTTAAGATATTAATTTAATCACATTTGATGCTTATAAAGAAAATTAAACAATATTATTTTGTTGTGCACACACAAGAATAATAATTTTCTTTTTTGAATATATGGAGTGCTAGGTTGGACTTAACTTAAATCATTTTAGTTCGGATGTGCACACACTTGACCATTATGATCTAAGAGGCAGAAGACAAGGAGTCACATGTTGATGTGATTGACAAGAGTTGTCTACCTATTTATTTATATATCGTTTATTGTGCACACACAAGGCTATATACATTTGAAATGGGATCCTTAAATCTCACTAGCAAATCTTTAATTAAATGTTGCCGATCTATAGAAGTGAGGGTAATATAGTTTGAAGAAAATAGTGGGAGATACCAATCTAAAATAAGACCTAAAATTATTTTGGTATGTAAAATTAATTAAATGAATGTTTGCTAAAATGTTGTCTTTTCACATGCAGAAATTTAAAAATGTCAAAATCACTAATTTCACTGTGTAGCGTACTTGATGCTAACAAACTAACCGGGCCGAATTACACGGCCTGGTTAAGGAATCTTAGAATAGTTCGCACTGCTGAAAAAATTTCTTATGTCCTAAATTCACCTGTCCCTAAAAATTTTCCAGAATCAGCCTTTAAGGAAGAGATTGCTACTATTGTTAAGTGGCAAGATGATGCATCTGTGGCTCAATGCATCATGCTCGCATCCATGAATAAGGAGCTTCAACGTCAGCATTAAAACATGGATGCTCCTATTATGTTGCTTCACCTCAAGGAGTTGTATGGTGAACAAAGTAGGACTTCTAGATATGAGATATCTAAGGAGCTCTTCCGATCTCGGATGACCGAGGGCATAGCCGTTGAGACTCATGTCCTAAAGGTGATCAATCTGATTGAACACCTTGGACAGCTTGGGTTCGTCATGGATGGGGAGTTAAGTCAATACTTAGTCTCGCAATCACTCCCTGAGACCTTCTCGCAGTTCGTTATGAATTTTCACATGAATAAGTCAGATGTCAGCTTGCCTGAATTACTTAACATGTTGAAAACTGCAAAAGGTCACCTCCCATCCAAGAAAAACCATGTCTTAATGGTGGATTCTTCCAAGAAAAAAAAGAGGCCCAAGGTATCTTCTGAAAAGAAGAAATCTAAGAAGGCTAAGGGCAAGGTGAACACAAAAGAACAAAAGAAACCTAATCCAGCAAGCAAATGAATGTGCTTCCATTGCAACGAGCTGGGTCACTGGAAGAGGAACTACAAGAAGTTTCTGGCAGAGTAGAAGCTTGGAGAAGCTTCGACTTCCAATCAAGGTTTGTTCATGATTAAAATTAATTTTTCAGAAAGTCCAAATTCTACTTGGGTATTGGATACCGGCTGTGGTTTTCATATATGTAATACTGTGCAGGGACTAGTCATAAGTAGAAAGCTGAACAAGGATGAGGTTGTCCTATGAGTGGGAAATGGAGCAAAGGTAGCTGCATTTGCTGTAGGCACTTAATGTTTAGCACTACCTACGGGTAAGTCCATTTATTTAAATAATTGTTATTTTGTTTCGAATATCATTAGAAACATTATCTCTATTTTCGTATTAGATATGGATGGATTTGACATTATAATAAAGAATAACATTTGTTCTATTTATTAAGATTTGGATATGTGCATTTAATGAAATACAAATCTGAATCTTTTGAAAAGTTCAAAGAGTTCATAAGTGAAGTAGTGAAACAAACAGGCAAGAGTATTAGGATTCTTCGATCAGATCGAGGTGGAGAATACTTAAGCGGTGAGTTTCTCAATTGTCTCAAAGATAATGGTATAATCTCACAATGGGCTCCACCAGGTACACCACAGTTAAATGGAGTATCTGAAAGGAGAAATAGAATATTGTTGGACATGGTTTGTTCCATGATTAGTTTTACCGATCTTTCGATATCATTATGGGGTTATGCCCTAGAAGCAGCTGCATATCTACTAAATAAGGTCCCCTCGAAATGATAGTAGTGTGCATACAAGCCAATCATGTATGATGATAAAGCACATACTTTGTAAACAATCTTATTTATTAATTAATAAAATATTCATTTATTAAAGGCATTTAATTATCTACATGGTGCTATTTTTATAATATGTAAATAACCCATAGTTTTAAGCAATACTTTTAGAATCATGATGATGATCATGCTAATGAGATCTAATTTCATAGAAAGCTCTAAAACTAAAATAGTTTCCAATCGTGGGATTACTAAAAAGGAGATTAATAAATCCGGATAGATTAGTACATATGTTGCTTGCTCATTGGATGAGGATGATTGATCTCATGATCATTTGTGTGGAGACACTAAAACAAGTATGTAGGTGCTTATTGGAGAATAAGTTCACTGAACGTGACTCGCTATGGAATACCTAATGGAGTTTTACTCGCCTGCCAATAGGAATTCCTAATGTGATAGTAATACAAGTGATCCCTGGACTTGAGATCATCATAGTATCTTGTATGTAATGAATTATACTTTGACTTATTCCTTAAAGCCCTTTAGGGTATATAAAAGGGTATGATTGGGTATAATGAGTTACATATGAAGATAATGAATGATCAATAAAGAATCTACCACCTCTAGTAAAAGAGGAGATATGTCCTATGTGATTCGTTAAATGACAACCCAGGAATCCTTGGCCAATGTGAAATGAAATTAGAAAGGAATTTCTAATTTGCATTATTTGGAGTTGTGCATTTTCTAATCGAAATACATATAATTAAATAAAATAAGACTTGACAGTAAATCTATGTCTTATATTTAATTTGGACATTGTATGGTGGAAGGATTGAATTGTATGGTAACTATTTACTCACAGGTTCTTTTATGATTAATGTTGAAATCTATATTATCTAGAAAGTCGTTGATCGCTAGGGAGACTTATCTCTATCATAGAATAAATATTATTTATTTAAATAGATTATTAGTTTAATTTATTTATTTAAATAAGATTAGAATTGTTCTAATTGATTTATTCACAACCGGTTTAATATAGAGAACCTAAAGGGTCACACCATAAAAGGAAGAATAATTATTTAAGAAGGTAATGGCATAATCGTAATAATGCATTAAGTGTAATTAATTTAATCTATGGTGATAGAATAAATTAAATAGCTTAATGTTTATTATTTAATATTTTGTAAATATTAAATATAAATTAATAAGAGATGTCTTATTAATATTATTACAATTATTATTATTTTAATTTCTAAAGTAGTTTAGTAATTAATTTAATATTTAGTACTCTCATTTATTCCTAATAAGATTAGGAGACAAATTAATTAAATAAATTTAATTAATTATTCTCAATGTGGTGGGAAGCCTAAATTAATTAAAGGAGTTTAATTAATTAAATAAAATCACATGTCTAATAGGATTAGAAGGGTTGACCATTATCTATTTAAGAGGAGTCTTATAATAGATATCAGTTGATGCAATTTTAATTGTTGGAGAGTACTCCTTTTCTATAAAGGAAAGAAAACTAAGCCAACCACCCTCCTTCTTGATAATTTATCTTCCTTGGTGGATCACCTCTAGAGGCCAAACACTTGGGTGGCTAACGTTGATCAAAGGAAGGAATCTAACCCGGAAATTCAAGGAGATCACGAAGAACAAGGAGTTGAACTAGTACCTGTGGAAGCTTCGTTCTACAAGGGTATGATTCCATAGCTCCTTATTTATCGTTTTAAATTAATAATTTGCATAAAGGATGATCCGCGTAATGGTTTTGTAGAAATTTTTAAACTCTGATATACCATGCTTCCACTAATTTTTGCAATTTGATTGCGTCACGATTTCGTACAAACCTAACAGTGGTATCAAAGCCAAACCTTTATGCAATTATTAATTTATTTTTGATTTCATATACATATGGGTATGTATTTAGAATAATTTATTGGGCATAATTTTATTGTATAAAATTATTATTTTTTAAGGGAAAAAAAAATGGCGTTTTTTTTTTTGGACGAATCACAATTTTTTTTATGGGTGCTAATCTTGAATTCTGTAAAGAAAAGGTTTTGTCTCTTTCTTACTCTAAAAAGAAGGTGACCCATCAGGAAAGGACTCTTTTAATAAAAGAATGTGACTTCTTTTCAAAAAAAATAAACGTGAATTTATATTATATATATATAACCTGATTCGTTATATATATATATATATATATATATATATATATATATATATAATATACGGTAATATCATATATATATATATATGATATATATTTATATATTATATTCTAAATAATTTTATAATTAAAATAAAGAGTTTATTTTAATTTTGAAATTGGATTTCATGCAATTTAAAATTGCTCATTAAATGATACTCATATATATATATATGGAATGTTTTAATTCATGAGATGGATATTTATTTATTGATATATATGGTGATATGTATGATAATAAATCGGGATTGATTATGGACTATTTGACCAATGTGATTGGATTTTATTTTAGTTGAATGCTTGAATGAATGAGTTTTATTAAATGGGGTCTGCGTATCTCGTCTTCTCTAATTTATTCTTGATGTAAATTCTATCTCTCTCCTATGTATTTTCCCTTGACTGCTGATCAAGGTTTCTATTTAAATTTAAAATAGTTTATGTAATAGTATTAGTTAGAATTATCTTGAAGAAATTGGAGACCAAGGAGCAAGGAGCGCGTGAAAACCCGTTTGTATGGAGCCCGGGTTTAAATGTAATAGTTATGTTTAAATTTAAATTCTTGCACTCTTAGGTTTGACATTTTGATTCACTTGGTGGCTCTAGTGAACCAAACTAGAATAAAAGTTCATAATCAATCCGGGTAGAATATAGTATTCTTTAAGTGCATGCTAAGTATTATATATATTATATTTTATGCAAACATGCTTCGCATGTTTAATAAAATGAAGCGTATTTTATATATATATATATATATGTGCATGCGCGCTAAACAAGATGGAATGAATTTACTTTCATGAGATGAATAAGTTTTATCGATACAGTATGATGATATGTACGGTAATAAAAGGGATTGATTATGGACTATGACCAATGTGATTGGATTTTATTTTGGATGAATGCTTAAATGTATGGGTTTTATAAAATGGGGTCTGCGTACCTCGTCTTCTCTGATTTTATTCTCGGTGTAAAATTCTATCTCCCTTCTATGTACTTCCCCTTGACTGCTGATCAAGGTTTCTATTTAAAAATAATTTATGTAATAGAGATAGTTAGAATTATCTTGAAGAAACTGGAGACCAAGGAGCAAGGAGCGCATGAAGACCCGTTTGTATGGAGCCCGGGTTTAAATGTAACAGTTACGTTTAAATTTAAATTTTTGCACTCCTAGGTTTGACCTTTTGGTTCACTTGGTGGCTCTAGTGAACCAAACTAGAATAAAAGTCCATAATCAATCCGGGTAGAATATAGTATTCTATATTGCATGCTAAATATTATATATATTATATTTTATACAAACATGCTTCGCATGTTTAATAAAATGACGCGTATTTTATATATATATATGTGTGCATGCGCGCTTAAAAAGATGAGACAAATAATAACAAAACCCTCAAAGAAATATTATTAAGTCTGAAGCGTTCAAATGATATTTAGAATATTGAACGTCGCCTTCTAGCATGATTAGTTAATAGAGTATTAAATATTTAATATGAGTTTGTTGTGCTATCCACAAGACGAGTATTGAATATTTAAGATGTTAATTAATCATATTTGATGCTTATCAAGAAAATTGAACGATCTAGTCTTGTTGTGCTATCCACAAGGAATTTTTCTTTTTTGAATTTATGGAAGTGCTAGGCTGGACTTAACTTAAATCATTTTAGTTCGGATGTGCACATACATGACCATTATGATTTAAGAGGCAAAATAAAATGAGTTACATGGTGATGTAATTGACAAGAGTTGTCTACCTATTTATTTGTATATCGCTTGTTGTGCTATCCACAAGGTTATATACATTTGAAATGGGATCCTTAATCTCACTAGCAAATCTTTAATTAGATGTTGCCGAACTATATGAGTGAGGGTAATATAGTTTGATGAAAATAGTGGGAGATACCAATTTAAAATAAAGACCTAAATTTATTTTGGTATGCAAAGTTAATAAAATGAATGTTTGCTAAAATGTTGTCTTTTCACATGCAGAATTTTAAAAATGTCAAAATCACTAATCTCACTACGAAGCATACTTGATGCAAATAAGCTTACCGGCCCGAATTATGAGGACTGGCTAAGAAATCTGAGAATTGTTCTCACTGCTGAAAAGATTTCTTATGTCCTAAATTACACTATCCCTGAATCTGTTTCAGAAACAGCCTCTGAGAAAGAGATTGCCACTTTCAATAAGTGGCAAGATGATGCATCTGTGGCTTAATGCATCATGCTCGCATCCATGAATAACAAGCTTCAGCGTCAGCACGAAAAAATGGATGTTCCTGCTATGCTGCTTCACCTCAAGGAGTTGTATGGTGAACAGAGTAGAACTGCTAGATATGAGATATCTAAGGAGCTCTTCCGATCTCGGATGACCGCGGGCACTGTCGTCGAGACTCATGTTCTGAAGGTAATCAATTTGATTGAACGCCTTGGACAGCTTGGGTTCGTCATGGATGGGGAGTTGAGTCAAGACTTGGTCTTGCAGTCACTCCCTGAGACCTTCTCGCAGTTTGTGGTTAATTTTCACATGAATAAGCTAGATGTCAGCTTGCCTGAGCTGCTTAATATGCTGAAAACTGCAGAAGGTCACTTCTCATCCAAGAAGAACCATGTCTTGATGGTGGATTTTTCCAAGAAAAGGAAGAGGCCCAAGGTGTCTTCTGAAAAGAAGAAATCCAAGAAGGCTAAGGGAAAGGGGAAAGAAAAGGAACCAAAGAAACCTGAACCAGCTAAAGGAATGTGCTTTCATTGCAACGAGCCGGGACATTGGAAGAGGAACTGCAAGAAGTTTCTAGCAGAGAAAAAGCTTGGAGAAACTTCGACTTCCAATCAAGGTTTGTTCATGATTGAAATTAATTTTTCAGAAAGTCAAAATTCTACTTGGGTATTGGATACCGGCTGTGGTTCTCACATATGTAATAATGTGAAGGGACTGGTCAGAAATAGAAAGCTGAGTAATGATGAGGTCGTCCTATTAGTGGGGAATGGAGCAAAGGTTGTCGCATTAGCTGTAGGGACTTATTGTTTAGTGACGCCTTCGGGCAAGTTCATTTATTTAAATAATTGTTATTTTGTTCCGAATATTATTAGAAACATTATTTCTATTTCTGTATTAGATATGGAAGGATTTAACGTTATTATAAAGAACAATGGTTGTTCTATTTATAAAGACGATGTTTTATATGGTATTAAAAATTTGCGAAATGGACTTTATATAATTGACTTGCAAGAAAATATATTTCAAATTGAACAAACTAAGAAAAGAAAAAGAGATGATATTAATTATACCTATATGTGGCACTGTAGACTCGGTCATATCAATGAAACAAGATTATCCAAGTTGCATAAGGATGGGCTCTTAGAGCTATCTGATTATGAATCATATCCAACTTGTGAATCTTGTCTCATGGGTAAAATGACTAAATCCCCTTTTAGTGGAAAAGGAGAAAGAGTTACAGAGTTGTTAGCGTTGATTCACACAGACGTTTGTGGACCTATGACAACAAGTGCACAAGGTGGGTATTCTTATTTTATTACTTTCACTGATGATCACTCAAGATTTGGATATGTGTATTTAATGAAATACAAATCAGAATCATTTGAAAAGTTCAAAGAGTTCAGAAGTGAAGTAGAGAAACAAACGGGCAAGAGTATTAAGATACTTCGATCAGATCGAGGTGGAGAATACTTAAGCGATGAGTTTCTCAATTATCTCAAAGAAAATGGTATAATCTCACAATGGACTCCTCCGGGTACACCACAGTTAAATGGAGTATCTAAAAGGAGAAATCGAACACTGTTGGATATGGTTCGATCCATGATGAGTTTTACCGACCTTCCAATTTCCTTCTGGGGTTATGCCCTAGAAACTGCTGCATACCTACTTAACAAGGTACCTACCAAATTCGCCCCAAAGACTCCATATGAGATGTGGAAGGGGAGGAAACCAAATCTTAAGCATGTTAAGACTTGGGGTTGTCCAGCTTATGTCAAAAAGTTTGAACATGATAAGCTACAGACTAAATCCAAAAAATATAGATTTGTGGGATACCCTAAAGAAACTATAGGGTATTATTTCTATCATCCAACTGATCAAAAGGTGTTTGTTGCGAAACATGCTGCCTTCTTGGAGAAAGAGTTTATCAATAAAGGGGTCAGTGGGAGTAAGATATATCTTGATAAAGTTCAAGGACCTCAAATTACCACGGATCAAAGTCAGGTACCTAACCAAGTAGAAGAACCTACTGTACCACACCCTGTTCGTAAATCTGGAAGAGTACCAAAGATACCTGAGAGGTATAGATTCGTTATAGAGGATGACGATGAGGTACACATCATAAATAATGATGATCCATTGAATTACGAACAGGCTATGAGTAATAAAGACTCAGGGAAATGGCTTGAAGCCATGAAATCCGAAATGGACTCCATGTATGAGAACAAAGTATGGACTTTGGTTTCACCACCTGAAGGCATTAAGCCTATTGGGTGTAAATGGGTTTTTAAGAGAAAAACTGGAGCAGACGGGAAGGTAGAGAGACCTATAAGGCCCGACTGGTTGCAAAAAGTTTCAAACAAAGACAAGGAGTTGACTATGACGAAACCTTCTCACCAGTAGCCATGCTCAAGTCCATTCGGATTTTGCTTGCGATTGCAGCTTATAACGACTATGAGATCTAGCAGATGGACGTGAAAACGGCCTTCCTCAATGGGAAACTTGAGGAGGATGTGTATATGACACAGCCAGAGGGATTTATTTCAAAAGTTAGAACAAATCAAGTCTGTAAGCTACAACAATCTATTTATGGGTTGAAGTAAGCTTCTCGTAGATGGAACATTCATTTTGATGAGACAATCAAAGAGTTTGATTTTATCAAAAATGAGGATGAACTATGTGTATACAAGAAGGTTAGTGGGAGCTCAGTATCATTCTTTGTATTATATGTTGATGATATATTACTGATAGGGAATGACATTCCTATGTTACAATCAATTAAAATCTGGTTATCTAAAAACTTCTCCATGAAGGACTTGGGTGAAGCATCCTATATTTTGGGGATAAAGATCTATAGAGATAGATCTAAAAGGATGCTCGGCTTATCCCAAGGAACGTACATTGATACGATGCTAAAGAGGTTTAGTATGGAAGATTACAAAAGAGGTCTCATGCCGATGAGCCATGGAATACATCTCTCCAAGAAACAGGCCCCAAAGACACCTGAGGAGAGAGACCGTATGAGTAAGATCCCTTATGCTTCTGCAATAGGATCTATCATGTACGACATGATATGTACTAGACCGGATGTTACTCACGCACTTAGTGTAACGAGCAGATACTAGTCAAATCCAGGAGAAGAGCACTGAAAGGCAGTGAAAAATATTATGAAGTACTTGAGAAGGACTAAAGATATTTTTCTTGTCTACGGTGGGTCAGAATTAAAACTCGGGGGATTCACGAACTCAAGTTTTCAAATAGACCAAGATGACAGTAAATCTGTTTCAGGGTATGTGTTTACCTTGAACGGAGGCGCAGTGAGTTGGAAGAGTTCCAAGCAGCAAACAGTTGTTGATTCAGTGACAGAGGCAGAGTATATAGCTGCAAGTGAAGCTGCAAAGGAAGCTGTTTGGATGAAGAAGTTCATAACTGAACTTGGTGTGGTTCCTAGCATTGGAGAAGCAGTTCCCGTTTACTGTGACAACACAGGAGCAGTTGCACAGGCTAAGGAACCCAGGTCTCATCAGAAATCTAAACACGTGTTACGGCGATTTTATTTGATCAGGGAGATCATTGAAAGAGGAGATGTCACCTTGGAGCGTGTAGACTCTCAAAACAACATTGCAGATCTATTTACTAAAGCTTTAATACAACAGCAGTTTGATCGTCACTTAGAGAAGATGGGTATGAGATACTATGGCGATTGGCTTTAGTGCTAGTGGGAGATTGATAGTAGTGTGCATACAAGCCAATCATGTATGATGATAAAGTACATCCTTTGTAAACAATCTTATTTATTTATTAATAAAATATTCATTTATTAAAGGCATTTAATTATCTACATGGTGCTGTTTTTATAATATGTAAATAACCCATAGTTTTAAGCAATGCTTTTAGAATCATGATGATAATCATGCGAATGAGATCTAAATTCTTAGAAAGCTCTAAAACTAAAATAGTTTCCAATCGTGGGATTACTAAAAAGGGGATTAGTAAATTCGGATAGATTGGTACATATGTTGGTTGCTCATTGGATGAGGATGATTGATCTCATGATCATTTGTGTGGAGACACTAAAGCAAGTATGTAGGTGCTTATTGGAGAATAAGTTCACTGAACGTGACTCGCTATGGAATACCTAATGGAGTTTTACTCGCCTGCCAATAGGAATTCCTAATGTGATAGTAGTACAAGTGATCCTTGACTTGAGATCATCATAGTATCTTGTATGTAATGAATTATACTTTGACTTATTCTTTAAAGCCCTTTAGGGTATATAAAAGGGTATGCTTGGGTATAATGAGTTACATATGGAGATAATGAATGATCAATAAAGAATCTACCACCTCTAGTAAATGAGGAGATATGTCCTATGTGATTCGTTAAATGATAACCCAGGAATCCTTGGCCAAGGTGAAATGAAATTAGAAAGGAATTTCTAATTTGCATTATTTGGAGTTGTGCATTTTCTAATCGAAATACATATAATTAAATAAAAAAAGACTTGACAGTAAATTCATGTCTTATATTTAATTGGGACATTGTATGGTGGAATGATTGAATTGTATAGTAACTATTTACTCACAGGTTCTTTTAGGATTAATGTTGAAATCTATATTATCTAGAAAGTCATTGATCTCTAGGGAGGCTTATCCTTAGTGTAGAATAAATATTATTTATTTAAATAGATTATTAGTTTAATTTATTTATTTAAATAAGATTTAAATTATTCTAATTGATTTATTCACAACCGGTTTAATATAGAGAACCTAAAGGGTCACACCATAAAAGGAAGAATAATTATTTAAGAAGGTAATGGCATAATCGTAATAATGCATTAAGTGTAATTAATTTAATCTATGGTGATAGAATAAATTAAATAGCTTAATGTTTATTATTTAATATTTTGTAAATATTAAATATAAATTAATAAGAGATGTCTTATTAATATTATTACAATTATTATTATTTTAATTTCTTAAGTAGTTTAGTAATTATTTTAATATTTAGTACTCTCATTTATTCCTAATAAGATTAGGAGACAAATTAATTAAATGAATTTAATTAATTATTCCCAATGTGGTGGGAAGCCTAAATTAATTAAAGGAGTTTAATTAATTAAATAAAATCTCATGTCTAATAGGATTAGAAGGGTTGACCAGTATCTATTTAAGAGGAGTCTTATAATAGATATCAGTTGATGCAATTCCAATTGTTAGAGAGTACTCCTTTTCTATAGAGGATAGAAAACTAAGCCAACCACCCTCCTTCTTGATAATTCATCTTCCTTGGTGGATCACCTCTAGAGGTCAAACACTTGGGTGGCTAACGTTGATCAAAGGAAGGAATCTAACTCGAAAATTCAAGAAGATCACGAAGAACAAGGAGTTGAACTAGTACCTGTGGAAGCTTCGTTCTACAAGGGTATGATTCCATAACTTCTTATTTATCGTTTTAAATTAATAATTTGCATAAAGGATTATCCGGGTAATGGTTTTGTAGAAATTTTTAAACTTTGATATACCATGCTTCCGCTAATTTTTGCAATTTGATTGCGTCACGATTTCGTACAAACCCAACACGAAATTCGTCCCCAAGACTCCATATGAGATGTGGACAGGGAGGAAACCTGGTCTTAAGCATGTTAAGATTTGGGGATGTCCAACTTATATGAAAAAGTTTCAAAATAATAAGCTTGAGACAAGATTTGATAAGTGCACGTTTGTGGGATATCCTAAAGAAAGTTTGGGATACTATTTCTACAATCCTACTGAGCAAAAGGTGTTTGTTGCGAAACACGTTGCCTTCTTGGAAAATGAATTTATTCTTGAAGGGGCTAAGGGGAGGAAAATAGATCTTGAAGAAATTTAAGAACCACAAACCATACAGATCAAGTAGATGAACCTTTCCAAGTAGAGACACCTTCTGTACAACACCTTGTTCGTAAATCTAGAAGAGTACCGAAGATACCTAATAGGTATGGATTTGTCATAGAGGATGACAATGAGGTACATGTCATGAATGATGATGATCCATTAAATTACAAATAGGCTATGAGTAATAAGACTTAGGAAAATGGTAGATCACCATAAAATCTAAAATGGATCTTTGAAGCGATGCTCAAGTCATTTGGATTTTACTTGCGATTGTAGCTTATTATTACTAGATCTGGAAAAATGGACGTGGAGACGCCCTTCCTCAAATATATATTATTATAGGAGAATGTATTGTAGACACTCGAAATTTCGTTTTGTTTGTACTAACCTTGTAGAAGGGCAAAAGCATAATTTTACTTCAGAGATAACCCCAAGGTAGGGAAAAAGAGCCGGGTCATCTCGGAGACAACCCCGGGAGTGATGTAGAGGACCAATGACGTCTGAACATACCTCAAACCGATCGAGGATCGACAAGCTGAGACACTGATCACCGAAAACCACCTCAGCAAATCTCAAACGGCGTGCCATCAGAGACGAGCCAGCTAACTAATATCTGGACTTGGTGAATATATCTCGGCCATGAGTATCGACTTCCCGAACCCTAATCCAGTCAGAATCGATCTATTCCCTCTACATTCATCAAAGACTGTCCGAAAGGTCGAGCAGCGGACGTCAACTTTTGCCAAACTGGGACCGAAGGACCACCTGCCGAGCTTGTGGGGACCACTTAGCCCAGCCTTGACCATAACTGCGGCTAGCCGTAACCACATATGCGGCTGCCTCCGGCAGCTTAAAATCCCCACACTAGTTCATTTTAGAAGAAAGAGAGATATATTTTAGAGAGAGAATAGACATTATAGAGAGAGAGGCTCGGGTGGAATACTAAAAGACCAACTTGAAGCTTAATCTTCCCATCTAGCATATACTTGAAGCCCCACTAGTGTTCTAAGTTCATCCCTGGAGTCAAAACGCTTGTTCACGCATCCCCCAAGGTGAAAGAACGCACTTTCTAGCTTCTGTTCTTTGTAAATGTTGTTCAAATGATAGATTAATGAGATATCTTGTTTGAATATAGTTGAACTTGTTGTATGTTAAGCATATTGTGTAATAGTTGTTAGATTTTATGTTTCTATCGGTTATATTGTGCTTATTACATTGTAAATCAACTGCAGAGGCTAGATATACCTAAATCTAGGCCTAATCTAGCCTTTGAGAGGTTATTAAGCTTGAAGCTTTAACCCGTGTGCTAGAATGGCTTAGATTTATGTTATATCTATGGATTTATTATTTTAAATGATCCCGATTATCCCGTATAACCCTGAGTTTATATTTAGAGGTGAAAGGGAGGCCGAAATGGCTTAAACGGTGATTTTAATCGATGAAATCATCTAATATCGAAGCCGTGGACATTATGTATATTTAATATCGTATAAATTATGTGAACCTAGAAATCTCGATGTTGAGATCCCCGAATGGATCCGACTTGATTCCCACGATGGGCCGATTTTTATGATGTATACACTTTAAATAACGTAAATATCGTTGTACATGTAATATTTGGATCTTGAAAACGAACTCGAGGGGTTAGTCTCGAGAGGTCGGATTCAAGATCCCGTGATAGTGAAAACCTTGATTGTGGGAGCTCGTTTCATCGATATGGCTTACATGCCCAATGATGATCTGACCCTTTTTTAACGCTTTTGCATGCATATCATAAAAATGATTTCTAATAAAATCGTAAAGAGCTTTTGATGAATAATAAAGCAATTAGGGGTAGATCACGTAATAAACGTAAAGAATAAAAGGAAGTATCGAAGTCCTCGATTCCTAGTCAGGAAAAGGATTTGAAAATCTTACTTTCTAAAACATCATTTCAATTCATATATCTTGTTAAAAATGAACTTTTTATTAAGTCAAAAAACTTCGTACCTAGGAGCAAAAAGAGGTACAACACTACTTTCAAGTCACCCAAAATAAAGACTTAGGAAAAAATAATAAAACTTGCAAAAATAAAACACACACACACACATACACATACACACTTTGTGCATAGAAAATCAATAAGATGTGGTACCGTGCTTGCACGGGAGTCGGGGGGTGCCTAACACCTTCACCCCGCTTAACTTATCCCCCGAATTTCACGAATCTCGAGTTTCAAGACCAATATTTTGGAGTCACACATTGGACCATCTTGCCAAAACTATTAAAACTCAAATGAGTTGGTACATCCATTTCTAAAATACCAACTGGCGACTCTGTCTCATTCGGTCCAATCATCAAAATTAAATCAATCTTTTCAAAATCGTCGACACTTATGTCGGTACCAATTTCCTACAAATTCACCCTTTAAAACGGAACCCCAAAGACACAGCGAAAGCGAAAGGGTAGAATAATATCAATTTAGAAAATACGGGCATTCCTCTCTTTTCCCCCGAATAAGAAAGGATGGAAAACAACACCAAAAGGAAAAAAGACTCCCCCTTCAACAAAAAAGGGGTACAAAGAGGACAATTTTCTTCCCGGCGTCGACATGTATGTGTGATAAAGCAAGATGAATTTGTTTCAATGGTTGAAGCAAATCATGTATATGAGTTACACCAATCCATTTATGGATTGAAGCAAGCTTCTCAAAGATGGAACATTCATTTTGATGAGACAATCAAAAGAGTTTGATTTTATTAAAAACAAGAATGAACATTGTGTGTACAAAAGGGTTAGTGGGAGCGCTGTTTCATTCCTTATATTATATGTTGATGACATATTACTGATAAGGAATGACATTCCTATGCTACAATCGATCAAAATAAAGTTGTCTAAACATTCCTCCATGAATGATTTGGGTAGAACGTCCTACATTTGGGATATAAATTTGTATAGACAGATTTAAAAGGATGTTTGGCTTAACCCAAGGAACGTATATTCATTAGATGCTAACGACATTTAGCATGGCAACCTCCAAAAAGGTGTCTCATGATGATGAGCCATGGAGTGTATATCTCTAAAATTATTTTCAATAAAAGAGAGATCGCATGAGTTACTATTATGTATGCAATAAAATATACGAGACTTGATGTTGATCAGTCAAATTGTGGAGAAGATCACTATAGGACAGTAATAAATATCCTAAAGTACTTAACTGATACTAAGGATGTCATCATGACACATGATGGGTCTGAATTAAATTAGTGGGCTAAACAGACTCAAGTTTTCATATTAACCAAGACAACAAGAAATCCAGTATAGGGTAAGTCGTTACCTTAAAAGGTGGTGCAGTGAATTGAAAAGGTTCCAAACAGCAAAAGGTTGCTGGTCTAGTGACAAAGACAAAGTATACAACTGTAAGTGAAGCTGCAAGTTGATGTTTCGGATGAAAAGTTCATTACAGAACTAGGAATAGTTTCTATGTCTCATCTTGAATCTAAACATGTGTTGCGGCACTTTGATTAAAGAAATAATTGAAAGAGGAGACGTCACCTTAGAGCGTGTAGACTCTCAAGACAACATTGAAAATCCATTTACTAAAGTTTTAATACAACAGCAGTTTGAGCGTCACTTAGAGAATATGGTATGAGATAACATGGTGATTGGCTTTAGTGCAAGTGGGAGAATGAAAGTAGTATGCATACAAGACAATCATGTATGACGATAAAGCATCTACTTTGGAGACGACATTATTTATTTATTAATAAAAGTATTAACTTATTAAAGGCGTTTAATTATCTACATGATGCTGTTTTTATAATATGTAAATAACCCATACTTTTAAGCAAGGCTTTTAGAATCATGATGTTGATCATGCGAATGAGATCTAAATTCTTAGAAAGCTTAAAACTAAAATAGTTCTCAATCGTTGGATTACTAAAAAGAGAATTAGTAAATTCGGATAGATTGGTACATATGTTGCTTGCTCATTGGATGAGGATGGTTGATCTCATGATCATTTGTGTGGAGACACTAAAGCAAGTATGTAGGTGCTTATTAGAGAATAAGTTCACTGAACGTGACTCGCTATGAAATATCTAATGGAGTTTTACTCGCCTGTCAATAAGAATTCCTAATGTGATAGTAGTACAAGTGATCCTTGTGTTGGGTTTGTATGTTATGCATACATGCAATCAAATTACACAATAAAGGGCGGAAGCGAGATAAAATAGATTTTAAAATTTTTATACAAACCCTCACCATGATCATGATTTGTGCTCAATTATCAATAACAGAAAAGTAAGGATAAATCAAAATCATTCCCTTGTAGAAACTAGCTTCAACATGTACGAGTTCTACTCCTTGCTCTTCGTGATCTCCTTGAATCTCTTGTATTAGCTTCTTCCTTTGATCAATGTTAGCCACCTAAGTGTTTGGCCTTTAGAGGTAATCCACCAAGGAAGAAGAATTGCTCAAGAAGATGGGTGGTTGGCTAAACCTTGTTTTCTATTCTCTATAGAAAAAGAAGTACTCTCCAACTCTAGGAATTACGTATATCTCATATCTGATATAAAACTCCTCTTATATAGATATTGGTTAACCCTAATAATCTAATTAAAATTGAGTTTCATTTAATTAATTAATTAAACTCTTTTAATTAATTAGGCTTCCCAACATATTAAGATTAATTAATTAAACTCCTTTAATTAATTTGTCTCCTAATCTCATTAGGAATAAGTGAGAGCACTAATATTAAATTAATTTCTAAACTCCTTTAGAATTAAAATAATAATAATTGTAATAATATTAATAAGACTCCTCTTATTAATTTATATTTAATATTTACAAAATATTAAATAATAAACATTAAGCTATTTAATTTATTCTATCACCATAGATTAAATTAATTACACTTAATGCAATATTATGATTATGCCATTACCTTCTTAAAAATTATTCTTCCTTTTATGGTGTGACCCTTTAGGTTCTCCATATTAAACCGGTTGTGAATAAATTAATTAAAATAATTCTAATATTATTTAAATAAATAAATTATACTAATAATTCATTTAAATAAATAACATTTAATCTACAATAGGGATAAGCCTCCCTAGCGATCAACGACTTTCCAGATAATATAGATTTCAACATTAATCATAAAAGAACTTGTGAGTTAATAGTTACCGTACAATTCAATCCTTCCACCATACAATGTCCCAATTAAATATATAACATGGATTTAATGTCAAGTCTTATTTTATTTAATTATATGTATTTCGATTAGAAAATGCACAACTCCAAATAATGTTAATTAGAAACTCCTTTTTAATTTCATTCTACCTTGGCCAAGGACTACTGGGTTGTCATTTAACGAATCAAATAGGACATATCTTTTCTTTTACTGGAAGTGGTATATTCTTTATTGATCATTCATTATCTCCATATATAACTCATTATACCCAAGCATACCCTTTGATATACCCTTACGGTCTTTAAGGAATAAGTCAAAGTATAATTCATTACACAAAAGATACTATGATGATCTCAAGTTCAAGGATCACTTGTACTACTATCACATTTGAAATTCCTATTGACAGGTGAGTAAAACTCCATTAAGTATTCCATAGCGAGTCACGTTCAGTGAACTTATTCTTTAATAAGCACCTACATACTTGTTTTAGTGTCTCCACACAAATGATCATGAGATCAATCATCCTCATCCAATGAGCAAGCAACGTATGTACCAATGTATCCAGATTTACTAATCCCCTTTTTAGTATTCCCATAATTGGGAACTATTTTAGTTTTAAGCTTTCTAAGAATTTAGATCTCATTAGCATGATCAGCATCATAATTCTAAAAGCATTGCTTAAAACTATAGGTTATTTATATATTATAAAAATAGCATCATATAGATAATTAAATGCCTTTAATAGTGAATATTCTTATTAATAAATAAATAAGATCGTTTACAAAGTATATGCTTTATTATCATACATTATTGGCTTGTATGCATACTACTTTTAATCTCCCATTTGCACTAAATCCAATTGCCTTGGTATCTTATACCCATCTTCTCTAAGTTACGATCAGACTGCTATTATGTTAAAGCTTTAGTAAATAGATCTACAATATTGTCTTGAGAGTCTACATGCTCCAAGGTGATGTCTGCTCTTTCAATGATCTCCTTGATCAAGTGAAATCGTCGTAACACATGTTTAGATTTCTGATGAGACCTGGGTTCCTTAGTTTATGCAACCGCTCCTAATGTTGTCACATAATAAGGGGACTGCTCCTCCAATGCTAGGAACCACAACAAGTTCTGTTATGAACTTCTTTATCCAAATAGCTTCCTTTGCAGCTTCACTTCCAGCTATATAGTTTGCCTCTATCACTGAATCAGCAACTGTTTGCTGCTTGGAACTCTTCCAACTCATTGCTCCTCCGTTCAAGGTAAATTCATACCCCGAAACAGATTTACTATCATCTTGGTACAGTTTGAAAACTTGAGTCCGTGAAGCCCTCGAGTTTTAATTCAGACCCACCGTAGACAAGCAATACATCCTTAGTCCTTCGTAAGTACTTTAGGATATTTTTCACTTCCTTCTAGTGCTCTTCTCCTGGATTCGACTGATATCTGCTTGTTACACTAAGTGCATGAGCGACATCTGGTCTAGTACATATTATACCGTACATGATAGATCTTATTACTGAAGCATAAAGGATCTTACTCATACGGTCTCTCTCCTCAGGTGTCTTTGGGGCCTGTTTCTTGGAGAGATCATTTATTCCATGGCTCATCGGCATGAGACATCTTTTGGAATATTCCATGCTAAACCTCTTTAGCATCGAGTCAATGTATGTTCCTTGGGATAAGCCAAGCATCCTTTTAGATCTATCTTTATAGATCTTTATCCCCAAAATATAAGATGCTTCTCCCAAGTCCTTCATCGAGAAGTGTTTAGATAACCAGATTTTAGTTGACTGTAGCATAGGAATATCATTCCCTATCAGTAATATATCATCAATATATAATACAAGGAATGAGACAGTGCTCCCACTAACCTTCTTGTACACACATCTTTCATCCTTATTTTTGATAAAATCAAACTCATTGATTGTCTCATCAAAACGAATGTTGCATCTACAAGAAGCTTGCTACAATCCATAAATGGATCGTTGCAGCTTACAAACTTGATTTGTTCTAACCTTTGAAATAAATCCCTCTGGATATGTCATATACACATCCTCCTCAAGTTTCCCATTGAGGAAGGTCGTTTTCACGTCCATCTGCCAGATCTCATAGTCGTAATAAGCTACAATCACAAGTAAAATCCGAATGGACTTAAGCATAGCTACTAATGAGAAGGTTTCATCATAGTCAATTCTCTATCTTTGTTTGAAACCTTTTGCAACCAGTCGGGCCTTATAGGTCTCTACCTTGCCGTCTGCTCCAGTCTTTCTTTTAAAGACCCATTTACACCCAATAGGCTTAATGCCTTCAGGTGGTGAAACCAAAGTCCATACTTGGTTCTCATCCATGGAGTTCATCTCGGATTTCATGACTTCAAGCCATTTCCCTGAGTCGTTATTACTCATAGCATGTTCGTAATTCAATGGATCATCACCATTCATGATGCGTACCTCATCCTCATCCTCTATGACGAATCCATACCTATCAGGTATCTTTGGTACTCTTCCATATTTTTTAACATGGTGTTGTACAGAAAGTGTCTTTACTTGGACAGGTTCATCCACTTGATCTTTAGTGGTTTGTGGTTCTTGAATTTTTTCAAGATCTATTTTCCTCCCACTAGCCCATTCAAGAATAAATTCATTTTCAAAGAAGGCAGCGTGTTTCGCAACAAACACCTTTTGCTCAGTAGGATTGTAGAAATAGTATCCCAAACTTTCTTTAGGATATCCCACAAATGTGCACTTATCAGAGCTTGTCCCAAGCTTATCATTTTAAAACTTTTTCACATAAGTTGGACATCCCCAAATCTTAACATGCTTTAGACCAGGTTTACTCCCAGTCCACATCTCATATGAAGTCTTGGGGACGAATTTTGAGGGGACCTTATTTAGTAGATATGCAGCTGCTTCTAGGAGTCCATTGTGAGATTATACCATTTTTTTGAGACAATCGAGAAACTCACCGCTTAAGTATTCACCACCTCGATCTGATTGAAGAATCTTAATACTTTTGCCTGTTTGTTTCTCTATTTCATTTCTGAACACTTTAAACTTTTCAAACTATTCAGATTTTTACTTCATTAAATATACATATCTATATCTTAAGTGATCATCAGTGAAAGTAATAAAATAAGAATACCCTCCCAGTGCATTTGTTGTCATAGGTTCACAAATGTCTGTGTGAACCAACGCTAACAACTCTGTAACTCTTTCTCCTTTTCCATTAAAAGGAGATTTAGTAATTTTACCCATGAGATAAGATTCACAAGTTGGATATGATTCAAAATAAGATAGCTCTAAGAGCCCATCTTTATGCAACTTAGATAATCTTGTTTCATTGATATGACCGAGTCTACAGTGCCATATATAGGTATAATTAACATCATCTTTTTTTCTTTTCTTAGTTTGTTCTATTTGAAGTATATTTTCATGCAAGTCAAGTATATAAAGTCCATTTTGCAGATTGCCAACAACATATAAAATATTGTCTTTATAAATAGAATAACTGTTGTTCTTTATTATAATGTCAAATCCTTCCATATCTAATACAGAAATAGAAATAATGTTTCTAATGATATTCTGAACAAAATAATAGTTATTTAAATAAATGGACTTGCCCGTAGGCATTGCTAAACAATAAGTCCCTACAGCTAATGCAACAACCTTTACTCTATTTTCCACTCGTAGGATAACTTCTACCTTGTTCAGCTTTCTACTTCTGACCAGTCCCTGTAAAATATTACATATGTGAGAACCACAGCCGGTATCCAATACCCAAGTAGAATTATGACTTTCAGAAAAATTAATTTTAATCATGACCAAACCTTGATTGAAA
The DNA here is from genome assembly GCA_020205555.1 of Panax stipuleanatus. Lineage (NCBI taxonomy): Eukaryota > Viridiplantae > Streptophyta > Magnoliopsida > Apiales > Araliaceae > Panax > Panax stipuleanatus. Next base: position 80,672,089 of record CM035126.1, read on the forward strand.
GTCGAAGCTTCTCCAAGCTTCTTCTCTGCCAGAAACTTCTTACAGCTCCTCTTCCAGTGACCCGACTCGTAGCAATGTAAGCACATTCCTTTGCTAGCTGGATCAGGTTTCTTTTGTTCCTTTATGTTCACCATGCCTTAGCCTTCTTAGATTTCTTCTTTTCAGAAGATACCTTGGGCATCTTCCTTTTCTTGGAAGAATCCAGTTACGCCCCCAAATTCTCTACATTCCCTGTAGCAGATTTGGTGCTCACGTAAATATTCTATAAGATAATAACTTCTATCAATCCAAAATTTACAGTATCCCATAACATATAGTAGTTCTCATCAGAACAATTACTGTATATGGATACCCTCACTTAGATGTATAGATTTACAATCTCATGGATATTTCTTTCATATCAATAATCCCTATCTATCTGACATTTAAAGTATGAATGATAAGATTATTCCTGGAACCGAGGGGCGCAACCTCAATTCGTACAGAACTCCCAAGATCATTCAATACCCTCATTCAGATGTATAATTCATATAGATACTGTACTCTTTTCTACTTTTTATAGAAAGGTAAAAACTAAGTAATTTATAAAAACGGATAATATATTACACAACTTAACATTTATTTACATGGATCCCAAATTTAATTAATTATTACAATAGAGTATTCAAAAAGTAACCAAGTCTTAATACAATACAACTTAAACTAGTAGAATTCTTCTATCTACAAAAGTGTGTACAGGAACATCCGCGATTATCAATCGACACTTCAAAAAGGAAAATAATATTTTTGCAATGATAAGCTACAAAAAGCTCAGTAAGTTTAAAACGAGTTATATTTATACTCACACCGTATTTGAATTTAATGAACATATAGTTCGAGATTTGTCCACATATATATACATCATTCTGGCCTCTATCAGTCATAAAGACTTAGAATCCCGAGATTGATCTGTTCAACCAAACATAGTAATCACTTCCAGAGGTCATATAGACTTGGGAGTCATTAGAATCATTCTGGCTTCTATCAGTCATAAGGACTTAAAATCCCGAGATTGATATGTTCAATCGGACATAATATGTATATCCCAAAAAGGTCAGTGCTATAACTGCCTATAACCACCGGTCAGTACTATAACTGCCGGTTCTAAATAGTATCAGTATATATATCTGAACCAAACATTATTGGTTTCATCACAGTTTATGCTTAGATATCAAATCAAATACATTTTACACAAATAACAGTTCATATGGTTTGGTTATGCTTGAACAAGAAGCAACAACCCTTTTAATAACAGATATCACGAATAACGTTTAAAACAAGTTCACATATCATCAATTTAAGAATTACATTTAATACAAAAATTAAATGTAGTTGGAAAACTTGCATAAAAATAAAAAGTTTGCACATATTGCAGAAAAACTCGCCTCTACCGTTTACGCTATTGTTCGTCTCTCGGTCCATCTATAAGTTCATATAGACTAATTAAGCAATTAACGATTAAATCTTTTAAATTTTATTTCGGGTATTATAACCGATTATAAATAAGTTCCTTGTACTATACATGAAATAATTTTGATATTATAATTGCTTATAAAATGAATATTCATCAACTATATGTAAAATAAATTGAGCATTATAACTGCTTGTAAAATGAATATTCGTTTACTATGTTTGAAATAAAGCGAGCATTATAACTACTTATGAAATGAATATTCGACTATTATATTTGAGATAATTTCAGCATTATAGCTACTTATAAAATGAATATTCTTACTAAATACTTGAAAAAAATCGGACATAGTAACTACTTATAAAAGTATATTTTCTATTTTATAAGAGAAATAAATTGGACATTATAATTGCTTGTAAATAGGACTTTTTTACTATATACTTAAAATAATTTGGGCATTATAACTGCATATAAAAGTATATTTTTACTAAATATATATAAAAAAATAAAAATAATAACCACTAGAGTAAATACCTCTTGAAGTTGCAAGCTTTAATTAATCCTTTGCAATCTTGAAATTAATCTAACTCACAAGAATTCTCTCTTTCTAATTCTTGATTATAACTTTGCTTTAGAAACTGGTGAAGAAAATGAAGAGAATGGCTTGCTATTTATAGGAAAACATAGTTTCGATAATTGCACGTTAGAGGCTCGGCTTATTACAGTTTGAACCCGGCTTATTATAGTTTGATACCTATGTTAATTACACTTTAGTACCTCATTAATTGCACCCTAGTCCCTCAAAATATCCACTATGTGACATCATCATGATGAAATCATCTTTGTGTTTCTTCAATGTTGATGTCATGCTTACATTATGCTTTCATCATCTGTGTTTTTTTAAGGTTGATGTCATGCTTGCATCATCTCTTTTTTGATTGGTCGATTTATGTTCACATGGATTCGAGGGTATTTTGGTCATTTTATAAATAATTTTGAGGGTAATTTAGTCTTTTCACATATTTTCCTTAAATTATAACCCTTAAGATTTGCTAATTAGCATTAGAGTTTGCAAATTAGGGTTAGGATTTTCAAATCATAAATTAAGGATACTAAATGAATATTAGGGATTCTAACTACACATTATGATTTTCTAATTAAATATTAGGGTTTCCTAATTAGGTTTACATAATTGCATTCCATCTAATCAGTACCTAAGATTAATCACATAATGTACATACACATAATCTAAAATACAATTATAATAATAATTGTATTAATATATAAAGCCCTATTCAAATTAGGGTTTTGATCCGCTATTCACCTTTACCTCCTTGACATTTCTTAGTCAATAAATAAATTGACTAACTTGCTAAATTCATATCACGCATGGCCAAAATATTACTGATAACAATAAAAAAATTTCATTCGTAAAATTATAGTCTTATAAAATTCTCGGTCCTTACATTTTCCCCTCCTTATAATGATTCCGTCCCCGGAATCACCATTACCTTACGCTTAATTTCATATCTATTCTTAGATTTTTATTTTTTTATTTATTGAATTACTACATTCTCCCCTCCTTATAAGATTCCGTATTACGAGTTCGGAACTACTGCTCGTCTTGATCCATTACTTGCAGTCTACTTAACAAATTATGGTAGTTCCCAACGGAACTCAAATTCCTCCTTTAAAATCCTTAATAATTTTCTTTCTTTTTACCTTTTGGTAATTCTTTGACTTATCTTTTTGCATTTTATATCTTTGAGATTATGCCTTTTTCATTCATTGTGACTTTCATTGTATTTTAACCATAACACTTCATAATGTTACCTATCAGTTTGCCACCGACCAACTCGGCGTCCCCTACGGAGAGTCTGGCTTTGGTGCCTCCCTTTATAAATTCTCATCAAATTCTTTCTTTGTATCTTAGTACCTCCATCTTTATCTACTCTAAATTTCATATTATTTTCCATGAGTTATCTTAGTTTTATACTTTTGATACTCTTTATCTTTCTACTGTATTTCTTTGTCTCTGTTTTATTAAGGTCCAACCATTCTCTATAACTTATGGATAGAGTTAGTTGGAACTTTTATATCAATCTCAAGTTTATTAAACTCTTTTATCAGTACCTCATTGTTATGTTATTACAATTAACTTTTCTGGATTCTTCCGGCTTACACTCTCTTTCTCGATAATAAGAATATCTTAATTATCACCAATCATTATCTTGTATTTCTATATAACCTTAAAGTTTATCATTTTCTCAATCTAACTATACTCCACTAGTTTACCAATTCATTCTTAGAATTTCTTCAACTCTCCTAGCTACAGAGGAAAAGGTTTACCAGAAATTATATTCTTTAATCACTATACAATAATTTTTATGTTTTATTTTAACAAAATTTATTTCTTTGTTAGCAATTCTCTACCCCGGAAGGTAACTTTATACCATCAGATGGCATTTTTTTAAATTTTCAGCAAAATCAGGAGATGTAAACGAACAAGTAGCACCAGAGTCGAATAAAACATAGATATAATTTACAATATCGTTTTGGGATAATACTTATCACCACGTCCTGTGCAGCAATAGCATCTCTTACCGTCATGTTAAATGTTCTAGCATTTGGACGACTCTGGCCCACAACTCCTGCTACTACTGGCTTGGGGTTATTATTGAAATTTTGGTTTCCCCATATATTCAGATTTTTGGGTTTTGGAAAAAACTTAGCAATGTGCCCCTCCACCCCATAGTTGAAACATTTATTATGTTTGGTCTGATTATTTTTATCGTTCTTCTTTTGTGAACACACATTTGAGTAGTGCCCCTCTTCTCCACAAGTAAAACACTTAATCTCACTCAATTTTCATACTCCGCCGTGATTTCTCCCACAAATATGACAATGGTCATTTCTTTGATTGGTGTCGTTATCTCCTTCCTTGTTGACATTATTGTTGAAATTATTGCTTCCTTTTCCAGAGTTAGTATGAAAAAAGTGATATCCCATCTCCTTTTGTTGTTGTTATTTCCATTTGTGTTTCCTCTCTCTTCAGTATTATTCTTCTTTTCCTTATGAAATTTTTGTAAAGCCTCTCCCTCTTTCTCAGCTATGATAGCTTTTTCTAGAATATCCAAAAATGTTTTGACTTGAAAAATTGATATCTTACTTCGGATTTGTGGTTTCAATCCCTCTTCAAACCTTATAGTTTTCCTTACTTCAGTATCCACTTGATATGATGCAAATCTAGCCAACTAATTAAATTTGGCTGTATATTGAGATACCTTCATTTCTCCTTGTTTCAACTCCAAAAATTGAACCTCCATGCGATCTTTCATTGAACTCGAGAAATAGTTTGCAAAGAAAAATTCTTTAAACTTATCCCAAGAAATGATCCCTTCTCCAGCTCGACTTTTATTAGCTTCCCACCAATGATTTGCTTCCTTTTTTAGAAAGAAAGTAGCAAAGTCAGTCTTTTGCTCCTCATTTACTTTAGTCACTTTGAACACTTTCTCCATTTCAGTGATCCATATCTGAGCCTTTATTGGTTCATCAGTTCCTTTAAACTCGGGTGGTCCAACTAACTTAAAGTCTTTAAACTTGGTAGTATTTGAGGTATTGGGTGCGACTGGTGGTGGGTTTCCTGGCCACTCTTGTAAAGTTCCTAATAAAAGATTTACTAATTGCTCAGCTGGGTTTACCTCTATTTGTTCTACTTCAATTTCTGCTTGTGGTCTCCTTCGTGGTGCCATTTATCTAAAAATAACAATTAACTAGGTATAAATACTATATAATAAGTGAACAATTTGTTTTAGCAAATAGGAATTTGTATTTCACATATAAAAGATTACATATTTAAATAGTGATTTATATCATATCACCCGATACACACAAATAAAAATGCATAACCGACTAGTGATATACATCACTAGTTACACACGAGGATTCTATTATTCCTATAACACATTGGGAATACCATAATATTTATATATCAAAGTTCATCTTGTAACTGCTGCTATATACATTACATATCCCTTCATTACAGCCAGAAAATATGATTTACCATTATTCCCTATCTTATACAAAAGTTCGAAATTTACATACTATTCTCATATATATATTCATTTTCATTTATAAGATATTGTCTTATTATTCTCACCTTTACAAACTTCATTTTATGTATTTTCACTACTTTCCTTGCCTTCTTACTAGAATAATACATTGCTAAATGATCTAATGATTCATACCTTCTGACTTTTCTACATACTTCTGTATGCTTCTTCCCACAGTTCTTCTATTCTCTTCTTAAAGTTTCCTTGTTTACTTTCTGAGTTTCCTAGATCACTTTTTATTCCATATTTTTTCCCTTCATTACATTTGAGTTTTACATTAATTTTATTTCCTCAACTTGCTTCCTAAACATGTCATGTTCTTTTGTTTCTCCTTCTTCTGTTATCCCTTCTCCCGTCTCTATATAAGCCCCGTTAGGATTTGAGTCTTCCTCTTCACTTAGTTCTAACTCCGATTACTCTTCATAATTACCTTCTAAATCTATCATAAGTTCTCCTTCTACAGTTTAAAGTGTTTTATTGTAAACTACTTCAATTGGCACTTCTTCTATAATATCCTATGGATCATTCTACCGATTCCCGCTCAGGTACTAGCTTAAACGGAACAATCAGTTCCTCACTCATTATGTGAATATCTTTAAATTCTTTACTTCATGATATCTATAATTAATATATAGTCCTGATTTGCACATAAAAACACTCATAAAAAACACTATTTATTTTATGTTATTTTTATTCAACTTCTTCTGATGAATTTCCTTAATTCCTCACCTATAAACTCTTTTTGTGTTTATCTTTTTACTATCTTCTTTACTGCTCTAATTTCTCCAAGGTTATAGCCTAAGGTGTTCTCTCCTAAGGTTTCTAACCTATAGCTTTGATACCAAATTATGACGCCCCCAAATTCTCTACATTCCCTGTAGCAGATTTGGTGCTTGTCGACGTCAGTTAAAAAATCCGCAGGGTCGGGTCACAATCCGGATCTTTTATCTCTTTTCTTTAGTTATCTCTACCCTCACTCTTTTTATATAGGAAAAGGGGTTTTAAAGGGTTTTTTAGGAAAAAGGCCAACATGTATCATGTCGACGATTTAAACGTTTTACAGAGTCGCCAGTTGGTAGATTTGAAAATCGTTGTACCAACTCAACCGAGTTTTGTTTGAAAGAGGCCCAATTGCTGGACACTGTCGAAACTTAATCTTTGAAAACAATGTTTTGAGCTCGGGGGATTGGTTAAGTGTGGGGAAGGTGTTAGGCACCCCACAACTCCCGTGTAAACACGGTACCACATCTTTTCAATATTTCCCTTAAAATTAAAATACATATGTGAATGTTGTTTGAAAATTGGGCCTATGTTTGATTGATTTAAAAGTAGTTCTTTGCTTCGTTGAACCTATATACGAAGGGTTTATTTGATTGCAAAATGTCTTTGATTTGATTTGCAAAAGTGTTTAATTTGATTTGCAAAAGCCTTTCTTTTGATTAAATTAAAAATGATGTTTTGAAAGTTGGTTATCAAACCCTTACGCTAACATAGGAATTGAAGCATGTTGATACTTTCAATTTTATCTTTATAGCCTTAAGGCTGCATGTGAATGGTGATTGTCGGGCTGCGAAGCATCCTCGACCACAGAAATGAATACCAATGTCGGTCTCCTCATGGGCATGAAAACCATCGGAGGGATGCTGACACGATAATCCATATTTTTCACTATGTTGAGACCTTAAATCCGGATAACCATTTTAAGGTCTTTGTATGTACATTCCTACAAAAAAAACCGGCAGGGTACATTTGTACAACGGAGTTTGTCCATCGTGGGAATCAGATTCTGATCAGTTTGATCACGAATCCCACGATTCCTAGGCTCACATGTGAGTAGCCCATAAACCTGCACAGTTCAAATTTGTACAGAAACAGATATATCCCAAGATTTCCAGAACCGAGGATTCATTCAGTAAATCTCGATTCACACTGTCGAAGCGTCTCGTTCCTACTAGATAGCGATCTAAGGGACACGAAGTTGCTTTTATAACTGAAAAATGCCGATTCATATCAAATGAACATTTAAAGCATTAATTAAATAAAAAGCAAGTAATAGCAATATATATACACAATTATATATATATATATATAACTGTAAAAGGGAGATGGGTTTTCACTCGCATGCCAGAACTAGAATTGAAATATATATATATATATATATATATATATATATATATTTATAAAAACTGTAAAAAGCCACGAAATGATCCAGGCTTGACAAAAATAAAATATATATATATATATATATATATAAATAGTAAAAAAAAAGCAATGGGTTTTCACACTGGTGCCTGTACTGGAATGAAAATTGACATAAAAGTAGTCAACCAGTGACTCGGAAGATCGCCCAGTATGGTGAGGAGTGCAAAAGCAGTAAAAAGACCACGAAATGATCCAGGCCGTACAAATATATATATATATATATATATATATATATATATTGGCAGAAATGTAGTCAACCAAGACTGGGAAGAGAACCCAGTGGTGGTGAAGGCTACTTATATATGCATAAATATATATAAAAGTAGTAAACTACCTCGGATTTGACATCCGGGCTTGACAAAATTGAAATGTTAGTTTATATAAAGTTCATTAAACACAAAAAAGGGCCAAACCCGGACTGGGAATGTAACCTAGTCCGGCGAAGTTGCCAAAATGAAGAATTTAGTGCATTGAAGCTGATGGAGCTGACGGATCGTCAATCCGAGTTGTAGAAATTCCAAAAATTGAGTTTATGTACAAAAATGTATCAAATTTTGACGAAAACGGCCACGGAACTAAGTTTTGGGCATATTTAGAAAACAAAATTTGATATGCAAGTGCAAAATAGTGCAAAGAAGTAGTATTAACTTTCTGATCGTAAAAATACTTACAATGTATTGCTATACGGGCATTTCACCAAATCGTAGGCTTTAAATGTTAGAATATACCGGTTATTTTCTGATATATGGTAGTATGTGGGTATATCTACGTGTTAGAGTGAAAAAATTGGGTTTAGAAGAGGTGAAAAAGTCAAAAAATCGAACGGGCAGAGGTTCGCTGCGTTTCAGAATTTTTTGAAATGAGGGGTGGTGGCCTCATATTTATAGGCCAGGGAGCCTTAGCTCTACCTGCTGCTATCGCAATTAGAGGTGCGGCTCCCCTGGTAGGGCCCACCCATCCAGCATGGTAGTCTCGAAGTACGTGCCTCTGAGAAACGCGAGGTCAAAGTCAAAACTTTCTAACTTTTGATCGAAGCGTCCGTTTGAGGTGTGCTATACCTTTCCAGAAAGCCCTCGCCAAGAGTGTCATAATGACATGGGATAAAAAAATTTCAGGGTCCAAGAAGACGGGTTCATAACCAGGTCTTTGATTCCCCGTAGTTTGTCCGTTGAGCTGTCTTGTGCTGTTTGCACTCGGGATCATCGTTATAGTTCGTTCTGACCTTAGTGGCATTAATTCTGCTTGAATTTGACCAAATCGACTTAGGGTTAGTAGAATGACCATTTTTGTGATGCCCCCAAAATAGGTTCAATACTCAACCCATTTTGAGTCGCCAAATACACTCAACAAAATTCAAATACAATCTTTCATATCATACAGTCGTGCAAAATACGACCACACAACTGTGAGTGTCAATACAGACATGTAGAAAATATTAACATTCAAACTAAGTCCTCATTACATTTATTATCACACTATTTTAAATAAAAAAAATAGTGAGGACTTCTACAGCTCTAACTCGGACCATCACTCCATTCCCCGACTAGTACCCGCGATATTCTCATTTCCTGAAGAGAACAATGGAAGAAAAGGGTGAGCTCAGCTAGCCCAGTAAAAAATATTATGACTAAGATAATGAAAAATAAATTATCGTTAGCCTTCAATAAATCAGATAAAATATTATGGACAACAAGTTTTCGATCAATATTCGCAGCGAAAATAACAATTCATTAGAAGAGTTAAGTAGAGAATGATGTCTACTATCTTCTTTGATTGAAAAGTCCATCATCAATATTTTATCCCTATAACATCAATCAATATACATCTCGAATCAAATATCCATCTTTGCACTACGGGCCAAAGATATTCATTTGTATCATCAGTTGGTCATGTTTATCTCAACACCTGTCCATCTTTGCACTATGGGCCAAAAATATTCATCAGGTAATCATTCATCTTTGCACTACAGGCCAAAGATATTCATCACGTAATTATTCATCTTTGCACTACAAGCCAAAGATATTCAGTTATATCACCATTTAGAACAGAGGATGATGAAAAATAATACGAATAACGGATCCAGTGAGCTAAAGGACAAATATTAGAGAATTTATCCAGAGTTCAAGAATGAAGATCAAAACCTGGATCCAATCAAAGACGATTTGGAAGAAAAAAAAATATTTTTTTTATCGTGAATAGTATCGCGTAAATAGTAACTCGTGAATAGTAACTAGACATAAAAAGATAAAAATTTCACAAGAAAGTTCAGACCAATATTCCAGTGAAATAATATTAGATGAAGCACAAAACTCAAGTAATATCTGATCATTTCAAGAATTATAAAAGAAATACTTACCGTAGTAAGTTTAGAGTTAGGAATCTGAAATGAAACAATATACGAAACTGCAATTGAATTTTCACCCGTCTGGCGGTAGTCCGCTCAGATAAATTATTTCCACAATTTAATAACAACTGAATACAAAGGGTTATTCACCAAGCATGCGGTACTCCGCGTAGACAGGTTATTCTCACATAATAATACAGAATAGAATAACAACAAGATTTCACCATGCATGCGGTAGTCCGCGTAGACAGGTTATTCTAACAGAATAATAAAGAATGGAATAACAACCCTTACGAGTATTAAAAGAAAATAACTCTCTTCATGAATACGAAAGAAATAATACCCCTTACCTTCAAATTTGGAGACTGCACTAGCGTAATAGCAGAATACTCTTCTTCTTTCTCTCTTATTCTCTCTATACTTTCTCTCTCTATAGCTTTAGTGAATTGGTGAGAAATAATGAATAAATGAGCTTCTATTTATAGGCTCGGCAGAGTAAGGGTAAAATAGTCTTTTTGCTATAATTTATAACATCATCGCTTACATCATCGATCTATAACATCAGTGCTTACCTCATCACTCCGATGACATCATTGCTTACCTCATCAGCTTCGATGACATCATTGTTTGCAACATAAGAGTTCAAATTCAATTTGCACTCTTCTACCTCGTTTAACTTTTATACCATGAATTTACTATAATAATGTTACCATTCAAATTATAAAAATTATGCTATTATATAATCACATCATACTACTATAATGTAATATTATAATAATATATTTGAATGAATTATTTTATCGGACAAGATAAAATACCAACTTTCAACAAATGTCACATGTTAAAAATTTCTCCATTTAAATCCACATTGAATAAATAATTCCTTATCATATATATCAAAAATTAATTATTCACAAATAATATTACAGAACTACAATATTGACAACCAGATCGTTCCCAGGAAAGAGGGGGCCTTTCGATAAGGATTTTTCCTTACTGGCGCGTAATTAATCAACCCCTTTCCTAGACAGAATTTCGTTAGACATTGCCAATAATGCTATCTAATAATATTATTCAAATAATATGAACTATTGATTTGATAATTTGAAATAATGTGTAATGACAATTATTGAATCAATAATATAAAATAGCAAAGTAGCACTTATGGATATAAAATATCAACGTAGCAAATATTGAACCAATAAAATATTATGCAATTATTGAATCAATAATATAAAATATTGAACAGTAATTACTGTAACAATAATTGAGTAAGTGCCTTCCTACGTAAGAATCAATAATTCAAAATACTATGCAATACCGTGTGCTACCGTGCAACACTGCATATTACTGTATTTTATCCACCGGGTATTTCAACAGTACTAACGGTAACAGTTTTGCCGTTATTTTTATAAAAAGGTTACTTCTGTCGCTTTCTATATCCGACATTCATTCCGTTGTGGGGTCCACCAATGACTGCGTCGTCATACGAATATTCTCCGACAAAAAGAATACTCCTCGACCAAACGAATATTCCCCGACACAACGAATATTTTATAACCACTTGCTTACTTTGTAAACTTTGCACATTTCACACATAACTTATCACATTTATCAAATCAACACCTTACTATTTTAAAATAATATATAAAGAAAATTAAATCTTATTCATAAAATTTGGGGTCTTACAACCTCCCCTCCTTATAAAATTTCATCCTCGAAATTGACGTACGTACCTGGTATGTCGAAAAGGTGAGGATACCTCGTTTTTATTTCCGATTCTAACTCCCAGGTCATTTCCTCGATATCATGGTTCCTCCACAAAACTTTAACTTGAGGTATAACCTTTGAGCGTAGGACATGTTCCTTCCTATCCAAGATCTTAACAAGTACCTCCTCGTATGTTAAATCTTCGGCTCTCTCGTCTGGTTCTAACTCAATAATGTGGTTTGGATCTTTCACATATTTACGAAGCACAGATATGTGAAAAACGTTATGAACACGAGACAAGCTTGGAGGTAAGGTGAGTCTATAAGCCACATTTCCTACTCGATCAAGGATTTCAAATGGACCAATGAATCGTGGGTTGAGCTTTCCTCTCTTTTCGAATCTCGTAACTCCTTTCCATAGAGCAACACATAATAATACATGATCTCTGACATTAAACTCCATGTCTCTTCGATGAAGATCAGCATAACTCTTTTGTCGATCTTGTGCAGTTTGTATACGTTGCCGGATCATTTGAATCTTTTTCATAGTCATACGTACTAACTCCGATCCCAACAATGTTGCTTCACCCACCTCGTCCCAGCATATTGGAGAACGATATTTTCGTCCATACAACGCCTCGAATAGAGCCATGCCTATACTTGCCTGATAACTGTTGTTGTAGGAGAATTCTACCAATAGTAGATACTTATCCCAACTCCTTTTGAAGTCTAGAACACAGAGTCTCAATAGATCTTCAAGAGTTTGGATAGTCCTTTCCGATTGCCCGTCCGTTTGTGGATGATATGTCGAACTAAATTGTAAATCCGTGCCCATAGCTTTCTGCAAGCTGACCCAAAATCGTTAAGTGAATCTTGGGTCACGGTCCGAAACTATGGATACTGGCACGCCATGCAATCTCACAATCTCATTCACGTACATACGAGCAAGACGTTCAAAGGAATAAGTCTCTCGTATCGACAAGAAATGAGCAGACTTGGTTAATCTATCTATAATAACCCAAATCGCATCTATGCCTTGAGAAACCTTGGGAAGACCCATAACGAAATTCATGGCAATGTGTTCCCACTTCCACTTTGGAATCTCAAGTGGTTGCAATGGACCCTTTAGCACTTGATGCTCCGCCTTGACACGTTGACACATTAAACACCTCGAGATAAATTCCGTGATCTCTCTCTTCATATTGCTCCACCAAAATGTATGTCGAAGATCACGATACATTTTGGTACTCCCAGGATGGATTGCAAACGGTGTGTTGTGTGCCTCCATCATGATTCTATACTTCAAATCAGAATCGTCAGGAACATAAAGTCTGGAGTTGACTCGAAGTATTCCTTCTTCATCAATCCTTGCTTCTAGAATAGCACCTTCTTGCACCTTCTTCCTCATATTCATCAGCTCCGGGTCTGTAGCTTGAGCAGCTTTAACTTTATCAATCAAAGCTGGTTCTACGCGTATACTTGATATCATCGTATGGGTCCCCGGAGTCTTGAACTCTATCTCCATCTTTTGTAAATCACACAAAATATGCCTTGAAAGCATCGCATTCGTTCCCGCATATGATCTTCTACTCAACGCGTCAGCTACCACGTTCGCTTTACCAGGATGGTATTGGATGGTATGGTTGTAATCTTTCAACAGCTCAAGCCAACGTCGTTGTCGCATGTTAAGTTCCTTCTGGATGAAGAAATACTTGAGGCTCTTATGATCCGTATAGATCTCCACTTTCTCCCCATACAGGTAGTGTCTCCAGATCTTCAACGCAAAAACGACTGCTGCCAACACTAGATCATGAGTAGGATAATTCCTCTCATATTCCTTGAGTTGTCGCGAGGCATAGGCTATGACTTTCCCATGTTGCATGAGAACACATCCTAACCCTTTGCCCAAAGCATCGCTGTAAATGACAAATCCATCCGAACTAGATGGTATCGTCAAAACAGGTGCTGAAATGAGTCTCCTCTTGAGCTCTTGAAAGCTCTTCTCGCATTCCTCGTTCCATACGAATTTTATATCTTTTCGAGTCAACTGAGTTAATGGAGTAGCGATTCGAGAAAATCCTTCCACGAATCTCCGATAATAACCAGCTAAGCCCAAAAAGCTACGTACTTTGGTCACCGACTTCGGTTGCCCCCAACTTTGTATTGCTTCAATCTTCGCCAGGTCCACAGATACTCCACGTTTTCATACTACGTGCCCAAGGAATGCTACCCCCTCAAGCCAGAACTCGCATTTCTTCAGCTTGGCATATTGCTTGTTTTCACGAAGCCTTTGAAGTACCAGCTTCAAGTGGTGCTCATGATCTTCACGGCTTTGGAAATAGATGAGGATGTCATCAATAAAGACAACCACGAACTGATCCAAATATTTCTTGAATTCACAGTTCATCATATCCATAAAAGCAGCAGGAGCATTAGTCAATCCAAAAGACATGACTAAGAATTCATAATGACCGTAGCGAGTTCTGAAAGCAGTCTTCGAAATATCCTCAGTTTTAATCTTCAGCTGATGATATCCAGAACGAAGATCGATCTTTGAAAAGAATTGTGCACCTTGCAACTGGTCGAACAGGTCATCAATACGAGATAACGGATACCTATTCTTGATGGTGACATGGTTCAACTCGCGATAGTTAATACAAAGTCGCATACTCCCGTCTTTCTTCTTTACGAATAAAATAGGAGCACCCCAAGGAGATGTACTAGGACGTATAAAACCGATTTCTAACAACTCCTATAGTTGGACCTTTAACTCCTGAAGTTCTATAGGAGCCATTCGATATGGGGTTTTTGAAATGGGTTTTGTATAGGGGTCAAGGTCAATAAAGAATTCAACTTCATGTTCTGAGGGTAAACTGGAAAGTTCTTCGGGAAATACATCAGGAAACTCATTAACAACAGAAATATCATTCAAACCTGACGTATTCTGGTTTAGAACAGTGACATGGGCTAAGAAAGCTTGACATCCGTTTTTCAATAAACGAATAGCTTTATGACTTGAAATAACATTGATTGATTTTAGTGGTTTAGTTGTTTGAATTCGCACAATAGGTTGGTTAGGAATATAAAAACTAACAACCTTACGAAAATAATCAATTTTGGCATAATAAGTGGTCAACCAGTCAATTCCTAAAATCACATCAAATGCAAGTATTTTCAATAATATAAGATCAACAGGTAGGGTGAGGGTACCAATTTGAATCTAGCAAGATTTGTAAACTGTAGATGTAACGAAGGTTTCTCCCAACGGAGTTTCAACAGATAAGTCAAAGTCTAATTTCTCAGGTGTCAAGTTCAAACGTTGAGCACAAGCAGGTGAAATAAAAGAATGGGTAGCACCCATATCTAATAAAGTGTAAATATCGCAAGAGTTTATTATCAGCTTACCCGTAATAACCTCGTTCGGGTTCCTTGCTTGTTGGGCAGTCACGACAAAAGCTCTTCCAGGAACCACTTACTTTGACTTGTCAGGGATAGCCTTTGGAGTCACCATCCCTGCTGGACTTGGTTTCGCTACAGGACACACTCGAGCTATGTGCCCTTTCTTTCCACAGTTATAACATAATTTGGATTGTTGTGTGCAGTTGGGGCTGATGTGTCCCTCTTGCCCACATTTATAGCATACGACCGGCGGTCGTTTTCCTCCCCTAAAAATAGTTGATGTTGGTGCTGCTATCGATGCTTTCACGTTCTCATTGTTGTACCTTCTCTTCTTGAAATCTCCCCCCGACTCACTTCTTCTATTATCATGGCCACGATTACCACCGGAGTGGTTACCGCTTCTGGCATGATACTTTCCTCCCTGCTGGTTGTCATTGTTCCGATGACTGCTGCCACCAGTACGACCTTGGTTGTTGTCCCTTGGTTGAACATAATCATTATCTCGTTCTAATAACTGGGCCATGTTCACTACATCCGAATATAGAGAAAATTTATGAGAAATGAGGTATTGACGAATCTCGGGTTTCAAACCTCTCAGAAACATCCGCGTCATACGTTCCTCATTCTCCACCAAATGAGGTGCAAACCGGGATAACTCTGCGAACTTAGCCTCGTACTGGGACACAGTCATGTTGTTCTGTTCCAGTCTGATAAGCTCTACCTCTTTCATGTGACGAATACTTTCTGGAAAGTACTTGTCATTGAACAGTTTCTAGAACGCCCCCCAAGACATCTTGAGTGCGGCAGGCTGGGTATGCTTCACAGATTCCCACCAGTAATTTGCCTCTCCACGGAACATAAAGGTGGCAAATGGAACCTTCTGTTCCTCCGTGCATCCCAAGACATCAAATATCTTGATAATTTGCTTAATCCAATTTTCCGCCTTGATTGGATCTGGCTTTCCCTGAAACTCTGGTAGGTCCCAACTCTTTAAACTGCTTGGCAGTGACAAGCCGCGAGTTATTATTTCCACCTGTATTATGAACACGAGTCTCCCTCGTCTGGCTTTGCATGAACTACAAAAAGCTTCTAAACATCCCCTCATTTATCATTTCTTCGGTAGGATTGTTTACAGGAAGAATATAGCCTTCCTGTTGCACGTTCTCCTCATTGGTGATTAAAGGTGTATCAACAGTCTCATTCACTCTATTGTTTAGATTTTCAGCTGCCATTCTCAAATACTGCCACAAAACAAGGTTTAATCAAACAAATTAACATATCACATATTAACCCTATATTCTAACCGACCAATTAAATAACAATTAAGCTTAGGTAGGACACACTAGCGAAAGTTTTAGTCGTCTCTCCCCTCCTAGTTCTATTCCCAGATCTCCGCCAAAGATCATATCCCTAAGCTTTGATACCAACTGTGACGCCTCCAAAATAGGTTCAATACTCAACCCATTTTGAGTCACCAAATACACTCAACAAAATTCAAATACAATCTTTTATATCACACGGTCGTGCAAAATACGACCACACAACTGTAAGTGTCAATACAGACATGTAGAAAATATTAACATTCAAAATAAGTCCTCATTACATTTATTATCACACTATTTTAAATAAAAAAAATAGTGAGGACTTCTACAGCTCTAACTCGGACCATCACTCCATTCCCCGACTAGTACCCGCGATATTCTCATTTCCTGAAGAGAACAATGGAAGAAAATGGTGAGCTCAACTAGCCCAGTAAAAAATATTATGACTAAGATAATGAAAAATAAATTATCGTTAGCCTTCAATAAATCAGATAATATTATGGACAACAAGTTTTAGATCAATATTCGCAGCGGAAATAACAATTCATTAGAAGAGTTAAGTAGAGAATGATGTCTACTATCTTCTTTGATTTAAAAGTCCATCATCAATATTTTATCCCTATAACATCAATCAATATACATCTCGAATCAAATATCCATCTTTGCACTACGGTCCAAAGATATTCATTTGTATCATCAGTTGGTCATGTTTATCTCAACACCTGTCCATCTTTGCACTACGGGCCAAAGATATTCATCAGGTAATCATTCATCTTTGCACTATAGGCCAAAGTTATTCATCACGTAATTATTCATCTTTGCACAACAGGCCAAAGATATTCAGTTATATCACCATTTAGAACTGAGGATGATGAAAAATAATATGAATAACGGATTCAGTGAGATAAAGGAAAAATATTAGAGAATTTATCCAGAGTTCAAGAATGAAGATCAAAACATGGATCCAATCAAAGATGATTTGGAAGAAGAAAAAAAATTACCGTGAATAGTACCCCATGAATAGTAACTCGACATGAAAAGATAAAAAATTCACAAGAAAGATCAGACCATTATTCCAGTGAAATAATATTAGATGAAGCGTAAAACTCAAGTAATATCTGATCATTTCAGGAATTATAGAAGCAATACTTACCGTAGTAAGTTTAGAGTTGAGAATCTGAAATGAAACAATATACGAAACTGCAATTGAATTTTCACCCGTCTGGCAGTAGTCCGCTCAGACAGATTATTTTCACAATTTAATAAAAATGAATACGAAGGGTTATTCACCCGGCATGCGGTAATCTGCGTAGACAGGTTATTCCCACAGAATAATAATGAATAGAATAACAACAGGATTTTACCATATATGCGGTAGTCCGCGTAGACAGGTTATTCCAACAGAATAATAAAGAATGGAATAACAACCCTTACGAGTATTGAAAGAAAATAACTCTCTTCATGAATACGAAAGAAATAATACCCCTTACCTTAAAATTTGGAGACTGCACTAGCGTAATAGCATAATACTCTTCTTCTTTCTCTCTTATTCTCTCTATACTTTCTCTCTATAGCTTTAGTGAATTGGTGAGAAATAATGAAGAATTGAGCTTCTATTTATAGGCTCGGCAGAGTAAGGGTAAAATAGTCTTTTCGTCATAATTTATGACATCATCGCTTACATCATCGATCTATGACATCATTGCTTACCTCATCGCTCCGATGACATCATTGTTTGCATCATAAGAGTTCAAATTCAATGTGCACTCTTCCACCTCGTTTAACTTCTATACCATGAATTTACTATAATAATGTTACCATTCAAATTATAAAAATTATACTATTATATAATCACATCATACTACTATAATGTAATATTATAATAATATATTTGAATGAATTATTTTATCGGACAAGATAAAATACCAACTTTCAACAAATGTCACATGTTAAAAATTTCTCCGTTTAAATCCACATTGAATAAATATTTCCTTATCATATATATCAAAAATTAATTATTCACAAATAATATTACAGAACTATAATATTGACAACCAGGTCATTCTCAGGAAAGAGAGGGCCTTTCGATAAGGATTTCTCTTTACTGACGCGCAATTAATCAACCCCTTTCCTAGACAGAACTTCCTTAGGCATTGCCAATAATGCTATCTAATAATATTATTCAAATAATATGAATTATTGATTTGATAATTTGAAATAATGTG
Organism: Panax stipuleanatus; assembly: GCA_020205555.1. Classification (NCBI taxonomy): domain Eukaryota; kingdom Viridiplantae; phylum Streptophyta; class Magnoliopsida; order Apiales; family Araliaceae; genus Panax; species Panax stipuleanatus. Next base: position 80,690,852 of record CM035126.1, read on the forward strand.
CAATGACAATTATTGAATCAATAATATAAAATAGCAAAGTAGCACTTATAGATATAAAATATCAACGTAGCAAATATTGAATCAATAAAATATAATGCAATTATTGAATCAATAATATAAAATATTGAACAGTAATTACTGTAACAATAATTGAGCAAGTGCCTTCCTACGTAAGAATCAATAATTCAAAATACTGTGCAATACCGTGTGCTACCGTGCAACACCGCGTATTACTGTATTTTAACCACCGAGTATTTTAACAGTACTAACGGTAACAGTTTTGCCATTATTTTTATAAAAAGGTTACTTTTGTCGCTTTCTATATCCGACATTCATTCCGTTGTGGGGTCCACCAATGACTACGACGTCGTACGAATATTCTCTGACAAAAAGAATATTCCTCGACCAAACGACTATTCCCCGACACAACGAATATTTTATAACCACTTGCTTACTTTGTAAACTTTGCACATTTCACCCATAACTTATCATATTTATCAAATCAACACCTTACTATTTCAAAATAATATATAAATAAAATTAAATCTGATTCATAAAATTTGGGGTCTTATAATTTTGCCCCTCCCGGGGTAGCCTTTAGTGTCGACATGGCCTTCAGTTGACTTCCCGAAGTTGTTTCCAAGACTTGGATCTCATTCGAGTCTGATTGTCCTCAGTGTAGTCTCTGAAGTTGAATAGGTCATTCCAAGTTTTCCTCTACAGATGTTGTAAAACTTCAGGACTGTTTTTGAAGTTGACTTTACTTCCCGGGTTGCGACCGAGGCTGACCTGTACCTCCCGGATTGAGATCGGGACTGAGTTGACGTCCCGAGACGGGTGTTCGAGGCTGTGGTTGTCCCGATATTGGTGATCGGGGTTGATTTAAAAGGCCCGATATTGAGATCGGGGATGATCTGACGGTGCGATTGGAGATCGGAGCTAGATTGACGGTCCGATTGGAGATCAGAGTTGGATTGACAGTTCGATTGGAGATCGGACCTGGATTGACAGTCTAATTGGAGATCGTAGTTGATTTGATGGCCCGATATTGAGATCGGGGATGGTCTGACTGTTCAATTAGAGATTAGAGTTGATTTGATGGCCCAATATTGAGATCAGGGTTGATCTGACGGTCCGATTGGAGATCGAAGTTGATTTGATGGTCCGATTGGAGATCGAAGCTGGATTGACGGTCCGATTGGAGATCGAATTTGAATGGAGTACCGATATTTAGATCAGATTTGACTGGAGTACCGATATTAGTGATCGGATTTAACTGGAGTACGGATATTGGTGTTCGGATTTAACTGGAGTACCGATATTAGTGATCGGATTTGACTAGAATATCGATATTGGTGATCGAATTTGACTGGAGTACCGATATTGGTGATCAAATTTAACTAGAGTACCAATATTGATGATCGAATTTGACTGGAGTGCCGATATTAGTGATCGGATTTAACTGGAGTACCGATATTGGTGATCAAATTTGACTAGAGTACCGATATTGGTGATCGAATTTAACTTGAGGTTCGATATTGGTGATCGAATTTGATTGGAGTACCGATATTGGTGATCGGATTTGATTGGAGTACCGATATTGGTGATCGGATTTAACTGGAGTACCGATATTGGTGATTGAATTTGTCTGGATTGACCGCTTTGTCCTCCTACAGTATTAGTAATATGGGCAAGAAATTTTGAGTGTCTACAGTGCTCACGTAAATATTCCATAAGATAATAATTTCTACCAATCCAAAATTCACAGTATCCCATAACAGATAGTAGTTATCGTCAGAACAATTACTGTATATGGATACCCTCACTTGGATGTATAAATTTATAATCTCATGGATATTTCCTTCATATCAATACTCCCTATCTATCTGGCATTCACTAGTATGAATGAAAAGATTGTTCCTGGAACCGAGGGGCCCAACCTCAATTCATACAGAACTCCCAAGATCATTCAATACCCTCATTCAGATGTATAGTTCATATAGATACTGTACTCTTTTCTACTTTTTATTGAAAGGTAAAAACTAAGAAATTTATAAAAATGGATAATATATTACACAACTTAACATTTATTTACATGGATCCCAAATTTAATTAATTATTACATTAGAGTATTCAAAAAGTAACCAAGTCTTAATACAATACAACTTAAACTAGTAGAATTCTTCTATCCACAAAAGTGTGTACAGGAATATCCGGGATTAGCATTCGACACTTCAAAAAGAAAAATAATATTTTTACAAGGATAAGCTACAAAAAGCTCAGTAAGTTTTAAACGAGTTATATTTATACTCACACCGTATCTGAATTTAATGAACATATAGTTCGAGATTTGTCCACATATATATACATCATTCTGGCCTCTATCAGCCATAAAGACTAAGAACCCCGAGATTGATCTGTTTAACCAGACATAGTAATCACTTCCAAAGGTCATATAGAGTTAGGAGTTATTAGCATCATTCTGGCTTCTATCAGTCATAAAGACATAGAATCCCGAGATTGATCTGTTCAATCGGACATAATATGCATATCCCAAAAAGGTCAGTGCTATAACTTCCTATAACCACCGGTCAGTACTATAACTGCCAGCTCTAAATAGTATCAGTATATATATCTGAACCAAACATTATTGGTTTCATCACAGTTTATGCTTTGATATCAAATCAAACACATTTTACGTAAATAACAGTTCATATAGTTTGGTTATGCTTGAACAAGAAGCAATAACCCTTTTAATAACAGATATCACGAATAACATTTAAAACAAGTTCACATGTCATCAATTTAAGAATAACAATTAATACAAAAATTTAATGTAGTTGGTAAACTTGCACAAAAATAGAAAGTTTGCACATAGTGCAGAAAAACTTGCCTGATTCGCCTTTACCGTTTACGCTAATTGTTCGTCTCTCGGTCCATCTATAAGTTCATATAGATTAATTAAGCATTTAACGATTAAATCTTTTAAATTTTATTTCGGGTATTATAACCGATTATAAATAAGACTCCTTGTACTATACATGAAATAATTTCGGTATTATAATTGCTTATAAAATGAATATTCATCAACTATATGTAAAATAAATGGAGCATTATAACTGCTTGCAAAATGAATATTCGTTTACTATGTTTAAAATAAATCGAGCATTATAACTGCTTATAAAATGAATATTTGACTTTTATATTTGAGATAATTTCAGCATTATAACTTCTTATAAAATGAATATTCTTACTAAATACTTGAAGAAAATCGGACATAGTAACTTCTTATAAAAGTATATTTTCTATTTTATAAGAGAAATAAATCGGACATTATAACAGCTTGTAAATAGGACTTCTGTACTATATACTTAAAATAATTTGGGCATTATAACTGCGTATAAAAGTATATTTTTTTAATATATATATAATAACCACTAGAGTAAATACCTCTTGCAGTTGCAAGCTTTAGCTATTCCTTTGCAATCTTGAAATTAATCTAACTCACAAGAATTCTCTATTTCTAATTCTGGATTATAACTTTGCTTTGGAAACTAGTGAAGCAAATGAAGAGAAAGGCTTGCTATTTGTAGGAAAATATAGTTTCGATAATTGAACGTTAGGGGCTCGACTTATTACAATTTGCACCCCGCATATTATAGTTTAGTACCTAGGTTAATTATACTTTAGTACCTCATTAATTGCACCTTAGTCCCTCAAAATATCCACCAGGTGACAATATCATGACATCATCTTTGTGTTTCTTTAATGCTGATGTCATGCTTACATCATGCTTACATCATGCTTGCATCATCTGTATTTTTTTAAGGATGATGTCATGCTTGCATCATACTTGCATCATCTCTTCTTTGATTGGTCGATTTAAGTTCACATGGACTGGAGTGTATTTTGGTCATTTCAAAAATAATTTTAAGGGTAATTTAGTCATTTCACATATTTTCCTTAAATTATAACCCTTAAGATTTGCTAAATAGCATTAGAGTTTGTAAATTAGGGTTAGGATTTTCAAATCTTAAATTAGGGTTACTAAATGAACATTAGGGATTCTAATTGCACATTAGGGTTTTCCTAATTAAACATTAGGGTTTTCTAATTAGGTTTACATAATTGCATTCCATCTAATCAGTACCTAACATTAATCGCATAATGTACATACACATAATCTTAAATACAATTATAATAATAATTGTATTAATATACAAAGTCCTATTCAATTTAGGGTTTTGATCCGCTATTCACCTTTACCTCCTTGACATTTCTTAGTCAATAAATAAATTGACTAACTTGCTAAATTCATATCACGCATGCTCAAAATATTACTGATAACAATAAAAAAAATCATTTGTAAAATTATAGTCTTATAAAATTCTCAGTCCTTACAAATCCACCATTAAGACATGGTTATTTTTGGATGGGAAGTGACCTTCTGCAGTTTTCAACATGTTAAGTAATTCAGGGAAGCTGACATCTAACTTATTCATGTGGAAATTAACGACGAACTGCGAGACGGTCTCAAGGAGTGACTATAAGACTAAGTCTTGACTCAACTCCCCATCCATGACGAACCCAAGTTGTCCGAGGCATTCAATCAAACTGATCACCCTAAGGACATGAGTCTCAACGACTGTGCCCTCGGTTATTCGATATCGAAAGAGCTCTTTAGATATCACATATCTAGCAGTCCTACTTTGTTCGCCATACAACTTCTTGAGGTGAAGCAACATAGTAGGAGCATCCATGTTTTCATGCTGACGCTGAAGCTCATTATTCATAGATGCGAGTATGATGCATTGAGCCACAGATGCATCATCTTTCCACTTAACAATAGTGGCAATCTTTTCCTTAGAGGTTGATTCTGGAACAGTTCCAAGGACAGGTGAATTTAGGATATAAGAAATCTTTTTAGCAGTGAGAACTATTCTAAGATTCCTTAACCAGTCCGTGTAATTCGGTTCGGTTAGTTTGTTAGCATCAAATATGCTACGCAGTAAAATTAGTGATTTTGACATTTTTAAATTTATGCATGTGAAAAGACAATATTTTAGCAAACATTCATTTAATTAATTTTACATACCAAAATAAATTTAGGTCTTATTTTAGATTGGTATCTCCCACTATTTTCTTCAATCTATATTACCCTCACTTACATAGTTCGGCAACATCTAATTAAAGATTTGTTAGTGAGATTAATGATCCCATTTTAAATGTATAAAGCTTTGTGTGTGCACAACAAACGATATATAAATAAATAAGTAGACAACTCTTATCAATCACATCAACATGTGACTCCTTGTATTCTGCCTCTTAGATCATATCTGTCAAGTGTGTGCACATTCGAACTAAAAAGATTTAAGTTAAGTCCAACCTAGCACTCCATATATTCAAAAAAGAAAAATATTATCCATGTATGTGCACAACAAAATAATATTGTTCAATTTTCTTTGTAAGCATCAAATGTGAATTAGATTAATATCTTAAATACGCAATACTCGCCTTGTGTGTGCACAACAAACTCGTATTAAATATTTAATACTCTATTAATTTATTTTGTTAGAAGGCGACGTTCGATATTCTAAATATCTTTGAACGCTTTAGACTTAATATAATTTCTTTAAGGGGCTTGTTATTATTTGTCTCATCTTGTTTAGCGCGCATGCACATATATATATAAAATATGCGTCATTTTATTAAACATGTGAAGCATGTTTGCATAAAATATAATATATATAATCCTTAGCATGCACATATAGAATACTAAATTCTACCCGGATTGATTATGGACTATTATTATAGTTTGGTACACTAGAGCCACCAATTGAACCAAACGGTTAAACCTAGAAGTGCAAGAATTTAAATTTAAACGTAACTATTACATTTAAACCCATGCTCCATACAAACGGGTCTTTACACGCACCTTGCTCCTTGGTCTCTAATTTCTTTAAGAAAATTCTAACCATTCTAATTATATAAACTATTTTAATAAATAGAAACCTTGATCAGCAGTCAAGGGAAGGTTAACCCTACTAATCTAATTAGAATTGGGTTTCATTTAATCAATTAATTAAACTCTTTTAATTAATTAGACTTCCCAACATATTGCGATTAATTAATTAAACTCCTTTAATTAATTTGCCTTCTAATCTCATTAGGAATAAGTGAGAGTACTAATATTAAATTAATTCCTAAACTCCTTTAGAATTAAAATAATAATAATTGTTATAATATTAATAAGACTCCTCTTATTAATTTATATTTAATATTTCCAAAATATTATATAATAAATATTAAGCTATTTAATTTATTCTATCACCATAGATTAAATTAATTACACGTAATGCATTATTATGATTATGTCATTACATTCTTAAATAATTATTTTTCCTTTTATGGTGTGACCCTTTAGTTCTCCATATTAAACCAGTTGTGAATAAATCAATTCGAACAATTCTAATATTATTTAAATAAATAAATTAAACTAATAATTCAATTAAATAAATAACATTTATTCTACAATAGGGATAAGCCTCCCTAGCGATCAACAACTTTCCAGATAATATAAATTTCAACATTAATAAAAAAAGAACCTGTGATTTAATAGTTACAGTACAATTCAAACCTTTCATCATACAATGTTTCAATTAAATATAAGACATAGATTTACTGTCAAATCTTATTTTATTTAATTATATGTATTTCGATTAGAAAATGCACAACTCCAAATAATGCAAATTAGACACTCCTTTCTAATTTCATTCTGCCTTGGCCAAGGACTACTGGGTTGCCATTTAACGAATCACATATGACATATCTCTTCTTTTACTAAAAGTTGTAGATTATTTATTGATCATTCATTATCTCTATATGTAACCCATTATACTCAATTATTCCATTTGATATACCCTTACGGTCTTTAAGGAATAAGTCAAAGTATAATTCATTACACACAAGATACTATGATGATCTCAAGTCCAAAAATCACTTGTACTACTATCACATTAGGAATTCTTATTGATAGGCGAGTAAAACTCCATTAGGTATTTCATAGCGAGTCACGTTCAGTGAAATTCTTCTCCAATAAGCACCTACATACTTGCTTTAGTGTCTCCACATACATGATCATGAGATTAATCATCCCCATCCAATGAGCAATCAACATATGCACTAATCTATCCTAATTTACTAATCTCTTTTTTAGTAATCCCACGTTTAGGAACTATTTTAGTTTTAAGCTTTCTAAGAATTTAGATCTCATTAGCATGATCAACATCATGATTCTAAAAATATTGCTTAAAATTATGAGTTATTTATATATTATAAAAACAACATCATGTAGATAATTAAATGCCTTTAATAGTGAATACTTTTATTAATAAATAAATAAGATCGTTTACAAAGTATATGCTTTTATCATCATACATGATTGGCTTGTATGCATACTACTTTTACCTTAGACTTGAGATCATCATAGTATCTTGTGTGTAATGAATTATACTTCGACATATTCCTTAAGACCCTTAGTGTATATTGTAGACACTCGAAATTTTTCTTGCCCAACACTAACACTGTAGGAGGGCAAAACCGTTAATCAATTCAAATCCGGCCACTAATGTCGGTCCTTCAATTCAAATCCGGCCACCAATGTCGGCCCTTTAACTAAAAATCAGCCGCCAGTGCCAGTCCTTAAACCTAGATCTGATCCCCAATATCGATAACCTAATTTTGATCTCCAATCGGACCGTTGATCCAGCTCCGATCTTCAATCGGACCGTCAATCCAGCTCCGATCTCCAATCGAACTGTCCATCCAGCTCCGATCTCCAATCGGACCTTCTATCCAGCTTCGATCTCCAATCGGACCATCAATTCAGCTCCGATTTCTAATCGGACCGTCAATCCAGCTCCGATCTCTAATCGGACCGTCAATCGAACTCCGATCTCCAATCGGACCGTCAATCCAGCTCCGATCTCCAATCGGATCGTCTATCCAGCTCCAATCTCTAATCGGACCGTTAATCCAGCTCCGATCTCCAATTGGACAGTCAATCCAGCTCCGATCACCAATCGGACCGTCAATCTAGCTCCGATTTCCAATCGGACCGTCTATCCAGCTCCGATCTCCAATCGGACTGTCTATCCAGCTCTGATCTCCAATCAGACCGTCTATCCATCTCAGATCTCCAATCGGACCGTCTACCCAGCTCCAATCTCCGATCAGACCGTTAGTTAAACCTCGATCTCAATATCGGTCCTTCAAGTCAGCCTCGGCATCAACCCAGGAGGTACAGGTGAACCTGGACATCAACCTAGGACATGTCAAGTCATCCCCGATTTATAAATTAACGTGCACCCCCCTTCATTTTTAAGCTTTCGAATCGCAGCGAAGCTCTGCCTGTCTGATTTTTTGACTTTTACACCTCTTCCAAACTCAAATATTTTCACTCCAACACGTAGATATACCCATATTCTACCACATATCAGAATATAACCGGTAGATTTGGACGTATAGAGCCTACGATTTGAAAAAAAGCCCGTATTGCAATCCATTGTAAATATTTTTACGATCAGAAAGTCAATACTACTACTTTGCACTGTTTTTCACTTGCACACGAAGTTTCATCTTATAAATATGCCCGAAACTTAGTTCCGTGGCTATTTTCGTCAAAATTTGGTATATTTTTGTACATAAACGCAAATTTTTGCATTTCTACAACTCGGATTGACGATCCGTCAGTTCCAGCAACTTCAATGCACTAGCACACACATTTTTGGCAACTTCGCCGGACTGGATTATCTTCTCAGTCCGGGTTTGGCCCTTTTTGTGCTTATTTAATTGCAAATGTACTAACATTACAATTCTGTCAAGCCCGAATTTCAAATCCGAGGTAGTTTACCGCTTTTATATATATTTACGCATAAATAAGCGAATTTCACCATCACTGGTACTCATATCAGTTCCGATTGACTATATTTTTGTCAATATATATATATATATTTATAATTTTAGTCCGGCCTAGATTATTTCGTGATCATTTTACTGCTTTTGCACACTTCGCCATACTTGATGCTCTCCCCAGTCACTGGTTGACTACTTTTATGTCAATTTCAATTTTAGTACGGGCACCGGCGTGAAAAACCATCGCCCTTACTACTGTTTATATATATATATATATATTTTATTTCTGTCACAATCTGAATTATTTCAGTACTAGAAATTCGACATATAGCGACGGTCGGCACGGAACCGTTGTTCTAGGTTATCTATAGCGCCGGTCACTACATGCCTCTAAAGATAGTCTGTTTCGAGGTTCATCGATTGGCCGTCGTTATAGAGGTTTTTTAGACAAAACCGTCCAACTCTTTCCCCCTAATTATTTTAGCATCATTTTCCCCCAAATCTTCGCCTCTCCGGTCGTCTGTCTCCTCTAACATTTTCTCTCTCGTTGCTCTTCCTCTGCCGCTCGCTCTCCTCTTTAATGGAAAATTATGGTGCTTCTAGGCAAACCGGACTCGAGTTCGCGAAGGAAATGAAGCGAATTTGAGCAAATATAAACTACTCGAGGTCTCAAACGAGTCAGATTTGAGAAACCCATTACTCTGCTTGTCCTCTCCATGAACAGCTCGAATTCCTTCGAAGGGTTCGTCATGAAATCAATCCGAGTATGCTCGATTACGGTCACGAGTTTACTTATTAAATACTATATTTTATATACAGTCAATTTGACTCTTTCTATTCCGTAGTTGATTCAGTCGTTGAGAAAAGTAAGAGACAACCCCTTATTATTTAATTTATGTGGAGGAAATAGCTATTCACTTACTTCTCATCATTTTTTTGTAGGTAATCTCAAGATCTAAAGATGCATGGCTGGCTCTGATCTGCTAGAATTCAAAAAGTTTTAGGATTTCAGATGGATTGATGGTACATAACATCTATATAAACTCCAATACCGTATTTTCATTTTCCCCAAATCGTTCAAAACCCTACTTTTCTATTCTCCTAAACTCTCGACCTAACCTTCCTGCCAAAGCTTCATCCCTCATTTTATTTTCTAAAATGTCAAATTCCGAGTTTGGTAACCAAAGGTAATGGTAATTGTAGTTCAATTGGGATTCATTTTTATGTATGCCACAGTGATACGAGTTGAGTGTTGGAAGTGTTGTGCTATTCTGGAGTTTAGATTGATTTTAAGGTGTCCTATAGAGTGTGAAAACTGGTGCTATAAGCCTGCAATGCCGAGATGTGGGCCATTGATGTTGTTTTTTTGTTTATTCAATTAAGTTTAACTGAGGATTGATTCTATTTCAATTGGGTTATACTTCATTTAAGTCACCAGTATGTTTTTAGAAGAATAATTTATTGTCTCGATTTTCTCATTATTCATTTATCATTTTATATACTTGCAGCCAAATATGCAGTCTAAACCACAAAAGGAAGGATCATAATCTGAGCAATTTTGGTAATTGTTAGGTAGAAAATCTGAATACCCCAGCCAGAAGGTTGGAAGGGATGTTGAAAGTGATCCTCATTTATCTGCTAGGGTTAATGACAATTACATGCTTGAGCTTGATTTTGAGCCATTCAGTGCTACATTTCCACGCCCCACTAGTTCCTCTTATATTGGCAATGGGGTTCAGTTCCTCAACCGTCACCTCTCTTCAGTCATGTTCCGAAACAAAGATTGTTTAGATCCGTTACTTGATTTCCTCCGACAACACAAGTATAAAGGGCATGTGAGTTTTTTTTATGAGCCACCTTGAGTGATCAACATGCTAATTAGGAGCTTAACTATAACTTATGCTATCGTTTTAATTATGTTGCTACATTTTATTTTAAATAATATGGTACTATAGTCATTTCTTTTGCTAGATTTCAGTTTGTAAGATTGGTTTTCTTAGATAGTAGTTTAAGTACTATCCAATGTACCTCTCATATCTAGAACCTGGATTTGAAGCATAGTAATATTAGTATTTCTTTAAGCATGTTGACACTATAGGAATAATTATTAGTCAGATTCGTTGTGTGTAGGTGATGATGTTGAATGATCGCATACACTCCATATCCAGATTTGAGTCTGCTTTGGGAAAAGGCGGAAGATTATCTTTCTAAGCTACCACCAGATACAACCTTTTCTGAGTTTGAATATACGTAAGCTTCTATATATTTTTTAATTTTTTTGATAAGCTTCTATTTCTTGATCTTCATGGAGTAATTAGATGCTTGTTCTATCATATTGATTATCACTGGCTTGCAGTTTGCAAGGCATGGGGTTTGAGAAAGGTTGGGGTGATACTGCCAAACATGTTCTGGAAATGATGCATCTTCTTTCGGACATCCTTCAAGCTCCTGATCCCTCTAGCTTAGAGACATTTCTTGGTAGAGTTCCAATGGTATTTAATGTTGTCATTTTATCTGTACATGGATACTTCGGCCAAGCAAATGTCTTAGGCTTGCCTGACACGCGTGGCTAGGTATTACTTATTTAATATTGTTAATAGCAATTTTCAAATGAAAAGTGTTTTTATGCCAATGCTTTACCAGATGTGTTCGTTCCCCAAGGGGCGGAGGGTGCTTATATTATACATATGGATATAATCCCATTAATGGTTACAATTTATTAGGTATGTTAATACTTGCTAGTAGTAAAACACTGCTAATTGAAGTGTATGATATTATTTTAATGCCCAGATTGCCCAAGGTCACCCGGTTAATACCTGATGCAAAAGGTACCATATGCAACCAGCGGTTGGAAAGAGTTAGTGGAACAGAACATACACATATTTTACGTGTTCCTCTCAGAACGAAGTATGGAATTCTTCGTAAGTGGATCTCAAGATTTGATGTATGGCCCTATCTGGAGAAGTTTACAGAGGTAATACCTAGAAATTTTTAGTTTTAGCAAATTACTTCTCTGTTAGGTTGGAAGTGAAGTTGATATAATCATCCGCTAATGGGGCTTCAGAATGAATACTAGTACACGCATGGTCTGTCCGTGAAGGCTTTACAACTATAGGTTGTACTTGCATTTTAAAAGTAGGGTAAAGAACACATTATTATTATGAATGAAGAGCTGTCAGTAAATGATGCTAGTAATGCAATATTAGTTGTACTATAATTTATTTTAGCATACATGGTTATAATATTTCAATGAACCAGCTTTAATTTTGGAAGTTGTGATACAAGTACACAACTGAATAAACATGGACTTCACAAACTAGATGGAACTCAAAGGTAAAAGCAGTTGTTTCTCCTTGATTTTCTACTTGTTGTAGAATCCTACTGACTTGTTTCTTTCTTATACCACATAATGATGCAATGTCATGTTAACAAATTGTCAATTCAAATATGAGATCATGAAACATATTAAGAATAGTTTCAGAACATTATATCTACACTGCTAAGCTTTTCCTAATTACCAGATCAGGTTCATTCATGCCACCTTTACAGAAGCAGAACTACCCTTTGTCGGCAGATTGTCCTGCCACTGCGTTTAACTCATGATATTTTTGTGCCCAAGGATATAATAGGTTCCATGATTAGGATCACTTTTTATTTTAACTGTACTTTGTGAAACATAGGGAACTTACAATCCCAAATTGACCAACTTTTGTTTTTATGATTTGTTCTCCAAGGTTCAGTGACTGCATAATTCTTATTTTTCTTATGTAACATCTCATCTACATATGGGTATTTATCAGGATGCGGCAAGCGAAATTTCTGCTGAGTTACAAGGTCTTCCAGATCTGATCATTGGCAACTACAGTGACGGGAATCTCGTTGCTTCCTTGTTATGCTATTGTAGGACTTTATATGTTAATGCTTAAATCTTTTCCTTTTTATGCTATTGTAGGACACTCCTTTTTTGACTAGTTATACTTTGTATAAGCTTGGTAGATTACATTTATTGTATATTATTGATTATGTTTCACCCGAGTGTTTGTTTGTTTTGTTTAATCTAATTTTTGTATTTTTTGTTTTTTCCCTTCTTGCTATCATTATCTACAGAGTTGCTCTTTTTTTGTTGATGACATTGATTTCTTTTGCACCTCTGAAGAAATCTAAGGGTCTGATGCTGCTTCTGGAGTTTTAAGAACTTAATTGCAGTTGGACTTTTAGGCTCTTCTCATGTTAGGAATTTAGTTTCATAGTGTTTGTGTTTGGATGAGATGTAAACAACAATTATTGAAAATATACGATTAGTGTGATATCTACAATTCTTTAGAGCTATTGATATATATAATTTTTTTTTTATGTTTTATTTTATATTGTATTATGTTTGTTCAATAAATATTTGCAGCATTATTTAATTTTTTTTAAAATCTAAAAAGGATATAGCGAGGGTCGGCGACCGTCGTTATAGCTTCATCATATAGCGACAGTCGGGACCGTTGCTATTGATATGTATTGACCGTCGGTAAAAACCTTTAAAATGCGTTTTTCGGTTATTTTTTAGTTACGGTCCGACCGTCGGTATAGATATGTAAGACCGTCGTTATAGGTTTTAGCAACGGCAGCTAAGGCGAGGGTCGGCGACCGTCGCTATAGCCTATAGCGACGGTCTTTTAGCCTATAGCGAGGGTTGGCGACCGTCGCTATAGGTCGATTTTCTTGTAGTGTTTTGTGGCTATTTACAGTTCTTTTATATAAATATATATATATATTTCAATTCCAGGCTTAGTGAAAATTCATCGCCCTTTTACAGCTTTTGTATATATATAATTATATATATTGCTTCACTCAAGTTTATTCAACTGCTGCATTTAACATTCATTTGTATATGAATCTGCACTAACATATCTGCGGACGGACTAGATTTATTCAAATCTCGCCAATTCTAGCTTTCAACGGTTCAAACAAGTCCCGATAGAACTTGAAAGCTATAATGGCTGAGATTTCTTTAAATTTAGTTATTTTTATTGTTTCAGCTTTGAAAGCAAACTCGCGTCCCTTAGATCACTAACTAGCGGGAACGAAATGCTTTATCCACTCGCAGCTAGGATTTATTGATGAATCACTAGGTTCCATTGCGACGTGATGATGTATATATATCCATTTCTGTGCAAATTTAAACTGTGCAGGTTTATGGGCTACTCATATATGAGCTTAGGAATCGTGGGATTCACGATCAAATCGATCGGGATCTGATTCCCATGATGGAAAAACTCTAGTTTACAGATGTACCCTATCAGTTTTTGTGTAAAATGTACATACACAGACCTTAAAACGATTATTCGGATTTAAGGTCTCATCATAGTGAAATATCAACTGTCGTGTCAACGTCCCTCCGATGGTTTTCATACCCATGAGGAGACCGACACGTGTCTATTTTTTGTGGTCGAGGATGCTTCGCAGCCGAAAAATCACCATTCACATGCAGCCTTAAGGCTATAAAGATAAAAAAAATTGAATGTAGCGATACGCTTCAATTCCTATGGCAGCGTAAGGGTTTGATCAACCAGCTTTCAAAACATCATTTTCAATCAAAAGAAAAGCTTTTGTAAATTAAATTAAATGCTTTTGCAAATCAAATCAAAGACTGATTTTCAAATCAAATCAAACCCTTGGTATATAGGCTCAACGAAGTCTGTCAAAGCTTTCAATCGATCAAATCAAAAGGCCCAATTTTCAAACAGCATTCACTCACGCATTCACAATTTTAAGAAAAATATTGAAAAGATGCGGTACCGTGTTTATAAGGGAGTCGTGGGGTGCCTAACACCTTTTCCACACTTAACCAAGCCTCCGAACTCAAAACTCCGATTTCAAAGATCAAGTTTCGGCAGTGTCCAACAATTGGACCTCTTTTCAAATCAAACTCGGTTGAGTTGGTACAACCATTTTCAAATCTACCAACTGGCGACTCTGTTAAAACATTCAAATCGTCGACATAAATGCATGTTGGCCTCTTTCCTAAAAAATTCTTCAAAACTTTTTTTCTAAATAAAAAGAATAAGGGTAGAGAGAACTTAGGAAGATCAATTTGAGGGAACTCGGGTTATGAACCGACCCGCGGGATTCTTAAATTTTCCAACGTCGACAGGTGGCGACTCCGCTGGGGACAGTAGAGGGCTTAGGCCGCTTTCTAATCTTTTCAAACATTTTCCTTCAAAAATTATTGAATGCGTAAAATCTTGCGTCTCCACAGTCAATGGATGAGTAAATGATGTGTCTTTACATTAAATGAATATGAATGAATGCTTTCTTGCTTTAGTGCTTCTCACCTTTATTAGTGCTTCGCACCCAACTACCATTACATGCACAAACGGTAAGGCACGATATATGAGAATGTATAATGTGTGTCCCTCTCAGAAGGAGGATAACCCGGTCGGGGTTAAGTAATGACTCTGGGGACGATTAAGTCTCTGGGGGTGCCTTATGAAAATACACTACTAAGATTCGCTCCAGTTGAACGATCCGATTAACTTCCCTTCTAGTAGATTGTGATGATCTGGGAGCCTTCATGCCAAAACAAAAGCCGCGAGAGCAACCTAAGATAGGTCGGCCTCTGATTAACCAAATCCGACGGGAGACTTCTTCATACTTTCCTCTTTCAATTCCATGTCAAGTCTCCAATTTCTGAGGAGCACAATGTAAACATCAATAATGAAAGATTTAATTTCCCTGACAAATACATGTCATCCTGCCATCAAAACAACTAACCTCGGTTTTGCAGGATAAACATTAAAAAACACATCATGCATCCAACCCTTACCTACCTCAGGAAATTAACACGCCTACGTTGTGTTGTAGGTGTAAAAATTGGTCCTGTCACCAGATCTAAATTCAAGAAAGCACTCAGTCCCTCCGTGGACATGGCTTCAAGTGCTCCACCAGAACCCACCCCTGTCTCCAGGGAAGAATTCGAAGGACTGAAAAATCAAATAGCCGACCTAGCAGGTTTTCTGTGAGAACAAAGTAAGGCCTTTAAAGAGAAACAATCTCAAGCTCATCCAGAACCAGGAACATCTGGTAGTGGTGCTGGCAGTTAAGATGTAGAAAAGGCCGAAACTCAGATTCTTGGACCACAAAACCAGGACACCACCAACAAAACTCCTGAGATCACCCCCCTCGTCAAAGAGCCAGAAGCTGGTGACATTCTCAAGAAAATGCAACAGATGGAAGAAACCCTCTGGTCTATCAAAGGGACTGGGGTGTTTGGTAGTGTTAATTACTCTGACCTCTGCATATTCCCCGGGGCTCGGTATCCCGAAAAATTTCAAGTCCCTGAGTTCGAGAAATATGATGGAATGGGGGATCCTTACAGACACCTGAAAGTCTTCATTGGAGAACTCGGATCTTATACTGAGGACGAGAAACTTCGAATGCAACTATTCCAGAAGAGTCTAACCAGAGAAGCCAGAGCTTGGTATGCCCGCTTGGACAACTCCAAAATTTATAGTTGGGAAGAGCTGGCCTATGCCTTCCCCAGCCAGTACAGTTTCCAATCACAGCTGGCTCCAGACAGATATCAAATAACCAAAATCAAGAAAAAGAACACTGAATCCTTCAGAGAATATGCCCAGCGATGGAGACGGGTAGCAACACAAGTTACCCCTACCATGACTGAATCTGAAATAGTCATGTCCTTCGTCGATATCCAAGAAACTCCTTATTATGAGAGGGTCCTAGCAGGAATAGGAAAGCCATTCTCTGAAATGATCAAGCATGGCGAGATGGCGGAAATGGGGCTCAAATCCGGGAAGATAAAAGATCTAACCGCCCTCGAAGCTGTCGCCGAACATATCCAATCCGGAAATTACGGGAGTAATCCTCGGATAAAAAGAAAGACGAAGAAGTCTCATTGGTCTTACAAGGACACAATTCGAGGGGTGAGTTAAACCACATGCCCATTCAAAGGAGGAACTATACCCCTTTCCAAGCTTCAGCACAGCCTGCAAACCCTCAATTCCAGAAAAACATGGAAGTCAGGGGTCGAAGAAATTTCACCCCACTAGGGGATTCCCTCGAGAATGTGTTCAAATTTCTGACAGCTCAGAAGAAGATAGTTTAACTCCTTCCACCAACCAACACTAACGGAAGGAACTTCGATCCTAACAAAAAATGTGCTTATCATTCTGGATCTCCAGGCCATGATACTCAAGACTGTTAGTCTCTTAAGCACAAAATTCAAGACTTGATTGACAGCGGGGAAATTGTGGTAACAAAACATGATCAACCCCATGTCCAAGACAATATTCTCCCACAACACAAAGAAGAAAATGTCAACATGATCAGCGCCTCAAATGGAGAAGGATCTAAGTACCTCCGCTACATTGGGAAACCAAGTCAATCCAATCTTAGCAGCCCAGAGAGTTGGGAAACTTTTGAGAAGCGATTCTTGATGGAGCAAGAAGTTAAGTCTCTTAAGGAACAGATTGAGCAGTTGGCTGAACTAGTCATCTACCAGCATTAACTCACCAGGAAGGTACTGAAGCAAATTCATCAATCCATCGGCAGTCATTCTCCTCCAGCGGAAGTCAATTCCATTCCCAATAGGGATCATTGCCAGTTGCTCGAACAACCAATGATAAAAAATAAGTATACCCGAGAAGGCAGAAGCTTCCTGTTTCAAAGGAATTTCACCAATCTGAACCAGTCAATGGAAGAAATCCTCCAAATGATGATCAACGAGGGGATGGTTGCAGATCTATTACCCCCATTAAACCCTCAATCCAAAAAATTAAAACCTGACCAAATATGTCAGTACCATTCCAGCTCTCCCGGCTATGATACGGAAGAATGCTGGGAACTTCGTAATCTAATTCAAGACCTGATTGAGAAAGGTGACCTAATCAGAGGAAATCAAATCCTCGACTTGGCAGATAAAGATAGCCTCTGGATCCCCAATGCATGGTACCAGGACACAGTGGCTATCGTATTCTGCGATAAGGAATCAATCTTCACACCCCTGGTACTGACAGGGAAAGGGGTCCAAGAAATTCAAAATCCTGTGAAGGTGGCTGCACCTCAGCCTCTAATCTTGCCCTTCAGACCTCAATATCTAATCATTAGTCTGAAGAAGGTCCCATGGAACTACGGGGATATTGAAAGCTCTACTTCAAACAACATTTCCATCCTGTCAGAGGATAATCCATTGTACCTGCCTCAGCGGGTAATTAAACCAGTTACCAAAGCAAAAGAAAAGGTGGCTGAAGAAAATATCACAGAGTTCCTTAACAAAATGGGACACAATAAAATCAAGGTAGTGCAAAGCTTGAAAGATGCACCCAAGCAAGTGTCTATCCTCGATCTGGTCTTATCATCAAAAGACTATCGCAACGTTCTAGTGAAGGTACTAGAGGAAGCCCATCTGCCACACACGGTAGGCACAGAGAAATTCTGTCACGTGATAGAACATATTTTCAACAATAATGTGATATCCTTCACAGACGATAATATCCCGGCTGAGGGAAGAGGCCACCACAAGTCCCTGTATATAGCTGTAGTGTCCTTCGAATACGTGATCGGAGGAGTACTTATTGACTCAGGATCTTCCCTCAACATTTGTCCATACGACACGTTGGAAAGAATGAAGATCAATCCGAACCTGATCAAAACTAGTTATATGGGCATCCGGGCTTTCGATGGATCTCGTCGCCAGGCTATGGGGGAAATCGAGCCTCCTCTAGAAATTGGTCCACACACCTTCTACGTATCCTTCCAAGTGCTCAATATTGCCACTGGATACAATTTACTGTTGGGAAGACCATGGATCCACATGGCAGGAGCAGTGCCATCCACCCTCCATCAGTAACTCAAGTACATCATTAACGGTAGCCTCATCACGGTCAATGCCGAGCCAGAATACCCTACCTACATACATGGGGACATGCCAGTGATTAGCCTGGACGCAGGGATTGAGCATGTAAGTTTTCAAGCTTTTGAGGTGAGCGATATTCAATATCTACCAATTGGGGCACCAGCCCTCAAGCCTAAAGTCTCCATTGAAGTAGTGACCGTAGGCCAAGAAATGGTATCTTCGGGTTTTCAACCTGGAGAAGGGTTGGGAAAAGATAAGCAAGGTATCAAGATGCCAGTCCAAATCCCCAGTCAGATGGAAAGAGCAGGATTGGGATATTCATCCGAGTCAAGCCACCGAAATCCATACAAACATCCCAAGGCTCATGCCTCTACAATTCTGCTCCCAAACCTCATAAATGTCGGCTGGGTGAAACCTACGAGGAAGATCCCTACGGTGGTATCAGCCATACTATTTCCTCCAATCATACTTGTCCATGAAAGAAAAGCCCTCAAGCCTGAGGCAAACAACAAAAAGGGAAAAAAAAGATCTTGTACGAAGGACGAGACCCATTTGCTAACATGAGAGTCATTCTCAACAACGAGGGTATGAATGACGAACTCCCCGACAGTGACGACGACCATGTCCAAATTCCTCACATCAAGAAGATGAATGATCTACAGAAAAGCCTTGGCCCTATTCTCAAGGATGTCGCAGTCATCATCCAGGACGAGGCGGACGAGCACAATTCCTTGATTCTCCCAATTAATGAGAATCTGACACTAGACAACTGGAGAAGTGTCCCTTGCCTAAGTCAAAAAGGGTAAAGGGGCAGAGAGTACATCTGCCCTTAATTATGCTTTCATTTACTGCTTACTTTTGATTGCACAGCTAAAGCAGTAACTTTTGTCTTGCTTTGCAAATGCCATGTGTATTTAAGTAGTTGAATATATTAATGAAAGGTTTTTTTATTTTAAGGACCAAAGCATCGGATGTGTGTATCTTTGCTAATGAGATGCCAACTTGTCAAGATGACTCCAACTTGGATGTAGAATTGAACTTCGACTTGATGGATATTGATCAAGAGGAGGAAGATGACTATGAGGTGCTAGAGGAGATCAAGGAATGGGTCGAAGACAAATCCAAACCAAACCTCGACCAAACCTCCATCATCAACATAAGAACCTCCAAAAATATCAAAGAAATCCAAATAGGTTTAGACCTCACACCAAATCGAAAAGCTGACCTGATCGAACTCCTAACACAGTACTAGGATGTGTTTGCATGTTCACATGAAGACATGATCGGTCTATCCACAGACATTGTCATCCATCGAATGCCCATCAAAGAAGGGTTCAAACCAGTCAAACAAAAACTCAGGTGATTGAAACTTGAGTGGAGTCTCAAAGTCAAAGAAGAAGTCGTTAAGAAATTTAAAGCCGGGATCATCATGGTATCAACATACCCCGAATGGCTATCAAATATAGTCCCCGTACCTAAATCGGGAGGGAAGGTACGAGTAAGCGTGGATTACCGGGATTTGAACAAAGCCTGCCTCAAGGACAACTTCCCAGTACCTTTCATCTACATTCTAATCGACAATACTGCGCAGTATGGCATGTATTCCTTCATAGATTGCTTTGCTAGTTACCATCAAACCATAGTTGCTGAGGAAGACTGAGAGAAAATAGCCTTTATCACACCCTGGGGAACTTTCTGCTACCGACGACTATCCTTCGGCCTCATCAATGCCGGAGCAACGTATCAGCGAGCCATGATGGCCCTCTTTTCATGATATGATGCATAAAGAAATAGAAGTCTATGTTGACGACATCATTGGGAGCTGTCGTTTACACTCCTAAATTAACCTCACTTTCACTTCACGAATTTAAATAACTAGCACAGTAGTAAGCAAGGATCGATCCCACAGAGAGTAAGTTTGTTTTAGATTTATTCTACTATTTTAACAGAAAATAAAGATGGGGGATTTTTGAAATTGTTTTAAACTAAGAAAAACAGAATTTAAATAAAGAGATTAACCAAATATGTAAAAACTTCAGTTCTGTAGTTCAGTTTCACCAAGCACAGCAATCAATTAATCAAGTTATTATTCTTTACCCTTCAATGAAACTATTAACCCTAGATAACAATAAGCTCTGCTATCCGAAATTATCCGTAGATATTCACTGTATGAAACAAGCTCTTCACCAGATTCAACTAGCATATAACCTAGAACAAGCTCTCTATATTTAATATGATAGAAGCATTAAGAAATAGAGAATTAGACTAATCCAAGCAACAAACACATAAGCTCGATTTGTTTAACTTGTTTTCTGATAATCTTAGCAATACCCAAAAGCTTGTCCACAATTAGTATCACTAATTTACTACTTGTGATGAAGACAGATATCAATTACACGTAATACCAATCTTAATCTAGCATATGATAATGATTAAATTAACTCAATTGGCCATATCAAATTAATTAGATCAATTAGCATGCAATCAATGAAAACAGATTATCAGAAGAAATTTCATACAAGAAGGAATAAATAATAATACTCAATTAATTAATTACTTGTAACAAGGTTCCACCTCCCTTTAGAACTGAATAAAGAAACTAGCCTGACATGCTCCAAGTCTGCACTTCAATGAGGTATGATAGTTGGTAGAAGATTGAATGAATAAAACCTTGACTATCATCCTCTATTTATAGTGATAGACAAGGACTTAAATCCTATAAGAACTAGGAATCCAAATCCTAAAAGGAATTACAATTATAACTAGTTTCCATAAAGAAATAGAATCTAATAAGAAAATAAAATCTCAGTCCAAAGAAGTCCTAATTCTAATAGTAATATCAATCCAATTCCATGTAGGAATCTCCAAATATTGAGAAAGTCAACTGCTGGTCAAACTCCTCTTCAATTCAACTCCAAATCAACTTGTTTCCATCCTTTTAGCTTTAATTCACCTGAAAATAATAAACAACTTATTAAGCTCATATACACATGAAACATGTAATAAAATCAAATGTAAAGGAATAAAAAATCATGAATATTGTGTACTTATCAAATTCCCTCACACTTAGTCTTTTACACGTCCTCGTGTAAACTAAAAGTTTAATTTCCAGAAACTCTACTCAACCATAACGTCAAAAGATTTTAAGATCAAATCATGATTATCAACACTAAACCCACAAAAACATGATCAACGCTTCATCAATCAACTCAAGATAAGTACCTCACCACTTCACCAATGAGTTTTATTAAGTTAAATTGTAACCACATAAGCCCTTGTCTATGATCCACATACTTACTCAACTTAGTTACCATGGAGCAAAAACCGTGCACACCACTCAAAACTTCAAAACATACTTTTTCTGCTTTATTTTTTATCTGAATCTTTTCATTTTAATTTTTTTTATTTTCGATGAATGCATTTTATGCTCCGTTTCACCTTCCTCAATCATTCTTTTGTAAGTGGGTGCATTTTATGCTCCATCTCACTTATCCGCACGTGTTTATGGGAGAGTGCGTTTTACGCTCCATCTCATCCCACCACATGACTTCTCTTGTGTTTCTTTTTCAACAATTTCACGGGTTTCCAATTTATTTTTTCACATGGCCCTACAAAACGCTTAAGCAGTTCAATAGTTCTAGAGCATGAGATTAGTGCACATAGACAACTCCACAGATAACTTAGCCAACTAAGCATATATCACATGTTCAAGTGCTCATGAGACACAAATTCAATTTAAATCAATTACTATGGATCATGACTTAGTTTTTCTCAATCATTAACCAATTAAGCATTAAACAGATTTTGAATTTTTAGCATTGATTCTCATTTTTGACTTTAACCTTCGAACACATAGGCAAAATAGAATTATGAAAATCAAATTTTTCAAAAAATTTCAAAAAAAAATTTCAAGGCATCAAGATGGTCCTATTTCATTTCAAAATTGGCAGATTAAATATCCCTAAATATAAAATAAAAACCTAAATCTCTCCCCCCCACACTCAAACCTTACATTGTCCCCAATGTAAGAAAATTATGCAAAGAAGAAAGAACTACAACTAACAAATTAAAAAGAAAAGGGATAGAAAGATCAAATCTGAATTCTTGGGTTGCCTCCCAAGCAGCTGCCCTTATTTATTGTCATTGGCCTGACATCTTCCCTCTCGTTCTATGTAATTGGAGTTGTGAACTTCAAGTGGATTGGTAACAGTTTCTTCCTTAATTGAGGAACATTGTGTACTTCATGATTTTGCTCCTTTCCAGCCACCAAATCCTCCTCGTATAATTGTATTCGATCAAAAGATTCCTGCACTAAATAATCCACAACATCAATAACAAAAACAGATTTAATATTATCAAGATACCTTTTAGCCTGATCTGCGTTGAACTGGAACTTTGCATTGTCCAATTTCATGGTAAAGGTACGATGGTGTGTAGCACTCCTTGTTTCTGTTAGTTGTACTGATGGAGATGAATCCACGTCTTTCTTATTGAGATCTGCAGAATTTATTAAATTATTCTCTTCTTCCTCTTGTTCATTTTCTTCGTCAAATTCCATATTACAGTCCGTTCCCGGAGTAAGCACTGAATCCTCCTGCTCCTCTTCGTCAAATCCCATTGTACTGAAGTTCTCAACAAACGGAGGAGGTAACTCCTCGAAGCCTTGAGATTCCAACCTCCCTACTTTGGTTGCAAGCTGACCAACTTGATCCCTCAGATCTTGAACATAAGTTTTTGTCTCCTGCTGGAACTGCTGTGTCTGACTCATGAACTGTAGTGTTCGGCTCATGAATGCCTTGAACATATCCTCCATAGATGTCCCAGAATTAACAGGTACTTCTTGATTTTCTGTGTGGTACTGAGGTTGAGTCTGCTGAAGATCTTGCTGCATACTTGAAAGGACAGGTTGCATTGGTGGCCTAGTACCTTCATAGCTCAAGTCAGGATGATCTCTCCATCCGGAATTGTGAGTTTCTGCCCAAGGATCACATTGATGTGAATTTTGTCCGAAGAATGCCCCTACAGTATTAACTTGATGAACAATTACATCCTCTTGCACTATGGGACAATCATTTGTTGTATGCCCTGATTTTGAGTAAATTCCACATACTTTTGCAACCGGTACGTTTTCTGTTGTTAATTGTTGCACCACAGCAGTTAAGTTAGAAATCTGTTGTGCCAATTCACTCGTGCTTACCTCACTTACTCTTTGTGGAGCATGATCGTATTGTTGTGAGTTAGCGGCCATGTTTGCAATCAAATTTCTTGCAGCCTCCGGTGTCTTGTCTACTAATGCTCCTCCACTAGCCGCATCGATCATACTTCTTTCCGTTGGTATCAGTCCCTCGTAGAAGTACTGAATCAAGTGTTGCTCATCAATTTGGTGGGGAGGGCAGCTGGAACACAACTTCTTGAACCTTTCCCAATACTCGTAGAGAGTTTCTCCATTGAACTGACTAATTCCACATATCTCTTTCCTTGTATCGGCAACTCTTGATGCAGGAAAATACTTCTCCAAGAATAACCTTTGCATATCAGTCCATGATCGTATCGATCCTGAAGGAAGATAGTATAACCAGTCTTTAGCCAAATCTGCTAATGAGAAAGGAAAAAGTCTAAGTTTGATCTGCTCCTCTGACACTCCTTGTGATTTCATCGTGGAACACACCATATGGAACTCCTTTAGATGCGTATATGGATTTTCACCTGTTAGACCACGAAAAATAGGCAAAAAGCGAATTAGTCCGTAGTTAAGTTCAAAAGCAACTTCTACGGTAGGATATTTAATACACAGGGATGGATGATCAAGGTCTGGAGAAGCCAGTTCTTTTAAAGTCCGGTTGTTGTTCGGCACCACCATCTTTTCCTTTTTAAGTATTGGAACAAGAGCTTCTTTTGTATCTGCAATTTTCTCTATCTCTTGATCAAAATTAGAGTGAGAGGATTGAGTCATAAAACAAAAAGAAAAAAAAATAAAATAAAAAGAAAATAATAAAAATAAACGAAAACAAAGAATAAATAAAAATAAATAACACTCCCCGCCTGTCACGCGGGTGACCCGGGTTCGATCCCCGGCAACGGCGCCAAAATTTGGGAGCTATCGTTTACACTCCTAAATTAACCTCACTTTCACTTCACGAATTTAAATAACTAGCACAGTAGTAAGCAAGGATCGATCCCACAGAGAGTAAGTTTGTTTTAGATTTATTCTACTATTTTAACAGAAAATAAAGATGGGGGATTTTTGAAATTGTTTTAAACTAAGAAAAACAGAATTTAAATAAAGAGATTAACCAAATATGTAAAAACTTCAGTTCTGTAGTTCAGTTTCACCAAGCACAGCAATCAATTAATCAAGTTATTATTCTTTACCCTTCAATGAAACTATTAACCCTAGATAACAATAAGCTCTGCTATCCGAAATTATCCGTAGATATTCACTGTATGAAACAAGCTCTTCACCAGATTCAACTAGCATATAACCTAGAACAAGCTCTCTATATTTAATATGATAGAAGCATTAAGAAATAGAGAATTAGACTAATCCAAGCAACAAACACATAAGCTCGATTTGTTTAACTTGTTTTCTGATAATCTTAGCAATACCCAAAAGCTTGTCCACAATTAGTATCACTAATTTACTACTTGTGATGAAGACAGATATCAATTACACGTAATACCAATCTTAATCTAGCATATGATAATGATTAAATTAACTCAATTGGCCATATCAAATTAATTAGATCAATTAGCATGCAATCAATGAAAATAGATTATCAGAAGAAATTTCATACAAGAAGGAATAAATAATAATACTCAATTAATTAATTACTTGTAACAAGGTTCCACCTCCCTTTAGAACTGAATAAAGAAACTAGCCTGACATGCTCCAAGTCTGCACTTCAATGAGGTATGATAGTTGGTAGAAGATTGAATGAATAAAACCTTGACTATCATCCTCTATTTATAGTGATAGACAAGGACTTAAATCCTATAAGAACTAGGAATCCAAATCCTAAAAGGAATTACAATTATAACTAGTTTCCATAAAGAAATAGAATCTAATAAGAAAATAAAATCTCAGTCCAAAGAAGTCCTAATTCTAATAGTAATATCAATCCAATTCCATGTAGGAATCTCCAAATATTGAGAAAGTCAACTGCTGGTCAAACTCCTCTTCAATTCAACTCCAAATCAACTTGTTTCCATCCTTTTAGCTTTAATTCACCTGAAAATAATAAACAACTTATTAAGCTCATATACACATGAAACATGTAATAAAATCAAATGTAAAGGAATAAAAAATCATGAATATTGTGTACTTATCAATCATCATCAAATCCCGAAGGGAAGATGATCACATAGACCATCTCAGGAAGCTGTTCAACAGGTTACGCAAGTACAACCTCAAGCTAAATCCTGCCAAATGTGCTTTTGGCGTCAAAGCAGGCAAATTGTTAGGATTCCTGGTGAGCAATCGGGGCATTGAACTCGACCCCGCCAAAATCAAAGCCATTACTGAAATGCCCATACCTCGTACAGAGAAGGATATACGTGGATTCTTGGGAAGGATCAACTTCATAAGCAGATTTGTGACGCCCCCAAATTCTCTACATTGCATGTAGTAGATTTGGTGCTCACGTAAATATTCTATAAGATAATAACTTCTATAAATTCAAAATTCACAGTATCCCAAATAGTTAAGAGTTCTCGTCAGAACAATTACCATATCTGGATACCCTCACTTGGATGTATAGATTTATAATCTTACAGATTTTTCTTGCATATCAATAATTTCTATTTATCTGACATTCACAGTACAAATGATAAGATTGTTCTTGGAACTGAGGAGCGACCTCAGTTCTTACAGAACTCCCAAGATCATTCAATATCGTCATTCAGATGTATAGTTCATATAGATACTGTACTTGATTCTCTTCATTATTAACAATATAAAACCATTTAACTAATAACTTAATAATATAGTAATATCTGGTTGCCAACTATTACATCATAAAACTTCCAAATTACATTCTTAGTCTTATTACCATAAACATTTGTTTCCATAAATTTTACTGCTACCCACAAGTATGATTTACTGATCCTTCAAGGGTATTTGACGCAGCTGCAAAGGAAAAGAATAATTGCAAGGATGAGCTTTAAAATGCTCAGCAAGTTTTAAAGAATTTTAATTTATACTCGCATAGTGTCTGAATTGAAAGACAATAAAGCTCAGAGTATTTTCCACATTCATAAGAGTCATAAAGACTTATAGGAGTTCTATAGTTCCTAGGAGTCATACAAACTTATAGAAGTTTTGTCATTCCTATGAGTCACAAAGATATATAGGAGTTCTGTTAGGATATGTCATAGGAAATCAGCCTAATCATATCCTAGGAGTATGCATATCATCCTACCAGTTCAACACAGTCAGAGTATATATGTATTAAGCAACATTAATTTTTCCACAGTTTATGCTTTGATATCGAATCATTTACACAAATAACAGTTCATATATCTTGGTTACGCTTGAACAATAAGTCATAACCTTTTTCAAATCACAGATATCACGAATAATGATTATAATGATTTCGTATATCAATTTATAGGACTTACATTTAATATTGAAATTAAATGAAGTTAGAAAAACTTGCCTTTTATCACGATCGGCTACTTAGGTTATTTGAAAGTATATTCACAACCTATATATATTATCACAGTCATTAGAAAGGATAGTAATTAACTTCTAATTAAAATATTAGTGTTTGGGTTGATCTTGGAGTCCGTTCGGTATTTTATAGCTTTATTGAATAACTATCGATTTAGTTTTTCAATAACTTTATTGAAAAGTTTTAATATCTTAGTTATATGCCTTAGATATCATTTATCATAATTTCCAAATACTTAAAATAATTTTTAAATAATTTAATATCATTTAAAATGATTTTTAAATTATTAATATTATTTTTAAATATTTAATAACCATTTAAAATGATTTTGAAATCATCAATATTATTTTTAAATAATTTATTTTATTTAATAATAATTTTAAATCATTTTTATCATTTTTAAATAATTTATTATTATTTAAAATGATTTTTAAATCATTAATATTATTTTTAAGTAATTTATTATTAATTACTTTAATTATTATTAATATTTAAATAAATTAAATATTAATAAAAATTTTATGTCAAAATATTAGAAATTATTTATTATAATTAAAAATGATTTTTTTAGAATTTTTTTATTAATTATTTAGTATTAATTTATATTTATTGTAATTATTTTAATTAATAAAATTATTTTTCAAATATTGCCTGTCGCTAAAGACCTTTAGCGACAAAAGTGTTGCTATAGGTGTTCTTGGCCCAGCCAAGAACACGTTGGTCAACATGCTGATCCTTGGTTTGACTCAATTTCTGGGCAATCTAATCCAATGGAAGTGTAGTACTGATGTAGTAGTACACATCTATGGTCACTTTACTACCTAAAAACATCTCTACAAGTTCACACAGTCGGTCAAAGCAACCACCCCAAGGCTGTTCTTCCTTTCTGGGCTGCTCAGAAAGGCCCAGTCAATGCCGGTCAACGACCTTTATGGTCTTATATATTTCCGGCCGATTAATGTTTTGGTGTTCTAGTCGTCGGGCTCTATAGACTAACTACCAGAGTACCTTGATCGAGCAGTCACAGAGTCAACATATCAATCTATAGCAAGATCTTAGCCTTCAAATAATTGGTCAAGCCACTGCTCAAAATTTCTGGGTTATCCATAAATTGAATCTGGACGGTTAACGTGGTTTGATCGTTTATATTTTCCAGTGACCATCTAGGGTCTTAGAGTGCTATAGTTGTGTAGTACTCATGTCAAGGTATAATTATACTAACATCTAACACTTAAACAACCTGTCAGAAAAGAGATCCAGGCGGTCAAACGGGCTGTCAGGCTCATTCATACGTTTTCTAGGGTTACCCAGAAAACGGGCAGTCAATGCCGGTCAACGGGTTTTGACTTATTATAACTTCAAATCCAGTGTTATGAGGTCTAATCTATCACTACTAATCTATTAACAACCTTGCAAGCTATGACTACCAACTCTTAAAACATCAAAACAACAAATAATCAACGAGATATAAGGGCTGACATTCGTTGTCAGACCCTGTTTTGTAACTTTGACAATTTTGTTTCAAACTCCATTTGATGCTTTTACATGTTATGGATTCGTGTTTTAGCAACCCAGAACACTAACTAACTTACTAATTAACATTATTAACCAATAACAACAACAATTAAATATTCAAAAATCAAAAATTAAATGAGGGTTAGGTTTTTACCCTTTTTGATAAATCCTTGTTTTTTCTCTTTCTGATTTCGATCTTGGTTTGTTAGGGGTGGTTTCTGGACCAATATATGATATATATTTGATGTAAAATTCGTGGGTTTAAAGAACCCACACCTATCTTTATATCCAAAGTTCAAGGGAGAGTTAACTTAGGTTTTCTTTCTTATTTTGACAACTAAGTCTAGATAATTAATGTGCTAGTGTGCTAGGGTTTGTTGTCATGCCAAGAAGGTTGTAGAGCCATGTCACAAATCTTTTACTTGCATGCAAAAGATTTGTTTCTATCTTGTTTTTGTAAGAAAACAAAATAAGGGTATTTTGGTCATTTCGCCTATACTAAGAGTATTTTGGTAATTTTCCATGTAAATACAAGGGTAATTTAGTCATTTCATAATATCCTTAGAAAATTTAAAAACAATAATGAGCAAGTAGGTTTTGTTAGTTTAGAATTAGGGTTTATAAATTAAATTAGGATTTATAATTAGGTTAGGGTTTCCTAATTCCTAATTAGGGTTTTCTTACAATCTTTTCTAATTAAATCTTTAATACATCATATTAAATTAATATAGGTATATATATATATATATATTTATCATTATCAATGTATTACATATAATTCACATTTATTATAACAATTTGGGTTAGGATTTCAGATTTAGATAAAATCCTAAATTAGGGATTACCTATAAAACTTTTCATATATATGTACATAGTTACATCTCATGTGTTAAGGTGTAATTATATATACTAATACTAAAGTTAAATACGCATCACACAAAATATTACACATACTTATATTTACAGTTTATATTAATATTCCTATTTAAAGTTTGGAATATTATAATCACCCCCTCTTATAAGAATTTTGTCCCAAAATTAAAATTACAGCCTATGAAAACAAATGCAGAAAGTCTTCTTGCATCTTATCTTCCAGTTCCTATGTAGCTTCTTTAATACCATGATTCTTCCAAATCACCTTTACCGATGATATAACCTTATTTCTCAACACCTGTTCCTTCCGATCAACTATCTGTACCGGAACTTCTATATATGATAAATATTTCTCTATCTGAACAGGTTCATAGTTTATCACATGCTTATAATCAGGTTTATACAGATGTAGCACAGACACATGAAACACATTATGGATGTGTTCTAACTTTGGGGGTAGGGCTACCTCGTAGGCTACTTCACCTATTCTCCTTAATATTTGAAATGGACCATTAAATCTCGGGCTCAGCTTTCCAATTTTACCAAAACGAATCTTGCCTTTCCAAGGAGATACTTTCAGAAAGACATGACTCCCAACATTAAACTCCCTTAGCTGTCTGTGTTGATCTGCATATTTCTTCTGCCGGTCTTGAGATGCTTGCAACCGTTGTTGTATAATTCAAATCTTCTTCATGGTTTGTTGAACTAACTCAGGTCCAAGCATTTGCCTTTCTCCAAATTTATCCCAGCATAAAGGTGTTCTACACTTCCTTCCATACAAGGCTTCATACGGTGGCATTCCAATACTGGTATGATAACTGTTGTTGTAGGTGAATTCTACCAAAGGCAACTGATCCTCCTAACTCCCTTTAAAATCGATAATACAGGTTCTTAACATATCCTCCAATGTCTGAATGGTTCTTTCACTTTGTCCATCGGTTTGCGGGTGATAGGCTGTACTCAACTTCAGCTGGGTTCCCAAGTGCGCTTGAAGACTCCTCCAAAAGTTTGAAGTAAACCATAGATCTCGGTCTGACACTATGGATACAGGAACTCCATGTCTAGAAATAATCTCTTTTATGTATAACTTGGCCAAATGATCGAGGTTATAAGTGACCTTGATAGGTAGAAAATGGGCTGACTTGGTGAGACGATCAACTATTACCCAGGTAGCATTGTAGCCTTTCTGAGTGACAGGAAGTCCTACCAGAAAGTCCATGGTGATGTGCTCCCACTTTCATTCAGGAATCGGTAGAGGTTGTAGCAATCCACTCGGTCTTTGATGCTCGGCTTTAACTCTCTGGCATATGAGACACTTGCTTACCCATTCTGCTATTTCTCTCTTCATGTTCGACCACCAAAAGTGTTGACTTAAGTCCTTATTGATAGTAGTGTGCATACAAGCCAATCATGTATGATGACAAAGCACATACTTTGTAAACAATCTTATTTATTTATTAATAAAATATTCATTTAAGGCATATAATTATCTACATGGTGCTGTTTTTATAATATGTAAATAACCCATAGTTTTACGCAATGCTTTTAGAATCATGATGAGATCATGATAATGAGATCTAAATTCTTAGAAAGCTTAAAAACTAAAATAGTTCCCAATTGTGGGATTACTAAAATGGGGATTAGTAAATCCGGATAGATTGGTACATATGTTGCTTGCTCATTGGATGAGGATGACTGATCTCATGGTCATTTGTGTGGAGACACTAAAGCAAGTATGTAGGTGCTTATTGGAGAATAAGTTCACTGAACGTGACTCGCTATGGAATCCCTAATGGAGTTTTACTCGCATGTCAATAGGAATTCCTAATGTGATAGTAGTATATGTGATCCTTGGACTTGAGATCATCATAGTATCTTGTGTGTAACAAATTATACTTTGACTAATTCCTTAAGTCCTTTTAAGGCATATATAGGGTATGCTTGGGTGTAATGAGTTACATATGGAGAAAATGAATGATCAATAAAGAATCTACCACCTCTAGTAAAAGAGGAGATATGTCCTATGTGATTCGTTAAATGACAACCCAGGAATCCTTGGCCAAGGTAGAATAAAATTAGAAAGAGGTTTCTAATTTGCATTATTTGGAGTTGTGCATTTTCTAATCGAAATACATATGATTAAATAAATTAAGACTTGACAGTAAATCCATGTCTTATATTTAATTGGGACATTGTATGGTGGAAGGATTGAATTGTACGGTAACTATTAACTCACAGGTTCTTTTATGATTAATGTTGAAATCTATATTATCTGGAAAGTCGTTGATCGCTAGGGAGGCTTATCACTATTGTAGAATAAATATTATTTATTTAAATAGATTATTAGTTTAATTTGTTTATTTAAATAAGATTAGAATTATTCTAATTGATTTATTCACAACCGGTTTAATATGGAGAACCTAAAGGGTCACACCATAAAAGGAAGAAGAATTATTTAAGAAAAAAATGGCATGATAGTAATAATGCATTAAGTATAATTAATTTAATCTATGATGATAGAATAAATTAAATAGCTTAATGTTTATTATTTAATATTTTAGAAATATTAAATATAAATTAATAAGAGGAGTCTTATTAATAATATTATTATTATTATTATTTTAATTCTAAAGGAGTTAGGAATTAATATAATATCAGTACTCTCTCTCAATCCTAATAAAGATTAGGATATAAATTAATGAAAAGTAAGTAATTAATTAATTAAATAAAATCCTATTCTAATTGGATTAGGAGGGTTAACCTAATATCTATATAAGAGAGTCTTATATCAGAAATAAGGTACGTGAATTTTTCAAGAGTTGGGAGTACACATATTCTATAGAGATAGAAACAAGGGTTAAGCCAATAACCCATCTTACTGAGTTCTTCATCTTCCTTGGTGGATCACCGTTAGAGGCCAAACATTTGGGTGGCTGACATTGATCAAGGGAAGGAGCCACTACAGAGGAATCAAAGGAATCAAAGGAGTAGAACTTGTACCTGAGGAAGCTTGGATCTTCAAAGGTATAATTCTGTTTTTCTCCTTCTTCATTCACTGATAATTGATGCATAAGAATGATCATGGTAATGGGTTTGTATAAATTTTTGAAAACCTAGTTTTTTACGCTTCCGCCCTATTTATGTGATTTGATTGCATGATTGCGTTACGTACAAACCCAACACTTATACATCTTAGTACTTCCGGATGCACAACAAAGTTGGAACTATGAGCTTCTGATAAGATTTTATCTTTCAATACCTGTACCGATGGAACCCACACTCTATCTTCGTACCTCAATACTCCCTCTTTATCTAGTCGGAACTTAATATTCTTCTCATGAGTTATCTCGGCCTTACATTTCTGATATGCTTCGTCTTCCTCCTGCATCTCTTTGGTTTTATCCAATAAGGTTAAGGTTGTCTCTATCACATATAGCTTCTGATTAGAGTTAGTGGGAGCTCTTACTTTAATCTCTAGTTTTTCAAATTCTTTTATCAGTGCCTCGTTGTTTGTAATGGTATTCAACCTTTCTTGATTCTTCCGGCTCAATGCATCTGCAACTACGTTGGCTTTACCAGGATGATATAGGATCTCACAATCAAAGTCCTTGATTAACTCTAACCATCTTCTTTGCCTCATATTCAACTCCTTCTGTGTAAAAATATACTTCAGACTTTTGTGATCTGTGTATATTTCACACTTTCCCCCATACAAATAATGCCGCCATATCTTCAAAGTAAAAACTATTGTGGCTAACTCCAGATCGTGAGTAAGATACCTTTTCTCATAATCTTTAAGTTGTCGCGAAGCATAGGCAATCACCTTCCCATGTTGCATTAACACACATCCTAAACCTCTGTGTGAAGCATCACTATAAACTACAAGACTACCAATTTCATCTGGTAATGATAATACTGGTGCCCTACTCAGCAATTTCTTCAATTCTTGAAAACTCTCTTCACACTTGTCCATCCAATTATACTTCACAGTCTTTTGAGTTAAATTGGTTAGTGGGGTCGCTATTTTGGAAAAATCTTTTATAAAACGACGATAGTACCCTGCCAAACCAAGAAAACTATGAACTTCTGTTGGTGTATCCCAATTCATGATTGTTTTTATCTTTGCTGGATCCACTGCCACCCCATTCTTATTAATTACGTGGCCTAGGAACTGGACTTCCTCTAACCAGAACTCACACTTGGAAAATTTTGCGTAGAGTTTTTCCTTTCTCAATATCTCTAATACCACTCTCAAGTGCTCCGCATGTTCCTCCCGTGTCTTAGAGTATATTAAGATATCATCAATAAACACCACCACAAACTTATCCAAGCATGATTTAAATACCCAATTCATTAAGTCCATAAAAGCTGCTGGTGCGTTTGTTAACCCGAAGGACATCACCAGAAACTCATAATGTCCTTATCGGGTCCTAAAGGCGGTCTTTGGTACATCTTCTTTTCTTATTTTCAGTTGATGATAACCCGATCGTAAGTTAATTTTTGAAAAATGCTCCGTTCCTTTTAATTGATCAAATAAATCATCAATCCTTGGTAAAGGGTACTTGTTTTTAATGGTCAACTTATTTAACTCTTGATAATCTATACACAATCTTAACGTCCCATCCTTCTTCTTTACAAACAGCACAGGTGCTCCCCATGGTGAAACACTAGGCTGTATGTACTTTTTATCTAAGAGTTCTTGCAACTGAACATGTAACTCCTTTAATTCTACCGGTGCCATCCTATATGGTGCCTTTGAAACTGGTGTCGTACCCGGTGCAAGATCAATTACAAACTCAATCTCTCTGTTAGGTGGAAGACCAGGTAGATCACTTGGAAACATGTCCGAAAACTCATTTACTATAGGTATTTGATATACTTTTCCCTCTTCTTTTCTTGTATCCACAACATAGGCCAAATACCCTATACCACCCTTTCGAAGCAACCTCTTAGCCTGCATAACTGTTAAACACCGGACTTGCTTTGGTGAACAACTGCCCTTAAACACTACCTTTATTTTCGACGATGTCTTTAAACTTACTTGTTTCTGTTCGCAATCAATTACTGTCTTATGCCTACCCAACCAATCCATCCCCAATATTACATCAAACTCCCCTAATTGTATAGGTATAAGGTTTACTAGTAACGTATGCCCCTGAATTTCTACACTACAATTCTTATGTACAGTGTGAACAGAGATCATTTCTTTGTTAGCAATTTCTACGTTGAAAGGTGCATCTAAGTATTCACATGGCATTTGTAATTTCTTAACAAAATCAACAAATACAAACGAGCAAGAAGCACCAGAATCGAATAACACATAAGCATTTACAGCGTCAATTAGTATGATACCTGTCACCACATCTTGTGCTGCCACGGCGTCCCTCACTGTCATGTTGAAAGTTCTTGCATTCGGGCGATTCTGAGTAATTCCTGTAGCCGCTGCTCCTGACTTATTGTTAAAATTCTGACCTCCTCCCACATTCATCTTCTTGGGTTTTGGACAGAACTTTGACACATGACCCTCTTCCCCACAGTTGAAACATTTGACACCCTTGCTCTTATCCTTTTTTCGTGGACACCATTTAGAATAATGCCCATCTTCTCCACAGGTATGACAATACATCCCTTTAAAATAGCATTCCCCTTTGTGATTCTTTCCACATATGTGACAGCGCTCAAACCTTTGATTGTTGTTGTTGTTACCTCTTTTGTTGGCATTGTTGTTAGGGTTATACCCTCCTTTTCCAAGGTTGCTTGGAAAAGCTACCTCCCAACTTCTCTTGTTGTTGTTGCTATTGCTCCCACTTGTGTTTCCTTTTCCAGTAATCACCCTTTTCTCCTTATTAAATTGTAATGAAGCTTCTCCTTCCTTCTCTGTTATAATGGCCTTCTCCAGGATCTCCGCAAATGTCTTCACCTAAAATGCCGATACTCTACTTCGAATTTGGGGTTTAGTTCCCCTTCAAACCTCCTTATTTTTCTTGCCTCAGTATCTACCTGATGCGATGCAAACCTAGCCAACTCGTTGAATTTGGCTTCATATTGCGTTACTGTCATCTCACCATGTTTTAATTCTAGGAATTGAAATTCCATACGATCTTGCATTGAAGTTGGAAAGTAATTGGCAAAGAAAAACTCCTTGAATTTGTCCCAATTAGTAGCACCCTCTCCACCTCTCCCCTTGTTTGCTTCCCACCAGTGGTTAGCTTCATCCTTTAAAAAGAAAGTAGCAAAATCTACCTTTTGATCATCATTCACCTTTATTACTTTAAACATCTTTTCCATCTCAGTAACCCAAGTCTGAGCTTTTATGGGTTCATCAGTCCCTCTGAACTCCGGTGGTCCTACTAGTTTAAAGTCCTTAAAATGAGTTGTGGTTGGGTGCGGCCTGGTATCGCATTAGCTTGTCTTCCTTGTAAAGCTCCTACTAGAATATTTACCAGAGTTTGGGTTGGATTTTCCTCTACCCGCTTTTGTTCAATTTCTCCACGAGTTCTCCTTCTGTGTGCTATTAATCTAAATATAACAAATAAGTAAGTATGAATACCAGTTCAATAATTAAACATCCCAGTTTGATAAACAGAAATTTGTATTTCACATGACAAACCTATATATACATATCTAGTGACTCATTTTAGATCACTAGTTATTCACACAACAGAAAAAAAAACTATATAGCCTATCCGACTAGCGATTTATCCCTATCACTAGCTATATTATTACATTTCCTTAGTCTAAAGTTCTTCCTTCTTTCTTGCTATCCTCCTTTTTAGCTTTTTCACCATCTTCTCATACTTCTGCAACCTTTTCTCCATGTACTCGATTTTCTGAGCGACCCTAGATCCTGAAGGCCTTTCCCATTCTATCCAAGTATGGATAAGGAGTACCATCTGCAATGGTACTGCATCAATTACTCGCTCTGCCATAATTAATTGATGTTCTTCAGACATCCTACAATCAGATTTATAAAATCAATTAGTATCTAAAAAAATCATAACTTAATACTTTATTAATATTCTTATCTATTAACTTTTCTAACAACTTTCCCTCTCTCGTAATAACTCTATTTGAGCTTATCTCCTTTATCATCTAAGTACTTCCGAGGTTATAGCCTAAGGATTTCCTCCTAAGGTTTCTAACCTAAGGCTCTGATACCAAATTGTGACGCCCCCAAGTTCTTTACATTGCCTGTAGTAGATTTGGTGCTCACGTAAATATTCTATAAGATAATAACTTCTATAAATCCAAAATTCACAGTATCCCAATCAGTTAAGAGTTCTCAGTCAGAACAATTACCATATCTGGATACCCTTACTTGGATGTATAGATTTATAATCTTACAGATATTTCTTGCATATCAATAATTCCTATCTATCTGACATTCACAGTACAAATGATAAGATTATTCTTAGAACTGAGGAGCAACCTCAGTGCTTACAGAACTCCCAAGATCATTCAATACCCTCATTCAGATGTATAGTTCATATAGATACTGTACTTGATTCTCTTCATTATTAACAATATAAAACCATTCAACTAATAACTTAATAATATAGTAATATCTGGTTGCTTACCGTTTAACTATTACATCATAAAACTTCCAAATTACATTCTTAGTCTTAATACCATAAACATTTGTTTCCATAAATTTTACTGCTACCCACAAGTATGATTTACTGATCCTTCAAGGGTATTCCACGCAGCTGCAAAGGAAAAGAATAATTGCAAGGATGAGCTTTAAAATGCTCAGCAAGTTTTAAAGAATATCAATTTATACTCACACAGTGTCTGAATTGAAAGACCATAAAGCTCAAAGTATTTTCCACATTCCTAAGAGTCATAAAGACTTATAGGAGTTTTATCATTCCTAGGAGTCATAAAAACTTATAGGAGTTCTGTCATTCCTATGAGTCACAAAGACATATAGGAGTTCTGTTCGGATATTTCAAGGAAAATCAGTCTAATCATATCCTAGGAGTACGCATATCATCCTACCAGTCCAACACAGTCAGAGTATATATGTATTGAGCAACATTGGTTTTTCCACAGTTTATGCTTTGATATCGAATCATTTACACAAATAACAGTTCATATGTCTTGGTTACGCTTGAAAAGTAAGTCATAACCTTTTTCAAATCACAGATATCACGAATAATAATTATAATGATTTCGTATATCAATTTATAGGACTTACATTTAATATTAAAATTAAACGAAGTTAGAAAAACTTGCCTTTTATCACGATCGGCTACTTAGGTTATTTGAAAGTATATTCACAACCTATATATATTATCACAGTCATTAGAAAGGATAGTAATTAACTTCTAATTAAAATATTAGTGTTTGGGTTGATCTTGGAGTCCGTTCGGTATTTTATAGCTTTATTGAATAACTATCGATTTAGTTTTTCAATAACTTTATTGAAAAGTTTTAATATCTTAGTTATATGCCTTAGATATCATTTATCATAATTTCCAAATGCTTAAAATAATTTTTAAATAATTTAATATCATTTAAAATGATTTTTAAGTTATTAATATTATTTTTAAATATTTAATAACCATTTAAAATGATTTTGAAATCATCAATATTATTTTTAAATAATTTATTTTATTTAATATAATATTTAAATCATTATTATCATTTTTAAATAATTTATTTTATTTAAAATGATTTTTAAATCATTAATATTATTTTTAAGTAATTTATTATTAATTACTTTAATTATTATTAATATTTAAATAAATTAAATATTAATAAAAATTTTATGTCAAAATATTAGAAATTATTTATTATAATTAAAAATGATTTTTTCAGAATTTTTTTATTAATTATTTAGTATTAATTTATATTTATTATAATTATTTTAATTAATAAAATTATTTTCCAAATATTGCCTGTCGCTAAAGACCTTTAGCGACAGAAGTGTTGCTATAGGTGTTCTTGGCCTAGTCAAGAACACGTTGGTCAACATGCTGATCCTTGGTTTGACTCAATTTCTCTGGAAATTAAACTAGTTTCTAGGCAATCTAATCCAATGGAAGTGTAGTACTGATGTAGTAGTACACATCTATGGTCACTTTACTGCCTAAAAACATCTCTACAAGTTCACACAGCCGGTCAAAGCAACCACCCCAAGGCTGTTCTTCATTTCTGGGCTGCCCAGAAAGGCCCAGTCAATGCCGGTTAACGACCTTTATGGTCTTATATCTTTTCGGTCGGTTAATGTTTTGGTGTTCTAGTCGTCGGGCTCTATAGACTAACTACCAGAGTACCTTGATCGAGCAGTCACAGAGTCTACATATCAATCTATAGCAAGATCTTAGCCTTCAAATAATTGGTCAAGCCACTGCTCAAAATTTCTGGGTTACCCAGAAATTGAATCTGGACGGTCAATGTGGTTTGACCGTTTATATTTTTCGGTCAGTGACCATCTAGGGTCTTAGAGTGCTATAGTTGTGTAGTACTCATGTCAAGATATAATTATACTAACATCTAACACTTAAACAACCTGTCAGAAAAGAGATCCAGGCGGTCAAACGGGCTATCAGGCTCATTCATACGTTTTCTGGGTTACCCAGAAAACGGGTGGTCAATGCCGGTCAACGGGTTTTGACCCATTATAACTTCTAATCCAGTGTTCTGAGGTCTAATCTATCACTACTAATCTATTAACAACCTTTCAAGCTATGACTACCAACTCTTAATACATCAAAACAACAAATCATCAACGATATATAAGGGCTGACATTCGTTGTCAGACCCTGTTTTGTAACTTTGACAGTTTTGTTTCAAACTCCATTTTGATGCTTTTACATGTTATGGATTCGTGTTTTAGCAACCCAGAACTCTAACTAACTTACTAATTAACATTATTAACCAATAACAACAACAATTAAATATTCAAAAATCAAAAATTAAATGAGGGTTAGGTTTTTACCCTTTTTGATCAATCCTTGTTCTTTCTCTTTCTCATTCCGATCTTGGTTTGTTAGGGGCGGTTTTTGGACCAATATATGATATATATTTGATGTAAAATTCGTGGGTTTAAAGAACCCACACCTATCTTTATATCCAAAGTGCAAGGGAGAGTTAACTTAGGTTTTCTTTCTTATTTTGACAACTAAGTCTAGATAATTAATGTGCTAGTGTGCTAGGGTGCGTTGTCATGCCAAGAAGGTTGTAGAGCCATGGGAAAAATCTTTTGCTTGCAAGCAAAAGATTTGTTTCTATCTTATTTTTGTAAGAAAACAAAATAAGGGTATTTTGGTCATTTCGCCTATACTAAGGGTATTTTGGTAATTTCCCATGTAAATACAACGATAATTTAGTCATTTCATAATATCCTTAGAAAATTTAAAAACAATAATGAGCAATTAGGTTTTGTTAGTTTAGAATTAGGATTTATATATTAAATTAGGGTTTATAATTAGGGTTAGGGTTTTTTAATCCCTAATTAGGGTTTTCTTACAATCTTTTTCAATTAAATCTTTAATACATCATATTAAATTAATATAGGTATATATATATATATATATTTTATTATCAATGTATTATACTACAATTCACATTTATTATAACAATTTGGGTTAGGATTTTTGATTTAGATAAAATCCTAAATTAGGGTTACCTATAAAATTTTTCATATATTTGTACATAGTTACATCTCATGTGTTGAGGTGTAATTATATATACTAATACTAAAGTTAAATACGCATCACACAAAATATTACACATACTTATATTTACTGTTTATATTGATATTCTTATTTAAAGTTTGGAATATTACAAGACTCATTTCTCAGCTCACAACAACTTGTGAGCCTATCTTCAAGCTGTTAAGGAAGAATTCCTCCACCACGTGGAATGAGGATTGTCAACAAGCCTTCCTTGCTATCAAGAAACAGCGGACTGAAGCTCCTGTTTTGATACCCCCAAGGGAGGGAGTCCCTTTGTTTATGTATTTGTCCGTCAATGCCAATGCAATGGGTTGCATGTTAGGACAAAAGGATGATAATAGCAAGGAAAGAGCCATCTACTATATCAGTAAAAGATTCAGCAGTGGGGAACAGAAATACACCGTGATCGAGAAGACATGTTGTGCATTAGCATGGGCCGCTATGAGGTTGCAACACTATTTGCATGGGCATACGACCTACCTCATATCCCGCATGGATCCGCTCAAATATGTATTCAACAAACCAATGCTAAATTGTCGACTGTCCACATGGCAGTTGATCCTACAGAAATTCGACATTGTCTACGTGACTCAGAAGTTAATTAAGGGTCAAGGCATTGCAGATCAATTAGCAGAAGCACCTTCAGGAGGGTTGGAGCCCCTGGAGACATATTTCTCGGATGATGGAATCATGACAATTCAACAACTCCAGTCTGAGAAAACAGTCCAACCATGGAAAATGTATTTCGACGGAGCGGTAAACATGGAAGGTGCTGGAGCTGGGGTAGTCCTCATCTCTGGTACAGGTGATCAATATCCTATGGCTATCAAACTTCAATTTGGCAACATCAACAACATGGCCGAGTATGAAGGCTGTATCATGGGGTTCAAGCTAGCCCAATCCATGTCTATCAAACACCTACTCGTCTTCGGAGATTCCGAGCCGGTCATCAGACAAACTACCGGCGCGTATCTCACCAAAGAATTGCATTTGCTGCCCTACCATCATCAAGTCCTCAAAATATCTTGGGAATTTGAAACAATAACCTTCGTTTACATTCCTCGGGGTCGAAATGACTTCGCTGATGCACTAGTAACATTGGCTTCATTAATCCGCATGTCCGATAGGAGTGGATTTCCCAACATTTAGTTCACTATTCAAAAAGCTCCGACATATGGGAATTATGTGGGAGAAGTATCAGATGAAATACTTCCTGTCAAGCATCCTTGGTTTTAAGACATCAAACAATATCTCCGTGATGGATCCACACTCGTTGGTGCAAGCCAATCAGAGCGGAAACGGATTCCCAAAATAGCCATAAAGTTCTATCTGAGCGGAGATGCACTTTATAAAAGGGATACTGGAATGTTAAGATGCCTCGACAATGAGCAAGCCCAAAGACTAATGGATGAAGTCCATGGCGGAGTCTGTGGTCCACACATGAGCGGCCATCTGCTGGCCAAGAAGATAATTAGAACAGGACATTACTGGATCTCACTCAAAGCTCATTGCGATGATCACGTCAAGAGATGCTTTCAATGGAAAATATATGGAAATGCCATTCACGCTCCTCCAAATAAGCTGCATAACATGAGTTCACCATGGCCTTTCTCTATGTGGGGAATGGATGTAATAGGTCCAGTGGAACCGAAAGCCAGTAACGGTCATCGATTCATCTTCACTATGATCGATTACTTCACCAAATGGGTCGAAGCAACCTCTTTTCCCAAAGTCACACAAGAGGTTATCATCAGTTTCATCAGAAACAATGTCGTCTGTCGATATGGACAACCGGAGGTGATCATATCAGATAACGCCAAAAACTTGAATAATCAAATGATGGTGGATCTGTGCAGTAAGTTCCACATCAAGCATCTTAATTTCGTCATCTATCGGCCCAAGATGAACGGAGCTGTTGAAGCGGCCAACAAAAACATTAAAAAAATTATGCAGAAAATGTCTGCCAATCACAACAACTGGCCTGACCTGCTGCCTTTAACTCTGTTAGCATACAGGACATCAATGAGCACCTCTACTGGGGCTACCCCCTACTCGTTGGTCTATGGTATGGAAGCAGTCCTTCCCATAGAAGTAGAGATGGAATCTTTGCGAGTGTTGATTGACGCTCAAATAGATGAAGATCAATGGTTGCAAGATCGATATCATCAACAGTCTCTGATAGATGAAAAGAGAGCTACGACCATTTTCCACGGACAGTTATACCAGCAAAGGATCGCCAGATCCTACAACAAGAAGGTTCGAATCTGGAAATTAAGAGAAAATGACTTGGTGCTAAAGAAAATCCATTCCAATCAGGATGAAGCCAAAGGAAAATTTGCCCCAAACTGGGAATGCCCTTTCATTGTCAAAGAAGTGTTGACTGGGGGTGCTATCAAATTGTAGGAGATGGATGGGACCGAGTTTCCCCAAATTATCAATTCAAACACCGTGAAAAGGTATTACGTCTGAAGCACGTGCATACCCGCATTCGGGTCCTACAAATCAAATCAGGTTCGGTTTTTCACTAGAAAGCCGGAACTACGAATGACCTAATCTCCCTCAACCCGGGAGTACGTAGGCAGCCATTTCTGGTGCGGTCAAACAAAATAAAAACTCAAAAAAATTATCAAACCAGACTCAAAAATCCAAGATAAACTCTTCTCAAACCCCTTTCCAACAAAACTAGCAGGAACTATGAATGACCTGATCTCCCTCAACCCGGGAGTACGTAGGCAACCATTTACGGCGCGGTTTGACCTTTAAGAAAAAATAAAGACCAGTTCCAAGACACCAAAAACAAATAAAAGCTAAATTCTAGCAATCATATCCTGGTTAACAGGCCTATCTGAGATACTCCCTGACATCTCAACTGTCAGTCCATCAAGGAGGAGCTCAAGATACATCAACAACTGCCGGTCATGAAAGAAGTGGTAATCACTCAGCAATGATAATACATCTCCAGTCAGGGAAGTATATCAAAAATATATTTCTCTGATATATAAAACTGCTTTATATACATGATGCCCTGTACATAACAAAAATGGCTGATCTAGTCTGTGCAGGAAAAATAAAGCTAGTCTATGAACCCAAGGATAAGCGGGTCAGCAATGCCAGCATGACATCTCTCTCTAAAGATGGTGGAGCAGACATAATTGCAGTCCACTCAGCTTCCATACGGCTCAAAACATCCACAGTCATCTGCAAGGTGGCACTGTGGTCATTAATATAAACACTCATCTAGGTGATCAAACCATGAGTGTAAGATCGAAGAGCAGTACTATCAGCAATGCGGAAATCACGGGAAGCTATAGCCTCATCCCTCTACGCAAAAGCTGCAACTCGAGCAATCAAAGTCTCCTCGATCTCAATATATACTACATCCCTAGTCGAGAGAATCTCGTCTCGCTCTACAACTGTAGTATCCAGAGCAAAGCTCGTCCTGCTCAATCAATCCAGTATCCAAAGCGGCCCTGAGACCATCCCTATCAGCAAAAGCTAAATCTCTGTCAGATAAGACAGCCAACATCTGCGCTCTAGATGAGTCTCGCTCAAAGGTCATCCTGAATAGTGAGTCTGCTAAAGTCGGATCTGTCCCCACAGGAATGGTCGGGGAATCGCTAACTAG
Organism: Panax stipuleanatus; assembly: GCA_020205555.1. NCBI lineage: Eukaryota > Viridiplantae > Streptophyta > Magnoliopsida > Apiales > Araliaceae > Panax > Panax stipuleanatus. The sequence goes on from CM035126.1 coordinate 80,734,991, forward strand.
AGCAGCGGTCAACCCCGTGAACAGCTCATCCTCGGTAGGAGAATTTGGATCCTCTATGGGCTCCTCCTCGTCAGAGTCCACACTCGGATATGAAGAAGCCTCTGCTACCACTCCTATCTCTGCCTCCAACCATGCAGAATAATCTGGAGAACAGCCCGGATGGCTACTGGAGAAATCAGCCCTCTCTCGATGAGTCCAACACTCATATACTCTAACCAAGTCGGCAGATGACATGGAAGAAAATGACATTCTCTGATTAGCAGACCCCTCGAAATGGTGCAAACTCTACAGCTGATCAAACTGACACATGACTGCCAAAGGATGATAGGTAGTCACTCCTCTCAAACCCTGCTAGGGGCAAATAATCCAAGCCAGATGCATGAGTGATAAAGCTATATGGGGATGCTAGCCCTGAGCATGGCAAGATCACAAACGGATGCCCAATGTCTGACAAAAATGCCGACCAAGACTCTGCATCAATGCACTCCGCAGGCTGAAAAGAGAAAGCTCTAGATGTCTAGTGAGTAAAGCAAAAACCCCTAGGCCTGAAGAATCCAATCGGTCGTATATGGGACATCAACCATATATACAACAAGACCGATATGCCCCTAAAAAACCCCTTTGGATGGGTACTACAGTACGTGGCGAATCTAAATGTCTCAGCCAACATCATCGAGATAATGGTGCTACCTTGGGTAAGGTCTCTAACCACTACTACCAATCCCACATCTAGATGATCCAATTGCAATGACATATAAACATATGCCACAACACACATCAGCAGGAGGTCTATCCTGGCCGCATGCCATACCTCTGCTGAACAAACAAAATCTCCGACGTGGCAACCATAACTGTCAAGCTCACCAAAGCGCTCAATCAAGAAGTCCATAGAGATCACGTGCCCCGAAACGATCTCATCTATGACTACACTCTGACGGAGATTGGACAGCCTGATAAACGGCCTCCTCATATCACTAATCGCCGTCCAAGCGCACGACAACTCTAAATCCAAGCCATTAAATCTCTGGTACTCCTCCAAAGTCGGCGTCAGCTCACGCAATCCAAAACTGAACACCTGCTTGTCGGTAATCCAGCAGAGTAGAAGGCCCTCAACAAATCCGACAGAAACCCAAAAATCCGCAAGGGCCAATGAATGCCCCAACATCTGGTCCACAGTCCTCCTAGCAGGAAAGGGAAGAATATCATACCAGGACCTCAGTGATGCTGCCACCGAAGATGGTGGTAAATGCTTAATACGACTAACTACCGACGACGTCATCTATAGTACCGTACCACAAGACGTCCAGAGGTCAAGTCAAAACACAGCTGTCTGAATGCATACACATGACATAATACATGCATGATGACAGTCATATAAACATAATGCAGAAGATAAGATATGGCAGGAATATCTACAAAAAGCTATCTACTACATACAACATCCTTGTATCCTGATACAAAGTGAAAGGAAGAATACAGGGAAAATAGGACACCACCACCCAACTACTATAGTGGTCTATCAAAATGATGGCACAAACGCCGAATAGCCAAAATAGTGGCTGACCAAAAATTATATCTCCAATAGCTATCAGAGGAAGTCGTAGACATCAGTGTCGAATCGATCAACCTGCTCCATCTCCTCTGTTTGCACGAAGCTGCTAGGATCAGGCATATTTGGGCGATATAAGGGAGGATCTGCCTTGTATACCTACTGCTAAATGGACCTGAAGAGGGACCTGTTCCTGAGCTGGATGGGTCAAAAGAAGATGCCTCTGATGGATCTTGGACAAGGTGCCTGATAAAGAAACTAGCCTGCTCTAACTCCCTGGTCAGATCTGCTATCTGGTCTGCATGAGTCGGCTCCCTGAGGCAAGCTATCCAATCTGTCATCATCACGGATCCTGGCACCATATCTGCTATAAACTGGGCAGCCCGAGTCTGAGCTCCAATAGTACGAGAGCTCCACCATCTGCCAAATGCCTCATGGCTGTACGGACCCTCTGATAGGGTGAAGCCATCAATGCCCTCCAAAGGGATATCTGTCAAAGGCACAGTCAATGGATAATGATGCCAAGCTGAAGCAATAATGGGAATGCAGATCTCCTCCGTGATGCTCCTAATAACACGCTCTCCAAGATAGAGCTCCTAGCCTCCCGCCATCAATAACGATACCCTGCGGGTCGTTAAGTCAAACTCCCGGCCAGTAGGGACTTCTCCCTCAACTCAGACGGTCAAGTTCTCGGATGTGTACGACGTCCAGGTGATCAAATCTGCCGTTAAAAGCTATAACTGTAGACGGGCATGAGTGAATCCCTCGGCAATAGGGACCTCCATTAAAGTAGAGTGATGCCATCTCCGTCCTCGAGGATAGGTCTCCAGACCTAAAGTAGTAGCGGGCCGTAGGCAAGGAAGCCTCTCAAATGCCCAAAGCTGAATGTGCAAATACCAAAAGTCCTCAGTGATCAAGACTGACAAAAATGCTGAAATCAAAAAGGTAAAGAAAGATGTACTCACCAGTAGGAATGGGTAAAATCCTAACCAAGCCTCCGTCGTACCCTCTAAAAGCATGCGCATGCCCCGGAGAAAATAGGCAAAGGTATAGAAGCCCCAATCATAGTCATTGAGGCGTTCTACATGTTGAGTGGCGCTGATCAAAGCGAAGGACACAGTAGACGAGTTATCCTCCACGAAACAACCCCTAATGATCGACAAAAATAATCGCCTCAGAATGCGATCTCTAGCCCTCTGGTCATCAGGCGGAGGCAACTGCAAAGCCCCATCCTGAGCATCTATACTCAAGGGACCAGTTTGACCCTTGAATGCTGTCGTCGGGACTCCCAGTTGCGATCGAACGATAGCGGGCAAAATGTCAGTCATGACAGGGACTGACTCGCCCTCAAACTCAATGTCGGTGATAAATCTCCAATCCATAGAAGTCATTATCACCTCGCAATCCAGCAAATGAAGGGACTGAGTCTGGTGGAACTAGCACTCAGATAAAGCCCTCATATACCCCCAGGGGCAACGGCGGGGAAGGATCGAGAAAAAGGCCTGAAATCCCCAGCCATCTACAATATCCCTATAATCCTCATGCAAAGTGTGATACAGGGAGTGCACGCTAAACCAGTTCTCTCGAGGCTGCGTAAAGCCGGGAACCTGCATCAAAAACTAACCCAAGTCAAAAACCTATGCCCCAAAAATGGCAAAAAGGAAGAAAAGAATCCAGAGAGAAGAAAGACTTCAAGTCACCTCGTTAGCGTGAAGATATCTCAAAGGATGGCGACTTAAATCGCCCAGTAACTCCTGAGTAGGCACAGCAATGCCTGAGACCTCCGTACGTGGTGCCTGAGCGGGAACAGGAGCAGCAAAAGGAGACTCCTCATCGTCAATATCAAGTGGCTGCTTGTCCTGTGCTGGACAAATCCTGCCCTCTACTAGTCTACGAGGCGTCCTAGCTGGACGTGGATGTAGCACATCAGAAGCCCTCCTACGTCTAATACCCGAGGAGACCCTACTAGAACTGCCGGGTCTATCATAATCCATATACGGTAACAAGTTTCCAAATCACCTAAGAAAGGGTGCGGTAAGCCTAAAACCTGTGGCTTATCATTTTCAATCAGTCCAACATACATCTCTAGGTTCTAAGACATGCACGGGTCAGTCAAAAATACCCATTAAAGTCAAAACTGCATGTTTTCAAAACCTAGCAACTGAAAACTAGCATGGGTCATGCCTAGGTGGCCATTCAATAGCACACCTACCCAAAAATAGAAACAGTTCATATTTACTGGAAAAAAATCAAAAATCAAACTCACATGGTAGCTAAATTACAATGGACATTTTTAGTTGAAAATCCAGGCTAACTAGGCCTCAAAAAGGATGACAAAACTGATCAAAAAGTATAAAATTGACTGTCTCAGAACCTGAATTTTCTTACATCCAAACGTGCATTACAGTAAGATATGCATACTTATGTAGTCAAAAAATTTTTACAGGTCATATAGGCATACATTTTTCATACATTGCGTCTAAAAGTACCCTAGGCGGTTCGCATGCTTTTAATGGTCAAAAACTACGAAAAAAGTATGTAAAACATTACCTGCGTTGCGCTGAACGTGTAAGAACTGACGGATTTAGAAAATAGTTGTCCAAGCTCCGTAGATCTGAAAAAGAAGATCAGAATCCTTTCGAAACTCAAAACAAAAAACTTGCAAAATGAAAATCCCGCAGCACATTAAATAGGCCAGGTAGCCGCACCTCCACCTGCGGCTGCCGCACCTCCACCTGCGGCTGCCGCACCTCCACCTGCGGCTGCCCCACCTCCACCTGCGGCTGCCGCACCTCCACCTGCGGTAGTCTAGGTGGGTCCCACTTCCCCCGGGCCAGGCTCGGTTCGAGTTGAAACGGGCTGCCAAGTTAAATTTGAAGAGAAATCGCTACGCGATTGTGCGATTTGGCGAGAAATCCTGCGTTTAAGCAGCGTAATCCTGACAGAAAGGGAAATTCCATGAAGACCCTTGGTATTCATCCCGGAGCCTTGTCCAGGGATCAACAAGTCAAACTGCAGATAAAATGCGTAAGAATTGCGCAAAACTACCAAAAACTGTCATTTTTTGAAGTTCGGGTACTGACCAAAGCAGTTTCAACCGTTGGCTCAGCCCCAGTGAAGTTCGGGTACTGACCGAAGTAGTTTTAGCTGTTGGCTCAGCCCCAGCGAAGTTCGGGCACTGACCGAAGAAGTTTCAGCCGTTGGCTCAGCCCCAGCGAAGTTCGGGTAATGACCGAAGTAGTTTTAGCCGTTGGCTCAGTCCCAGTGAAGTTCGGGTACTGATCAAAGAAGTTTTAGCCATTGGCTTAGCCCCAGGGAAGTTCAGGTACTGACCAAAGTAGTTTCAGCTGTTGGCTCAGCCTCAGCAAAGTTCGGGTACTGACCAAAGAAGTTTCAGCCGTTGTCTCAGCCCCAGAGAAGTTTGGGTACTGACCGAAGCAGTTTTAGCCGTTGGCTCAGCCCCAGCAAAGTTCAGGTACTGACCGAAGCAATTCAGCCGTTGGCTCAGCCCAACAAAGTTCGGGTACTGACTAATGCAGTTCTCAGCCGTTGGCTCAGCCCTAATAAAGTTCGGATACAGATCAAAATACAGTCCAACCGTTGGCTCAACCCCAATGATGTTTCAACTGTCGGCTCAACCCCAGCCAAGCAACAGAAGGGATCCGGTGACGGAAGAAATTATAATAATCCATCACAAAGGATGGAATCTGTTATACACATCCTCAAAGGGATCATTGAGATAGTATCAATAAGATCAACCTCAGTTAGAATCTATAAAGCTATCGCGGAGAACGTCATCTCCAGCTCTATGATAGCTCATCTTCGACAATCTCATCCCCATCAGAATCAAATAAGTTATCGTGAATGATGTCATCCCCAATAGGAAAGGACAAAATTAGTTTGTGGTAACTTCCCAACAACATCAATGGCTGCACATGACAACGTTATCCCCAGCAGAGTGATAACATAAGCAGCTAACAGAAGCCCCATTCCACTCAAAGACGCCTAGCCTTTGAAGCAGCTCTGGCACTTTTTATTTCCAGTGTCTACTAATCTTTATCTTGTCCTTCCCATTACATTGCATGGACATCATAAAGAGGGGCATCTGTAGACACTTGAAATTTTCCTTGCCCCAACACTAACACTGTAGGAGGGCAAAACTGTTAATAAATTCAAATCTGGCCACCAATGCCGGTCCTTTAATTCAAATCCGGCCGCCAGTGCCAGTCCTTAAACCTAGATCCGATCCCCAATAACGGTAACCTAATTTCAAACTCCAATCGGACCGTCCATCCAGCTCCGATAGGACTGTCTATCCAGCTCCGATCTCCAATCGGACCGTCAATCCAGCTCCGATCTCCAATCAGATCGTCCATCCAGCTCCGATCTCTAATCGGACCGTCTATCCAGCTCCGATCTCCAATCGGACAGTTAATCCAGCTCCGATCTCCGATCGAGCCATCAATCCAGCTCCGATCTTCAATCGAACCATCTATCCAGCTCCGATCTCCAATTAGACCGTCAATCCTGCTCTGATCTCCAATCGGACCGTCAATCTAGCTCCGATCTCCAATCGAACAGTCTATCCAGCTCCGATCTCTAATTGGACTGTCAATCCAGCTCCGATCTCTAATTGGACCGTCTATCCATCTCTGATCTCCAATCGGACTGTCTATCCAGCTTTGATCTCCGATCGGACCGTTAGTCAAACCCCGATCTCAATATCGGGCCTTCAAGTCAGCCCCGGCATCAACCCGGGAGGTACAGGTCAACCTGGACATCAACCCAGGACATGTCAAGTCATCCCTGGTCTCAGCCCGGGAAGTACAGATCAGCCCCGACGTCAATCTAGGAAGTGTAGTTCAGCCCCAGAGACAACCCTGGGAAGCCAGATCCATCAAAGGTCGTGCCTATAATACCTGAGAAATTCCATATATTATTAAATGAATATATTAAGGGAAATGAATATTTATCTGAATATAAATGATTTTGTGTTATGAGATGAGTTAACTTAATTATATTAAATTGAATAATTATAATAATTGAGAATATATGGGGTTTGCGATAAACTCGTTGAATGCCTTGTGTGGCATAGTAATGAGAAATAATAATGATTATATTAATCAACGAAGGAATTATGCAGCGAATAATTAATTGTTACTTAATTGTTATAGAATAATGTGTTGAATATTATTATTGCAAATAATGGAATACTAATAGGTAACTTGTTTATGACTTATATTTATTCAATGTAAACATTAATCATATGAATATCAATTAATTGTTATTGAGATTAATAATTCCATTGATTGATAAAGGATGGATTAATATTATTATTAATTAATTGATAAGATAAGATAAGTAATTAATTAATTATCATTGAGAATATTAATACATAACGAGTAGACTATATATGCTCAATTAATTTCTATGTGCAATGCATGCGAATTAAATATATAATGTATAGTAGCCACCTATATGTTATATGAAGTGTGGTACAATGTAACTATATAATTATACAAAAACTATATAGTAAAGATATTGAATTGTGAAAGCTACATGATAATGCTTATGTAACAATATGTATGTGAGTATACATTAAAATAGTACATCCTAATTATATTGTAAATAATTGTTGACTAATAGAACTCAATAATAAAGGGGATGGTGTAATGTGATAATATCCGATCAAATTATATCCGGTATTAACAAAATATACATGAATTATATGCGTACAAATTACCTTTACTACATTGAAGTATTACTTATGTAAATTTATATTGTGACATTTCATTATAGCCTAAGTATACATTATATAACCTAAGTGAGTATATATATATAAGCCTTAGTGTTATTACATTTCATGTTGTATGAATGCTGAGAGTTTCATTCCTTGTCCCATATTGATAGTCACATTTGTGATTCCCCCAAATCCGGGTCCCCAGAACCTCGGACCTGGTACGTTACGATACATCATTTCTATAACTATTGCAGAAGATATAAACATAAATTATTTATACAATAACTTTTACAACATAATTCTCAAGGTCTGTAACCTTAACTTAATACCTGCATTCAATATCTTACACGACATACAATGTCATTTGTATTCTATACTATTACCATTTTAACCGTATAATAATTCCATCCTAGAACTTGTCTTTGCCTTTGACTGTGTCCGAAGTTTCTTCTTTAATCTGAAATGTTTATCATGATATAGCAAGGGTGAGCAACAAGTTTGCCCAGCAAGTTTAAGTTCAAATGAAGATATATCATGATTGAAAAGAATAATAAGCTGACAAACTTTCAACAATATAAGAATTGTGAAAGAACATGAATCCATAATGCTGAATAGCTAACAATGAACATGAATAATTTAACTGAACAATATCGTAATGAAGGTGATCAGCCTTTCATACCTGATGAACATATACAATATGCACAACGTGCGAATCAATAAATCATAGATGTGATATAATCAACAATGATTAACCACGAACATATTTAACAATAACAACTCGAGTTCGAGTTAGAAAACTTGCCTGTACCGTCAATTACTGCTACACAATTTAAGTTAATCGCTTTATTATAAAGACCTATCAGTTATAAGATTGATCTTTCAATTAGCATAACATACTTTATAAGTGAACTATCTAACATTTAAACACATAGTCAAATATTAGATAACCTTAACACTATACATATACACAAGTCTAAACCTAGCACACATCGAGTCTTTAATAATATTCAATATAGTATACTGAGTGGTTTTTCACAAACAACTAACAAATTAGTTTCCGTCTAGTCTACACTATTTTTACAGTAAGTTAGATCGGTTACTAATTCGTAGATCCCTTCCCCATATGAAGGAGTCGTTTAGCCCAGCTACTATACATCAACCATTAAAAGGTACGACTATACTACCTTTGACTTAACACTACTGTATCATATAACTTGTGAATTAACACTTAGTATTTCATTTTATAAGTCTTTCTTTATAATCTAGTAAGTCGAATACCTAATCTAGTAACCTGGATTCAGACTGAATTTCAATTTAGTAAATTATTTTCCAATCCAGCAAAATGGATTCAACTGACCTCCAATCCAGCAAGCCTGGATTCAATTGTCATCCAATCCGGCAAGCCTAGATTCAACTAACATCTAATCCAGCAAGCTTGGATTCAACTTACTACAATCCAGCAACCTAGAATCACTAATTCTTCAATCCAGCAACCTGGATTATCCAAACAGATCATTCCAGCAACTTGATGGCCAATCCAGCAAACCAGATTGCAATCCAGCAAACTAGATTGCAATCCAGCAAACTGGATTACCCTTTTTTAACCAAATTATCTTATTATTTTTTTATCTTTTGTCCATACATATACATATATTCCATAGACAAGAATAATTTTTCAGGAATTTTTCAATTTCCTTTAGTATTATTCAAAAATCAATTTCTAGTTAATTCCTTAAGAAATTTGCTACATCACGCTTAACTCCTAAAATTTCCAATCTTGGCGGGATCTTACACATGTTATCGTGAGCCTCTAGTTTAAATTTCGTGGCCATCGGAGTTATAGAACTCCGGTTATAGCAATTTTTGTCAGAAAAATCTAAATATTGAAATAGTCATAACTTGCTCAATTTAAGTTGGAATGAGCTCATTTTTGGACACAAGCTACTTTATCCCATATATTTTAATGTTTCAAAAGGCCAGAATTTATTTCATAAAATAAGTGGATGAAACTTCCCTTCAAAAATCCAGACAGATTGCTTTTATGGTTTTTCAGATTTTTCCTACTTTACTAAAAACTGTCCAGACAGAAATCTACATGGAATTTTTTAGTGATTTTACTTGGATCTGTTAGAAGACTTCTAGATCTAACTCTTGAAATTAACCACACTCAAAAATTCAAAATACACGAGGAGATATGGTCGTTTGAATTTTAGTTTTGTTTTTCCCAAAAATAGTTTTTCTAATCTTTGTGTTTTGTAAGAAAACTTTCATGATCTATTAATTTATCAAACATTAATCACCATAAACTAACATAATACATACCCATACATCATATACTCATGGATCTATCATGATCCATGATCTATTACATCAAAAATCACCAAACACAAGATTAATCACAAGTAAAGCTAAGAAAAATTAGGTTTTCTCACTTTTAAAAAACTTAGTTCCCATTTCTTAGTTTAGATCCAACTTTTGATCCCTTAAAGGGTTAGATCTAAACATGAAACACTATAAACACATATATCTAAGGTTTTAATCTTAAGATCATAACTTTACCAAAAATCAAAACTTAAATCAAACCAAAAAGAAATTATACTACATAAATAGAAATCTTGTTATTCCTTTGCTTGTTCCTCCTTCTTTTTCTTCCTAGGCTTGGCTAGGAGACTATGTAACACCAAAAATTCTCCCTCTTTCTTCTCTCTATAGTGGCCGAACCTCTCCTTGTTCTCTCTCCCTCTCTCTTGCTCTTGCTAGCAACTAGTGGAAATGATGGATGAGAAAGAAATAAACCAAGTTTTGTTAGTTAGTAAAGGTGTATAGATATATTTGTTATATCTAATCTACCAATGACTCTTGCTCCTTCTCTCTTTTGATTATCACTTTAAGTGACTTGCACTCCTTAGATAACTTGTGATCTTGGTTAAATTGAGTGGCTTGAATAAAAGATTGACACATATGGGTGGTTAGGTGGGAGTTGGTAAGTTTAATCATTACAACACATCCCCCCTTTCTTTCTCCATGTAAATTTCAGCCAAGAGGCCTTATTTGGCCCATTTTTGTTTTCTTTTTAAGACCCAAATAGCTTACTTATTATCCAATAGGGCCTCACTCAATTGGGCCACCAATTGGGCTACTCAAATAAATCTTTGGGCTTGCAATTTTCATTCTTTGGACTAGCAAAACAACATAGTTTATACTTTTTAATTTTTATACTTATTCAATAACTTAAATACTCTTCCTCAAGTGGGCTAAGCTTGGGCCAAGCTTGGGCTCACACTTAATTTCTTTTGGTCTTAGACTATTTCTTAAATTACTTACTAGTTAAAATAAACTTGAGCTTCCTCCTATAATTATATTGGGCCATCACTATACTTGCCATATACATAATATATTGGGCTAGTTTAATAACTTAATTGTTATTAACTCAACTTATCTACAAGTCCAATGCTTAATTAAACAATTGGGCTACAAATTAGGCTACAAAATTATTTACTCTACTTAGTCCATTAAATCTATTATCACTAGAACTAATGCTCAATATTATTGATATTTACATAGTCTTAATTATCTTTATATACAAAATAAATGTATATACATTATATTTATTTAATCACACACATAATTCACATACCTAATTTATATATTAGGTCACCAAACTTTATAGGTATCGTAGTACCTTATCCTTAATATTTCTTCAAGTACATATAAATTAATTTCTAGGGTTTAGAAATTTTTAACCCATATTTTCTCTATTTTCATTCATATAGTAAACCATATAGGTTATTCTTTAAAAATTTTAAATTATTCCTCAAAATCCTATCTAGGTTTTATTCTTTAACCTTTATTTTAATCATTTAATATCTTGTAAATTTTCGGGTTGTCACAACATTTCCCTCACATGTGAATACATCATGAAGCTAGCTCTCTATTCCTTAAACTCAGCATTTCATGGCTTCCTAGCTCATTATGAGCAAGGGGGTGGGCATAATAGTGTTATTCAACTACCAATTACCTACTCTCCCATAACCTTCATGTAATTCACCAATCTGATAGTTTGATTCATGGGAAGATTGCATTGTCTGGTTATGAATTTCTCTATATATATGGCCTCTCCTCTTCCTAATTCATTTGCTGAGAGTTTGCATAAGTGTTGAGTGAGAGCATATATATTAGTGTTAAGTATTCTAAGAGTTGAGAATTCAGTTAACAACAATTACATTACAGAGGTATAATTCCATGATTCTTGTTCTTCATTTTGTTTCTATCAAAATTTCTATTTTTGAAATTCAAATTTTTGATTAGGTGGAGTTAGATGATAATTGAGTTGAGGAATGTTTATCTAGTTGTTATATAGACTTAGTAACATCTTAGTATACAATGTGGCTTGATTATGAATTGAATTCATAGAGTAAATTAGTGAATTGGGCTGGAAACTGCCGAAGCAAACTACAGTCTGGCACCAACCAGACGCGGCGCAGCTGCACTGGTTTAACATTGAGGCGCAGCGCAGCTGCGCTGGTCTCTAGAGACAGTTGACTGTTTGCTGCTTGATTCTGCTAAGTGTTAATTGTTAAGATAAATTAGGACAAGCATGCTAGCATGAGTAATACATATATATGAACATATTGAGACAATGTAAACATGTTTCACTATATTAGCATGCAAGATTTATGAAATGACTTATAGTTTTGAAATAAACCTAAAGTTTCATAAACGAACCTTAAATGAACTCGATATGTATGCATGCCATGTTAACATTCTGATCTTGCGAGCATAGTAGTATGGTTTAGAAATGCATGAATAACCCGTTAACTTGTGTTTATATGATTTGTAATGAAGCCTGAGCATGTTGAACTCATTAGTAAACGTTACTAACAACAACATAAGCTTTAAACATGAACTTTGACATGTTATATTAGGATTCTAAATTTTGATATTTTTAACATGTTAGAATGTGCTTTTAAGGCATCATACATATACACACTTGTTAGATGTAATGCAAGTTAATCAAGCATGAGTTCGATTAAGTCACGAACAAGTAGCAATGCTAGAATTACTCATTCATGACATAGAAATATGTGAGAATGCGTATCAATAAAATGTATGACTACTTTATATGTCTAAATGATAAGCATGACAACTTATGTGAATTAATGGCGTTGTATGACCCTAAGTCGTTAGAAGGCCGTGCATTAGAACTATATCATATATGATTGGACTTGGAAAGTGTGACGCCCCCAAATCTGGGTCCCTTTAATACCTCAGATCCGGTGCAGTCACGATACTACTATCGTCAAACTATTACATCTTTTATTCATAACTTAAATAATAAAACTTGCTTTATTACAATTTAGAATATAAATTCTTTTCATTTCCAGGATCTGTATAATGACCCCAAACTTTTATAAGTTTCAATCTCAGTCATTTAACAGTCCTGTGTATACATCATATTCGATGTTATAAAAATGCAGAAATAATTTAAACTTTTTCAATCCTCTTGAATAAAATCTTTTATTGATTTCATAATCTTGAATCAATTACATACTCTTGAATCAAATATATTACGATTCATTCTATTCGAATTACTGTATAAACGTTTACATTTTAATTCGATATCTTCTATGTATCAACTATTACATCTTTACAACACGACAAATATTTAAACATCATAATTACTCTCGTGTACAACTCCTAGAACCTAAACATGGTTCAAGCAATAATCTAAATAGTACTCTTTGTTGCGATACTATTTAGCTTTATCAATTAAGAAGCACATAGTCTTTACCGTGAGTTCTTAACCTGTAAAAGTGGTTATTTGGAAGAGTGAGCTCGACCGCTCAGCAATTCTAACAGTTTTCATGCATCATATACCATATAACATCATACTCAGTTCATGCATTTATAATCAATTTATATTTACTAAGCATGTTACTTTTCACATAACAAGCATATCATCAAAGATCAACTTTCAATCTCATACATATCTCATATACAGTTCATATATAAGTTCACATCATCACAGCATAATATAATTCAACTAATAGTTATTGAATTCATATATCAAATAGGAACTGAAAGACTTGCCTGATTCGTAGTTTAACAACTACGACTTAACTGCTTAAAGATATCTGCACTTCGTGTAATCCTACAAAGTTATATAATTGTGGATTTACACTCGTCAGTTATACACATCCATACATTCCCAACATAATAACAATTGATACATTGTTGTCTAACTTGGTTCTTCGAACCTTCGATTTACTCTCTCATCGTATTCTTAGAATGACTATGTACGTATAGGTATACCTTACCCATACATACTTACTATCACCTTTCATATACATGTACCACACACTTAACTAAAGGTGTTCGACATATATTTAAAACTCATAGATACATAATCTATATTATTCTTACATTTCTCAAACCTTATCGAAATTATAATTACAGATTTTATATAACCATTACATTTAAACTTTCTAAGTTCACCTTTTTAAAATCCTTGTCATACTTAAACTAGTCATGCAAGGCTACTATGTTCATAATGTATAAATGTTTATAAGGGCATTAACTCAAGTTTTAAAACCTAGCATGCTCATTCTACTCGAAGTCAAAATTATATGGTATTCATGTCGGACTTTCATATACCTCAAGTAAATCAAGTTCATGCCTTAAGGATCAACCACTAACGTCATATTACCACATAAAGAGGCTAAACAATACTAAGTAGGCATGCTCGTGCTTATACTGCACATGTATACTTAATCACATAGTCTATGCTTTAGAAATTCATTTTCTTGAATATGCGTGTATAGGTGAAATCCACGTTTCATCACAGGATGCTCATGTCAACATGTCTATAGGCATAATAAATCCTAATATACATGCTTGCATGATCATAATGTAACTCACACAGTGTTTGATGCTATTACCTTTCACATTCTAAGTTTTCATAAAAATCGCACTAAGGCAACAAAGGTAACTTAGTATATGCAAAGTACCTCATAGTCATGACTCTCATGTATTAGAACACATATATAAGCCACTTATACATGCTCAAATGATCAGAATGTGGACATCCTATATATATATGTCCAAAAACTAAGTTTGTCTTTTGAAATCAATGTAATCTTCAATCATGTATGTTAGTGTATGCTCAACACTTTAAACATGCCTTTCATGTCAATATAGGCCACATGACCACGTTCACAAAATAGAATATATACATGTTATGTATACATCAAGGTTAAAATCCAAAAATATAAGTTTTATTTTAAAACCATACGTTTTTCTTCCATAGTACGTACTAACATGGTGATACATGCTCATGCCACGTTAATGTACTAATATTTACAAGTTAGTCAAGTTCACATACTTGTTCTAAGTGATGCCAATCAATTAGCATATTTTAGTACTTAACAGAATTAGAAAACCAGAAACTGGTCCTGGCGCAGCTGCGCCACTGGCCAGAGACAGAAATGCCTTCTGTTCGGTAGTTCACAGACCTAAACTCAGAAATTTTCACAACAATTCAATTTTGAGCAGCTATATAATGGTTCTAACATGTTTATAAGCTACCATAGCAACTAATAAACATTCTCAAATCAACTATCATGAATTCAAGCATAATTAAGAATGTAAGAAATTTACAAGAAATGGGAATTATACCTCTGTCACTATGAATTGAGCTTCTAAAGCAATTTCTCCCTCACTGATATCTCAAATCAAATGGAAAACTCAGTATACTAGCTCTACTCATTAATATCTCAGCAATTCAAAATGAGAAGAAAAAGGGTGCATTATATAGATAATTCATTATCTAGTCCATGAATTTACTCACCAATTCAAACTAATGGAAGAAACAAGAATCTAATGGTTCATGGAGATTAGGTAGAGGGTTGGTAAATCCCATCATGATGGCCACTCCCCCATGATCATTAGCTATACATTGTTGAGTTTGAGAAAAATATAGAGTAGTAGCCATGTGGTGTTCACGTGAAGGAGAAGAAGAGGAGTGACTCTAATATTGGGACAACCAAATGAATCTCAGCAACTTGGAACATGTAATACAACACTTGGTTTATATATATCCATTCCATATACATTTCAGTTGTACACATTCCATTTCATATAACTTAAGTTATAAATTAATGTGTCACAATGTAGTCCTGATAAACAATTACTATTACCAAGTAGGGGTATACATAGATATATCAACATATAATCTATGTACATTTTATTAACACCAAACATAATTCAATTGGGTATTACTCATTATTATAATGGTTATTATTATAATTATAATAACTTATTGAAATCATTATCAATTAACAATAGTTTATTGATATTAATATAAGGTAATAGGGCGCACATTAAGGTCTACCCAAACACATCATGTTACATAAACAAAAATATTATGTAACTCACATAATGAAATTAATCTTACTATATAGTCTATATATATATAATATATATAGCCACATTAATGCGTCACATTGCATTATATAATATAGTTTATATATAATTGTATGGTCACACTTAAGTGTTGCACTACACTTTATATAATACATGTGTCATCACTATATGTTATACTTTTAAATTATCACTTCCCTTGCACATGTCAACTAGTTGAGCAAATATAATCTACTCGCTTATATATTATTATCATTCTCAATGGTAATTAATTAATTACTTATCTTATTAATTAATTAATAGTAATTAATCCATCCCTCATCAATCAATGTAATTATTAATCTCCAAAACAATTAATTAACTTTTATATGATAAATTATAAATATAAATCTTATTATATTTATAAATCATTTACTCATTAATCAACATATTATCAAATAATTACTTGATAATAGTATATTGCCCATACAATAATTAATATTATAAGACAATTTATCTCAATCCTCATCAATTTAATAATTACAATTCCGATTATATTTATAATCAATTTTCTTATTATTATACTATCACTGGCCATAATAATAAATCAACATAATAACAATTAACAATTAATATAGATTAATTATTTAATTATTAGTTCCTTCATCCTTGAATTAATTAATTCATCATCGAATCTATTATCGTGCCACACAAGGCATATCTCACAAGCTTACATTAAGCTTATTCTCATTCTGAACACTTATTCATTTCCACCACATGTTCAATTTACTTAGAACTATTAAATCACAAAGTTCACATATATAAATATATCGTGAATGGAAATATTCAAATATTCTTTATAACCTTTACGGTAATATAATAACTCAAGCTTTTAAAATAACTTAGTTTTCTTTTATAATTAACTCTCTCAAAAATACATTAAAAATTATGTATTTTGTCATAACATAAAATATTATGTTTTCTCCAAATAAAGACATTCATCATTAGAAAATAATTTACTTATTGTCTCAAGATATTATTCTTAATATCTACTAAAAATAATCACATGTACGACACATGTGCATATATTATATATAGAAAATAGGTAATAAGTTTATTTTCTATTATGATAAATTATTCCCATCAATTTATTACATATAGCAAATATGTTTTAATATATTTACCATATTAATTAATCATACATATTATCTCATACAAAGACATATAAGGTAATATTATTATACATAATAATATTTTCTTTTTATTAAAATAATTCAATGCTAGAACTTATTTTAATATCCTTTATTAGAAATATATAATAATTATTTCTCTTTCTTTTCTATAAATTATCCCCAAAATAATTTTTTCAAATATTAAATATTCATTTAAAGATATAGTGATTTTCATCTCCCTTTAACAACGTATATATATATTTATTAACGTTATTCGTACATTAAACTTTTTCTTATATTACCATTCTAAGTAATATATATCAAAAGTACTAATTTCATATTCAACACATATATTAGTTCACCTTTTACTTAAGTAAATTAAACTCTGTACTATATCATCATAGTTAATTAAGGTTTAATATTCAAATTATATTTTTGCATAATATAACTTTCAACTCAATATAATTTAACCAATATATATTCTCGTTAGTTAATTCCCTTAACTAATTCATGTTTTGCTATCTCAATCTATCTATGGATAGCTTAAGCAATAACTATGAGCCATAATACATCATACTAGTCGCTAGTATATATATTCAAGAAAAATAGTGATTATTCATTAAAGATATTTAATATCACCAACTTACTATGATAAAATAATTATATAAATTATTTAATATCGATAGATAATTTTATCCATCTCCTTTATCTCAACTAAATTGTCACTACGATAAATAACAAATATACACTAATAATATATTTATTAATCAGATATTACATAGTTCATATTACTCTATGTAACACAATACTTTCTATCTCATAACACACATATATATATTCGAACCCAATACATGTATTAAGAATTTTATTTATTAAATTCTTATTTTAATAATTTTTTTGAAAATTCGGGTTCTTACAGAAAGGTTATACAAACATGCAAGTATCCTTTAATATGTATACATGCTATGTGATATCATATGTTGATACTTGAATTCGATTTTGACGGTTAACGTACAACAATGCCATAACTTACTAGATGAAATATGATTGGTATTGATTATGGTCTTATGAGATAATAATGATATGAGAATATATTTAACTCAAAAAGAGGAACATTAAGGATAAAAGTATATTAGTCGAGACTTGTGAATTAATATGATACTATATATAGTATGACGGTGTAGCTAGGTTAAAACTTAGTTTATGTGTTGATTGTATATCTAAGATAAGATATGATGTTGAAATATATGACTAATGGATATCATATATATACGTAACTATATTACGATAGGATTCGAAAGTGTTGATTAATTTCGTGGATAGACTACGCATAAGACAAGTATCCGAACCCTACTTTTATTGAGCAAGTATCATATCTTTGTGTTTACTTTATTCAAGGAATATTGTAAGCAAGTTTTTCTTACTTACTCATTTAAATTGAGTTAGTATGCTTGAACTCTTATTTCATTGAGCCTTATGAAAGTTATTATTCATGTTAAACTTAGTATTATTCTTGAATATCGTGAAAGAGTCTATGCCATTTGATTCGGCTAGACAATATGCATATTTAGAAAAACTATCCAAACCAATTGACTGGTGCAGAATCTTTAAAAACTGAATTGAGCAACCCTTACGGTAAGGGGAGTGTATATTGTTGGAAGCCCCAACACACGCGTGAATATTATAGTGGTGTTATGCATAACATAGAGTATTGTAGACTGATCATCTATCGTACTTATTTCTTTTGGGTTATCAGTTTAATATTGATGATTCTAGTAGATGTTCAATAGTCCTTAGTGACTGCTCATTATAAACTATTTTATCCAGTTGGATACGTTGATTGTCTTTAAATTCATATATATCTGTCGATTTATATTGAACTATCATTTCCTATTCCAAAGATTTGATTTGAGAATTGTTGATATTCGTTATTCCTGATGTTATTCTTGAAACTCTGAATTATCATTGATATTATACTTTGATATGTCAAACTCGTGTTATAAAACTCTTCACCCTTATTGTATATTACTTGCTGGGCAATTTGTGCTCATTCTTGCTTTCCCTAAAAAAAACATTTTAGTTAAGGCAGAGCAGGGTGGACTTTCGGGCGTCGATAAGGGCAAGGGCAAGGCTACCGACTAGCTTGTCTCTTTTTCGTTTTAAAATCTTTGATGTTATGTTAAGACTATTTCAGAACTATGTTTAAGCTTAAGTAGGGTTATGTAATAAGTCTTTATTTGATATTATTATGTAATCTATTAAGTACTGTGGATTGCGAGACTTGGGGGAATAATTATAATAAATCATTGTAAATTATTCTAGATTAGATTTTCCGCTGTGATTGTGTGATTTTAGTTATTATCTTATTACCACGAGAACGTGACTAACCGAATTCGAGTGACCAAGTGGCAGTTCGAATTTGGGGGCGTCACAGGTTGGTATCAGAGCTGTAGTTATAAACCTTAGGAGCGAATGTCCTTAGATTATAACTTAGGAGAACTTAGAAGTTAGAAAGGGATAGAACTCACATATGGTTTTCCTAGAGAGAGACTTAGTGTGTTATGAAATATAACTTCATTCTATACAATGAACTTATATTTTATTTAACATTCTAATGGAGTTGCTTTTTGTTTATCTTGTGTTTGTGATTGTAGGATAACAGGCACAGGGGTACCTAGTAGAGTGGCAGAGGAGAAGCCCAGGGATATACATATAGTATATCAACGTCGACATATATCAAAGGGTATGCTTGGGTATAATGAGTTATATATTGAGATAATGAATGATCAATAAAGAATCTACCACTTCTAGTAAAAGACGAGATATGTCCTACGTGATTCGTTAAATGACAACCCAATAGTTCTTGGCCAAGGCAGAATGAAATTAGAAAAGAGTTTTTAATTTGCATTATTTGGAGTTGAGCATTTTTTAATCGAAATACATATAATTAAATAAAATAAGACTTGACAGTAAATCGATGTATTATATTTAATTGGGACATTGTATGATGAAAGGATTGAATTGTACGATAACTATTAACTAACACATTTTTTATGATTAATGTTGAAATTTATATTATCTGGAAAGTCGTTTATCGCTAGGGAGGCTTATCCTTATTGTAAAATAAATATTATTTATTTAAATAGATTATTAGCTTAATTTATTTATTTAAATAAGATTAAAATTTTTTTAATTGATTTATTCACAACCGGTTTAATATGGAGAACCTAAAGGGTCACAATATAAAAGGAAGAATAATTATTTAGAAGGTAATGGCATAATTGTAATAATGTATTAAGTGTAATTAATTAAATCTATGGTGATAGAATAAATTAAATAGCTTACTGTTTATTTTTTAATATTTTGGAAATATTAAATATAAATTAATAAGAGGAGTCTTATTAATATTATTATAATTATTATTATTTTAATTCTAAAGGAGTTTAGAAATTAATTTAATATTAGTACTCTCACTTATTCTTAATGAGATTCGGAGGCAAATTAATTAAATGAGTTTAATTAATTAATTCCAATATATTGGGAAGCCTAATTAATTAAAAGAGTTTAATTAATTAATTAAATGAAACCCAATTTTAGTTAGATTAGTAGGGTTGACCAATATCTATATAAGAAGTGTCTTATATCAGATATGAAATAGACGTAATTCCAAGAGTTGGAGAGTACTTCTTTTTCTACAGAGAATAGAAATCAGGGTTTAGCTAACCACCCATCTTCTTGAGCAATTCCTCTTCCTTGGTGGATCACCTCTAGAGGCCAAACACTTGGGTGGCTAACGTTGTTTAAAGGAAGGAGCCAATATAGGAGATTCAAGGAGATCACGAAGAGCAAGGAGTTGAACTCGTACCCGTGGAAGCTAGTTTCTACAAGGGTATGATTCTGATTTATCCTTACTATTCTGTTATTGATAATTGAGTACAAAGTATGATCATGGTGAGAGTTTGTATTAAATTTTAAAACCTAATTTATCACGCTTCCACCCTTATTATGTAATTTGATTGAATGTATGCGTTACGTAGAAACCCAATAATCAGATGATGTGAGATTTATGCAGCAAGTTCCACATCAAGCAACTCAATTTCGTCATTTATCGGCCCAAGATGAATGGAGCTGTCGAAGCGGCCAACAAGAATATCAAGAAGATCATGCAGAAGATGTCCGCCAATCACAAAGGATGGCTTGACCAATTGCCCCTGACTCTGTTAGTATACATGACGTCAATGCGTACTTCTACTGGGGCTACCCCCTACTCATTAGTGTATGGTATGGAAGCAGTTCTTCCCGTAGAGGTAGAAATGGAGTCCTTGAGAGTGTTAATAGACGCTCAGATGGAAGAAGATCAGTGGTTGCAAGAGCGGTACCACCAGCTGTCCCTGATAGATGAAAAGAGGACTACAACCATTTTCCACGGGGAGTTGTATCAGCAAAGGATTGCTCGATCATACAACAGGAAGGTCCGAATTCGAAAATTCAAATAGAACGACCTGGTATTAAAGAAAGTTTTGGCCAATCAAGACGAAGCCAAAGGAAAGTTCACCCCAAATTGGGAAGGCCCTTTCATTGTCAAAGAAATGTTGACAGGAGGAGCTATCAGATTGCAAGAAATGGGTGGGAATGAATTTTCCCAGCTTATCAATTCAGACACCGTGAAAAAGTACTATGTCTAAAATGCCTACCGGCCATCATCCTGGTCCTGTGAATCAAACCAAATAAGTTCGGGTTTTCACTAAATGCCTGAACTACGAATGAACTGATCTCCCTCAACCCGGGAGTACGTAGGCAGTCATTCTTGGTGTAGTCAAACCAAACAAAAGTCCAAAACCCATCAAACCAAACTCAAACTCAAAAGAAACACTTCTCAAACCTCTCACACAAAGCTTGAACTACGAATAACCTAATCTCCCTCCACCTCGGAGTACGTAGGCAGCCATTCATGGTGCGATTTGACCATCAAAGAAAAATAAAAAACCAATAAAAAACCAATCCCAAGACACCGAAACCCTATAAAACCCAAATTCTATCAATCCTCTTGGTCAACCGATCATGCTGAGATATTCTCCGACATCTCAATGTCAATCCATCAAGGAGAAGCTTATGATACATCAACAAACAACAAGTCATAAAAGAAGTGGTAATTACTCAGCAATGACAATACATAGCCAATAGGGAAGTGAATCAAAATATATTTCTCTGATATATAATACTATTTGATACATACACTATGTCATGTATATGACAAAAATGGATGATCTAGTATGTGTAGGAAAATTAAGGCTAGTCTATGAACCCGTGGATAAGCAGGATAGAAGTGCCAACATGGCATCCTTCTCTGAAGATGGAGGAGCAGCTACAAGCTCAATACCCTCAGTCTCCATACGAGCAAGAACATCCACAACCATCTGCATAGTGCTGCTATGACCATCTATGAAAGTGCTTATATCTGCAACCAGATTATTTGTATACAATTGAGTGCTGTGCTGTCCGCAATATAAATATCCTGGGTAGCTATAGCCTCGTCCCTCTCAATATAAGCAGCATCCCGGGAAACTAAGGCCTCCTCAATCTCCTCAAAAGTAGCATCTCGGGTAGATCGAGCCTCATCTCTCTCCTCCAAAGCCGCATCTCGGGTAGATCAAGTCTCGTCTCTCTCAACAATTGTTATATCCCGAGTGGCTCGAGCCTCGTCTCTATCAGCAAAAGCGGTATCTCTACTAGAAAGGGCTGTCAACATCAACACCCTAGCCTGATCTCTCTCAAAAGTCATTCGAGCTAGTGAATCAACAATAGCTGGATCAGTCCCGACAGGGATGCTCGGAGGATCGCTAACTAAAGACGATGTCAAATCAGTAAACAAATCATCCTCTGTGGGAGAATATGAATCCTTCGTAGGCTCCTCCTCATCTAAATCAACACTCAGAGCTGAGTGAATAGCCGCAGCCAATGCAATATCGGACTCCAACTATGCCGAATACTCTGGAGAACGATCCGGATGGCTAGTGGAAAAATCAGCCTCTCCTCATGAGTCCAATACTCATAAGTCCTGATCAAATTAGTTGACGACAAAGATGAAGATGATATCTGCCGATCCATAGTCCCCTCAATTTGGTGGAGGCTCTAAAACTGATCAAACTGGCCCATGACTGCCAACGGATGGTAGGTGGTCACCCTTCTCAAACCCGCTAGGGGAAAATAATCTATGCCGACTGCATGAGTGATGAAACTATAAGGGGAGCTAAGCCCTGAGCATGGCAATATCAAAAAGGGATGCTCGATATCCGACAAAAAGGCCGACCATGATGACGCATCTAAACACTCCGCTGGCTGGAAGGAGTATGACATGGCTATCTCATGGGTAAAGTAGTACCCATGGTGTCTGAAGGTGCTGATCGGACTCAAATGCATCATGAACATACATAAAGCAGAAAGGTGCTGCCTCTGAAAAATCCCCCTAGATGGGTACTGCAGAAAGTAGCCGACCTTAGAGTCTCGGCTAATATCATCAGCAAAATCTTACAACCCTGTCTGAGGGTATGAACCACTACCATTAAACTAGTATCTACGTGGTCCATATACAGGGGCATGTACAAATAAGCAGTGATGTACATCAACAGAACATCCACTCATGCGAACTGTCACTCATCTGCAGGTAGGTATTGAATATTGCCCACCTCTAATGCTTGAAAACTTGTAGGTTCAACCCCTTCATCCAGACTGATCACTAGCATGTCTCCCTATATGCAAGCAGAGTATTCTGGTTAGACATTTACCGTGATTAGGTTGCCATTGATAACGTACTTGAGCTGCTGATGGAGGGTGGATGGAACTGCCCCTGCAATGTGGATCCACGGCCTTCCCAACAAAAAATTATATATGATGGTAATGTTGTGTACTTGGAAAGATACATAGAAAGTATGGGGACCAATCGTCAGTGGCAGCTTATTCTCTCCCACAGCTTCTCGACGAGACCCATCGAAAGCCTGGATAACCACATGACTGGTTTTGATCCGGTTCGGGTTGATCTTCATTCTTTCCAGGGTGTCGTAGGGACATATATTAAGGGACGATCCTCCATCTATCAGTACTCCTCCGATCACATACCCTGAGGATATCACTACTATGTGCAGCGACTTGCGATGACCCATCCCCTCTGCGGGTATATCATCATCAGTAAAAGATATCACATTGTTGTTGAAAATGTGCTCTATCATATGACGGAATTTCTCAGTATCGATCGTCTTTGACAGATGGGCATCCACCAGTACTTTAACCAAAAAGTTGCGATGATCTGCCAAGGATAAGACCAGGTCTAGGATGGATACCTGTTTGGGTGCATCCTTCAAGCTTTGTACAACCTTGATCTCATTATGCCCCATTTTGCTGAGGAATTCTTCTATCTTCTCTTCAGCAATTTCCCTTTAGCTTTAATGACTGAATTAATCACCTGATGAGGCAGGTACAACGAATTTTCCTTGGATATGTTGGCAATGTTATTTGAGGTTAAATCTTCTTCATTCCCATAGTTCCATTGGACTCTTTTCAGACTGATCATTGGATATTGCGGTCTGAAGGGTAATATAAAAGATTCGGGTGCAAATACCTTCACAGGAATATGTGTTTCTTGGACCCCTTTCCCATGAAGTTTAGGGGTGTTGCGGTCAAATCCTTCTCACAGGAAATAACAGCCACTGTTTCCTGATTCAAGGGTAGGGGAATAAAGAGTGTTTCATCGTCAGGATAGCCGTAATTTTTATTTGCTTTGATTAGCTCACCACTTTCAATTATATTCTGAATCAGGTGACAAAGTCCTCAGCAGTCCTAGGTATCATGACCTGGTGTATTGGAATGATACTGGCAGATTCTGTCAAGCTTGAATTTTCTGGATCGAGGGTTCACCGGGGGTAACAAATCTGCAACCATTCCTTCATTAATCAGCATTTTGAGGATTTCCTTCATCGGCTGGTTCAAGTTAGTGAAATTCCTCTAGAAGGCAAATTCCCTATCAGCTTGGAACTTCTCCTTATTGGCCACCTTGTCGGCCTAAGGTTTATGCTCATAAAATATGTAATGATCCCTCATAGCAATAGGGCTAATCTCCGGTGTAGGAGGATTTGCTTCATGCTGGCTGGCCTGATTTACCAGCTGTTGGGATATCTTATGCTGATACACGACCAGATCTGCCATTTATCCAATATGCTCCTTGATAGACTTGATTTCCTGTTCTATTAGGAACCGCCTCTTTGAGAACTCCCAACTGTCTGGCTATTGGTGCTGGATTGAGTTGACTCTCCTACATACCGGAGGTACTTGGATCCTTCCCCACTCGTCGTGCTAATCATATTGACACTCTCCTCTTTGTGCTGAGGGAGAGGATTATCCTACACATGCGGTTGTTCGGGCTTTGTCACCACAATCTCTCCGTTGTCTATCAAGTCTTGGATTTTTTTCTTGAGAGACCAACAGTCTTGTGTATCATGGCCCGGGGATCCGGAATGGTATACACACTTTTTGCTTGGGTCGAAATTCCTTCCGTCGGTATTGGTTGGTGGAAGGAGTTGGACAATCTTCTTTTGTGCCGTCAATAATTTTAGCACATTTTAGAGTGAATCCCACAAAGGTGAATGTTCTTTGACGTCTGGCCTCCGCAGTTTTCTGAAATGGAGGATTAGAAGGTTGAGTTGGAGTTTGAAGAGGGGAATAGTTTCTCCTTTGAATGGGCATACTGCTCGAATCACTTCTCTAATTTTGTCCTTGCAGTACTAATGACACTTCTTCTTTTTTCTTCTTGTGTTCTCTCCAGGGATTACTCCCATAACTTCTAGATTGGATATGCTCGCCAACAGCTTCCAAGGCGATAAGATCTTTTATCTTCCCATATTTCAGCCCCATTTCAGCCATCTCTCCGTGTTTAATCATCTCCGAAAATGGTTTTCCTATGCCTGCTAAGACCCTTTCGTAATGCGAAGCTTATTGAATGTCAATGAAGGTCATGACTATCTCAGACTCAGTCATAGAAGGGGTGACTTATACTGCCACCCGCCTCTATCGTTGGGCATATTCTCTGAATGACTTAGTGTTTTGTTTCTTGATTTTGGTTATTTGATATCTGTCTGGAGCCATCTGAGACTGAAAAATGTATTGATTAAGAAGGCATATGCTAACTCTTCCTAGCTATGAACTTTTAAATTGTCCAGTCGGGCATACCAGGCTCTAGCCTCTCCGGTCAGACTCTTCTGGAATAATTGCATCCTAAGCTTCTCGTCCTCTGCATAGGATCTGAGCTCTCCAATGAATACCTTCAAATGGGTGTAGGAATCTCCTAATCCATCATATTTCTCAAAATCAAGGGACTTGAAATTTTTTTGGATAACGAGCCCCAGGAAATATACATAAGTCTGAGTAATTGACACTTCTAAATGCCTCAGTCTCTTTGATGGATCGGATGGTTTCTTCCATCTGTTGTACTTTCTTCAAAATATCACCAGATTCCTTCTCTTTGTTGAGGTTGGTGATTTCAGGGGTTTTGTTGGTCATATCCTAGTTTTGGGGTTCAAGAATCTGAGTGTCTTTCTTTTCCAATCTCCTACTTGCCATCGGGTGTAGATGGTTCTGTATGACCAGGTGTTTGTTTCCCTTGAGGACCTTTGCTTTGTTCTATCAAGAAAATAGCCAATTCTGTTATCTAGTTCTTTAATCCTTCAAACTCTTCCCAATAGACAAGGGTAGATTCAGGTTGAGCACTTGAAGCGGATTCTGGTTGAGCAATCTACTGGAGGGTAAATTAATCCGATCTTTCATTTGGAGCGGATCTGAGTGGTGCCTTTCCTGAGCCTCGCAGAATTAGTCTTCTTTGAGTCCATTAATCAAACACCGACGGGTTCACCTCCTGGTGGAGGAATCACACAGCATATATTCACATACATCGCGTCTCACCGTATGAAATGATGACATTGTGCGAAGCACTAATATAAAGTAGTAAAGCATTCATCCACATCCATTCATTGTAAAAATCAGCATCCACACACACGCAGATAAAAAAGGGAAATTTTGAAAAGAATTGAGCGCGGCCTAAGCCCTCTACTGCCCCCAGCAGAGTCGCCACCTGTAGACGTCGGGATAAAATCCGGTCAACTTTGTAATACCTGAGAATTTCCATATATTATTAAATGGATATATTAATGAAAGTTGGATATTTATTTGAATATAAATATTTATGTGATATGAGATGAGTTAACTAGATTATATTAAATGGAATATATATAATAATTGAGAAAGAGTGTGGAGTTTATGATAAGCTCCATAAAATGCCTTGTGTGGCACAGTGATGAGAATTACGATGATTTAAGCAATTAAAGAAAGAATTAATAAGTGGATGATTAATTAATAATATATTATTAATTAAGGGTGATAGCATATTAATGGGTAATTAATGTTTGAGGTTAATAATTATTCTATTAATTGTTTAGTGTAAAGTTATGTAATCGTATATTGTATAGTAACTGCAACTATATAATATAATGTGTAATGTGATATTTTGACATAACTATGTAATATACAAACTATATTATAAGAGAAAGTGAGCCACATAGGTGGACTTATAAGAATACATGTTGTGTGTACATTATACCATATGGAACCAAACTGTGTTACATAAAGTGTAGTGTGACACTTTAGTAAGAATATGCAATATAGAAACTATATTGTAAGAGTAAAGAAATGTATGAGTTACATACATGAACTTATGTGACCATGTGATAGGTATAATACTTTAATGAATACTATATGGTATATTAAATTAAGGTGTGTGAATAATTAATAACAACAATTATTTTAATGAGTTACATGCTTGGAATAATAAGGTTTGTAATAATGCAGTATGTCACTATTCAATTAACTCATAATTTGACATTATTAAAATGTACATGGATTATATATCAATGTGTATACATGTACCCCAATTTGTTACCATGTAATGTTATTATGACATTTTTGGTCCATATATGCCCTAAATAAATTTAAGCCAAGGTAAGCACATATGTGTGTTGAATGTTTAATATATGGTGTTTCCTTCCTTGCTAGAGTGCTGAGTTTTTATTCTTGTCCCTAAAAGAGTGTCCATTCCTCTTTTATTTCTTCTACATGTGAAAGACCAATGGCCTATACTACCTCTACATACGAACTCCAATTAGCCTCAATAAATGGCCTAAGCCTATTTCTTGCAAACTCACTTCTCAGCACTAGCAAATGATGAAAGGGGAGATGGCTCTAATAGTAACATTGATTTGCTATTTCACCAAACATCAAATGCCCAATGTATTCTTCTTTCATCTCTTAGTTTAATCCTATGTGTAAATCTCTTGTATGGTTATTCATTTGTCTATAAATTAAGCTCCCATCCCCTTCAATTCACTTTGATTGAGTTATTTGCTAAGTTATATAGAAAGTGAGGATATTGTATTGAGACGACAATATGAAAGTTAAGTCAGGAGAGTTTCAATTCAAGTTAAAGAGGTATAATCTCTAAACCCATTTGAAATATAATTCATAGAAATTGCATGATATTGTTGGAATTGATGTGTGATAAGGTGCTAGCATAAGTTGTTAAGTATATCTATATGTTAGGAATGCAAAGTAGTAGTATGCAAGCATGCTAGCCAAATACATTGTGAGGAATTACTAAAGTTCTGCTGAAGCAGAACATTGTCTGGTCTGGAACAGGAGTCGCGCGGCCGCGGCATTCCCTAGTACAAGTGGCGCGCACCCGCGCCCCTCTGCAGTTTCTGTTGACAGTTTTTCTATGTATTCTAATGTATTAAGTATGTTATGTTAGTTAGGATATGCATATAAATCACCATGACATGTGCAATAAGGTTACTATGTATATAGTAAGTCATGTTAGTTGTTTTAGCTTGAGTATTTCAAAGAAAGTTAAAGATTTGAAAAGTAGTTTTCAATAAACGTTGTGTAATGTATATTCTGACCTTGAACATCAACGTATTAAGTTCTGATATGTCTTGGCATGCGACCAATATGTTAGAGATGGTGTAGATTATTCAAGCATGATTTAAAAAGGGAAAAGTCTAATAATTGACTAAACTAGCTATGTGTAAATGAACTATGTTGTGAACGTATGAGCATGCTTATGTGGACTAATTACGAGTATATGAAGACATGATAAAAGACTTATGAATCAACCTTGCATGCTTAAATGATTTTGATAGCATTCTAATGGAAACGTAGAGTTTTGAAGGTGAACTTGAAGAACTATATGTCTTTTGAGTTCTGAAATTGTGAGCATGCTTAGGAGGTATGATTATGTATGTACAAGCATGAAATATGATATGTGTAGTAGCTTTGCATGCTTGGTGGCTTAATATGAGATATTCGAGAAAAACCTTAAGAGTTTGAAATCTAGTTGTTGATAACTATATTATGAGCATCCTGAAATTTATAACCATCATAATAGGATATTGGATGCCTCTAGACATGATCGACGTGGAAGCCTAGATAGTTTTGTGTATTGTAAACTAGTTGAGCATGGTTAAGACGTGTCTAAATGAGATAGAACTATATAACTTGAAATGCATGACCAAAATCACTGGAGCATGTGTAAATGAAACTTATTGTCCTCATTGCATGTGTATATTGAGTAGATGTGAGAAACCTTGTAATCAAACATGTTAAGCCTCGATGATTGCAAAGTGTTAAGATTATGTTGAAAGCATGGTATAAGAATCAAACTCATTATAACATGTACGTTTATGTATGTTTCTGTACGTGTTACCATTAGAGTGTGAGGGTAGGCAAGCTAGGCCAAGCAATCTTATTGTTCAACCCTGGTTTGGACTGGGAGCCGCGTGGCCGCGCCACTCCCTAGTTCAAATCAGGCGCGGCCGCGCCACCTTCCAAAGGAGTCTGACCATTCTGTTTGTAATTTGAGATTGATGCATGCTTGTGTGGTTGTCTTAATCAATACTACGTGTCCAGTGTGGTAATCATGTGTCAACAAGCATGTTAGTGAAAGAATCCTATGAAAAATAAGTGTTTATAACCTTAAAGTCAAAATGTGATGACAAACTATGTTCCTTAATGTCATAGTGTATTAGAAACTGATTTCTGTGTTTCATAATGATATACATACAAGATCATACGATTCTGAGAAGACTAACATTATATGAATTACGATTGTGTATCATAGCAATTCAAGATAGTAGGAGTACATGTTGAACTTATATGACTAATGTTTATACTTGAATAGGATAAAATAAGTTCGTTGGGTGCTAGTAAGCTATAGGTTGATAATCTACGCATAAGGCAAGTATCCTAAACCATTGCATTCCTTTATTCAACGGATATCTTAAGCAAGTACTTGAACTCTATTCTTATTGAATTCATATTAAGTTATTGTTGTGTAAGTGAGTTATTCAAATTATGACTATCGTGTCATAGTTACGATAAAAGTCGATTATATTTTTTGAACTTTAAATTGAACTTATATTTGTTGTGATCTATGCCATTTGATTCGGCTAGACTTATATTGTTGAAAAGCGACCCAAACCAATTGATTGGTGCGGGATCATGTGTTTAACTGAGATGAACAAACTTCTTCGAAGGGAAAATATATTTGTCGGGAGACCGACGTGAGCACACTTTAAGTACGATTGAACGATATGCATACCGTGGGGTACTTTAGGCTGATCACTTGTTATACTTATTTTGTTGGATTATCAGTATATTACTGTTAATTCTAGTAGAAGTTCATAGTCCTTAGTGACTGCTCAGTATTCAGTTATCTTGAAATCTTATATTGATTTAACATTGAATCATATTGATATTATTCTGTCCTTAGCGGCTGTTATTGAGAACTGTTGATATTCTTGTTATCTTTGAACTATCATATTCTGTTATACCCTTTTGAGATTCAAGAACTATATTACTCACCCTTGTTGTTATATTACTTGCTGAGCAAACTTGTTGCTCATTCTTGCTTTCCCTAAAATATTTTAGTTAAGGCAGAGCAGTGCGGACCCTCGGGCACCGACAAGGGCAAGGAGAAGGATACTGAGTAGCTTTATTTATATAGAACTTTATGATTGTAATAAGAACTTATTCTATTATGCACTAGTTAAGGTTATGTATGCTTAAGTTATGTCTAAGCTATGTAATCACTTTTAAGTTTCGAGACCTTGGGACGTGAATAAATTATATTAATTAAATGTAATCTATTTAGTAATAGTTGTGTATTATTCTGCTGTGCGATGCGACATTTAGTTGTAATATTTATTGTGGTGTTAGATATTATAATGTGACAAATCGAATTCGAGAGACCCTGTGGCGGTACGAATTTGGGGGCGTCACAAACTTTGGACCTGATCTTTCTCTCTTCCTAAGTCTTATTGTTTTCTACCCTTATTACCTTATCTATTTTGTGAAGGGTGAAGCTTTTAGGGAAAAGGCCAACATGTATCATGTTGACAATTTGAATGGTTTACAGAGTCGCCAGTTGGTAGATTTGAAATGGTTGTACCAACTCAACCGAGTTTTGTTTGAAAGGTAGGCCCAATTATTGGACACTATCGAAATATGATCTTCAAACTGAAATTCTTAAGTTTGGGGGATTGGTTAAGTGGGGGGAAGGTCTTAGGCACCCCCCCCCAACTCACGTGAAAACACGGTACCGCATCTTTTCAGTATTTTTCTTTTTATTTGCAATATGTGTGGGTGGATGCTGGAAGAAATTAGGCCTACATTTATTTGTTTTGAAAGTATTGTCGTGCTTCGTTGAACCTATATACGAAGGGTTTGATTTGATTTGCAAAAGTCCTTTTTAGACAAGATATGAAATGATGTTTTGAAAAGGTGGCTTTCAAACCCTTACGCTCATGTAGGAATTGAAGCATGTTGATACTTCCATTTGATTCTGTTTAGCCTTTGGCTCGATTGGAATGGTGATTGTCGGGCTGCGTAGAATCCTTGACCACAAAATATATACAAGTGCCGGTCTTCTTATGGGCATGACAGCCATCAAAGTGACTCTAGCACGACAAACCATTATTTCATTATGTTTGAGACCTTAAACCCAGATAACTTTTTTAAGATCTTTCGGATGTAAATTTTCTACAGAAAAACTGATAGGGTACATTTGTAATGTGGAGTTTGTCCATCGTGGGAATCAGATTCTGATCAATTTGATTATGAATCCCACGATTCCTAGGCTCACGGAAGGAGGCCCACAAAACCTACACAGTAAAGATATTTACAAAAAAGGTATATTTGTAATATTCCAAACTTTGAACAAGAATATTAATATAAAATATTAATATTAATATGTTTTATACTTTGTGTGATGTTTATTTAATTTTATTATTGGTATATATAATTATATATCAACACATAAGATATAACTATGTAAATAGATATGAAAGGCTTTATAAGTAAACCCTAATTTAAGAATTTATCTAAATAAGGAATCCTAACCCTAATGGTTATAATAAATAAAATTTATAACATAATACATTGATAATGTTATATGGGATTATGAATATATACATATATTAATTAAATATGATGTATTAAGGATTTAATTGAAAACGATTACTAGAAAACCCTAATTAGGGATTAGAAAACCGTAACCCTAATTATAAAACTCTAATTTTAATTATAAACCCTAATTCTAAATTAACAAACCCTAATTGTTCAATCTTAATTTTTTTAATTTTTTTCTAGAGAAATTATGAAGTGACTAAATTACCCTTGAATTTAAGTAGGAAATTATTAAAATACCCTTAGTGTATGTAAAATGACCAAAATGCCCTTAAAACTCTCTTTTTAAAGAGGATAAGATCAAACACCATTAATAACCTAGGCTTAGTTGTTAAGAAAAGAGAAAATTAGATTTTTAACCCTCACTTGAATTTTTGATATATAGCTAAATCATAAGAACTCAAGGCCACGAAATTTACACTTAACAAACACCATTAACTAACTCAGAAACAACACTTAGCAAGCCAGAAGCAGAATCAGAAAGGGAATAATCAAAAAGTGCACAAAAAGGGTAAAAACCTAACCCTAACTTAATTTTTGATTTCTGAAAATTTGATTGTTGTTGTTATTGTTTAAGAATGTTAATTAGTAAATTAGCTAGTGTTATGGGTTGCTAAAACATGAATCTATAACATTTAAAAGCATCAAAATAGAGTTTTAAGTAAAATTACCGAAGTTGAAAAACAAGGTCTGACAGTGAATGTCAGGGCTTGTAGATCGCTACCTGTTTAATGTTTAGATGTGTTTAAGGTTGATAGTTATAGTATATAATGTTGTTAATTGACTTGAAGTGGTAGATTAGACGTCAGAACACCGGATCGAAAGTTATAAGCCGTCAAAAGTCGTTGACCGACCATAATCCACTGCTTTCTGGGTAACCCAGAAAGCTAATGAACACGGTCTGACAACCGTTTGACCAGCTTTGATCTCTCGCCTGACAGTTTGTTTGGGGGGGTAGTTGTTAGTTAGATTTCACCTTGATATGAGTACTACATAACTAGAGCACTCTCGAGCCCTAGAAAGTCACTGGCCGGAAAATATAAACGGTCAAAACTCGTTGACCGTCCAGATTCGATTTCTGGGTAACCTAGAAATTGAGTGCAGCGGCCTGACAGGTTGTTTGAAGGCTTAGATCTTGCTGCTTGTTGATTTATGGACTCTGTGACTACTCAAACATTGTACCCTAGTAGTTAGTCTATAGAGCTCGACGACTAGAACACCTAGATCATGAACAAAGTTATTAATGGTCAAACCTGGGTTGACTAACTGGCCGAAAGAACTTTTTGGAATTTCCAGATTTCTTCAAGAACAAATTCTGGCTGGTACTTTGACCAAGACAGATCTTTATTATGTGATGTTGTTAAGACACTTAAGTGTGTTAACTTTGTACCTTGACATATATACTACATAAGTGTAGCACTTTAACACCTTAACTAAGGTGTTAACTAAGCCCAGAAATCCAAGCTATTAAGGCTCCAAAATGGACCCTTGACACTGTCTAAGTTTTTGGGTAACCCAGAAAGTCAAGAACAGGTCTGATAACCAGTTTGATGGTTTATATCTTCAAGATGTGTTGTAGTTTGACCTTGAAATGTGTTAGTAAATGGAGTATTACATCAATACTACATAACTAATACATTATCATGCCCAGAAACATCATGAACACGGAATTTCAAGTGGTCAAAGCAGGCTACCAAAACACTGACTTTGAATGCTCAAGAAATCCTATAACGACGGACGAAAATTAAAATTAATTAAAATAAATATAATAATTACTAATAATTAATAAAAAAATTCTAAAAATTCATTTTTTAAATTTAATAAATAATTTTTAATATTTTGACATAAAATTTTATTAATATTTAATTTATTTAAATAATAATAAAAGTAATTAATAATAAATTACTTAAAAATAATATTAATGGTTTAAAAATCATTTTAAATAACTATAACTTATTTAAAAATGATATTAATGATTTAAATATCATTATTAATAAAAATACTACTGATGTTTTAAAAATCATTTTAAATGGTTATTAAATATTTAAAAATAATATTAATAACTTAAAAATCATTTTAAATGATATTAAATCATTTAAAAATTATTTTGAACATTTGAAAATTATTATAAATAATAACTAAAATATCTAAATAAGATATTAAATCTTTTAAATAAAGTTATTGAAAAACTAATTCGATAGCTATTCAATGAAGCTATAAAATATCGAACGGACTCCAAAATCAACCCAGACACTAATATTTTAATTAGAAATTAATTGTTATCATTTCTAATGACTGTTATAACATATATAGGTTGCGAGTATACTTTCAAATAGCTTAAGTAGCCGATCTTGATAAAGGCAAGTTTTTCTAACTTCATTTAATTTCAATATTAAATGTAAGTCTTGTATATTGATATACGAAATTGTTATAAACATTATTCGTGATATCTGTGATTTAAAAAAGGTTATGACTTATTGTTCAAGCATAACCAAGACATATGAACTATTATTTGTGTAAATATTTTTGATTCGATATCAAAGCATAAACTGTGAAAAAACTAATGTTGTTTGGTACATATATACACTGACCGTGTTCGATTTGTAGGATGATATGCATACTCCTAGGATATGATTAGGCTGACTCCCTATGAGATATCCGAACAGAACTCCTATATGTCTTTATGACTCTTAGGAATGACAGAACTCCTATAAGTCTTTATGACTCCTAGGCATGACAGAACTCCTATAAGTCTTTATGACTCTTAGGAATGTGGAAAATACTCTGAACTATATGTTCCTTCAATTCAGATATTGTGTGAGTATAAACTGCAAATCTTTAAAACTTGCTGAGCCTTTTAGAGCTCATCCTTGCAATTATTCTTTTCCTTTGCAGCTACATCTAATACCCCAGGAAGTTCAGGAAATCATACATGTGGGTAGAAGTAAATTTATGAGAACGAATGTTATTATATTAAGATTAAGACTGTAATTTGGTATTTCTCTGATGTAATGGTTGAACAATATGTAACTAGATATTATTATGTTGAATGGTTTTACATTATTAATAGTGAATAGTATCAATTACAGCATCTATATGAACTATACATCTGAATGAGGGTATTGAATGGTCTTGGGAGTTCTGTAAGCATTGAGGTTGCCCCTCAGTTCCAAGAATAATCTTATCATTTGTTCTTTGAATGTCAGCTAGATAGAAATTATTGACATGCAAGAAATATCTGTAAGATCATAAATCTATACATCCAAGTGAAGGTATCTAGATGTGGTAATTGTTCTGACGAGAACTCTTAACTGATTGGGATACTGTGAATTTTGGATTTATAGAAGTTATTGTCTTATATAATATTTACGTGAGCACCAAATTGGCTACAGGAAATGTAAAGAATTTGGGGGCATCACAATATTTACATGCAGACATCTCAAAAACCAAGGATTCATTAGTCAAATCCTGCAATGCGCGTAGCCAAAGCTTTTCGTCCCACTAGATAGGGATCTAAGGGCCGCGAGGTTGCTTTCACATTTAAGAAAACTATAAAAAGAAAGCTAGATTTAAATAAATCTTAGCCATTCTAGCTTCTTAGTTCCGGTTGGACCTATTTTGAACAGTTTGAAAGGTAGAAAAGGCCAGATTTAGATAAATCTAATTCGCAAAATTATTTTAAAACAAATTCATATCGAATGAACATTTACAGTAGATATTTAATTGCAATGAATAAAGAATATATATATATATATATATATATATATAAAGCTGTAAAGGGCGATGGATTTCTAATCCTAGGCCCGGACAGAAATGTAAATATATATATATAAGCTGTAAAAGAGCCACGGAATAATCCAGGCTCGACAGAATGTAGATATATATAAAAGCGTAAAGAGCCACGAATTTCTCCAGGTTCTACTGGAATGGAAATATATATATATATATATATATATAAATATATATACATATATATATAAATTTATGAAAGCGGTCCACCTGGTGGGTCCCGTCGTCTTGAAGTACGTGCACTCTGAGCAACGCAATGTCAAGTTTGAAACTTTCTAAGTTTTGATCAGAGCGTCCGTTTACGGCGTGCTATACCTTTCCGAAAAGCCCTTTCCGAGAGCGTCACAATGACATGGGACATAACTTTTTTCGAGTCCAAGAAAACTGGTTTATAACCGGATCTTCATTTCTTCGCAGTTTATCCGTTGAGCTGTACTGTGCTATTTTCACTCGAGATCAATGTTATTGTTCTTTTTGATCTTCATTGCATCAATTCGACTTAATTTTGACCGGATTGTGTAGACACTCGAGATTTTCCTTGCCCCGATACTCATCCAGTAGAACGGTAAAATCATCAATCAACCTAAATTCGATCCCCAATATTGGTACTCCAGTTAAATCCAATTTCCAATATTGGCAATCAAGTTCTGACAGTCAATCGGACCATCAATCAAGTTCCGACAGCCAATCGGACCATCAATCAAGCTCCGACAGTTAATCGGACCATCAATCAAGCTCCGACAGTCAATAGGACCATCAATCAAGCTCTAACAGTCAATCAGACCATCAATCAAGTTCTGACAGTCAAACGGATCATCAAGCTCAACCCCGGTCTCAACTCGGGAAGTCAAGTCCAACCCCGACATCACCCGGGAAGTCAAATTCAGCCCTGGCAGCAACTTGGGAGGTACCAATCAACCCCGGTCTCAACCCGGAAGTCAAGTCCAACCCCGACACCACCCAGGAAGTTAGCTCAACCCCAGCAACAACCTGGGAGGTATCAATCAACCCCGGTCTCAACCTGAGAAGTCAAGATCAACCCCGGTCTCAACCCGGGAAGTGCAGGTCATCCCTGGTCTCAACCCGGGACGTCAGGTCAACTTCAGACGTCAACTTAAAGCATCACAATAACTCCAGAGAAAAACATGGAATAACTACGTCAGTCTCAGAGACAACCCTGAGGTTAAAACACTCGACTGGGATCCAAGTCTTGGAATCAGCTCCAAGAACTCAGCAGTCATTTTACCAACTTGCAACTGACTTGGTCCGACACCACAGGTAGCCCCGGGAGGGGTACAACAGTTATTTTACCAACTTGCAACTGACTTGGTCAAACTCAAGCCAAATCGATGTTGCCAAAGTCAGAATGAACCCTAACGACGATCCCTACTAGCAATAACACAAGATAGTTCAACAGCTATACTGTGGGGAATCGAAGACCTGGTTATGAACCCGTCTTCCTGGATCCGAAAAATGTTTTCTCCCATGTCATTGCAACACTCTCTGTGAGAGCTTTCTAAAAAGGTATCGCACGCCTCAAACAGACGCTCCGATCAAAAGTTAGAAAGTTTTCGACTAGATATCGCATTGGTCAGAGTGCACGTACTTCGAGATGACCAAGCCAGGCACTAAGTGGCTGCACCTCTACCTGCGGTAGCCGCATGTAGAGGTGCGGCTCCCCCCTCTATAAATAGAGGGGCATCCCCCTCTCATTTTCATAAGCAAGAAGCGCAGTGAAGCCCTGCCCGACTGATTTTTCAACTTTTACACCTCTTCCAAACCCAAATATTTTCACTCCAACATATAGATATACCCATATACTATCACATATCAAAAAACCACAGATAGATTTGGACGTTTAAGGCCTATGATTCGGCAAAAAGCCAATAGTGCAGCCCATTGTAAGTATTTTTATGATCAGCAAGTCAATACTTCTACTTTGCGCTGTTTTACACCTCCACATGAAGTTTTATCTTCTAAATATGCCCAGAACTTAGTTCCGTGGCTGTTTTCATCCAAAATTGATATATTTTTGTACATAAACTCCGTTTTCAACATTTCTACAACTCAAATTGACGATTTATTAGCTCTAGTAGCTTCAATGCACTAGCACACACAGTTTTGGCAACTTCGTCGGACTTGTCATCCCAGTCCGGGTTTGGCCTTTTTCTGTACATATTTAACTGTTTATGTATTAATATTTCAATTCTGTCAAGCCCGGATGTCGAGGTAACTTACTACTTTTATATATATTTACGCTTATATAAGCGACTCTCACCATAACTGGTCTTCGTACTAGTATGATTTGACTACATTTCTATCAATATATATATATATGTATATATTTTAATTCAGTCCGGGCACAAGCGTGAAAACCCAACGCCCTTACTACTTTTATATATATTTATGCATGTATAAGCAGCCTTTATTAGCACTGGTCATCTTTTCAGTCTTAATTGACTATGTTTCTGTCAATATATATATATCTACATATATATTTCAATTCCAGTCTGGGCTTGCGAGTGAAAACCCATTGCCCTTTATAATTTTTATATATCTAACTATATATATTACTTTGTTCAATTTATTAAACTGTTGCATTTAACATTCATTTGTATATGAATTTGCACTGACATTTCTGCAGGCGAACTAGATTTATCCAAATCTCGCCACTTCTAGCTTTCAACGGTTCAAACAGGTCCCGACAGAACCTGGAACTATAATGGCTGATATTTCTTTAAATCTAGTTATTTTTATAGTTTCATCTTTAAAAGCAACCTCGCGTCCCTTAGATCGCTTTCTAGTGGGAACGAGACGTTTCGGCCGTGAGAACCTAGATTTACTGAATGAATCCCTGGTTCTGGCTATTTTGGGATACTTATCTGCTTCTGAACAAATTTGAACTGTGCAGGTTTTCTAGCTATTCATATGTGAGCCTAGAAATCGTGGGATTCATGATCAAACTGATCAGAATCTGATTCCCACGATGGATAAACTCTGATTTACAGATGTACCCTGCCAGTTTTTCTGTAAAATGTACATGCACAGACCTTAAAACGGTTATCCATATTTAAGGTCTCAACATAGTGAAAATATGAATTGTCGTGTCAGCGTCCCTCCGATGGTTTTCATACCCTTGAGGAGACCGACACTTTATATTTCTGTGGTCGAGGATGCTTCGCAGCTCGACAAATCACCATTTGCATGCAGCCTTAAGGCTATAAAGATAAAATTGAGAGTAGCGATATGCTTCAATTCCTATATCAGCGTAAGGGTTTGATAAAACCAGCTTTCAAAACATCACTGTCAATTCAATTCAAAAGCTTTTGCAAATCAAATAATGCTTTTTGTAAATCAAATCAAAGATTGATTTTCAAATCAAATCAAATCCTTCGTATATAGGCTTAACGAAGCCTGTCAAAGCTTTCAATCAACTAAAATGCCCAATTTTCAAACAGCATTCACTCACGCATTCCAGTTTTAAGGGAAATATTGAAAAGATTGTGGTACCATGTTTACACAGGAGTCGTGGGGTGCCTAACACCTTCTCCACACTTAACCAAGCCCCCGAACTCAAAATTCCGATTTCAAAGATCAAGTTTCAAAAGTGTCCAACAATTGGGCCTCTTTCAAATCAAATTCGGTTGAGTTGGTACAACCATTTTCAAAACTACCAACTGGAAACTCTGTTTAAATCAAATCAAATCGTTGACATATAAACATGTTGGCCTCTTTCCTAAAAAACCCTTCAAAACCTTTTTTGCAATAAAAAGAATAAGGGTGAAGATAACTTAGGAAGATCGATTTGAGGAAAATCGGGTTATAAACTGACCCGCGGTATTTCTTAAATTTTCCAATGTCGACAGATTGGCTTCAAGTTGGTAAAATGATCGTTTTACCTATCCAAGGGTTGTCTCATGTACTGGCACGACTTTTGACTATTTTGTCGGGGTTGTCTCCGAGGTTTGAACCCAGCCAACTCTGTTCGTCCTCAGGGTTATCTCCAAGGTTACTTTAGCCTCCTAGGGTTGTCT
Organism: Panax stipuleanatus; assembly: GCA_020205555.1. Classification (NCBI taxonomy): domain Eukaryota; kingdom Viridiplantae; phylum Streptophyta; class Magnoliopsida; order Apiales; family Araliaceae; genus Panax; species Panax stipuleanatus. The sequence continues at coordinate 80,775,230 of CM035126.1, forward strand.
CTGGGGATGATATGTTGCTTTGGGGTTGTCTCTGAAGGTTGAATTAATCTCCCGGTGTTGTTGTCGGGGCTCCTGTACCTCCCGGGTTGTGACCGGGGCTTGACTTGACATCCCGGTGTAGTGACCGGGATTAAGCTTGATATCCCGAGGTTGTCGTTTGGGTTGCTTGACATTCCAGTGATTCTAGGGTCTGACTTGACATCCCGGTGTAGTGACTGGGGTTAAGCTTGACATCCTGGGGTTGTTGTCGGGGCTACTTGACATCCCGGTATTGTCATCAAGGCTTCATCTGACATCCTGGTGTTGTGACCGGAAGGAAAAAGATGATTTTTCCCTCCTGCAAGGTTAGTAACAGGAATCCAAAATTTCAAGTGTCTACAACTGTGGATGACGACATCTGTATAACAGTATCATGAGACCATCCAAGGGTTAAATCTAAATTCAAATGTCTAAGTGCATATCCATGACATAATATATGCATAATGACTGTAGACACTCGAAATTTTCCTTGCCCAATACTAACACTGTAGGAGGGCAAAACCGTCAATCAAGCCAACCTCGGTCCTGACACCAGACATCCAATCTAAATTTGGCCACCAATGCCGGTCCTTCAGCCTAAATCCAATCCCCAATGTCGGTCAATTCCAGTCAAATCCGATCACCAATATCAGTACTCCAGCCAACTCCGATCGTCAATCTGACCTTCAATTCAACTCTGATCGTCAATCGGACCGTCAGATCATCCCCGATCTCAATATCGGGACATCAGCTCAAACCCAATCATCGATATCAGGACAACCACAGCACCGATCAACCATATCGGGATGTAAAAGAAGCCCCGACAGCAACCCGGGAGGCACAAATCAGGCCCGACAGCAACGCAAAAAGTACAGCTCAGCCCCGGCATCAGTCCAGGAAGTCAGGTCTACTTTGGACATAAACCTGAAGCACCTCAACACTTCTAGAAGAAAACGTGGAATGACCACATCAGCCACAGAGGCAATACTAGGGACAAACAGACTTGAATGGGATCCAAGTCTTGAAAACAGCTCCCGGAAGTCAACTAGAGGCCATACCGACACCAAGGGCAACCCCGGGAGGGGCAAAATGGTTATTTTACTAACTCTCATCTGAATCAGTCAAACTCAAGCCAAATTGATGCCACCAAGGTTAGAAAGAACCACAACGGTGATCCCGAGTGAAAACAGCGTCAGACAGCTCGACAGGCAAACTTTGGGGAAACAAAGATCCGGTCATGAACCCATATTTGGGGACTTAAAAAGGGTAACTCCAATGTCATTGCAACACTCTCAGCGAGGGCTTTTCAGAATGCTATAGCACTCCCCAAATGGACTCTCCGATCAAAGGTTATGAAGTTTCGAACCTGACATCGCTTTGCTCAGCATGCACGCACTTTGAGACGATTAAACCGAGCACATGGGCCCCACATATGGGAGCCGCACCTCTACCTGAAGCTTCCACAGGTAGAGTGGAGGCTCCCTGGACTATAAATAAATGTGCCCCCCCTTCATTTTTAACAATTTCAAAACGCAGCGAAGCTCTGCCCGTCTGATTTTTTGACTTTTACACCTCTTCTAAACCCAAATATTTTTACTCCAACACGTAGACAAACCCATAGACTACCACATATCAAAAAACCACCGATAGATTTGGTTGTTAGAAGCCCACCAAGTGGCAAAAAGCCCGTTTTGCAGGCTATTGTAAGTATTTTTACGATTAACAAGTTGCTATTACTACTTTTCACTGTTTTACTCTTGCACACAAAATTTCACTTTCTAAATATGCCCGGAACATAGTTCCATGGCCGTTTTCATCAAAATATGATATATTTTTGTACATAAACGCCGTTTTTAGCATTTTTACAACTCGGATTGACGATCCGTTAGCTTTAACAGCTCCACTGCACTTGCATGCACAATCTGGCAACTTCACCGGACTGAGTTATCTTTCCTATCCAAATTTGGCCATTTTTTGTATATATTTAACTACTAATGTACAAACATTTCAATTCTGTCAAGCCCGAATTTTAAATCCGTGGTAGTTTACTGCTTTTATATATATTTACGCATATATAAGCGACCTTCACCATCACTGGTACTCATATCAGTCTTGCTTGACTACATTTCTGTCAATATATATATATATATATATATATATTTTCAATCGGTCTAGATTTTTTTGTGGCCATTTTACTACTTTTTGCACAATTCCCCATATTGGGTGCTCTCCCAAGTCACTGGGAGACTACTTTTTTGTCAATTTCAATTCTAGTACGGGCACAGGCGTGAAAACCCATCGCCCTTTTTATTATTTTTCTATATATATATATATATATATATTTCTATCATAGCCTGGATTATTTTGTGGCTATTTACAGTTTTTTTATAAATATATATATTTCAATTCCAGTCCGGGCTTGCAAGTGAAAACCCATCGCCCTTTTATAGCTTTTGTATAGATATACATATATATATATATATATATATATATATATATATTGCTTGCTCAATTTATTCAACTGTTGCATTTAATATTCATTTGTATATGAATTTGCATTGACATATCTGTGGGCTGACTAGATTTATCCAAATCTCGTCAATTCTAGCTTTCAACGGTTCAAACAGGTCCCAACAGAACCTGGAAGCTATAATGGCTGAGATTTCTTTAAATCTAGTTATTTTTATAGTTTCAGCTTTGAAAGCAACATCGCGTCCCTTAGATCGCTATTTAGTGAGAACGAGACGCTTCAGCTGTGCAGACCGAGATTTACTGAATGAATCCTCGGATCCGACAATTTTGGGATATTTATCTATTTCTGTGCAAATTTGAACTGTGCAGGTTTTCTAGCTACTCATATGTGAGCCTAGGAATCATGGGATTCATGATCAAACTAATCCAAATATGATTCCCACGATGGGCAAACTCCGATTTACAAATATACCCTGTCAATTTTTTTGTAAAATATACATGCACAGACCTTAAAACGATTATCCGGATTTAAGGTCTCAACATAGTGAAAATATGAATTGTCGTGTCAGCGTCCCTTCGATGGTTCTCATACCCATGAGGAGATCGACACTTTATACTTCCGTGGTCGAGGATGCTTCGCAGCCTGACAAATCACCATTCACATGCAGCCTTAAGGCTATAAAGATAAAATTAAAAGTGGCGATGTGTTTCAATTCCTATGTCAGCGTAGCGGTTTGATAAACAGCTTTCAAAACATCACTGTCAATTCAATTTCAAAGCTTTTTGCAAATCAAATTAAATGCTTTTGCAAATCAAATCAAAGACTGATTTTCAAATCAAATAAAACCCTTCGTATATAGGTTCAACGAAGCCTGTCAAAACTTTTAATTAATCAAATCAATAGGCCCAATTTTCAAATAGCATTCACTCATGCATTCCAATTTTAAGGGAAATATTGAAAAGATTGCGGTACCGTGTTTACACGGGAGTCGTGGGGTGCCTAACACCTTCCCCACACTTAACCAAGCCCCTAAACTCAAAACTCTGATTTTAAAGATCAAGTTTCGACAGTGTCCAGCTATTGGGCCTCTTTTCAAATCAAATTCGGTTGAGTTGGTACAACCATTTTCAAAACTACCAATTGGCGACTCTGTTTAAATCAAATCAAATCGTCGACATATACACATGTTGGCCTCTTTCCTAAAAAACCCTTCAAAACCTTTTTTGCAATAAAAAGAATAAGGGTAGAGATAACTTAGGAAGATCGATTTGAGGAAAACTGGGTTATAAACCGACCAGCGGTATTTCTTAAATTTTCCAACGTCGACAGGTGGCGACTCTGCTGGGGACAGTAGAGGGCTTAGGCCGCTTTCAATCTTTTCAAACATTTTCCTTTCAAAACTATTGAATGTGTGAAGTCCTGCGTCTCCACAGTCAATGGATGAGTGAATGATGCGTCTTTCATTGAATGTATAAATGTTATGCGTTTACATTGAATGAATGAGAATGAATGCTCTAGTGTTTCGCACCCATATTAGTTCTTCGCACGAACTGTCATTGCATGTAGAAGCGGTAAGGCCGATGTATGTGAATGTATGTTGTGAGTCCCTCCACCTGGAGGCTAACCCGGTCGGTGATAAGTAAGGACTCTGGGGACAACTAAGTCTCCGGGGCTGCCTCCTGAAAATGCACCACCCAGATTCGCTCCAGTTGAACGATCGGATTAACTTCCCTTCTAGTAGATTGCGATGATCTGGGAACCTTCATGCCGAAACAAAAGCCGCGAGAGTATCCTAGGATAGGTTAGTTTTTGATCAACCTAATCCGATGGGATGCTTCTTCATGCCTTCCTCTTTCAAATTCCATGTCAAGTCTCCAATTATTGAGGAGCACAATGTAAATGACAATAATGAAAGATTTACTTTCCTGTCAAATATCCTGTCTTCCTACCATCAAAACAACTAACCTCGGTTTTACAGGATAAACTTAAAAAAAACACACATCATAAATGCATCTAGTCATTACCTACCACAAGGAACTGACACCCCTACGTTTTGGTGTAGGTAGGGAAAAATTGGTCCTATCACTGGATCAAAGGCCAAAAAAGCACCCAGTCCATCTACGGACATGGCTTCAAGTGCTCCACTAGAATTCACCCTTGTGTCTAGGGAAGAATTCGAAGGATTGAAAAATCAAATAGCCGAGCTAGCCGGTTTCCTTTGAGAGCAAAGCAAGGCCTTCAAAGAGAAACAATCTCAAACTCATCCAGAACTAGGAGCATCTGGTAGTGGTGCTGGAGGTCAAGATACAGAAAAGGCCGAAACTCAGATTCCTGGACCACAAAACCAGGACCCAATCAATAAAACTCCAGAAATCACCATCCTAAGCAAAGAACAGTAAGCTGGTGACATTCTCAAGAAAATGCAACAAATAGAAGAAACTCTCCGGTCTATTAAAGGGACTGGGGCATTTGGCAGTGTGAATTATTTTGACCTCCGTATATTCCCCGGGGCTCGTTATCCTGAGAAATTCATAACCCCCGAGTTCAAGAAATATGATGGGTTAGGAGATCCTTATACACACCTAAAAGTTTTCATTGGAAAACTCGGATCCTATGCTGAGGACGAGAAACTTCGAATGCAGCTATTTCAGAAGAGTAAAACTGGAGAAGCCAGAGCCTGGTATGCCCGTCTAGACAACTCCAAAATTCACAGTTGGGAAGAATTGGCCCATGCCTTCCTCAGCCAGTACAGTATCCAATCTCAGCTAGCTCCAGATCGGTATCAAATAACCAAAATCAAGAAGAATAACACTGAATCATTCAGAGAATATGCCCAGCGATGGAGACAGGTCGCAACACAAGTCACCTCAGCCATGACTGAATCTGAAATAGTCATGACTTTTATCGATATTCAAGCAGCTCTTTATTATGAAAGTGTCCTAGTGGGCACAGGAAAACCTTTCTCTGAAATGATCAAACACGGCGAAATGGCCGAAATGGGACTCAAGTCCAGGAAAATAAAAGACCTAACGGCACTCGAAGCTATTGCTGAGCATATCCAATCCGAAAATTACGGGAGTAATCCCCGGAGAGTCCACAAAAAGATAGATAAAGAAGTTTCCTTAGTGTTACAAGAACAAAATTCAAGCGATAATTCAAACAATACACCCATTCAAAAGAGGAACTATACCCCTTTCCAAGCTGCAACACAGCCTTCAAATCCTTCATTCAAGAAAAACATGGAGGTCAGACACAGAAGGACTTTCACCCCACTAGGGGATTCACTCGAGAACATTTTCAAACTTCTGACAGCTCAGAAGAAGTTTGGCCAACTCCTTCTGCCAACTAACACTAATTCAAGGAACTTCGACCCTAGCAAGAAGTGTTCTTATCATTCCGGATCACCGTGCCATGACACCCAAGATTATTGGTCCCTCAAGCACAAAATCCAAGATTTGATTGATAATGGAGAAATTGTGGTCACAAAACCCGATCAACCGCATGTCCAAGATAACCCTCTCCCACAGCACAAGGAGGAGAGTGTCAACATGATCAACACTTCAAGTGGAGAAGGATCCAAATACCTCCGCTACATTGAAGAATCAACTCAATCCAACAACATCAACCCAATGAGTTGGGAAGCTTTTGAAAAACAATTCCTGATATAGCAAGAAATAAAGTCTATCAAGGAACAAATCGAGAAGTTGGCTGAACTGGTCGTCTACCAACATCAACTCACCAGACCAGAAAGATGTTGAAGCAAATCCATCAACCTATTGGCAGTCGCTCTCCTCCAGCGAAAGTCAATTCCAATCAAAATCATAGCCGGACCTGTGAGCTTACACCCTGGACTGATAAGGGGATCAAAGAAGCAAGTGTCCAAGCAGGTAGGAAGTTCCTATTTCAAAGGAATTTCACCAATTTGAACTAGTCAATGGAAGAAATCCTGCAAATGATGATCAACGAGGGAATGGTTGAAAACTTGCTACCTCCGTTGAACCCTAAATCAAGAAAATTCAAAACTGACCAAATATATCAGTACCATTCCAACTTTCCCGACCATGATACAGAAGAATGTTGGGCACTTCATAACCTAATTCAAGACCTGATTGAGAAAGGTGACCTAATCAGAGGAAATCAAATCCTCGATATAACAGATAAAGATAGCCTATGGATCCACGATGCATGGTATCAGGACACAGTGCCTGTCATATCCTGCGATAAAGAATCAATCATCACACCCCTGGTACTGACAGAGAAAGGGGTCCAAGACAAACAAAATCCTGTGAAGGTGGCTGCACCTCAGCCTCTAATTTTTCCCTTTAGACCTCAGTATCCAATCCTCAGTCTGAAGAAGGTCCCATGGAACTACGGGGACATTGAAAGCTCTAATTCAAACAACATTTCCATCCTGTCAAAGGATAATCCATTGTACCTACCTCAGCGGGAGATTAAACCAGTTACTAAAGCAAAAGAAAGGGTGGCTAAAGAAAAGATAAAAGAGTTCCTCAAAAAGATGGGACACAATAAAATCAAGACAGTGCAAAGCTTGACAGACACACCCAAGCAAATATCCATCCTTGACTTGGTCCTATCATCAGAGGATCACCGTAACATCCTAGTGAAGGTATTAGAAGAAGCCCATCTGCCACACACGATAGACACAGAGAAATTTCGTCACGTGATAGAACATATTTTCAACAACAATGTGATTTCCTTCAGAGACGATGATATTCCGGCTGAGGGGAGGGGCCACCACAAGTCCCTGCATATAGCCGTTATGTCCTCCGGATACGTGATCAGAGGAGTGCTTATTGATGGAGGATCTTCCCACAATATTTGTCCATACGACATGTTGGAAAGGATGAAGATCAATCCAAACTGGATCAAAGCCAGTCACATGGTTATCCGGGCTTTCGATGGATCTCGCCGCCAGGCTATGGGGGAAATCGAGCTTCCTCTAGAAATTGGTCCACACACCTTCTACGTATCTTTCCAGGTGCTCAACATAGCCACCAGATACAACTTGTTGTTGGGCAGGCCATGGATCCATATGGCTGGGGCTGTTCCATCCACCCCCCATCAGCAGCTCAAGTACATTATCAACGGAAGCCTCATCACAGTGAATGCTGAACTGGAATACCCTACCCATATACATGGGGACGTGCCAGTGATTAGCCTGGACGTCGGGGTTGAACCTGCAAGTTTTCAAGCTCTCGAGGTGAGCGATATTCAATATCTACAGATTGGGGCACCAACCCTGAAACCTAAAATTTCCACTGAAGTAATGACAGTGGGCCAAGAAATGGTAGCTGCGGGTCTCCAGCCTGGAGAAGGGTTAGGGAAAAAAAACACGGCATTAAGATTCCAATCCAAATCCCAAGTCAGATGGGAAGAGCAGGACTGGGATTTTCATCCGGGTCAAACCACCGGAATCCACACAAACATCCCAAGGTTCATGCCTCCACAATTCTGCTCCCAGACCTCACAAATGCCAGATGGATGAAACCTACGAGGAAGATCCCTACGGGGGCATCAGCTATGCTATTTCATTTAATCATACCTGTCCATGAAAGAAAAGCCCTCCAGCTTGAGGCAGATAGCGAAAAAGGAAAAGAAAAGATCCTATACGAAGGACGAGATCCATTCACTAACATGAAAGTCATTATCAACTACGAAGGGATGAATGATGAACTCCTAGATAGTGACGACGAAGATCGTGCTCACTTTCCTCGCAGCAAACAGAGGAATAATTCCTAGAAAAGCCTCGGCCATATCCTAAAGGATGTCTCAGTTATCATTCAAGACAAGACAGACGAGCACACCACTTCCAGCATCCTCCCTATCCATGAGGATCTAACCCTGGATAATTGGAGCAGTGTCCCTTGCCTCAGTCGAAAAGGGTAAAGGGGCAAACCGTCAATCTGCCCTTAATCATGCTTTCATTTACTGCTTACTTTTGATTGCACAGTTGGAGCAGTCACTTTTGTCATGATTTACAAATGCTATGTGTATTTAAGAAGTTGTATATATTAATGAAAGCGTTTTTGTTTTTAAGACCCAAGCATTGGATATGTGTGTCTCTGCTGATGAGATGCCAACCTATCAACATACCTCCAACCATGATGCAAGATTGAGCTTCGACTTGACAGATCTTGATCAAGAGGAGGAAGATGACTATGAGGTGCCAAAGGAGATCAAGGAATGGGTCGAAGACAAACCCAAACCAAACCTTGACCAAACCTCCACCATCAACATAGGAACCTCCGAAACCATCAAAGAAATCCAAATAGGTTTAGACCTCACATCGGATCAAAAAGCCGACCTGATCGCGCTCCTGACAGTATACCAGGATGTATTTGTATGGTCGCATGAAGACATGATCAGTCTATCCACAGACATTGTCATCCATCGAATGCCCATCAAAGAAGGGTTCAAACCAGTTAAACAAAAGCTCAGACGATTGAAACCTGAGCGGAGTCTCAAAGTCAAAGAAGAAATCATTAAGTAATTCAAAGCCGAGATCATCAAGGTATCAACATATCCCGAATGTCTATCAAACATAGTCCCCGTGCCTAAACCAGGAGGGAAGGTACGAGTCTGGGTGGATTACAGGGATCTAAACAAAGCCTGCTTTAAGAACAATTTCCCAGTACCTTGTATCCACATCCTGATTGACAATACTGCGCAGTACGGTATGTATTCCTTTGTAGACTACTTTGCTGGTTACCATCAAGTCATGGTTGCTGAAGAAGACCGAGAAAAAATAGCTTTTATCACTCCCTGGGGAACTTTTTGCTACCGACGACTATCCTTCGGCCTCATCAATGCCGGAGCAACGTATCAGCGAGCCATGATAGCCCTCTTTCATGATATAATGCACAAAGAAATAGAAGTCTATGTTGACGACATCATCATCAAGTCCCGGAGGGAGGATGATCATATAAACCATCTCAGGAAGCTGTTCAACAGGTTCCGCAAGTACAACCTCAAGCTAAATCTAGCCAAATGCGCTTTTAGCGTTAAGGTTGGCAAACTACTAGGATTCCTGGTGAGCAATCGGGGCATTGAGTTAGACCCTGCCAAGATTAAAGCCATTTCTGAAATGCCCGTGCCTCGTACAGAGAAGGAGATACAAGGATTCCTAGGAAGGATAAACTTCATAAGTCGATTCATTTCACAGCTCACAGCAACCTGTGAGCCCATCTTCAAGCTGTTAAGGAAGAATTCCTCCATCAAATGGAATGAGGATTGTCAACAAGCCTTCCTTGCCATTAAAAAGTAGCTTGTCGAAGCACCTGTTTTGGTACCTCCAAGGGATGGAGTCCCCTTATTCATGTACCTGTCCGTCAATGCCAATGCCATGGGCTGTATACTAGGACAGAAGGATGATAGAAGCAAAGAAAGAGCTATCAACTACATCAGCAAAAGATTTAGCAGTGGGGAACAAAAGTATACCCTGATCGAGAAGACATGTTGTGCATTAGCATGGGCCGCCATGAGGTTGCAACACTACTTGCATGGGCACACGACGTATCTCATATCCTGCATGGATCCACTAAAATACGTCTTCAATAAACCAAAGTTAAATTACCGACTGTCCAAATGGCAGTTGATTCTACAGCAGTTCGACATTGTCTACGTGACTCAGAAGTCTATCAAAGGCCAAGGTATTGCAGATCAATTAGCAGAAGCAACTTCAGGAGGGTTCGAGCCCCTGGAGACATATTTCCTAGATGATGGGATTATTACAATTCAATAACTCTAGTCAGAGAATACAGCCCAACCACGAAAAATGTATTTCGACGGAGCGGTAAACAAGGAAGGTTCCAGAGTTGGGGCAGTCCTTATCTCTAGTACAGGTGATCAATATCATGTGGCTACCAAACTTCAATTTGGCAACACCAACAACATGGCCGAGTATGAAGGCTGTATACTGGGGTTAAAACTAGCTCAATCCATGGGTATCAAACACTTATTGGTCTTTGGAGATTCCGAGTTGGTCATCAGACAAACCACCGGTAAGTATCTCACAAAAGAACTGTATCTGCTGCCATATAATCAGCAGGTCCTCAAAATATCCCAGGAGTTCAAAGTAATAACCTTCATCCACATTCCTCGGGGTCGAAATGACTTTGTCGATGCACTGGCAACGTTGGCTTCATTAATCCGCATATCAAACAGGAGAGGGTTTCCCAACATTCAGTTCACAAATTAAAAAGGCCCAACATACGGGAATTACATTGGAGAAGTATCAGACGAAATACCTCCTGTCAAGCAACCTTGGTTTCAAGACATCAAGGAATATATCCGTGATGGATCTACACCCACTAGTGCAAGCCAATCAGAGCGAAAATGGATTCTCAGAATGGCCATGAAGTTCTATCTAAGTGGAGATGCACTCTACAAAAGGGATGCTGGAATAGGCCTGTTAAGATGCCTCGACAAGGAGCAAGCCCAAAGACTAATGGATGAAATCCATGGCGGAGTCTGTAGTCCACACATGAGCAGGCCATCTGCTGGCCAAGAAGATAAATAGAACAGGACATTACTGGATCTCGCTCAAAGTTGATTGCGATGATCACGTTAAGAGATATTTTCAATGCCAAATACATGGAAATGCCATCCACGCTCCTCCAAATGAGCTGCACGACATGAGTGCACCATGGCTTTTTTTTATGTGGGGAATGGACGTGATAGGTCCAGTCGAACCCAAAGCCAGCAACGGTCATCGGTTCATCTTCACCATGATCGACTACTTCACCAAATGGGTTGAAGCAGCCTCTTTTCCTAAAGTCACAAAAGAGGTCATCATCAGTTTCATCAGAAACAATGTCGTCTGTCGATATGGGCAACCGGAGGTGATCGTATCAGACAACGCCAAAAACCTGAATAATCAAATGATGGTAGAACTGTGCGACAAGTTTCACATCAAGCATCTCAACTCCGTCATCTATCGGCCCAAGATGAACGGTGCTGTCGAAGAGGCCAACAAAAACATCAAGAAGATCATACAGAAAATGTCTGCCAATCATAAAGACTAGCCTGACCTACTACCTCTCACCCCGTTAGCCTACAGGACGTCAATGAGCACCTCTACTGGGGCTACCCCCTATTCACTGGTCTATGGCATGGAAGCAGTCCTCCCCATAGAAGTAGAGATGGAGTCTTTACGAGTATTAATAGATGCTCAGATGGAAGAAGATCAATGGTTGCAAGACCGATATCGTCAACTGTCACTGATAGACAAAAAGAGGGCCACAACCATTTTCCACGGACAGTTATACCAGCAAAGGATCGCCAGGTCCTACAACAAGAAAGTCTGAGTCCGGTAATTCAAAGAAAATGATTTGGTGCAAAAGAAAATCCTGCCCAATCAGGATGAAGCCAAAGGAAAATTTGCCCTAAACTGGGAAGGCCCTTTCATTGTCAAGGAAGTGTTGACAGGGGGAGCCATCAGGTTACAAGAAATGGACAAGAACGAATTTCCCCAACTCATCAATTCAGACACCGTGAAAAAGTACTACGTCTAAAGCATATGCATACCTGCATCTAGGACCTATAAATCGAATCAGGTTTGGCTTTTCACTAGAGAAACATGAACTACAAATGACCTGATCTCCCTCAACCCGGGAGTACGTAGGCAACCATCTTGGTGCGGTCAAACCAAACAAAAAATTCAAAAACCCTCGAATCCAAACACAAAACAAACAAAACTCAAAAGCTCATCAAACCAAACTCAGAACCCAAAAGGGACACTTCTCAGCCCTCTCTCAAAAATAGAACTATGAATGACCTGATCTCCCTCAACCCGGGAGTACGTAGGCAGCCATCTATGGCGTAGTTTGATCCTTCAAGAAAAAACAAAAAAATAAAGACCAGTTCCAAGACACCGAAGACAAATAAAAGCCAAATTCTATCAAACCAGCTGGTCAACAGGCCTTGCTGAAGAAAATCAAAGCTAGTCTCTAAACCCGTGGATAAGTGGGATACCAGTGCCAACACGACATCTCTCTGAAGATAGAGGAGTAGCTGTAAGCTCCTAAACCTCGGTCTCCATACGAGCCAGAACAACCACTGCCATTTGCATACTATGGCCTCGTGCCTCTGAGCAAAGGCAACATCCCGAGTGGCTCGGGCCTGGCCTCTATCAACAGAAGTCGTATCTCTAATAGAATGGGTCATTAACATCAACACCCTGGCTTGATCTCTCTTGAAGGTCATCCGAGCTGTCAAATCTGCCATAGCCAGATCTTTCCCGGCAGGGACACTCGGTAGGTCACCGACCAAAGGCACAGTCAAAGCCATCATATCACCAACCATCACAAGCCCTTGAGTCCAATTCATTGGAGTCCGAAGGCATCTTGACATCAAGCGTCAAAGTTGGAACAACAACATAGCGATATATCAAGAATAAACATCCGCAAGGACGTTCGAAGAGCTGAAGCCTCAATCTGAAACTTTCATCAAATCAAAGGAAAGGTCATCAAAGCCAATTGCTCCTACAAATCAAAAATAATGACTGGGGCATCCAAGCATTAAAGCCAAAATCCACTACCTGTTCACCATGGGGGTCATGCGATTAAAGACTCTTGCGATCTCGGCATCTTATCAACCCATCGATCAAACATACAACCAAGCAATCCTCCCAGATCACAAGCAAGACTGAGGCAAGTCCAAAGTCAACAACAACCCGATGTTGGGACCTTTGCAACAAGACTGGACCAATTTCGGAAATGGAGACAATTCTACACCGGGGCATTTATCAACCATCCAATCAACATGCACCAGTCGGCACCATCAGCATGGTCCATCATCGTCCCAGCTTCCATCATTGGCGATTCGGTATGATTAATCGATCTTTTCCAATCATAATTTTCTTAGAATATTGCGATCCGCTGATAAGGTATGACTCTTTCAACTCTTTATGTGCTTTCAAATTTCATGCATTAGCGATCATACACATAAATCCTGCATTAGAGTCTTAGAAAAAGAGAAGAAAAAAAGATTTTTGCTTAACTTGTTATGAATTGGATTAATTCTGATAAGCATCCTTGGAGCAAGAATTATGAAAGCGATTAGAGAATTAAGACCATTCAACCTTTGGATTAGGCACGACGTCTTAGTTCAAAGGCACTTTTTAGAGCAAACTTAACCTCATATGCATGTTTGCACTTTGCGATTGACCTGATTCTTAGTTGTGGGGTATAAAACTATGACAACAAGGATGAAAATTAGTAGCCAGCTTAATGTCTCGAATCGTGGTCTGGGTTACTCGAGTAATTAAGCCCGAGGGGTGTCTCTACACCTGGTGCCCTAAAGCCATCTGGTTTGGGAGCCATCGGCCCAAAGCTCGTTACATAGGTAACTCAGTTCCTAAGAAAATGAGCATTGCAAGAAATCAAAGCATAAGCAGATTCGAATCGTGGACCTATGTTACTCGAGTAATTAAACCCGAGGGGTGTCTCTACACTTGGTGCCCTAAAGCCGTCTGGTTTGGGAGTCACCGGCCCAACATTCACTATATGGGTGACTTAGAGCCTAAGAAAATGAATCTTGCGCCAGCTCAGACGAATCAAAAGAATAAACCGCCTAACTTGTCTCGAAGTGTGGCCTTTGTTACTCGAGCCAGTAAACCCGAAGGGGTATCTTAACACCTAGTGCCCTAAAACTGTCTGGTTTAGGAGTCATTGGTCCAAATTGTTATATGGGTAACTCTGAAAAGCCTAAAAAAACAAGACAAAGTTAAGCGAGAAAAGCAAAAAATTTTGCAAGAAAAAATGAGATCATCTAGAAATCATAGAGAGAAACCCCTGCTAAAGGTTGCGTCACACATAGTGCACATGTCATATGATCTTAATCTTGTGAAGAGCAGTTTCTAAAGCGAAGATGAGATGTCTTTGATGAAGGGAAATAAGTCTTGTGAATCTAATGCTACCCATGAAAAATAACCATGGACGCTTAAAAGTTTTCTTGCGATTTCATAACTTTTCAAGCAAAAATTTAGATTTCCTTAGGAAAAATTCATTTTCATACTCCCTTTCAAGATCTTTAGGGATAAGATCAGAGCGTATTGAATACAATCATTCAATTTCATAAACTCTAAATACTAATCCCGACGGCCCAAGCCATCAAGTTGTCGGCACATATTATTGTTTGTCTGATTGTGCAAGATATTGCTCACCGTGGATATGGTCAACAAAGCGAGTTTTTCTATGAACCCCAGTAACAACCTGCGAAAGGGCTGGGGCATTTTTCCATTTCAAGAAATGGAAAGGATCTACGGTGGGACAAAGTTCCTCATCAAAAGAAAAGGGAGAGTTCCTGAAAGAAATCAAGGCGACATCAGTTGTCCCTCCACAAAAAGGGAAAAGTCTTCAACAGAGTCCTTAACTCGGGAAGAACAGATGCCCGATGACCAAAAGATCTAGCGAAGGAAATATGCATCGTCAAATATGTCAATCTGCACTAAGTCCTCATAAGTCAAGGCCTCTACACTGAAGTTCAAATCTAGGCAATAAAAGAATGGGCTACATCCTCCAGGACGTCAGCATCACCCGGGTCATCAGCCAGGCCAGCGTCTAACCCAGTAGGGTTGCAAGTGAAAAGCTTACCCTTTTTTCACACTCAATGATCAAACCGTTGGCATCAATCCAGCGTAGCATCGAAGAATGATCCAGTAATCTAGACCGTGGAACGCAACTTCAGCAAAGATATCAGGATACCTCCTAATAAAGCCATCAGTGTTTGGACCACCAAAGGGACCAACACCAAATCCAGATCCAGAAAATAGCAGCCCCTGTGAGATCCTCACCAAAAATGGTATATAAAAGGGGAACATCCAAATCTACTCATCGAATGACAAAAGGAGCCATACGGGAGTTAGAGCTGCTAAGCCTATCAAAATCTATGCCTGAAAAGAAACTCCAAATCACCTCAAAAAAAGGGTGAGGTATGGTTCTACATCAATTCAATTAAGCATATGCATCAACCTAGGACAAATTAAGATCATCATATCATGTGGTCTGCACATGTGCAACAAGCACTACATCAGCACATATTTCCATCAAAACATTAGGCATGCATACCCGATAGAGTCAAGTATACATACACATTAAACACACAAACTCGATGGAAACGTCTGCTACCATTCGAGTAAGCATCGGGACAGTCCAATGATCAATCATTGTCCCTACCATTAGGGTAGGCACTGTTGTAAATTACCGGTGTAAGTTATCATCAGGATAGGCATCGAGAGCACCCACTGAGGTAACTCGGTAAAAGAGATATATCCCCATCAGAGGAGCCTTCAAAAATATACAACGGCATCAGCCAATAAAGAATCTGCCCCCTGAAAGTATCGACAGATTGGGGAAACCATTCGTCTTAAAACCAAGATAACAGCAAAGGATATTATAAAGAACGTTATCCCTAGAAAAAATATGGGAAACATTTCAGTTTATCTTCATCAAGCAAACATCAGCAACACCAATGGAAATCAGATTGTTGGAGTCAACACCAGCATAGACATCAACAGCATTGATGAAAGCCAACCGTGGATATTGGCACCAACATAGGCACCGATAAAGGTAAAGTGATGTACGATGCGATTTGTGATGCGATATGTGATTTGCGATGCGATGCGATGGCGATGCGATTTCCAATGCAATATACATAGTGTGAAATGCGATTTGCGAAAACATGCTAACATTCATTGCATTACGACTTGCATCATTAATATCTTATTATATTTCAAGTGTCTAGTAATATTTATCCTATTTATTCCATTACATTATATAAACATGATAAAGAGGGGCATCTGTAGACACTTGAAATTTTCCTTGCCCAATACTAACACTGTAGGAGGGCAAAACCGTCAATCAAGCCAACCTCGATCCCGACACCAGACATCCAATCTAAATCCGGCCACCAATGTCGGTCCTTCAGTCCTAAATCTAATCCCCAATGTCGGTCAATTCTGGTTAAATCCGATCAACAATATCGATACTCTAGCCAACTCCGATCGTCAATCTGACCGTCAATCCATCTCCGATCGTCAATCGAACCGTTAGATCATCCCCGATCTCAATATCGGGACATCAGCTCAAACCCAATCATCGATATCAGGACAACCACAGCACCGATTAACCATATCGGGATGTCAAAGCAGCCCCGGCAGCAATCCAGAAGGTACAAATTAGCCCCGACAGCAACCCGGGAAGTACAGCTCAGCCCCGGCATCAGTCCGAAAAGTCAGGTATACTTCGGACATAAACTTGAAGCACCACAACACCTCTAGAAGAAAACCTAGAATGACCACATCAGCCATAGAGGTAACACTGGGGACAAACAGAGTCGAATGGGATCCAAGTCTTGGAAACAGCTCCCGGAAGTCAACTAGAGGCCATGCTGACACCAAGGGCAACCCCGGGAGGGGAAAAATGGTCATTTGATCAACTCTCATCCGATTTAGTCAAACTCAAGCTGAATTGATACCACCAAGGTTAGAAAGAACCACAACGGTGATCCCAAGTGAAAACAGCGTCAGACGGCTCAACGGGCAAACTGTGGGGAAATGAAGACCCGATCATGAACCCATCTTTGGGGGCTTAAAAATGGTTAAATCCAATGTCATTGTGACACTCTCAGCGAGGGATTTCTGGAATGCTATAGCACACCACAAACGGACGCTCCGATCAAAAGTTATGAATTTTCGAACCTGACATCGCGTTGCTCGGCATGCACGCATTTCGAGACAACTAAATCGGGCACGTGTACCCAACCTATGGGAGCCGCACCACTACCTGCAGCTGTGACAGGTAGAGTGAAGGCTCCCTGGCCTATAAATAAACGTGCCCCCCCGTTCATTTTAATAATTTCGAAACGCAGCGAAGCTCTGCCTGTCTAATTTTTTGACTTTTACACCTCTTCTAAACCCAAATATTTTTACTCCAACACGTAGACAAACCCATATACTACCACATATCAAAAAACCACCGGTAGATTTGGTCGTTTGAAGCCCACTAGGTGGAAAAAAGCTCGTTTTGCAGGCTATTGTAAGTATTTTTACGATCAGCAAGTTGCTATTACTACTTTGCATTGTTTTACACTTGCACACGAAATTTCACTTTCTAAATATGCCCAGAACTTAGTTCCGTGGCCGTTTTCATCAAAACTTGATATATTTTTGTACATAAATGTCGTTTTCAGCATTTCTACAACTCGGATTGACGATCCGTCTCCTTTAACAGCTCCACTACACTTGCACGCACATTCTGGCAATATCGCCTGACTGGGTTATCTTTCCAGTTCGGGTTTGGCCCTTTTTTATATATATTTAACTGCAAATGTACTAACATTTCAATACTGTCAAGCTCGAATTTCAAATCCGAGGTAGTTTACTGCTTTTATATATATTTATGCATATATAAGTGACCTTCACCATCACTGATACTCATATCAGTCTTGGTTGACTACATTTCTGTCAATATATATATATATATATATATATATATATATTCAGTCGGCCTGGATTATTTCGTGGCCATTTTGCTGCTTTTTGCACAATTCCCCATACTGGGTGCTCTCTCCAGTCACTGGGAGACTACTTTTCTGTCAATTTCAATTCCAGTACGGGCACAGCCGTGAAAACCCATCGCCCTTTTTATTTTTTTCTATATATATATATATATATATATATATATATATTTCATTTTTGTCACAGCCTGGATTATTTCGTGGCTATTTACAGTTTTTTTATAAATATATATATTTCAATTCCAGTCCGGGCTTGCGAGTGAAAACCCATCGCCCTTTTACAGCTTTTGTATATATATACATTGCTTGCTCAATTTATTTAACTATTGCATTTAATATTTATTAGTATATGAATCTGCATTGACATATCTGTGGGCTGACTAGATTTATCTAAATCTCGTCAATTCAAGCTTTCAACGGTTCAAACAGGTCCCGACAGAACCTGGAAGCTATAATGGCTGAGATTTTTTTAAATCTAGTTATTTTTATAGTTTCAGCTTTGAAAGCAACCTCGCGTCCCTTAGATCGCTATCTAGTGGGAACGAGACGCTTCAGTCGTGCGGACCGGGATTTATTGAATGAATCCTTGGTTCTGGCAATTTTGGAATATTTATCTATTTCTGTGCAAATTTGAACAGTGCAGGTTTTCTAGCTACTCATATTTGAGCCTAGGAATCGTGGGATTCATGATCAAACTGATCAGAATCTGATTCTCACGATGGGCAAACTCCGATTTACAGATGTACCCTGTCAGTTTTTTCTATAAAATGTACATGCACAGACCTTAAAACGGTTATCCGGATTTAAGGTCTCAACATAGTGAAAATATGGATTGTCGTGTCAGCGTCTCTCCGATGGTTTTCATACCCATGAGGAGTGTGACAACCCGAATTTTTGAAAATTATTAAAATAAGAATTTAATAAATAAAATTCTTATTACGAGATGTTTTGAGTTTGAATATGTGTATATATGTGTTATATGTTGTGAAGTATACGATGTGGGGTGAATATAGAAGATATATATATATATATATATATATTCATATATTAGAAGAATGAGGTTTAGTAGTTAATTTCATTTAACTATTGAAGAAGATAAATGAAATTGTTTGAAAAATGAATTAAGTTAATTTAATTAAGTTGAAAATTGTATTATTGAATAATATAATTTGATTATTATGCCTTGTGGCAACGAATTTATTATGAATTAAATCTCATAAATAATGTGAGTATTCACTTAATTAAAATAGTGGATTAATGTACATATATTTATTTTAATAAGATGAAAAAGTAATACATATTACATATAAACGTAAAATATTAATGTAATACGATTGTGAATCTCTTGAATAGTTAAAATATTTATCGAATAAAATAAATATTTTAGGTGGAATATTTATGAAATTTAAAATGAATATTTGATGGAAATCGTTATGGAATAATTTAATGAAAGTATGATAATATAGAATAAAATTATGTGGAATGATTTTGTAATCAGTGCGTATTTTATTACACTAATGGAATAGAAATATTTTAATTTAATTAAATAATTAAATTAGAGGACTAATGATTTGTTGAATAAAATTATAAATTTATTGGGTAAGTAAATATGGTGTTGGATAAATAAAAATTATGGTTAAATCAAAAAATGTGTGACATTTGGTGCAACTTATAATAGGAATAATATTAAAATAAATGGATAACGAGGTTAGGGGTTCTAGCCAAACATGGCCTTGTCTTTGCCTTTGTAACAGATGGGAGCCCTTGGTGTATTTAACTGATAGACCAAATAAATAAATAAAATACGTTAAGTTGTGCTAAGTCTAAGAAAGAAGAATAGAGCAGAGAAGAGAGAAAATTGAGAGAGAAAAGGAGAATTCTCTGAGAATTGGAGAAGAGCTTTGGAAGAACAAGAAAAAAAGAACCTGGTTCATCATCTAATTGGGTTAAGAAGGAATCAAAAGGGCACGTGAAGTGCAAATATCTGTAAGTTGTTAAACTGTTATTAGTAAACAACGATCAAGGCAAGTCTTTAAGTTTCTATTTTCTACGTGCACTTGATGATGAACTATTTTAAATTATTTTGCAAAGAGCATGATATGTTGTATATATGTTTTAAGCATGAAATGTTAAAATCAATTTATGACTACATTGATTGATTAAAGAATGTTGATTGAGTAAGGAACTCAATCTTTATATTTGTTATGTGAAGTAAAGCATGTATGCCATGTTACTTTAATTATCATGAGATGTATGTTGAGCATGTATTTATGTGTTATGTGATGCATGAAAGCTATTAGATCTTGCTGAGCTGTCGAGCTCATTCTTGCAAATAATCACTTTTGCAGGTTAAGGATTCAAGGTAACGCTATGTGCTACTTGAAAGAAATGAATCAGATGTAATGCATGAAGATTTAGATACTTTGGCTGAATTGTTATTATTTTGGACCCTGTTTAAGGTTTCAGATAATGTATTTGATAATGTATAGTGGTTAACAGATGTTGAGTTGTAAAGTTTAAATTTTACCCGATATATAAGGGTTGTTGAACGGGGTTGTAAGTTTTTGTTTATAATAACTCTGACGAAGCGATTCATGAAATAAGGTTGAATCAAAGTTATGTAATGATAAAGGTTGAGATTCAGGGATAATAAAGAAGGAATAATATAAAAGTTTTAAATATTTCGTATTTTTAGTGATTGTATCATTGATTAATGATGTAAAGTTTTAATAAGGATGTATTATTAACGACCGATGTCGAGAGTTGTATTGTATGAATTTTGGGGTCGTTACAGTTGGTATCAGAGATGATAGGTTATACACCCTAGGTAAGAGTACCTTAGGCTATGACCTTAGAGAATGAGAAGTTAAGTTACGTATAACGAAAAGGTGATTCCTTTCACATACGTAGAAGTATAGAATGAGTTAAGTCCTAGAAATGTTATAAGAAGAAGGTAAGAATAACGAGGAATAAAACATTGAACTTTATAAACGAATTAAAAATTCTTAAAAGAAGAGTTAATAAATAAACAAGAAGATTCAAAGAAGAATCTTGAAGAGATATGAAGATGAGAATCAAGAGTTACCTAACTTCAATAATAAAGATGATGAATAACGATGAATAGAAGAAGTCTATAAGATTGACAGCATAATGAAGTCATGATATAACATGATGAAAGGAAAAGATAAGTTTTAAAATAAAATGATAATGAGATAAGAAAGAATCATAAGGGAGATGATTGTAGAATAAGGTCACGACGTGATCTTTTAAAGTTGAAAGACAGATGGTCAGTAATGATTAAATAGTTATAGTTTGATGCTATAACGAGAATGTACTATGATATGGTACGAGATTAACTCACGAGGAGTTATAAATGATGAGATACATGAAATCTGTATCGAGTATAGAGCGAGAAGTTAAGAAGAAGATATAGTTAAGTGGGATTTCAACTGAGGACTCATGTGGTGGCTGAGTTGTACAAATCTTTGTATGGGCAGGGTTTTGTGCTTACACTTGGCTTATCATATTGATAATCATTGGAAGGTTGGTGTCATGCTATCGATATATATATGACGAAGAGGTGATTCTTTTCTCATATTATATTTGATAGTTAGAGTCAATAGAGATTAGATTAGATGATATTAAGATTACATTAGATGATCTTAAGGTTAGGCGAGTTCTTAAAACTCATGCTTATGGTAAGTTCATGACTCATAATCATATGGTATGTTTGGAACTCCTCAGCGAATGGACGCCTATGGTCTGACTAGGAAGTTCTTAAACTCATATTATTGTGGAAAGTTCTTGACTTCCAAAGTATGGAAAGTTTGGTGAACTATACTAGGAATAGAAAGGTTATGGTGTAGGAAGCATTGATGTTGTTTAAGGTTGATAGAATGATTAAGTAATGATGGAGTAAAGATTTAATTGATGGAGAAAGTATTATATTCTAAATCTCCTAGCTTCGCTAGATTTTTGAAATTTATTGACTCCGTGCTGATGTTGCACTTCTGTTTTCTTGAAAAAATATTGGATCAAATGATGGAACCAATGAATTTTTTTTAAAATAGTGCTATTATTCACAGGTCTATGCTAATTGCTTCAGCTAGACAAAAATAATTTTAAATTTTCAAAATGTATTTTGTGTTCTATGCATCATTTGATATGGTGTAGAGACAATAATCGAGGAAGTTATCAATGCAGTTAAACCTAGTGTTGGATGTGATCTTTTGATCATCAGCCCACTATGGTATGATGTAGTATGACGATGTCATGTAATGACGAAATCCTCAACGTACCATTATTACGGTACGGTATCAGGATATTATGAAAAGATTCATTTATTTTTAGTTTCCTTAAACTATAAAAAAAGGGGATTTATTTACTTTTAGTTTCTTTAAATGAAAATAAAATAAAATTTGAGTTGGTTAAAGATATATATATATATATATATATATATATATAGGGAAATGATCCATAGAATACGTTAGCTATTAGTACTGTTTCAACTAACGCTTATCCAGCCGTCCAAAATTAGAGTTAATGGTTGAGATGAGGGCCCAGCCGCTACTCCCTCTAGCGGCCAGCAATAAATTTTAAATTCGTCTCTGCTGCCCGCTAGAGGGAGTAGCGGCCAGCCAAAACGTGGTCGTTTTGGAAGGCCGCTAATCCCTCTAGCGGGCAGCAGTTAAAATTTATTGTTGGCCGCTAGAGGGAGTAGCGGTCGAAAGAGACGAATTTAAAAATCGTGGCCGCTACTCCCTCTAGCGGCCAGAAGAGGAATTTAAAAATCGTGGGCTGTAAGGGAATTTGGCCCAGCCGCTAGAGGGAGTAACGGCCAAGCGTTTCCCTTAATTACACCAAGTTTTGTACACTGCTTGCGTTTGCAGTTTGCTGCTATAGAGAGACGGCGTTGCACAAAGAGAAGGAGAAGGGTTTGCTGCTAGCTTCGAATTTGGCCCATCAATCTCAACTTCAACCGGTAAAGTAAGTGTCTTTCAACCTAATATGCTTTTGTAAATATCTTTAGAAACAAAAAAGACATTGAACGATAGTATTTTGCTAAATATCTTAAAAATTATTGCTATATTAAAGCATAGTATATAAGTGAAAAATTTAGTATTATTATATGTATGTATACAAATTGGGTGGTAGGTATGCATCTATGTATACAAATTATGTGTATAAATTGGGTATTTTCTATATATAAAATATTAGTATATATATTTTTGAGTATTATATATGCATAAATTGTGTTAAATATTTTATTATTGTTGGTTATTTCTCGCAAAAATTGTCATTTTGTTATAAAATGTAAATACACTTGCATGTATGAAATATTATCGTTGTTGTTTTGTATTATTTTTGGTCAATTATTTATTTAGACATTGAATGAAAGTTTTATTGTTATTGATATTTTTAGGTAAATATGGACAATTGGCTGCCTGGACCCATTGATCGCAATGTCCTTTATGCTCAAGAAAAGCATGTATCGGAAGATGTGTGGAATGGGATTGAAAGGGGTACACTGATGTCAAGCCAATCTACTTCAATTATATATGATAAATGGGAACTTACCAGCCTACAAAAAAATTTATTAGAGGCGTGGGGGTTTAAGGGGGTTTAGTTATCCGGCAGTAGTAACTAGAACAGATGTCAGTCTTATATCTGCTTTGATTGAGAGATGGAGGCCAGAGACAAATACATTTCATATGAAATGTGGTGAAATAACAATAACATTGGAGGATGTCCATTTTATTTTTCGTTTGCCAGTATTGGGTAAGCCCTTAACTTGTCCTTCATTTGATGCTCCATTAAGTTATTTTAGGGAAATCTTTGGGGATGAATGGGCTGGAGAATGGAATAATGTCAAAAAAAACATGGTATTTCCTTAGTTTGGTTACATAAAAATTTTTCCAAGTGTCCAGACAATGCAAGTAGAGATGTGGTTGGTATGTATACAAAGGTATATGTCCTTTGGCTATGCGGGGGGGTTTTATTTCCCACAAGGTCAAAAAATACTGTACACCCTAGGTACATGTATTTTATTTATGATTCAAATAAGACTGCCACATATGCATGGGGTGCCGCATGTTTGTCATATTTATATCGGGGTCTGTACACAAAATCTATGAAAGAATGTAATTATATCAATGGCTGTGTGACCTTGTTACAAATTTGGGCATATGAGCGTTTTTTGGTTGGAAGGCCTAACCCTAGGCCTAATTATTTACTTTGGGTCCCTAGAGTAGCAGCATAGGCATACTCCGCCAAACATCAATATGGTGATAGGCGAAACGATCCCCATCACCATCTATCTTTCTACCGGGGCGAATTTGATAGGCAACCTCAGTGGGAGGTAGTATGGCGGCCATACCAGCGATGGGATGATGATTGGAGGGACTATAACTATGAGGCTAGATTGGCAGGATCCGGTCGGGTCCCATTGATTCATTTTGATATTGTCGAGTATCAAATGCCCGACCGGATAATGAGGCAATATGGGTATATCCAAGGCATTCCGTCCCCAGCTGAGAGAAATGATGCTTTGAGACAACCCATAGAACAGTCATTTGAGCCACCGGATTACATACAAATGAGAAGAAAATACATTGATGAGTGGGAGCTATATATGGAAAGTTTCGAGGTAGAAGTTAAGGAGGTTGCTAAAACTATTCCTATGGATACATACTTCAAGTGGTACAAAAAAATTACCCGACGACACTTGCACCGCCCTCGACGCGAAGGAGATTCCAACACTACCTACGAGCCTCGTTCTGTATGTAATCAACATCGTATGGTTAGCATGGTAAGCAAGTTAAAGTTTTACAAATGGGTAACATTAATATAATATATTGCTTGTTTATTTGATGTAATCTATTGTATTCTTCGATACTAATCTATTTTGTTTGCTTCCTTATTTTATATTATTTTTTGCATAGATTGAGGGCGCAAAATCTCTCCTTGACAAAATTTTCAAGTTCAAGCAAGACTTTCCTCCCGAATACAATCACATGAAAGAGGGTTGGGATCAACTATATGAGTTGTATGATGCGGATGTCAGGGGTGGGGGGGAGGAGTATATGTGGGGTGAACAGACAGAGAGGCCCACCCCTGCGCTTGAGCTCGATGTATACATCCCTACCACCCAGGCTACTTGTGATACGTCCCAGCTTACTCAGCTTACGTACGAGGGTGGTTCTTCGTTTATTGGCGATGATGTTCCAGTAGAAGCATATGGACCTAAAGGGTCTATAACAAAAAGACTTCATGGGCCAAAGATTGGAATGATCAACGAGAACTTCTTCTCCCCAACTCCCCCCAATCATCTTCAATTTCCCATTTCGCACCCTCAAGATTGGTACACATTGACTCACCAAGATATGAATTCTTTGCAACCCGGAATTTGGATATACGAACATGTGATGGACGCATATATGTGCCTTCTGCGGGATTGGGAAGCCAAATATCAGAGTGAGGGAATACAGAGATGGGCAAAATTTGGCTTCATGCCTTCCTTTTTCATGCACTTAGGGAAAGGTGCCTTGTCAACTGGGGAGGAAATTCGTGGAGATCTTTTCTGCCAGTCATATGCGACACCTCAAGTGGGGCCGCCGATACATCAGTGCGACTTTATCTTCATGCCTATATGTATCCCACGTGACAGTTATTTCATACTCTTAACCTTTTCGGTCTCAACATGGAAGGTTTCTATTCTCGACCTGCTATATAATGACAAACCGCTCATGACGTTATTCGAAAAGTACAAAGAGTATATCGATGTCGCGGTACGTGACATTTTGTTTTTAAAATAGTCAGTTAGTTTTCCCGCAATATATGTACGTACTAATGCCGTTATTGTTATTGTAGATACAATTGATACCGTTGATATTGCGAATGGGTAACCCGTTCGGTGATTGGCCTCGTACACCCCCAAAGGTGCAGACAACAAAGGCTCGACCTATGCAGGACAATTGTAACGATTGCGGCATATTTGTTTGCAAGTATGTTGACTACCTCGTACGGGGCAATATTGACCTTGGCAAAGAAAAATGGTCTTTGGATGATGTATCGGTCTTTAGGTATAGAATAGCTTATGAATTGTTCAAATATAAGGCTAGAGAAATACCGAAAGACCAAATTATTTAGTGGTTAATCTTGAACATGTAATATTTTTTTTCTTTGGATGAAAGATATTTTGTACTGCTGGTGGTATTTCACTGCATGATTTTGGTATTGATCATGTGTTTTAATTGGTTAATTTGTTATATATATTGTTTGCATGTTGGTGATTAAGTTGTTTGACAGGTATGGGTTGGTATCCTGCTTGTCAACTGGTGCCAAATGCCTGTATGTTGGCCGCTAGAGGGAGTAGCGGCCAGCACTTTTCTAAAAAGTTCTGGCCGCTACTCCCTCTAACGGCCAGCATACAGGCATTTGGTATCTTGCTTGACTGTATGCTGGCCGCTAGAGGGAGTAGCGGCCAGCACTTTTCTAAAAATTTCTGGCCGCTACTCCCTCTAGCGGCCAGCATACAGGCATTTGGTATCTTGCTTGGCTGTATGCTGGCCGCTAGAGGGAGTAGCGGCCAGAACTTTTTAGAAAAGTGCTGGCCGCTACTTCCTCTAGCGGCCAGCATACAGGCATTTGGCGCATCTTACTTGTCAACTGGTGCCTAATGCCTGGATGCTGGCCGCTACTTCCTCTAGCAGCTAGTATACAGGAATTAGGCCCCAAACCCTTACGGCCAGCATCCGGAAAATTTGAGCATCACACCCTCAGCAGTAACATGCAAACATTTATATGGAGAAACAAAACATATCTAGTCCAGAAAAGTACAAACATTCCAACATTCTGATTAAATTATAAATGATTCAACATTCTAATTACAAAACAAACATTTCAACATTCTGATTAAATTACATCTCCATAATCACTCAAGAACAAAAACACTTGTAAATTCCAAATAAACACATAACAAGACATTAATTATCTTTAGGTTCAGGAAGTCCTAACACCCTATAATGATTGCGCTTGTCATGGTTAGTTTCAAATCCACATATTGAACATTTTCGGTGAGACTTACAACCCACAAATCTTTCAAGGGCATTTTTTAATCTTGATTGTCTTTTTCGACCCTTTGTCTGAGAAGCAATTGGTGGCAAATACTCTTGTTCTTCCTCATCAACCTTATACTCTTTATCATCATCATCATCATCATCATCTTGTAATCCCATATCCTGAGCTGCATGTAATTCTGCGCGGTCATTATCATCGTCTAGTATGTCTGTCTCATCCGGGTCGTATTGATCAATAAGGGCTTTTCCCCATGCATTTTGTTGTAGTATTGCCTTGTAGCCTCTAACTGAGCAAGCAGCTTTACTAGCTAACTCTTGAAAATCACTCATCAAATGATTGTAGTGCATTGATTGGTTTTTTTCAAAGTCTGCACTCATTGGAGAAACCATTTCCTCTTCACCATTACTCCTATTAGCATCTCTTGTCCATCGAGGAACGATCATGTAAGCAGGTATTCGTGCAATACTCTTGAAGCTTAAGAATCTCAGTATGTGTCTGCAAATCTGACCAGAATGTGAGAACATTTGACAAGTACATGTTATCAACCCCCCCTGACAATTATTGACAACTTGCCGATATCTCCGACTATTTTCAATTGCATCTTCCCTGTACATTGCATAGACCTTTGCATCAATAATGCACAGCTCACTAACTTTTTTGATGTTATACTTAAAAGAATCCACGAGCTCTTTTTGAAAATGTCTAAACATCTCTTTTGTATAACATTCAGAAGCATGTACTTCCAACGATGTTCCTAAAACCAAACTACGTTTTCGATGCTTTGTTACATAATCAGCCTTTCTCTCTCTGTTGAATTGTTTTTCAATAGCCTTCTGAGTCTTGACGACAAAATCTTTCATGCCTGTTGAAGCATTCACATAAGAATCAAAAAAATGGTTCATACCTTCGCTTCTTCCGGTGGTTGTCATTCCTGCAGCAAAATATCTCTTTGTGTATGCACTTATCCATTTCTCCTTCACATCATACAAACTTATGAGCCATTCATTTTGAGACAAATCATATTTTCTCATAAGTATTTCCCAACGCTCTTCAAACTCGCCAATGGAATATGAATTATACACACAGTTGTTAAAATCATCTTTGAACGATGGGTGTTCCGCATAAATATGATGTAATTTTTCTGGAAATTTATTGCAAATATGCCAAGAACACAATAAATGATGAGTGGATGGGAGTACCCTACCAATAGCATTGCTCATGGCTTTATCTTGGTCAGTGATGATGGTTACAGGAGCTTTGTAATCCATGGCTTCAAGCCACGTGTCTAAGACCCAACTGAAAGTGTCTTCTGTCTCGTCCCTTAACAATGCAAATCCAAATAAAACAGAGTGATAATGGTGGTTGACCCCGGTAAATGGAACAAATGGCATATTATACCTATTTGTCCTATACGTAGTGTCAAATGTAACCACGTCTCCGAAACATTGATACATAAATCTTGATCGGGCGTCTACCCACAAGATACAAGCTATGCGATTGTCTTCACCTGATTTGACATGAAAGAAAAATTTACTCGCACTGCTAGAATCAAATTTTTTCAGATAATTAACTGCTGCTTGTGCATCATTTTCATCCTCCGAGTCACGCCTTAAATCCCTAACTACATTACGAACGTCTTTGTCACTAAAACCTACATTTTGCATTCCTCCACCCATTGTGCTCAAAACATTCATCATCCTACTTGGTCCAATACCCGCCTGATTTAATGTGTCAATTAATTTTCTTTCTACCGGCGTAATATTTCTATGTGTCTCAATCAAATCTACTTTGGCAGGTGTCACTAACTGATGATTGTGATCCAACTCAATAACCGAAATACGCCAGTTATCTTCTTTCTTACTGTGGACAACATACATTCTAGCTTTGCACAGTGTTCGACCAATTGTGTCTTGTTTTCTTATCGTTATCACATTCATCATCTAATGAATTCTTTAGCACAGTTGGTCTACCAGCTTTTTTACATACATATAACCTTGACGTCAAATCATTAGTGTGAGCATGTTTACGACTCGTAGCAATCCTAATCTCAAATCCACTTTTTTGGGCATAGGATCTATAAAAATTTTCAGCTTCTTCTAATTTATAAAATAATTGACCAACATAAGGAACCATTACCATTGTACTACTACTTTCACCATCATTAACATACTCCGATTCATTTCTACATTCTAAACTAGCAAAAGATTCAGAAGAGCTAGATAAAAATATATTTGTAGCAGCCATGAAAGCCATTGGTGAAGACTTACCAAAAATTTATCGCACAAACAAGTGATTTCAGAACTAGCAGGTTCTTTCCGAAGCTATATTTCTGCAGCTGTTTATTATTTGGATGGGAATGGAGTAAAATGTTAGATTGGATATAAGTTCAATTTGGCCGTTACTCCATCTAGCGACTGAGCCAAATTCCCTTACAACCCACGATTTTTAAATTCGTCTCTTTTGACCGCTACTCCCTCTAGCGGCCAGCAATAAATTTTAAATTCGTCTCTGCTGCCCGCTAGAGGGAGTAGCGGCCTTCCAAAATGACCACGTTTTAGCTGGCCGCTACTCCCTCTAGCAGGCAGCAGAGACGAATTTAAAATTTATTGCTGGCCGCTAGAGGGAGTAGCGGCTGGGCCCTCATCTCAACCATTAACTCTAATTTTGGACGGCTGGATAAGCGTTAGTTGAAACAGTACTAATAGCTAACGTATTCTATGGATCATTTCCCATATATATATATATCTCGATTGATGTCCGAGTTATTGCTAGAAGTCTATGCTACTTGATTCAGCTAAACGAATATTGAAAGATGTTCATGAAATTCAAGCGTTCTTTGTCAAACTATACCAAACCAAATTATTTTGGTGTGGATTCAAATGTTAAGAAGCTGAGGTGAACAACCCTGTAAAAGGGGACATGTTATCGAAGACAATGGTTTCGAGAGTAACGCATATAGTCGTTACGATGTTAAGATGTAATACGTTGTGCATGACTTAGGGGTACGATAGGCTGATCACCTAGAGTACTTGCAGAGAGTGTTTTCAGTCTGTGTGATTGCTAAACCTTCTGTTAAAGATGGTTTACATTGGTGATGCACTATTAAACCGGGAGAAGAGTTCAAGGTCTTATAACCTCTCGGCATGAATTGGAATCTTTTAAATTCCTGTTATTCATATTGCTTCCCAATTATTGAACAATTGTGGAAGATTCTTATTATTCTGAAGGTGAAGGTGGCAAGAATGATATTCCTTAGAAAAAAATAGTTGTGGAACACAACAAGTTAGTGAATAAGATTAACGTAAAATCTACTTTGATAGATTAAATGAATGGAGATTAATAAAAATTTTGAGGACGAAATTCTTAGAAGAATGGGTGAATGTGATAACCCGAATACTTATAAGATAGTGAATTATGAAGTATATGTCTTCGACGAGTGGAGTATATGGTAATGGTCCTTAGAAAGGAAATGAACGGGTTAGAGATTATATAATACTCAAAACATAATTGAGTTAATTAAAGTTATGAAATAAAACCTAGAATTTGTTGAAGAAATGAATGTAGTAGGAAATATAAAACCTATATTAAGGTAATGTGTTGAAGTTATTCAATGATAAATGTTGTTAAAGAGATTTGATGAAAACTTGAGTAAGGTAGGGTTTCGGTGATTCCGAGGACGGAATCCTTATAAGGAGGGAAGGATGTGACAACTCGAATTTTTGAAAATTATTAAAATAAGAATTTAATAAATAAAATTCTTATTACGAGATGTTTTGAGTTTGGATATGTGTATATATGTGTTATATGTTGTAAAGTATACGATGTGGTGTGAATATAGAAGATATATATATATATATATATATATATATATATATATTCATATATTAGAATAATGAGGTTTAGTAGTTAATTTCATTTAACTATTAAAGAAGGTAAATGAAATTGTTTGAAAAGGGAATGAAATTAATTTAATTAAGTTGGAAATTGTATTATTGAATAATATAATTTGATTATTATGCCTTGTGGCAACGAATTTATTATGAATTAAATCTCATAAATAATGTGAGTATTCACTTAATTAAAATAGTGGATTAATGTACATATATTTGTTTTAATAAGATGAGAAAGTAATGCATATTACATATAAACGTAAAATGTTAATGTAATACGATTGTGAATCTCGTGAATAGTTAAAATATTTATCGAATAAAATAAATATTTTAGTTGGAATATATATGAAATTTAAAATGAATATTTGATGAAAATCGTTATGGAAATCGTTATGGAATAATTTAATGAAAGTATGATAATATAGAATAAAATTATGTGGAATGATTTTGTAATCAATGCGTATTTTATTACGCTAATGGAATAGAAATATTTTAATTTAATTAAATTAGAGGACTAATGATTTGTTGAATAAAATTATAAATTTATTGGGTAAGTAAATATGGTGTTGGATAAATAAAGATTATGGTTAAATCAAAAGAAGTGTGACATTTGGTGCAACTTATAATAGGAATAATATTAAAATAAATGGATAACGAGGTTAGGGGTTCTAGCCAAACATGGCCTTGTGACCATTTGCCTTTGTAACAGATGGGAGCCCTTGGTGTTTTTAACTGATAGACCAAATAAATAAATAAAATACGTTAAGTTGTGCTAAGTCTAAGAAAGAAGAATAGAGCAGAGAAGAGAGAAAATGGAGCGAGAAAAGGAGAATTCTCTGAGAATTGGAGAAGAGCTTTGGAAGAACAAGAAGAAAAGAACTTGGTTCATCATCTAATTGGGTTAAGAAGGAATCAAAAAGGCACGTGAAGTGCAGATATCTGTAAGTTGTTAAACTGTTATTAGTAAACAACGATCAATGCAAGTCTTTCAGTTTCTATTTTCTACGTGCACTTGATGATGAACTATTTTAAATTATTTTGCAAAGAGCATAATATGTTGTATATATGTTTTAAGCATGAAATATTAAAGTCAATTTATGACTACATTGATTGATTAAAGAATGTTGATTGAGTAAGGAACTCAATCTTTATATTTGTTATGTGAAGTAAAGCATGTATGCCATGTTACTTTAATTATCATGAGATGTATGTTGAGCATGTATTTATGTGTTATGTGATGCATGAAAGATGTTAGATCTTGCTGAGCTGTCGAGCTCATTCTTGCAAATAATCACTTTTGTAAATTAAGGATTCAAGGTAACGTTATGTGCTACTTGAAAGAAATGAATCAGATGTAATGCATGAAGATTTAGATACTTTGGCTGAATTCTTATTATTTTGGACCCTGTTTAAGGTTTCAGATAATGTATTTGATAATGTATGATGATTAACAGATGTTGAGTTATAAAGTTTAAATTTTACCCGATGTATAAGGGTTGTTGAACGGGGTTGTAAGTTTTAGTTTATAATAACTCTGACGAAGCGATTCATGAAATAAGGTTGAATCAAAGTTATGTAATGATAAAGGTTGAGATTCAAGGATAATAAAGAAGGAATAATATAAAAGTTTTAAATATTCTGTATTTTTAGTGATTGTATCATTGATTAATGATGTAAAGTTTGAATAAGGATGTATTGTTAACGACCGATGTCGAGAGTTGTATTGTATAAATTTTGGGGTCGTTACAAAGAGACTGACACTTTATACTTCTGAGATCGAGGATGCTTCACAGCCCGACAAATCACCATTCACATGCAGCCTTAAGTCTATAAAGATAAAATTGAAATTGGCGATGTGTTTCAATTCCTATGACAGCGTAGGGGTTTGATAAACAGCTTTCAAAACATCACTGTCAATTCAATTTCAAAGCTTTTTGCAAATCAAATTAAATACTTTTGCAAATTAAATCAAAGACTAAGTTTCAAATCAAATCACACCCTTCGTATATAGGTTCAACGAAGCCTGTCAAAATTTTCAATCAATCAAATCAATAGGCCCAATTTTCAAATAGCATTCACTCACGCATTCCAGTTTTAAGTGAAATATTAAAAAGATTGTGGTACCGTATTTACACGGGAGTCGTGGGGTGCCTAACACCTTCCCCACACTTAACCAAGCCCCCGAACTCAAAACTCTAATTTCAAAGATCAAGTTTTGACAGTGTCCAGCAATTGGGCTTCTTTTTAAATTAAATTAAGTTGAGTTGGTACAACCATTTTCAAAACTACCAACTGACGACTCTATTTAAATCAAATCAAATCGTCAACATATACACATATTGGCCTCTTTCCTAAAAAACCCTTCAAAATCTTTTTTGTAATAAAAGAATAAGGGTAGAGATAACTTAGGAAGATCGATTTGAGAAAAATCGGGTTATAAACCGACCCGCGGTATTTCTTAAATTTTCTAACATCGACAATGTCAATAACAACAAGATGCAATAGATAGGAAGTATCATGCATATCTAGAATAAACTATCTACTGCAAGCATCATCTTTGTCTGCTCATAAAATACGAAATAAAAAGTACAGGAAAATGGGGCACAACCGCCCAACTACGAACAGAAGCCTGTCAAAAGATATAGCGAGAAATGGGGCACAGCCGCCCAATATTTAACAGAGGCCTATCAAAAGATATAGCGAAGAAAGCTATCCGATGAGATCTAGAATATCTGCCTCCAGGCTATCGATCTGATGCAACTTCTCCTGAGAAACAGAATCTCGGCCAGTAGGAATGTCCGGTCTATACAAATGAGGATCAGCACCTATAAAGCTGCTAGAAAATGGACCTGCTGAGGGGCCAGCTCCAGAGCTGGAAGGATCAAAACAATCTAACTTGGATGGATCCTGACCAAGATGCCTGATGAAGAAATGAACCCTCTCCAACCGCTGGGTTAGTCCTGTAATCTGGTCCAGATGAGTAGGCTCTCGGAGGCAAGCTATCCAGTCTGTCATCATCACAGACCCTGGCACCATGTCTACTATAAACTGGGTAGCACGAGTTTCAGCCCCAATGGTACGAGGACTCCACCAGCTGTGAAATGTCTCCTGGCCGTAAGGACCCTTTGACAGGGTGAAGACATCTATACCTGTGACGCCCCCAAATCCACATTCCTTCGAAACCTCGGATCCGGTGCAGTCACGATACTACTAATGCGGAACTATTACATCTTTTAATCATTAGTAAAAGAACATAACTTCGTTTATTACAATTTAGAATATAAATTCTATTCATATCCAAGATCTCGTCTTTACATCATATTCGATGTTACTAAAATATGGAATAATTTAAACTTTTCAATATCCTTTGAATAAAAATCTTTTTATTGATTGCATAACTTTGATACCAATTACAAATCTTGAATCAACTATATAATATGATTCCTTCTTATCTGAGTTATCGTATAAACGTTTACAACTCAACTAGATATCCTCTATGTATTAATTAATTCGTTCTTACAATACAACAAGTATTAAACAGTATAAGCAACTATCGAGTACATCATCTAGAACCTAAACATGGTCCAGACAATAATCTAAGTAATATTCTTCAATGTGATACTATCTATCTTTATCAATCAAGAAGCACGAATCTTTACCGTGAATCCTTAACCTGCAAAAGTGGTTATTTGCAAGTGTGAGCTCGACAGCTCAGCAATTCTAACAGTTTTCATGCATCACATAGCATACAACATCATACTCAGTTCATGCATTTATAAATAATTTATATTTACTACGCATGTTACTTTTCACATAACAAGTATATCATCAAAGATCAATTTTTAATCTCATTTATATCTCATATATAGTTTATATATAAGTTCACGTTATCACAGCATAATATAATACAACTAACGGTTATTGAATTCATATATCAAATAGGAACTGAAAGACTTGCCTGATTCGTAGTTTAACAACTACGACTTAACTGCTTAAGAATCTCTGCACTTTGTGTAATTCTCCACAGTTATATTAATCATAGAGATCACACCCATCAGTTATACACTTCTATACATTCTCAATATAATAATAAGTATTACATTGTTGTCTAGCTTGGTTCTTAGAACCTTCGTCTCACATTCTTATCGTATTCCTAGAATAATTATGTAAGTATACGTATACTTTAACCATACGTACTTACTAACATTCTTCATATACACATGCCTGTCTACCATTAATCTATTTACATATAGCTAGTGTAGTCCATCTTTTGAGTTAATCATTCTCATTTATCATTACTAACACATAAGACCATAACAAAGCAAATATACTCTATTAACCGTCGAAGTCAGATTCAAGTATTAACATATGGTCCTACATAGCATGTATACACATTAAAGGATACTTTCATGCTCGTTTAACCTTTTCACTTGCAATCTACATGATATAGGTTCTAAGTCAACATTCCAACAATTTAGGCCACTCAAGGTCATGAACATCACAAAGTTTATCATGCTAGTTCTTTAAACACATAAAGTATTCATATAACTCATACTGGGCATGTTCATGAATATTCATACTTCATACATGTAACCATCACGATTATTAGTTTGAAAACATGCTTTGTTTACGCTAAACTTGGTTTCATGATATGTAGTCATGGTATATATATACATGTATGATACATGAGAGAGTCCAAGTGTACTATCAAACTTGTTCATAATTATCGGAATCCAAACCTCAAGGTAATATGTCAAGGTACACGTTCAAAACTTATACTCTCATTAGTAAAGTTTACTAACAAGGCTTAACATGTTCATGTTATATATATATACATATGTTAACATGTTCGTCATGTATTTCAAGGCCATGTAAACGTGCTTGCAAAATCAGAATATGGATATGGTACATACGTGTCAAAGTTTATTTCAAAACTTACACTTTCGTTAGAAATGTGCACTAGTGAAGTATGCATGCTCATGTTACATTATGAAACATATGTACGCAAATCATCATGCCTTTCATGCATTCTTAAACCATACTAATGTGTCCCCAAAGTCAGAATATATATATATAAATATTACATATGTCTCTAAGTTCTCAACCGAAACCATAAGTTTCATTTCAAAATCATAAGTTTTTCGTCAATCGTGTACACTATCATGATTATTCATGCTTATGTCATGTAATGTACTAATATCTATAGTTTAATCATGTTCACATGCTTGTTCCAAGTGAGGCCACATGCTAACACTTAACAAAACTGAAACAGAAACCAAAACCAGAATTTGGTACCAGCGCAGCTGCGCAGCGGCGCAGCTCCCCAGTTCAAAACTGGCGCAGCTGCGCAGGGCCTTGGCCAACACAAGTCTGGTACCGGCACAGCTGCGCAGGTGGCGGCCAGAAACAGAGCAGCCTTCTGCTCGGCAGTTACAAACCCATCTCACAAATTAATTACGAACTTAGTTCATGTTCCAGCCATAAAACAGTTCTAACAATCTACAACACTTCTGAACAAGCACGTATACTTAGTAATTACATAGCTACTAACTATCAAGCTAACCAATCAAGAAGTTTATGAAATTATAAGAATTCTTCAAAAATCAACTTATGAACACAGTTGGAGATTTATACCTCTGCTAACGCTTGAAATGAAGTTCCTTCAATTATACTCACTCTCTATATTGAAACTTAACAAGAATCCTAGCAACTTAATTTGAGAAGAAAGAGTCTCTATATATAAAGAAATTATTACCCAAATTATAGCTTTGTCCAACAATTTAATATAAAGGGAGGAAGAGAAGTTCATTGGGCAAGCAAGAGTGGTTGAGAATCACTATTGGAGCCACTCCCCATATGATCATTGCCTATGTTTGCTGAGTTTGATGAATATAGGAGTAGTATGGTAGCCTTCATGAGTTCCCACGTGAAGAATGAAATGGGCTCTTGTAATGGGACAATGCTATTAAATCTCAACAACTTGCTTTTAACATACTAGTGTCATATATATTGTATACCACACTTGGGTTATATGTATACATTACACATCATGTACACAGATTTTATTTCCTATAACTTAAGTCATAAATAAATTACAAATGAAATTTCTAATTACAATGCATCAAGTAAAGTTACACATAGATATACATCACATATAATCCATGTATATTTTTTTACCGATATAATTTAACCGGATATCCTCACATTACATTATTCAATTATATATGGAAGCAATCATCCATTATAATTGTTTACTCTATACATTCATGATGTATTATTTTACTGTATACTTACGTATAATTTGTCACATAACCACATGATATATTCATGTAGCATTTATAATTTAATCAATCTTAATGCATGGTTTCTACATATAGTATAGTCACCTTGTTCTATATGTATAATATATAGTTAGCTAGCATATATTAACGGTTTAATTATCGTATGCTTATTTGAAATAATTAATCGATTAAATATAATCTTATTATATTTATAAATCCTTCGCTCATTGATTTACTATTTATTCAAAATAATAATTAATCAACATATTATCACATAATAAATTGATAATAGTATTTTGTCCATAACAATAATTAATATAATAAGACAGTATATCTCATTCCTTATCAACTTAATAATTACAAATTCGATTATACTTATAATCGATTTTCTTATTATTATACTATCACTAGCCATAATAATAAATCCACATACTATAATAACAATTAATATAGATTAATTGTTTAATTAATAATTCTTCTATCCTTGAATTAATCAATTCATTACCGAATCTATTATCGTGCCACACAAGGCATCTCTCACAAGCTTACATTAAGCTTATACTTACTCTCAATATTTATTCATTTCCATCACACTACTTGTCCACTACATATTTAATTTACTTAGAACTATTAAGTCACAATATATCGTGAATGAAAATATTCTAATATTTTATATAACCTTCACGGTAATATAATAACTCAAGCTATTAAAATGCTAAACTACTTCAATTAAGAATTAATATATACTCTATAAATTATTTAAATGATAACATCCACGATAAAATAATAACGTAAGTTATTTAATACATTAAAATAACTTAGTATTATTTATCTCTCTTGAAAATACATTAAAATTATGTATTTTACCATAACATAAAATTTTATGTTTTCTCCAAATAAAGACATTCATTATTAGAAAATAATTTACTTATTATCTCAAGATATTATTCTTAATATAATATCTATTAAAAGTAATTACATGTACAGCACATGTACATATATTATTTATAGATAACAGGTTTATTTTCTGTTATAATAAACTGTTTCCATCAATTTATTTACATATAGCAAATATGTAATATATCTATCATATTAATCAATCACACCTTATACAAAATATATAAGGTAATATTACTATTTAAAAATAATATTTCCTCCTTTTATTAAAATAATTCAACCTTAGAAATTATTTTAATACCCTTTATTAGAAATATAAAATAATTATTTCTCTTTCTTTTCTATAAATTGTTTCCCAAAACAACTTCTTCAAATATTAAATCTTTATTTAAAATATAATGATTTCCATCCTCTTTTAATAACGTATATATATATATATATATATATATATATATATATATATATATATATATATATATATATATATATATATTTAACGTTATTCGCACATTAGACTTTCTCACATATTACCACTCTAAGTAATATATATAAAAAGTATCAACTATAATTACATATTCAACACACATATTAATTCACTCCTTTACTTAAGTAAATTAAACACTGTACTATATCATCATAGTTAATTAAGGTTCAATATTCATATTATATTATTCCCTAATATAACTCTCAACTTAAATTAACTAATATTTATTCTTATTAGTTAATTCCTTAACTAACTCATGCTTCACTATCCAAACCTATTCACGGATAGTTTAAGTGCTATTAATAACCTATATTATAAACATACTAGTTATTAATACACATACACAAGAATATGGTGATTATACATTAAGGATATTTAATGTCACCAACTTACTATGATAAAATAATTCTATAAATTATTTAATATCGATAGAAATTCTTATCCACCTCCTTTACCTCAATTCAATTGTCTCTACGATAAATAACAAATATATATTAATAATACATTTATTAATCACAAAAAAATTCGCATATATTACATAGTTCATATTACCCTATGTAACACATTACTACATACCTCATATCACATATATATATATATATATTCTTATTCGAACCCATCTCACGGTTTAAGAATTTTATTTATTAAATCCTTATTTAATAATTTCTGAAAATTCGGGTTCTCACATCCTCTCCCCCTTATAAGGATTCCGTCCTCGGAATCACCGAAACTTCCTTTACTCGGTGCTATTCCGAATATTACATATTCTCTTAAATAATTTTATTCATTCTATTTTCGGAAGTTTTTATTATTATAACCTTCTCAATCACATTCTATCATTTTCTCCTTTTTAAGGATCATTCTACTTACTACATTCATCCTTCAGAAGAATAAGAATCTTCCACGATTTTTCAATAATCGGGAAGTAGTATGAATAACTCAGATTTCAGATTATGCTGAGGGGTCACACAAGACCGTGAACTCTTCTTCATTTACAAATGTCTCAACTTGAGTCTCCACACTGTAAACTAGAATGTTTATCAATCACAAGGACTAAAAACACCCTCCACA
This sequence comes from Panax stipuleanatus, assembly GCA_020205555.1. Taxonomy (NCBI): domain Eukaryota; kingdom Viridiplantae; phylum Streptophyta; class Magnoliopsida; order Apiales; family Araliaceae; genus Panax; species Panax stipuleanatus. The sequence continues at coordinate 80,814,959 of CM035126.1, forward strand.
CGTACACTAGGTGGCTACCCTATTGTACTACTACGTTGGGCCGCAACGTAGCGTGTTGTAATGACTATATAAGTCATGTTCGTGACCACTGTCTCCGAAAATAAGTTCCCGTTATAGGATTGTTCAACTCAGCTTCTCAACTTCTACATCCGCACCAGAGCAATCTGGTTTGGCACAAATACACAAGAATGCTTGAATTCTATAATCACTTTTCAACAGTAGCCGAATCAATTAGCTTAGACTCTTATTAACAATTCGGACATCAATCGAAATAATTTAGTCAACTTTTCATAATTTGAAAGAAAACCAAAAATCATTTTATGACGTTAAAATGCCGCACCCACTTAATAGTACGTTGAAGATTTCGTTATTTTATGACTTTGTCATACTACATCATACCATAATGGGCTGACGATCTTACGATCACTTCCGACACTAAGTTCGATTGAATTGATGACTCCATCGTTTACCATCATACACCATATCAAATGATGCACATGGTCAAAATACATTTTGAAAGATTTTCAAATCATTTTTGTCTTGGCCGAAATAAATAGCTTAGACATACGAATAACGGTATTGTTTTTAAAACTAATTGGTTCAGTCACTTGACCCAATATTTTTCTCAAGAAAATCGAAGTGCAAACAATAGCACAAAGTCAATAAATTTTGAAAATCTAGCATAGCTAGAAGATTTAGAAAAATCCAAATTTCTCCATCACTTCAATCTCTTACTACCGTCAATGCTCACTATTCCAAAACTCTTATATAATACATCTATTCTCAGTAAAATTCACCAACTTACCACACCATGGAAGCTCAGGAACTTACCATAATCAAATGGGTTGAGGAACTTATCCTAGTCAGACCAAAATCGTCCATTCGCTGAAGGGTCCCACCATACGATTATGAGTTACGAACTTGTCATAGGCATGAGTCTTAAGAACTCGCACCTAATCTTAATATTATCTAATTATATCTTAGAAATCTCTATCTATCAAAATAAATATGAGAAAAGAATCACCTTTCCACCATATGTAGAATGATACCGCGACACTAATATTCCAACGATTATCAATGTGATGCACTTAGTGCAAGCACAAAATCTCTGCTCATACAAAAGTTTGTACAACTAAGCCATCACATGAGTCCTCAATGGAAGTCCAACACTTAACTCTATCTTACTCTATTACTTCCTTGTTACGAACTTTCTATGTTCCATCACATACAACTCCTCACGAGTTCATCTCGTACTCTTTATAGTACATTTTCTCATAGCATCAAGCTATACACACTTAGTCATTACAGACTATCTATCATTTCACAATTCAATATGATCACGTCGTGATCATCGCTTTACCTCAGGGTTCTTTCCCTACTATCAACTAAACTCCATCTGAGTTCATTCTCATTATCTTTGTCATATACATCTAATAGACATCATCTTAACATTTTTATTATCGGAGTTAGGAAACTCCTGATTCTCATTCTCTAGATATTTTAAGATTCGTCTTTGAATCTCCACGTATATATTTTAATCTTATCTTTCACTCTCTCAGTTTATAGTCTAAGGTACACTTACCTAAGGTTTATAACCTACAGCTTTGATACCAACCTGTGACGCCCCCAAATCCACGTTCCTTCGAAACCTCGGATCCGATGCAGTCACGATACTACTAATGCGGAACTATTACATCTTTTAATCATTAGTAAAAGAATACAACTTCGTTTATTACAATTTAGAATATAAATTCTATTCATATCCAAGATCTCGCCTTTACATCATATTCGATGTTACTAAAATACGGAATAATTTAAACTTTTCAATATCCTTTGAATAATAATCTTTTTATTGATTTCATAACTTTGATACCAATTACAAATCTTGAATCAACTATATAATATGATTCCTTCTTATCTGAGTTATCGTATAAACGTTTACAACTCAACTCGATATCCTCTATATATTAATTAATACGTTCTTACAATACAACAAGTATTAAACAGTGTAAGCAACTATCGAGTACATCATCTAGAACCTAAACATGGTCCAGACAATAATCTAAGTAATATTCTTTAATGCGATACTATCTATCTTTATCAATCAAGAAGCACGAATCTTTACCATGAATCCTTAACCTGCAAAAGTGGTTATTTGCAAAAGTGAGCTCGACAGCTCAGCAATTCTAACAGTTTTCATGCATCACATAGCATACAACATCATACTCAGTTCATGCATTTATAAACAATTTATATTTACTACGCATGTTACTTTTCACATAACAAGTATATCATCAAAGATCAATTTTCAATCTTATTTATATCTCATATACAGTTCATATATAAGTTCACGTTATCATAGCATAATATAATACAACTAACAGTTATTGAATTCATATATCAAATAGAAACTGAAAGACTTGCCTGATTCTTAGTTTAACAACTACAACTTAACTGCTTAAGAATCTCTGCACTTTGTGTAATCCTACACAGTTATATTAATCATAGAGATCACACCCATCAGTTATACACTTCCATACATTCTCAATATAATAATAAGTATTATATTGTTGTCTAGTTTGGTTCTTTGAACCTTCGTCTCACATTCTTATCGTATTCCTAGAATAATTATGTAAGTATACGTATACTTTAACCATACGTACTTACTAACATTCTTCATATACACATGCCTGTCTACCATTAATCTATTTACATATAGCTAGTGTAGTCCATCTTTTGAGTTAATCATTCTCATTTATCATTACTAACACATAAGACCATAACAAAGCAAATATACTCTATTAACCGTCGAAGTCGGATTCAAGTATTAACATATGGTCCTACATAGCATGTATACACATTAAAGGATACTTTCATGCTCGTTTAACCTTTTCACGTGCAATCTACATGATATACGTTCTAAGTCAACATTCCAACAATTTAGGCCACTCAAGGTCATGAACATCACAAAGTTTATCATGCTAGTTCTTTAAACACATAAAGCATTCATATAACTCATACTGGGCATGTTCATGAATATTCATACTTCATACATGTAACCATCACGATTATTAGTTTGAAAACATGCTTTGTTTACGCTAAACTTGGTTTCATGATATGTAGTCATGGTATATATACATGTATGATACATGAGAGAGTCCAAGTGTACTATCAAACATGTTCATTGTTGGCCGATTTATCGGTCAATATATTCGCGCAAGTATACGCGGCCAGCAAGTAATAAAGAGTAAGTAAAGATCGTTCCCACGGAGAATTAACAGATAAAAGGTCGCCAAACCACTAGCACATAATCGCCTCAGTCTTATTTAAACGAGCGATAAAGAGTTGGAATTAAAACTAAGTTAACTAGGCAAGGAATTAAACTTAAACTAAGTAATCCTAAGGTAGAATCAGATAATAAAGATAAGAGATTCCAATTTCTCCTAATGATTCGTCTAAGTCGACATACTTCCAATTAGGTCAAGTTAATTGTTACAGTTGCTAGCCGAGAACACGAAAGTGAGAGAAGGCCATCTTTCGATGCACCTAATCCATATCACGTGCAATCCACAAATGATTGAACACACGTGAACACCCACATTATCTAAACCCCTATATGTCTATGGTGTTTACAAATAAATAGGGTTTAAGGTCAAGTCCTCTATTGACTACGAGCGGCGCTTCGGTATATGTATATCCTAAGCACAAATCATACGTCCAACGCCATGTGAACGTACAATCACCCGCTACTACGATTAGATCTAAACCCACACTTCGTCTTTTAATCCCATGTGGGTTATCACAGTAATTGGTCATGACTCAATTAAGCAATGAAAGCATACATCGCAATAGACAAACACATAGTAATCAAATAAGACCATCATGGAAGGAATATCAAATTTACACTACTCATTAGGTTCCATTGAAACCTCAAAAATAAGCTTAAGCCATAAATAACTCAAGTATATTATCCACAAGATTCAATAACATCATCTAAATATACAATGTAATAGCAAAGAGAGATTAAGGATAGAGATTTCAAATCTTTCTCCAACCTTGGACCCTTGATGTCAATCCTCTTACTTCAATCTTCACACACTAACAAAACCCTAGAATCTAACTAACGAACACTAAACTATCACTAATCTACTCTCTAATCTACTCCTAATCTAGACTAAACAAGATGTAAAGAAAGAAAAGAGAGGAACTAGGGCTTAGGGCCAATATATGATGCCCTTTCTTGCCACAAACGAGCCCCCTTATATCCCAATCAAAAGCCAAGTTCCGTTCAATTGAAAAGTCAAAGTTTTGTCTGCTGGGGACTGGCGCGGCCGCGCCCAAAAATGGCCTAAAATCCGCACGCCCGCGCCAAGGATTTTCTGCTGCAGAGTCCTCTGGTAAAATGGCCATAACGTTTGATCCAGGAGGAGTTACGAGGCCTTCCACCTGTCAAATCCAAGCTATCGAAGAGCTCTACAACTTTCATTCTTTGAGCATTGAGAAATAATGGATGGATGAAGGCTGAAATTGAGCTCCAAGTGACAGCTATGCATGAAAACTCAAAACCGTGAAGTTTAACGTTCATTGGTATACGGGGCATAACTCTTGCCTCCGAACTCCGATTGGGATGATTCAAGATGTTCCGAAAAGCTTATAAGATGCTCTACAATATGAACTAAGATCCAATCCAAGAACATGAAATAAACATAAACCCCCCAAACGATGTCCGGATTGCATTTCCTTCCCATTGTCATGCCATCATTCCATTCTTGCTCCTTTTGACCTCATTTTATCCTTTTAAGCTCAATATGCACCAAGGGAGTTCCAAAACATGCAAACTACAAAACAAAACAAAAACACGTGAAAAGCACACAGATACTTGAGTTTCGACAGCGAAACAAGCTGGTTACTATCCGAATAAGTGGTCATAAAGACCACTTATCATTCATAATTATCGGAATCCAAACCTCAAGGAAATATGTCAAGGTACACGTTCAAAACTTATACTCTCATTAGTAAAGTTTAATAACAAGGCTTAACATATTCATGTTATATATATACATATGTTAACATGTTCGTCATGTATTTCAAGGCCATGTAAACGTGCTTGCAAAATTAGAATATGGATATAGTACATACGTCTCAAAGTTTGTTTCAAAACTTACACTTTATTTTGAAATGTGCACTAGTGAAGTATGCATGCTCATGTTACATTATGAAACATATGTACGCAAATCATCATGCCTTTCATGCATTCTTAAACCATACTAATGCGTCCCAAAAGTTAGAATATATATATTTATAATATATATATATATATATATATATATATATATATATATATATTACATATGTCTCTAAGTCCACAACCGAAACCATAAGTTTCATTTCAAAATCATAAGTTTTTCGTCAATTGTGTACACTATCATGATTATTCATGCTTATGTCATGTAATGTACTAATATCTATAGTTTAATCATGTTCACATGCTTGTTCCAAGTGAGGCCACATGCTAACACTTAACAAAACTGAAACAGAAACCAAAACCAGAATTTGGTACCGGCGCAGCTGCGCAGCTCCCCAGTTCAAAATTGGCGCAGCTGCGCAGGGCCTTAGCCAACACAAGTCTGGTACCAACGCAGCTGCGTCGCTGGCCAGTACAAAACTGGCGCAGCTGCGCAGGTGGCCGGCCAGAAACAGAGCAGCCTTCTGCTCGGCAGTTACAAACCCATCTCACAAATTAATTAAGAACTTCGTTCATGTTCCAGCCATAAAATAGTTCTAACAATCTACAACACTTCTGAACAAGCACGTATACTTAGTAATTATATAGCTACTAACTATCAAGCTAACCAATCAAGAAGTTTATGAAATTATAAGAATTCTTCAAAAATTAACTTATGAACACAGTTGGAGATTTATACCTCTGCTAACGCTTAAAATGAAGTTCCTTCAATCATACTCACTATCTATATTGAAACTTAACAAGAATCCTAGCAACTTAATTTGAGAAGAAAGAGTCTCTATATATAAAGAAATTATTACCCAAATTATAGCTTTGTCCAACAATTTAATCCAAAGGGAAGAAGAGAAGTTCATTGGGCAAGCAAGAGTGGTTGAGAATCACTATTGGAGCCACTCCCCATATAATCAGTGACTATGTTTGCTGAGTTTGATGAATATGGGAGTAGTATAGTATCCTTCATGAGTTCCCACGTGAAGAATGAAATGGGCTCTTGTAATGGGACAATGCTACTAAATCTCAGCAACTTGCTTCTAACATAGTAGTGTCATATATATTGTATACCACACTTGGGTTATATGTATACATTACACATCATGTACACAGATTTTATTTCCTATAACTTAAGTCATAAATAAATTACAAATAAAATTTCTCATTACAATGCATCAAGTAAAGTTACACATAGATATACATCACATATAATCCATGTACATTTTCTTACCGATATAATTTAACCGGATATCCTCACATTACATTATTCAATTATATATTGAAGTAATCATCCATTATAATTGTTTACTCTATACATTCATGATGTATTATTTTACTATATACTTACGTATAATTTGTCACATAACCACATGATATATTCATGTTGCATTCACAATTTAATCAATCTTAATGCATGGTTTCTACATATAGTATAGTCACCTTGTTCTATATGTATAATATATAGTTAGCTAGCATATATTAACGGTTTAATTATCGCATGCTTGTTTGAAATAATTAATCGATTAAATATAATCTTATTATATTTATAAATCCTTCGCTCATTGATTTACTATTTATTCAAAATAATAATTAATCAACATATTATCACATAATAAATTGATAATAGTATTTTGTCCATAACAATAATTAATATAATAAGACAGTATATCTCATTGCTTATCAACTTAATAATTACAAATCCGATTATACTTATAATCGATTTCCTTATTATTATACTATCACTAGCCATAATAATAAATCCACATACTATAATAACAATTAATATCGATTAATTGTTTAATTAATAATTCTTCCATCCTTGAATTAATCAATTCATTACCGAATCTATTATCGTGCCACACAAGGCATCTCTCACAAGCTTACATTAAGCTTATACTTACTCTCAATATTTATTCATTTTTATCACACTACTTGTCCACCACATGTTTAATTTACTTAGAACTATTAAGTCACAATATATCGTGGATGAAAATATTCTAATATTCTATATAACCTTCACGGTAATATAATAACTCAAGCTATTAAAATGCTAAACTACTTCAATTAAGTATTAATATATACTCTATAAATTATTTAAATGATAATATCCACGATAAAATAATAACTTAAGTTATTTAATACATTAAAATAACTTAGTATTACTTATCTCTCTTGAAAATACATTAAAATTATGTATTTTACTATAACATAAAATTTTATTTTTTCTCCAAATAAAGACATTCATTATTAGAAAATAATTTACTTATTGTCTCAAGATATTATTCTTAATATAATATCTATTAAAAGTAATTACATGTACAGCACATGTACATATATTATTTATAGATAACAGGTTTATTTTCTATTATAATAAATTGTTTCATATTTACATATAGCAAATATGTAATATATCTATCATATTAATCAATCAGACCTTATACAAAATATATAAGGTAATATTACTATTCAAAAATAACATTTCCTCCTTTTATTAAAATAATTCAACCTTAGAAATTATTTTAATACCCTTTATTAGAAATATAAAATAATTATTTCTCTTTCTTTTCTATAAATTGTTCCCCAAAACAACTCCTTCAAATATTAAATCTTTATTTAAAATATAATGATTTCCATCCTCTTTTAATAACGTATATATATATATATATATATATATATATATATATATATATATATATATATTTAACGTTATTCGCACATTAGACTTTCTCACATATTACCACTCTAAGTAATATATATAAAAAGTATCAACTATAATTACATATTCAACACACATATTAATTCACTCCTTTACTTAAGTAAATTAAGCACTATACTATATCATCATAGTTAATTAAGGTTCAATACTCACATTATATTATTTCCTAATATAACTCTCAACTTAAATTAACTAATATTTATTCTTATTAGTTAATTCCTTAACTAACTCATGCTTCACTATCCAAACCTATTCATGGATAGTTTAAGTGCTATTAATAACCTATATTATAAACATATTAGTTGTTAATACACATACACAAGAATATGGTGATTATACATTAAGGATATTTAATGTCACCAACTTACTATGATAAAATAATTCTATAAATTATTTAGTATCGATAGAAATTCTTATCCACCTCCTTTACCTCAATTCAATTGTCTCTACGATAAATAACAAATATATATTAATAATATATTTATTAATCACAAAAAAATTCGCATATATTACATAGTTCATATTACCCTATGTAACACATTACTACATACCTCATATCATATATATATATTCTTATTCGATCCCATCTCACGGTTTAAGAATTTTATTTATTAAATCCTTTTTTAATAATTTCTAAAAATTCGGGTTCTCACAATACCCACCAGTGGAATGTCTGTGAATGGCTTAGCTAATGGCCAATGATGCCAAGCATGACGAACAAAGGGAATACAGATATCTCTTTGACGCTCCGAATAGCGCCCTTTCCTAAATAGATCTCCCAACCTCCCTCTATCAAAAATGAAACCCGACTATCAGAAAGCTTGTGGTGTAAGGGACCCATGAGATCGAATCAGCCGTCAATAGCTCTTGTTGCAAGCTGGAGTGGGTGAATCCCTCGGCTAAAGGGACCTCCGTCAACGTGGAGTGATGTTAGTGTCGTCCCCTTGGATAAGTCTTCAATCCGAAAGTAGTGGTTGGGCGAAGGCAAGGGAGCCTCTCATATGCCCAAAATTGGTCATGCAAATATCAAAAATCCTAAGTGATAAAGACTGACAAACATAAATGAGGAAATCAAAAGGTGCGAGAGAAATATACTCACCAGCAGGAAGGGGTAAAAACCTAGCCAAGCCTCCGTCACGCCCTCCGAGCGCATGCGCATCCATCAGAGAAAATAGGCAAAGGTGTAGGTACCCTAATCAAAATCATTGAGGCCCTCCACGTATCGAGTAGTGCTGCCCAGGGCAAAAGACACCATCGAGGAGTTGTCTGCAGAGAAATAACCCTTGATGATCACCAAAAAAAAGTCGTCGGAGGATGCGATCTCTAACTCTCTGATCATTAGGAAGAGGCTCAGTCAAAGCCCCACTCTGGCCATCTACGCTCAAGGGACCAGAACGGACAGTCCGACCCTTGATGGTCGTCGTAGGAACTCCCAAAAGGGAGCAAACGGTAGTAGGTGAAATGTCAGCCACCAACGGCACAGGCTCACTTGCAAATTCTATCCAAATAATGAACCTCCAGTCCATAGGCGTCATCATCACCTCGCAGTCCAACAAATGAAGAGACTGGGTCTGGTGGAACCAACGCTCATACAAAGCCCTCAGATAACCCAAGGGGCAACGGCTGGGATGAATAGAAAGAAGGCCTCAAACCCCCAGGTATCGACAATGGCCGGATACTCCAGATGCAGAGTATGGTATAAGGAGTTGACATTGAACCAGTTCCCCCTAGGCTGCGTAAAGTTGGGAACTTGCATCAAAGAGACAATCCAGATTAAACCTGTGCCCTTAAATGGCAAAAGAAAGAAAGATAAAAAATCTCAGATGAAAACTTCAGTCAACTCGTTGGCATGAAGGTAGATCGATGGATGGCATCTCAAATCGCCCAGAAGCTCCTGAATTGTCACAATAATGGTTGGAAGCTCCCTACGTGGAGCGTGAGATGAGGCATGATCAACTAATAGGACATCCTCATCTTCCACATTAACCAGCGGCTCAGCCTGGATAGGACGAATCACAGACTCAGCCAACCGACGAGGCGGCCGAGCTAGACGTGGCTGAGGAACATCAGAGACTCTCCTCCGCCTAACTCCTGAAGTGACCCTGCTAGCACTACCGGGTCTGTCTAGCTCCATAACCTGGACAAAGTCTCCAAATCACCTCAGAAAGGGTGAGGTAAGCCTTAAACATGTGGCTTATTTAATTAAATCATTACTTTATATATTTTCAAGCTCTAAAACATGCATGAGTTAACCAAAATCCCTAGTAGAGTCAAAATTTCATTTCCATTAAATGCTTAGGCTTTTGAAAACATTTCGCCAGAGTCTCCTTTGTAAAATGGACTGTCCGCATGCACACAGGCAAGACTAGGTGGCCATTCAGTAGCACACCTATCCAAAAATAGAAACATTTCATATTTATGAAAAAAAACAAAATTGAACTCCCCATGGCAGCTAAATTATCATGGACATTTTTTGTTGAAAATCCAGGCTCACTTGACCTCAAAAAGGATGAGTAAATTGATCAAAAAAGGGCTTCAATTGACTGTCTTAGAAATCAAAAAAAAATTTACATCAGAACGTTCAGCACAGTAAAATATACATATTTACTAGGTCTAAATTTATTTATCAAGTTATACAGGCACGCTTATTCCATACATTGTGTTTATAAGCATCCTATGTGATATATAATATTCCAAGGGTCAAAACTGGAAAAATAATTATGTAAATGTTATCAGAGATGTGCAGAACGTTTATACGGTGACATAATCTAAAAAAAAACTGCCCGAACTCCTTAGATCTTAAGAAGAAAATTGGATTTCCTTTAGAGTTCAAGTTTGACAATGAATTTGAAAAGCCACGGGAGCCAAGTTATAAATCGTAAGGAGGAGCAGCCCTACCTGCGACTGTCGTACCCCTACCTATGGCTCCCTAGGGTGGGGCCCACCCCCTCTGATTCGGTCCAGTTCTAGTAGAAATGTAGTTTACAGGAGCTTAAAAGTCAAATCTGGGAAAAAATTGCTATGCGATTGAGCAGATTGGCCTGAAATCCTGCGTATAAGCGACGAGTTCCTGACAAAGGACAAAACTTCATGTAAGCCATTAGTTAAGACCCTGAAGTGATATTCAGGAGCCAATAATGAAAATTGCTTAAAAACTGCTGAAAAACTGCTAAAAACTGCTGAAAACTGCCTGTGTAAGAGCATTGGGAAGATCCGGCATGATGAACAGCAGGTTTTGAATGTGTCAAAGCATGCAGATGGATCCGAGGGTGTGATTTGTCAAAAAGAGTACCCCTACGTCGAGATCAATCAGGTCTGACACTATCAGTCGTTGGCCCTCCAGCGAAGTATAGGGAACAATCCTGTGGTGAAGCTGTTGAAGGCTACTTCAGCGAAGGTCAGCGGGTCTAACACTATCAGCCATTGGCGACAACCTCAGCGAAGCATCGGGAATGATTAGGTGGTGAAGCTGTTGAAGGCCACTTCAACGAAGGTCAGAAGGTTAGACATTTCAACCGTTGGCGACAACCCCAGCGAAGCATCAGGAATGATCTGGTGGTGAAGCTATTGAAGGCCACTTCAACGAAGGTAAGAATGAATGACATTTCAGCCGTTGGCGACAACCCCAACGAAGCATCTGCAATGATCCAGTGGTGAAGCCGTTGAAGGCTACTTCAGCAAAGGTCAGAGGGTCTGACACTATCAGCCGTTGGCGACAACCCCAGCGAAGCATCGGGAACGATCCGGTGGTGAAACCGTTGAAGGCTACTTCAGCGAATGTCAGAGGGTCTGCCACTATCAGTCGTTAGCGACAACCCTAGCGAAGCATCGAGAACGATCCGGTGGTGAAGCCGTTGAAGGCTACTTCAGCGAAGGTCAAAGGGTCTGACACTATCAGCCGTTGGCGACAACCCCATTGAAGCATCGGGGATAATTCGATGAGGAAGCCGTTTAAGGCAACTTCAACGAGGGTCAGATTTAATGACGTTATCACCCGTTGGCAACTTTAGGGAAGTATCGTGAACAATCCAGTGATTAAACCGTTGAAGGCTACTTCAATGAGGGTCAGATTGAATATATTGTCAGTCGTTGGCGATAACTCCAGCGAAGCATCGGGAATGAGCCGGTGATGAAAATAGCAGTATAATTTTATCCCCACAGAGGACAGGTGATTGAATCTGTTATACAAATCCCCAGCGGAAACACCAGAAAGGATCAGTGATTCAACCAACCGTGGCAAACTACCGTTCGAGTAAGCACCAAGGAAGTTCGGTGACTGTCAAACTCTGTAATCTACCGTTAGAGTAGGAATCAAGTCCAATCGACCATTGAAAACTACCATGCGGGTAGGCATCAACTGGAACGTCGGCATCGACCAAATAACAATTCAAACCGTTGGCGACAACTCCAACGTAGCATCAAAAGAGATCTGATGATGTAAACCGATGGAAGCTATCATCAAGGTAGGCTTCGAAAATCCCCAATGAGGTCACTCATGATAAAAAAAAGGATCCCCGACAGAGGAAAAAGGTAAAGAGCTCATATAAAGACATAGAATGTTGATGACAACTCCAACATCGAGTCTAGAAATGTCCAATGGCCTCAGCCAAAAGAAAACCTTCCCCACAGGGAGTATCAACAAACAGGGTAAACCATTGGCTTCAAACCAGTGTAGCATCGAGAAAGATTAGATGATGGTTGATACTTTGCAAGCTACCGTTCGAGTAGAAGTTAAAAGAATTCACCAAAGGGCTATCACGGATGACGTTATCCCCAGCAAAAAATGGTATAAACAGTCAGTAGTAACCCCAACACCACGAAGGTATATAACATTCATAACATATCACACCATGCACTGCAATACATTTGCATATGTCATATTTCCAGTGTCTATCAATCTTTATCATTTTCATTCCATTGCATTGCATAAATGTGACAACCCAAAAAATTTATAAGATCTTGAATGATTAAAATAAAGGTTAAAAGAATAAAACCTAGATAAAAATTTGAGGATAATTATAATTTTTAAGTAGAACCTATATGGTTTACTATTTGAATGAGAATAGAGAAAATATGGGTTACAAATTTCAAAATCCTAGAAATGGAGTTATATGTATTTGAAAGAATGTTAAGGATAAGGTATTACGATACCTATAAATTGGATGTGAACTGAATAGTGTAAGATATGTTATATAGATACATGTGGAAATTTTATTAAGAAAATAAAATTTCACAAGAAGAGATACTATGAGGTTAAACGAAGATGAGTATATATATATATATACTTAGTAAGGTGCTATATATTTTAGCAAGAGGAATGATGAATTAAGTTAAGGATATGAGAATCAAGATAACACTATGTTAGTAATTAGCATATCTTGAATGTTGGCCTTGACTGACAAATAAGAAGATGAATAAGTATAAAGTTATTAGCTAATATGATTAACAATAAAAATGGAATAAGTTAAAACTCAAAATTTGAGTTAGAGATAGAATTTTGAGGCACAGACTGCGCGGTTGCGTTTAAAACCTCAAGTTTAGTCAGAAAAAGACAGTAAACACAAAATGTGTAATTGATTTTTTGGTCAAAGTCAACAATTGACTTTTATGGAGAAAAGTCAAAATCGGAGTTAGGAGTGGAATATGTTGTGACTTAAGTGAATTATGTATATGATTAAATAAATATACATTATCTAATGTGTATACATTTATTTTGTATATAAAGAGAATTAAGAATAAAGTTATATAACCTAATTCATATATTAGGTATGGTAATTAAATAACCTAAGGGGTTATAATATGGGAGAATGTTAGTATATAAAAATATATACTAACCCTAAGAAATTTATTTCATACAATTAATTTTATAACTTAAGTATTTTTAATAATCCAGACAATTTATTTAAGGTATTAAACCCTAATTAAAGACTTAACATCTATATAATAAAACAGAACCCATTTTGAATCTTTCATTTGACAAAGCACAGTGACGGTTCAGATTCTTCCAACTTAATCTAATGGCTCACATTTTATCTCACCTAAAAAAATCCCGCCCAAATCTAATCAAACCAATCGAGTCTCTCAATTTTAAAAATCGTTAAGTTTATTGGATGAGTTCATTCACGCTTCCTATCCCATCTTTCATTCAGTCTCATCAGATCACTTCTCATCCATTTTCTCTCAAATCTCTTCTCCTCATTTTTTTCTTATGTGTCCTGTACATTGAAATTGTAACTCTCTTTTCTCACCCTGCCTTTTCACTTTCTCTCATATTATAAAAACCATATTTTCACACCTCTACAAACCCTGGATCTCCAAGAATGGTGAAGGTATATTCGGGGCCAAAAAGAGAACTTCGCAGGTAGCCATCTACTCAAGCTACTCTGATTAGGTGTGGACTGGAAAAAAATAGCAGCTAAAGGAAAGCTAAAGAGTATTGGTAGTTAACCGAAAGTGTAAATAACAAGTGGGTTGTGATTTATTTGCTCAAAGCCATATCGGAAGATCTAAAAAATAATAGTAATTTCTCCTCTCTCATACCAAATTCGATCACCAAAACCCTGCCCCCTTTATTTTTATTTAAATTTTTAGAAAATTGAAATTATAGATCAAATTGAAGGATGCAGGGACAGAGTCCTCCAAAGCATGGACACGATAGAACTTCGCCTTTACCTTTAGGAATGGATAGGAGTCCTCCGCCTTGAAAATAGGTAATTACAGCTTTTTATTTTGTTTAATTTGAATGAATTTGAATATCAGTTTTTTTTTATTTCATAGGTTTGAACTTTGGTTATATGAAAGTTTAGTTTGGATAAATTTCAGTTTTGTTTGGTATTATCAATTCTTTGATTTTTGAAATTAAATATTGAATTGCAAGGTTTCTTAGTTATGAATGCATTTAATTTGGATAAATTATTAGATGAAATTGTAATCATATACAGCTCTTGGATATATTAAGTATTAACAATTTAACATACTCATGTTATGCCGAAGAAATAGTACTATGCTATAGTAAGTGGACCCTTTAAAGAATGTGTTTTTAAGTGGACCCTCGATAATTATGGCATGTTGTAAGCAATACTGAAAGACAGTCTTCTAGAGTTTAAAGTACTGAAGTCATGTTTGTTTAGTACTGAATTTGATAAAAGGATGAGAATGAAGTTTCTAAGGACGTTTTTAGTGAGGGATATGTTGTATGCTTGCCAAGGGATTGATTGGAAGTATGTGAAATTTGACAAGAGTATTGATGGTTATCTGTTCCCAGATTTAATTAGAATTCCAAGAGCTACTAGGAAAGAAAAATACCTTCTCTTTGTGCTTTACTCTATAATTTTGTTCGATTTTTGTTTTTGTTGATCAATAATGGTGGTATATAGATACAACTGAATCCCTTTTTGGGTTTCATTATTTTTTTTCTGCCAAAACGAATTCATTTCATCGTGCAATGGTTGTTTGAGGGATCAAAGCCCACTTTTACTTTTTAATATTTATTTTTTTTGTTATTAGCTTCTTCTCTTTGATTTAATAAATTATTCTATGTTAATATGGATTTTTTTTGTTAGGTGGGGATTTATACGCTAAATTTGATTGAATTTAACATGCTCTCTATCTGTTCTTTTGCCTATATGCTTTTGTTTTCTATTTCTCGCATTATTTCTCAATCATTCAATTTTTCAATGTAACAATGGAGATCTTATGATACTACACAGGTCACAGTGTATTTGGTTGATTTCTCCTCATGCCAAAATTTTGGTCCATATGTGCAAGGACTATATGTTGTGATAGGAGTAGTATTTGGTGTGATTGTATATTTTTTTACTTTCATCTCTTTATTTATTAGTTCTCAGGAACTTACATGATTGTTTAGTACTACTATTAGCTATTTAGTTAATTTCTAAGAAAAAGTACAAATGATTTATGTAATTGTTTTACACAGTTGTCATGAAAGTGGGATAGAAGTGAAGGAAGAAACTAGGGTAGAACTCAGGTGTGTCAATAAGAAATCTTCCTAAAGTAATTATAAAAGACTATGAACTTGATCTTTTAATATAATCTTGAATCATCTTTAATGGAATATAACACTGGTGTAATAATCATGAATTATACTATGTATGCGAGTAGATTTTTTGGCACAAGTGACAAGGTAAAATGTGAAACTTAGAACAATTAGCAAGCTGGCTAGGTTGTAATGAAGTTATATTGATTTTCCCCTCAAACTACTTAATTGTATATGCTATGGGTGCATTGTATTGTACCTATCTTCTTTATTTTTAGGTTTCACCATTTGTATTATACTGTTATCCACGTGTTTTACAACAAAGGCCAGTTCATGTGAATCTCGGTGTTTGCTGGATGTATTTTTTTATATCTATATAATAAAACAGAACACATTTTGAATCTTTCATTTGACAAAGCACAAGGACGGTTCAGATTCTTCCAACTTAATCTAATAACTCACATTTTATCTCACCTAAAAAAAGTCCACCCAAATTAAATCAAACCAATCAAGTCTCTCAATTTTAAAAATCATTGAGTTTATTGGATGAGTTAATTCACACTTCCTATCCCTTCTTTCATTCAGTCTCATCAGATCACTTCTCTTCCCTTTTCTCTCAAATCTCTTCTCCTAATTCATGTCTCTTCTCCTCTCTTTTTTCTTATGTGTCCTATACATTAAATTTGTAACTCTCTTTTCTCACCCTGCCTTTTGACTTTCTCTCATATTATAAAAACCATATTTTCACACCTCTACAAACCCTAGATCTCCAAGAATGGCGAAGGCATATTCGGGGCCAAAAAGAGAACTTCACAGGCATCCATCTACTCAAACTACTCTGATTGGGTGTGGACTGGAAAAAAGTAGCAGCTAAAAGAAAAAATGGAAGGTATTGGTAGTTAACCGGAAGCGTAAGTAACAAGTGGGTTGTGATTTATTTGCTCAAAGCTATATCGAAAGATCGAAAAAACAATAGTAATTTCTCCTCTCTCATACCAAATCCGATCACCAAAACCCCGCCCCCTTTTTTTCTAAATTTTCAAAAAATTGAAATTACAGATCAAATTAAAAGATGCAGGGATAGAGTACTCCAAAGCATGGACACGATGGAACTTCGCCTTTACCTTTAGGAATGGATTGGAGTCCTCCGCCTTGGAAATAGGTAATTACAGCTTTTTATTTTGTTTAATTTGAATGAATTTGAATATCAGTCTTTTTTTGATTTCATAGGTTTGAACTTTGGTTATATGAAAGTTTAGTTTGGTTAAATTTCAGTTTTGTTTGGTATTGTTAATTCTTTGATTTTTGAAATTAAAAATTGAATTGCAAGGTTTCTTAGTCATGAATGCATTTAATTTGGATAAATTGTTAGATGAAATTGTAATCATATACAGCTCTTGGATATATTAAGTATTAATAATTTAACATATTCCCTTTAAGCCGAAGAAACAGTACTATGGCATGCTATAGTAAGTGGACCCTTTAAAGACGATGTTTTTAAGTGGACCCTCGATAATTATGGCCTACTATAAGCAATACTGAAAGACAGTCTTCTAGAGTTTAAAGTACTGAAGTCAAGTTTGTTTAGTACTGAATTTGATAAAGGAGGAGAATGATGTTTCTAAGGAGGTTTTTAGTGAGGGATGTGCTGTATGCTTGCCAAGGGATTGATTGGACGTATGTGAAATTTGAAAAGAGTGTTGATGGTTATCTGTTGCCAGATTCAATTAGAGTTCCAAGAACTACTAGGAAAGAAAAATACCTTCTCTTTGGTCTTTACTCTATAATTTTGTTCGATTTTTGTTTTTGTTGTTCAATAATGGTGGTATATAGATACAACTGAATCCCTTTTTGGGTTTCATTATTTTTTTTCTGCCAAAACGAATTCATTTCATTGTGTGATGGTTGTTTGAGGGATCAAAGCCCACTTTTACTTTTTAATATTTTTTTTGTTATTAGCTTCTTCTCTTTGATTTAATAAATTATTCTATGTTAATATGGATTTTTTGTTAGGTGGGGATTTATACGCTACATTTGGTTGAATTTAACATGCTCTCTATCTGTTCTTTTGCCTATACACTTTTTTTTTCTATTTCTCGCATTATTTCTCAATCATTCAATTGTCAATGTAACAATGGAGATCTTATGATACTACATAGGTCACAGTTTATTTGGTTGATTTCTCCTCATGTCAAAATTTTGGTCCATATGTGCAAGGACTATATGTTGTGATAGGAGTAGTATTTGGTGTGATTGTATATTTTTTTATTTTCATCTCTTTATTTATTAGTTCCCAAGAACTTACATGATTGTTTTGTACTACTATTAGCTATTTAGTTAATTTCTAAGAAAAAAGTACAAATGATTTATGTAATTGTTTTACACAGTTGTCAGGAAAGTGGGATAGAAGTGAAGGAAGAAACTAGGGTAGAACTCAAGTGTGTCAATAAGAAATCTTCCTAAAGCAATTATAAAAGACTATGAACTTGATCTTGTAATATAATTTTGAATCATCTTTAATGGAATATAACACTGCTGTAATAATCATTAACTATACTATGTATGCGAGTAGATTTTTTGGCACAAGTGACAAGGTAAAATGTGAAAGTTAGAACAATTAGCAAGCTGGCTAGGTTGTAATGAAGTTATATTAATTTTTCCCTCAAACTACTTAATTGTATATGATATGGGTGCATTGTATTGTACCTATCTTCTTTATTTTTAGGTTTCACCATTTGTATTATACTGTTATCCACGTGTTTTACTACAAAGGCCGGTTCATGTGAATCTCGGTGTTTGTTGGATGTATTTTTTTTATATCTATATAATAAAATAGAACCCAATTTGAATTCTATAATTTGAGAAAGCATAACAATGGCTCAGATTCATTTTAAATTAATTTAAAGACTCACATTTCATCCAACAAAAAAATCCCACCCAAAGTCAAGAAACAAAGGTACTGCTGGCACATTAAATCAGATTCTCCCTCTTCACTGTCTTCTCCCTCTCAACCCTTCTCATCTTCTTTGTATTTTTCGGCCACGACAGTGGCAGCGGTGGATGCCCTACCGAATTTAGCTACTTCTAAAGGGAAGTTGAGAATTATTTTGCTTCAACGCAACTTGAAGGCGGCTTTGCATTAAGCCCAAGCAAACTCGATTGAAGTGTCAAATGTTCTCAGCCAAAGTCTGAGTCCTCGACGCTTCAGATCTCAGATCTCCGCCGCAAACTTGCCCCAACATCTTCATCTTCACCTTAAGGTTCATCTTCCCAAAACCCTAAAATTTTCCCCATTTCAACAAATCCAATTGTTACTCCAGTAAATCATCTGGGCCTCGCCAAAACTCCCAATAACCCTCACACCAGGTTTGTTTTTGTTATATATCCATCATGTTATCAATTTTGTTTTTTCTCTAATTTTGTTATATTCCCATGAATTTCTATATCAATCTTGATAAATTTCTTTGCTTTAATCACGCCCAGGTTTTCCTAAATTACAATAAAAGCCTCAAAAACTGTCAATTTCTATCTCTTTCTCGCACTTGGATTCTCGATATCCCTTTGTTTCTCTCTCCACTTTCAATTTCCATTTTAAAACCCTACGGAGTTTTTCTAGAAATGGCAGCCTGCTTCAGATCCACACTTTTAGCTTTACGTTCTTCGCGAAAGAACTGGAATCCACGCTATTCGCATGACTCTTTTCTTCTATTCTATTTACTTAGTTAATATTTGAATCCAAATAAATTCCCAACTTTTTAGTAGAATTAATCCAATGGGGGATTAATAATTTGGTTGATTTTTATATGTAGTGAACTCTTTTGTAAGTCTACTAGAGAGAAATAGTGAAACTATCTGAAGCTCCTCAGAAGTAAATTAGTGAGAACTCATGTTTTGTACTGACATTAATGTTTTCCTTATATACCACCAAAGCACTTTTCTTTCTCTCTCCTAACTATGGTGAGTCTTTCATTTTGTGTCATATAAATCACGTGAGGAGCACAAGAAATGTTGATTTTGATTTGTGTATCCATCAATTTCAGGTAAATTTTTAATTTAGATTTGTAGTTATTTTTCATCTCTATCTTATGTTTATTGATTTGTGTATATTGTGTGTGTATGTTTTTTTAAATGGGAACCTTCATTATAAAACGAAGGAGCAATTTAGTACTTTTTTAATTGGAGGGAGTGGACTGGCCAATTAGATGATGAATCTCAAGGTCTTGATTATATTTGCACATTACCTATTTGCTGGAATGACTCAGAGTACCTACATAGTTATTTATTTGAAAAAAAAATTGGTCTTAAATTCAAGCAGTGGCCTCTCATTGTTATCAATGCTATGGATGAAGAAAATATTTGAAACCAAATGCGTATATCTTTTTGAGCATTCAAACCAAATGTGGTGCTACCTTAATTTATTTCTTATGTTTACTTTTATTTGTTTTGTGATATTTTCTTTCATTTGGTACTCAATTTACGTAAATCTTTCATGTCACTACTTCTTATTTTAATCTAGTGTTAATGCAAAATTTTAGTACTTATCGTAATTTGGTGTCGGTGCAGAATTTTCATAGAAGCCAAAAGTTACTCCCAAAATTACAAAAAATCTTCATATATTATTGACTGACTTCTTCTTTTTTTGGTTGTCAAAAAATTACAAAACAGAAGCATCCACATAATAGAGTTGTCCCAAGTTGAGATGAACAAGGTATTTTATGTTTGTATACTATTCTCCATGAATTTAACTTATTTTATATTTTTAGTTATTTCAAGCAATATAATGTTCAATATATTTGGTCTCAAATGTTATATGTATGCTTTACATTTGTGATATGTTGCATCATATATGTTTAATGAAATGCTTATGAGAGGTACTACAAGTTTGAAAATTTGTGATAATAGTAGTGTTTGAAATTTTGAGTGGCTTGAAGTAAGAACATTTTCTGATGAGTTGTTGGTTTCGAAATTCTCTATTGTAGAGAAATTGTGTTATTTGTTTGTTTCAAGAAGCCTTGATAAAGATAGTTTTATTAAAATCATTGGGGATCTTTTGTTGCAAGACTTTATTTATTTTAGTGTTGGAGGATTACCGATTATCATAAGTTTATTTGACTAAGATATTGTTCAAATGTTGTTTGCTTTAGATCACATATAATAATGGTGACTCAGGTCCAGCTACAGTTACTGAAAAACTTTTCACCCCTAGATTTGATTTCATTATACCACTATCTATAGATATCATGGGAATCGAAAAGGATGAAAGGACGAAAACAAGTTCCTTTTCAACTATGGTTTTTAATTTTCTTTTCTTGATCATACTAATCTGCATGACCCCATTATAACCCTGCTAATAAAGAGCATGGTGCTCCGAAAAATAAGCCCCGCCATGCTGGTGATCTCGGGAATGTGACTAGTTGGTGAAGATGGTAAGCTTGCTTTGATTCATTGCACATATTATAACTGTTGTGACTATACTGATCATTTAATTATTATTCCCTGCACGTCTTATTATTTCCATGACAAATCATTTGATATCAGTTTCATAAGATCATTGTTTTTGTTAGTTATGAAATTGGTGGGAATGTGGTGGTTGTTTAATTTCAAATGGAAGGGACAAAAGACTGCCACAATTCTAAAATCTCATCCTGCATAACATTGTTGTAGACATCTACCACCATTCTGATTTTAAATATTTACTAGGAGTGTAAGCAAATTATATTGGATGTGTTGGGGCTGTCTTCTATCTACTACTCCTAACACTGCATTATGGGGATCTTTATTGGGTGTTATATTTAAATGATCTTTTATCATAATTGCTTAGAAATACTAGAAAATTAGATGATGTCTGCAAGTTTCATAAACTTATGACATTTTCACGACTTTTTTTTTAAAATCAGGTAATGTCGAATTCACTATTGTTGACAAGCAAGTAACTGGTTTTGAGTTTGATATGCAACTAAAATCTACATATTTGGTTTGCTCAAATCTCTCAAATATGTGTTAATTGATGCAAATTCCACTCATTGGATCAGGTTCCATCATTGAAAGGTTCGTAGTTGTCCATGTTGACCCTGATGACTTGGGAAAGTGTGAGCTTCATCTACTCTATACTATAAACAATTTTCTTTAGAGTTCCCTAGATTCCTTTCTCATATTTATATGGGGCATCTGGACTGGACATGTGTTGTGCTATAGCCTTACATGATTGCAAGAGTAGAAACATAAGTGCAATTAACACTGCCATCTTTATGTGCAAAATTTTACAACTACAAATTAAGGGTATTTACTTGAATGCGCATTATTAATTGTGTATGCTAACTGAGCAGAAGAAATTAAAACATTGAATTGTTGTTCTTGAAAAATATATCCACTTGGCCAAACTTTTTACTGTTCACTATATTTCAGTGGGAATTCTGGAGAACAAAAGTTACTGGAAATATATTCAGGTATATACTAGACATCTTCTAAGTGAGAGGTAAATTAGTTTCTGAGTTGGTTTCTTCCCTTTATTTTTCAGGTGGCCTTGAACTCAGCAAAAGCATTGGAAATGCTGGTGGAAGGCTTGCCTGTGGTAAGTATTACAATTTTTTGTTTTACCTTTGAAGTGTCTAGAATATGAATGACGAGCTTGAAAAGCTTCGATTTTTAGAGAATTTTAGTTATTTTCAAGAATTGGAATATGGGTCCATGTTGGTTTGGGTGATGAGGGAAGATGAAATGGACATGATTATTGGGTTATTGTTAGAATCTTTTGCAGAATCGATGTTGATGCCTAAAGGGTATGTGAATCTTTTGGGGATTTTGGTGAAGCAGTATTTGATTGAGAGGAGGAATTTGATGCCTTATACAGCAACACTTATTGGGACTGTGGAAGTTAGTTTTAACAAGATGGGTGCTAATGCTTCCCCTCCCACACCTACTTCTCCAAAGAATTCACCATATATCTGTAATATGGCTGTACACAAGTCCCTTAGGAGGTATCTCTTTATATAGTTGTTGCAATTTTGTTTTTTCAAAGCCCCAATTTTTATATATTAATATGCCCTAATTTTTATATATTATTTATTAATATGTTGAATATATTAATTTCTTGCTGTTGTGTTTTTGGTTTCAAAGCATCAACTTTTGCTGATATTATGGTGTATTCTTTAATGTGGCGCATTAAGCATGGAATTCTTTACCAATAAGGATAGTAAAGATTGTTAAGGATGCTTCCTATTATCGTTGAGAGCTGTCATACTGGGGTCAGTGTTAGTTCCCAACGTGAAATGAGTCAATGTTTATACTTTTATTTGCTTTGATAGAAGTCAAAATGGCTCAAATATGAAGGAATGCAGTTTGATCATATATATCCTTGACAATGTTGTTCATGGCTTCTTTCTATCACAATTCACTATTACTTCCCTCATAAATGTAATGCTTATAACTTCTTGGGATATGATAGTGGTTTTAGGGCCTCATAAAAACTGTAATGTTTTGTATAAAATATGAGTTCTAAGATTTTAATAACAATTTCCAGGAGAGGCATTGTGTGGCATCTGCTGAAGGCAAGTGAGGAACTAATTTCTCAGATGAGTTCCTTAAGGGAGATTTACTTGCACTGCAGAATGATTTGTGCTGCTCCATTTAACATGTATACAAAAGCATGTTATAGCATCATTAAGACGGACAACATGTTGATTATGTTCACATTGTAGAGACGTAAGCATCTAATGCACAAGCAACTTTCAGTCTTAAATAGTTCTTCAGAAATGGACGTTTCAAATTCTAATGAGAACCATCCTTCATGAGCAGCTATGCAGAAATTGTAGAATACTTTTCGAGGTACAGGCGGTTACTGCTATGTTCTTCCTTTCTCATAGAAATTCATATTTCATTGCTTGCAGTAGCTTTTATCTTCATTTTTATCTCCTTCTCATCAACACCCTTAACCCTTATGAATGTCTTCTATACATTGTTCAAGTTATATGATACACTTCTTTTTCCTACAGATCTTTGTGTGTACCCTATTCATTGAAACTTCTCTAATTAAATAATTCCCTAAAGAAAGAGTTCGTGTAACACATAATTTTAGTTATTAAAGTTCAATTATGGGAAGAAAATCAAAATAATTAAAAATTCATGTCTAAGTGGTGTTCTATGCAAACCTTAATATTGGTTAACATAAATTAATAATAAAAAAACAACAAAAGAATAGAAAAAGGGTAATTTTAGTAAGCATCTATGTATTGATGATTGTAAGTTTTGTAGACAGGTTCAGATTTTTTTGGATATCTATTTTTAAAAGAAACTCTGCCAAAATTTCTTGAAATTAGTAGCGACTAGCTTGATGTTTTAGTGGTTGGATATGTGTTGATTATGAGTATGTATTAATTATTGTGGTGGTATAATAAATTATAATAATTGTTATGTCTGATTGTAAGTTATTTTAGGTTACAAAGAGTCTTTAGGTAATGTAGTATTTTTTGAATTTAAATCTAATTTTTCGTTACGTCGTGCCTTTAGGCACGGGCAATTACTAGTACTTGAATACGGCAAGTCTAATTGGGTTATGCAAGTGAATTAACATTATTGGTTAATACGAATATGTGAATGTCAATAATGATGAGCATTAACTTAAGAGATAATAAATTTAATGGACTAAGGGGAATATATAATTTAAACAAGCCCAATTATTTATTTAAGCATTGGACTTGTAGATAATTTGATTTAAGAGCAATTAAATTATTAAAATAGTCCAATATTAGATATATAGGGCAAGTATACTAATGGCACAATTAATTGGTGATGGAGGCCCAAGTCAATTTTAATTAGTAAGCAAACTAAGAAAAATTTCAAGCCCAAAGATTAATTGAGAATCCCAAGTGGTAGCCCAATTATGTGAGAACTTGTTGGACATTTGAGTAAGTAAATAAAAATTAAAGAGTATGGAATCATGTTGATCTCATCGGCCAAAGAAGTAATTTGCAAGCCCAAAAGAAATTAAATCAAAACCCAAGCTTAGCCCAATGAGAGAGAGAACTTAATGGACTTTAGTAAGTTAAATGAAGAATTAAGAAAACAAAACTTGGGCCAAAGGAAGGCCCAAGTGGCCGGCCCAAGCTAGGAAGAAAATAGAGCATGTGAATTAAATCTTATGAAAAGATATGAGAGAGAAAGAAAAGATTTTGGATAGATTTAGAAAGATAATTGATAGATATAGAAAGATATAGAGGGATTTGGTGAGATATATAAGAGATTTTGTATATGAATACATATTATATATGTATATATCTTTTCTAATATAAATAGTCCTCTCATCTTTAATAAAAAGTTTCCTTGTTTTATTATTTTATCTCCTAATAGCTAAGGAAAAAAATCAAAAGCTAAGAGAGAGAAAGAAAGAAAAAGAAGAAATAAAAAGAGAAAGCATAAGGAGAGAGAAAGAAGAGATAAGAAAGAAAGAACAAGAAAGAGAAGGGAAAGGGGGTGGTCGGACTAGAGAGAGAGAAAGAGAGGATGGACGGCAGCCATAAGAGGGAAAAGGGGAGAGAGAAAGTGTGACGTCCCTAGAATAGGTCCAGTCAACCCAACCCATTCTGAGTCGCCAAATATATGGTACAGAATTCAAACACAAACTTTTATATCACACGGTCGTGCAAAATACGACCACACAACTGTGAGTGTCAATACAAATCGTATATAATACGAAATATCAACATTCAAATTCATTTTTTATTTATAACAATTATTATCCCACTATTTTACAAAAATAGGGAGGACTACTACTACTCTAACTCGGACTATCATTCTGTTCCCCGACTAGTTCCTGCAACATTCTCATTTCCTGAAAAGGACAATAGATGAAAAGGGTGAGCTCAACTAGCCCAGTAAAGAATATTATGACTAAGATAATGGAAAATAAATTATCGTTAGTCTTTAATAAATCAGATAAAATATAATGGACAACCAATTTTAGATCAATATTCGCAGCGGAAATAACAATTCATTAGAAGAGTTAAGTAGAGAATGAAGTCTTCTATCTTCTATGATTTAAAAGTCCATCATCAATATTTTATCCATGTAACATCAATCAATGTACATCTCGAATCAAATATTCATCTTTGCACTACAGACCAAAGATATTCATTTGTATCACCAGTGGTCATGTTCATCTCAACACCTGTTTATCTTTGCACTACGGGCCAAAGATATTCATCAGGTATCATTCATCTTTGCTCTACAGGCCAAAGATATTCAGTTATATCACCTTTTAGGACTGAGGATGATGAAAAATATTTTAAAGAACGAATTCAGTGTGATAAAGGACAAAGACTAAGGATTCGTAATCTAATTTATCCAAGTTCAAGAGTACTCCATAATAATACTTTGTGGAGCAAAATTCAAGAATAAAGCTCAAAACTTAGATCCAATCAAAGATAAGAACTTTAACAAGCAACTTGGACATATAGAAGAAAATTTAATTTTTCCGTAAATAGTGCCGTATACGTGAATAGTGTCGTATACGTGAATAGTAACCCCGACGAAAAAAGTAAGAATTTCATAATAAAATCCATGATAATATTTTGGTATAATGATATTGAAAAGAATAACATCATTTATGAAAGAAAATAACATCCCTTACCTCAAAAGAATAATACTTCTGATTGGAATATTAGATATAATACCGAAGGAAACTTGCACTGAATAGTAACACTCAAAGTATCTAAATACTCACAAAAATGCGCTAGATATTATAGAGAGAGAAAACTTCTGATTCTGGTGTGATTGTCAATTATAACCTAAGCACCCTATTTATAGGAAAAGCTTAGGATGCCAAAGTAGACTTTTGAATAAAATAATATTTTTAAAAATAAAAATTCCAGCCGCCTCCAAAGAAAGCCATCAGCATTCACCAACCAAAAGTGGGGCCCACCATTTTATAAAAAAAATATTTATTTTATGAAACTTCAATAATTCATAATAAATAGCCTCTCTGTCAGAAAATTACAAATTCTATATTTTTGCCATAGGAAATTTAATTCTCTACAACTTTATAGAAGAAAGTTTTTCCAAATTCCAAACATAAATTATCCGAAATCCATAAACGGATGATTTTCCACACCAAAATACTGATAAAAACACATCAGCGCTAATTCCTTCTTTTATATCCATAAAATAAATATTTCTTTATCATATAAATCAATAATTAATTATTCCCAAATAATATTACAGAACTACAATATTGACAACCAGGTCGTTCCTAGGAAAGAGGGGGCCTTCCGATAAGGACTTCTCCTTATTGGCGCGCAATTAAATAACCCTCCTAAACAGAACTTCCTTAGACATTGTCAATAATGCTATCTAATAATATTATTCAAATAATATAAATTATTGAGTTGATAATGTGAAATACTGTGCAGTGACAATTATTGAATCAATAATACAAAATATCAACGTAGCAATTATTGAATCAATAAAATATCATGCAATTATTGAATCAATAATATAAAATATTGAACAGTAATTACTGTAACAATAATTGAGTAGTGACTTCTTACGTATAAATCAATAATTCAAAATACTGTGTAATACCGTGTGCTACTGTGCAACACCGCGTATTACTGTATTTTAATCCACCGGGTATTTCAACAGTACTAACGGTAACAACTACGCCGTTATTTTATAAAAAGGTTATTTCTGTCGCTTTCTATATCCGACAGTTATTTCATTGTGGGGCCTATAAATAGCTGCGCCGTCGTACGAATATTCCCCGACAATAAAAATATTCCACGACCAAACGAATATTCCCCGACAACAATGAATATTTATAACCACTTGCTTATTTTAAAATATTTACGCATTCCACCCATAACTTTTCACATTTATCACATCAACACCTTACTATTTCGAAATAATATATAAAGAAAATTAAATCTTTATTCATAAAAGTTGGGGTCTTACAACCTCCCCTCCTTATGAAATTTCGTCTTCAAAATTGACGTACGTACCTGGTATGTCGAAAAGGTGAGGATACCTCACTTTCATTTCTGATTCCAACTCCCAGGTCATTTCCTCAATAGCATGGTTTCTCCACAAAACTTTAACTTAAGATATAATTTTCGAGCGTAGGACATGCTCTTTCCTATCCAAGATCTTGACAGGTACTTCCTCGTACGTTAAATCTTCTGCTATCTCGTCTGGTTCTAACTCAATAATGTGGTTTGGATCCTTCACATATTTACGTAACACGGATATGTGAAACACGTTATGAACACGAGACATGCTTGGAGGTAAAGAGAGTCTATAGGCCACATTTCCTACTCGGTCAAGAATCTCAAATGGACTAATGAATCGTGGATTGAGTTTTTCTCTCTTTCCAAACCTCGTAACTCCTTTCCACGGAGCAACACGTAATAACACATGGTCCCCAATATTAAATTCCACGTCCTTTTGATGAAGATTCGCATAACTCTTTTGTCGATCATGTGCGGTTTGTATCCATTGTCGGATCATTTGGATCTTTTCTGTAGTCATACGTACCAATTTCGGTCCCAATAATGTCGCTTCACCCACCTCATTCCAGCATATTGGAGAGCGACACTTTCGTCCATACAACGCTTCGAATGGAGCCACGCCTATACTTGTCTGATAGCTGTTGTTGTAGGAGAATTCCACCAATGGTAAGTACTTATCCCAACTCCCTTTGAAGTCTAGAACACAGAATCTCAATAGATCTTCAAGAGTTTGAATAGTCCTCTCTAATTGTCCATCTGTTTGAGGATGATAAGCCGAACTGAATCGTAAATCCGTGCCCATAGCTTTCTGCAAACTGATCCAAAATCGTGAAGTAAATCTGGGGTCACGATCTGAAACTATGGATACTGGCATGCCATGCAATCTCACAATCTCATTCACGTACATATGAGCAAGACGTTCAAGGAAATAAGTCTCTTGTATCGGCAAGAAATGAGCAGACTTGGTTAATCTACCAACAATAACCCAAATCGCATCTATGCCTTGAGAAACCTTGGGAAGACCCGTAACGAAATCCATCGTAATGTGTTCCCACTTCCATTTCAGAATCTCCAGTGGTTGCAATGGACCCTTCGGCACTTGATGCTCCGCCTTTACACGTTGACAAGTTAAACATCTCGAAATAAACTCCGCGATCTCTCTTTTCATATTGCTCCACCAAAATGTATGTCGAAGATCACGATACATTTTAGTACTCCCAGGATGGATTGCAAACGGTGTGTTGTGTGCCTCCATCATGATTCTATGCTTCAAGTCAGAATCGTTAGGAACACAAAGTCTGGAGTTGACTCGAAGTATTCCCTCTTCATCGATTCTTGCTTCTGGAATGGCACCTTCTTGCACCTTCTTCTTCATCTTTATCAGCTCCGGATCCGTAGCTTGAGCAGCTTTAACTTTATCAATCAAAGCTGGTTCTACGCGTATACTTGACATCATCGCACTCGTTCCCGCATATGATCTTCTACTCAACGCGTCAGCTACCACGTTCGCTTTTCCAGGATGGTATTGGATGGTATGATCGTAATCTTTCAACAGCTCAAGCCAACGTCGTTGTCGCATGTTGAGTTCCTTTTGAGTGAAGAAATATTTAAGGCTCTTATGATCCGTATAAATTTCCACTTTCTCTCCATACAGGTAGTGTCTCCAGATTTTGAACGCGAAAACGACTGCTGGCAACTCTAAATCATGAGTAGGATAATTCCTCTCATATTCTTTGAGTTGTCGCGAGGCATAGGCTATGACTTTCCCATGTTGCACGAGAACATATCCTAACCCTTTGCCCGAAGCATCGCTGTAAATAACAAATCCATCCGAACCAGATGGTATTGTCAGAACAGGTGCCGAGATAAGTCTTCTCTTGAGCTCTTGGAAGCTCTTCTCGCATTCCTTGCTCCAAACGAATTTTGTATCTTTTCGAGTTAACTGAGTTAGTGGAGTAGCGATTTGAGAAAATCCCTCTACGAACCTCCGATAATAACCAGCTAAGCCCAGAAAGCTTCGTACTTCGGTCACCGACTTAGGTTGCTCCCAACTTTGTATTGCTTCAATCTTCGTTGGGTCAACAGATACTCCACGTTTCGATACCACGTGCCCAAGGAATGCTACTTCCTCAAGCCAGAACTCGCATTTCTTCAGCTGATGATATCCAGAATGAAGATCGATCTTTGAAAAGAATTGTGCTCCTTGCAACTGGTCGAACAGGTCATCGATACGAGGTAGCGGATACCTATTCTTAATGGTGACATGGTTCAATTCCCGATAGTCAATACAAAGTCGCATACTCCCGTCTTTCTTCTTTACGAATAAAACAGGAGCACCCCAAGAAGACGTACTAGGACGAATAAAACAGATGTCTAACAATTCTTGTAATTGGACCTTTAACTCCTGAAGTTCAATAGGAGCCATTCGATATGGGGTTTTAGAAATAGGTTTTGTACCGGGTTCAAGGTTAATAAAGAATTCAACTTCACGTTCTGGGGGTAGACTGGGAAGTTCTTCGGAAAATACATCAGGAAACTCATTAACAACGAAAATATCATTCAAACCTAATGTATTCTAGTTTAGATCAGTGACATGAGCTAAGAAAGCTTGACATCCGTTTTTTAATAAACGAATAGTCTTGTGATTTGAAATGATATTGACTGATTTTAGTGTTTTGGTAGTTTGGATTCGCACAACAGGTTGATTAGGAATATAAAAACTAACAACCTTACGAAAACAATCAATTTTGGCATGGTAAGTGGTTAACCAGTCAATTCCTAAAATCACGTCAAATGTAAGTATTTTCAAAGATATAAGATTAACAGGTAAGGTAAGGGTACCAATCTGAATCAAGCAAGATTTGTAAACTGTGGATGTAACAAAGGTTTCTCCCAACGGAGTTTCAACAGATAAGTCAAAGTCTAATTTATCAGAAGTCAAGTTCAAACGTTGAGCACAAGTAGGTGAAATAAAGGAATGGGTAGCACCGGTATCTAATAAGGTGTAAACTTCGTAAGAGTTTATGATTAGCTTACCCGTAATCACCTCGTGTGGATTCCTTGCGTTTTGGGCTGTCACGACAAACGCTCTTCCAGGAATCACCGACTTTGACTTGTCCGAAACCGCCTTTGGAATCACCACCCCCGCTGGATTTGGTTTCGCAACAGGACAATCTCGAGCTATATGTCCTTCTTTTTCACAGTTATAGCATGCTTTAAATTATTGTGGGCAGTTTGGACTGATGTGTCCCTCTTTCCCGCATTTATAGCATACAACCGGTGGTCGTTCTCCTCCCCTAGAAACAGTTGATGCTGGTGTTGATATCGACGTCTTCACGTTCTCATTGTTATACCTTCTCTTCTTGAAATCTCCCCCCGATTCGCTTTTTTCTACTATCATGGCCACGATTACCACCGGAGTGGTTACCGCTTCGGTCATACTTTCCTCCCCGCTGGTTGTCATTGCTCCGATGACTGCTGCCACCGGTACGACCTTGGTTGTTGTCCCTTGGTTGAACATAATCATTATCTCGTTCTAACAACTGGGCCTTATTTACTACATCCGAATATAGAGAAAATTTGTGAGAAATGAGGTATTGACGTATTTCGGGTTTCAAACCTCTCAGAAACATCTGCGTCATACGTTCCTCATTCTCCACCAAATGAGGTGCAAACCTGGACAACTCCGTGAACTTAGCCTCGTACTGGGACACAGTCATGTTATTTTGTTCTAGTCTGATAAACTCTACCTCCTTCATATGACGAATACTTTCAAGAAAGTACTTGTCATTGAACAGTTTCTGGAACGCTTCCCAAGACATCTTGAGTGCGGCAGGCTGGGTACGCTTCACAGACTCCCACCAGTAATCTGCCTCTCCACGGAATATAAACGTGGCGAATGGAACCTTCTGTTCCTCCGTGCATCCCAAGACATCAAATATCTTGGTAATTTGCTTAACCCATGTCTCCGCCTTGATCGGATCTGGCTTTTCTAAAAACTCTGATGGTCCCAACTCTTTGAACTGCTTGGCAGTGATAATTCGCAAGTTGTTATTATCTCCACCTGTATTTTTCACACGAGTCTCCCTCGTCTGGTTTTGCATGAACTGCAAAAAAACTTCTAAACATCTCATTGTTTATCGTCTGATCAGCGTTGATTTCAGGATGAACATTGTCTTCCTGTTGCACGTTCTCCTGGTTGGTGATTAAAGGTGTCTCCACGGTCTCATTCACTTCATTGTTAACATTCTCAGCTGCCATTCTCAAATACTGCTATAAAACAAGGGTTAATTAAACAAATTAACATATCACCTATTAACCCTATGCTCCGACTGATCAATTAAATATCACATAAGCTTAGGTAGGACATACTAGTGAAGGATTTACTCGTCTCTCCCCTCCTAGTTCTATTCTCCGATCTCCGTCAGAGATCATATCCCTAAGCTCTGATACCAACTGTGACGTCCCCAGAATAGGTCCAGTCAACCCAACCCATTCTGAGTCGCCAAATACATGGTACAGAATTCAAACACAAACTTTTATATCACGCGGTCGTGCAAAATACGACCACACAACTGTGAGTGTCAATACAAATCGTATATAATACGAAATATCAACATTCAAATTCATTCTTTATTTATTACAATTATTATCCCACTATTTTACAAAAATAGCGAGGACTACTACTGCTCTAACTCGGGCCATCATTCTGTTCCCCGACTAGTTCCTGCAACATTCTCATTTCCTGAAGAGGACAATAGATGAAAAAGGTGAGCTCAACTAGCCCAGTAAAGAATATTATGACTAAGATAATGGGAAATAAATTATCGTTAATCTCTAATAAATCAGATAAAATATAATGGACAACCAATTTTAGATCAATATTCGCTAGCGAAAATAACAATTCATTAGAAGAGTTAAGTAGAGAATGAAGTCTTATATCTTCTATAATTTAAAAGTCCATCATCAATATTTTATCCATGTAACATCAATCAATGTACATCTCGAATCAAATATTCATCTTTGCACTACAGGCCAAAGATATTCATTTGTATCACCAGTGGTCATGTTCATCTCAACACCTGTTCATCTTTGCACTACGGGTCAAAGATATTCATCAGGTAATCATTCATCTTTGCTCTACAGGCCAAAGATATTCAATTATATCACCTTTTAGGACTGAGGATGATGAAAAATATTTTAAAGAACGAATCCAGTGTTAAAGGACAAAGACTAAGGATTCGTAATATAATTTATCCAAGTTCAAGAGTACTCCATAATAATATTTTGCTGGAGCAAAATTCAAGAATAAAGCTCAAAACTTAGATCCAATCAAAAGATAAGAACTTTAACAAGCAACTTGGACATATAGAAGAAAATTTAATTTTTTCGTGAATAGTGCCGTATACGTGAATAGTGTCGTATACGTGAATAGTAACTCCGACGAAAAAAGTAAGAATTTCATAATAAAATCCATGATAATATTTTGGTATAATGATATTGAAAAGAATAACATCATTTATGAAAGAAAATAACATCCCTTACCTCAAAAGAATAATACTTCTGATTGGAATATTGGATATAATACCGAAGGAAACTTGCACTGAATAGTAACACTCAAAGTATCTAAATACTCACAAAAATGCGCTAGATATTATAGAGAGAGAAAACTTCTGATTCTGGTGTGATTGTCAATTATAACCTAAGCACCCTATTTATAGGAAACGCTTAGGATGCCAAAGTAGACTTTTGAATAAAATAATATTTTTTTAAAAAAAAATTCTAGCCGCCTCCAAAGAAAGCCATCAGCATTCACCAACCAAAAGTGGGGCCCACCATTTTATAAAAAAAATATTTATTTTATGAAACTTCAATAATTCATAATAAATAGCCTCTCTGTCAGAAAATTACAAATTCTATATTTTTGCCATAGGAAATTTAATTCTCTACAACTTTGTAGAAGAAAGTTTTTCCAAATTCCAAACATAAATTATCCGAAATCCATAAACGGATGATTTTTCACACCAAAATACTGATAAAAACACATCAGCGCTAATTCCTTCTTTTATATCCACAAAATAAATATTTCTTTATCATATAAATTAATAATTAATTATTCTCAAATAATATTACAGAACTACAATATTGACAACCAGGTCGTTCCCAGGAAAGAGGGGGCCTTCCGATAAGGATTTCTCCTTATTGGCGCGCAATTAAATAACCCTCCTAAACAGAACTTCCTTAGACATTGTCAATAATGCTATCTAGTAATATTATTCAAATAATATATATTATTCAAATAATATGAATTATTGAGTTGATAATGTGAAATACTGTGCAGTGACAATTATTGAATCAATAATACAAAATATCAACGGTAGCAATTATTGAATCAATCATATAAAATAGCAACGTAGCAATTATTGATATAAAATATCAACGTAGCAATTATTGAATCAAATAAATATCATGCAATTATTGAATCAATAATATAAAATATTGAACAGTAATTACTGTAACAATAATTGAGTTGTGACTTCTTACGTAAGAATCAATAATTTAAAATACTGTGCAATACCGTGTGCTACTATGCAACACCGCGTATTACTGTATTTTAATCACTGGGTATTTCAACAGTACTAACGGTAACAACTACGCCGTTATTTTATAAAAAGGTTATTTCTGTCGCTTTCTATATCCGACAGTTATTCCGTTGTGGGGCCCACAAATAGCTGCGTCGTCGTACGAATATTCTCTGACAACAAGAATATTTCACGACCAAACGAATATTCCCCAGCAACAATGAATATTTATAACCACTTGCTTATTTTAAAATAT
This sequence comes from Panax stipuleanatus, assembly GCA_020205555.1. Taxonomy (NCBI): domain Eukaryota; kingdom Viridiplantae; phylum Streptophyta; class Magnoliopsida; order Apiales; family Araliaceae; genus Panax; species Panax stipuleanatus. The sequence continues at coordinate 80,849,740 of CM035126.1, forward strand.
TTACGCATTCCACCCATAACTTTTCACATTTATCACATCAACACCTTATTATTTCAAAATAATATATAAAGAAAATTAAATCTTTATTCATAAAAGTTGGGGTCTTACAGAAAGGTTCTCCATGGAAGAGGAAGAAGAAGAAGAAGAAGATCAAATCACCGGTATAAATTCTATCTTAGTTTATTTTGTGTAATTATTTTTGATGAGAAGTAGATCTAAGGTTTCAAATCTTTAGATCTATGTGTTTAAAAGTATTTTATGTTTAGATCTAATACTTCTGAGGATCAAAAATGGGATCTAAAGCATAAAAGGGAAACAAGAATTTTCAAAAGTTATTAGAAAACTTAATTTTTCTTAACCTTGGTTATGTTTAATCTTATGATTGGTGATATTTGATGAAATAGATCATGTTAAATTCATGAGTATATGAAGTATCAGTATGTATTATGATAGATTATGTTGGTGAATGGGTGAGGATATGAATTTTTTTTTGAAATTACAAAAGATTGAAAATCAAATTTTTGTAAAAACGAAGTATGAAATGGAAACGACCATATCTCTCATTCTATTTTAATTTTTTGAGTGTGATCAATTTCTGGAGTTAGATCTGTGAGTCTTCTAACAGATCCAAGTGAAATCACTAAAAATTCTTTGTAGACTTCCGTATGAACTATTTTTAGCAAAGGAGTAAAAATCTGAAAATGCTTAAAAGTAGGTTGTAAAGAAATTGTAGGGGCATTTTTGGAAACTTAATTTATGAAATAAATTCCAATATTTTGGGACATGAAAATATATGAGATAAAGTAGCTTGTGTCCTTAAATTAGCTCATTTCGATTTAAATCGACTAAGTTATGGTCATTTCAATATTTGAATTTTTTCGACGAAAATCACTATAACCGGAGTTCTATAACTCCGATGGCCACGAAATTTAAACTGAAAACTCATGTTAATCCGTGAAAGATCTCGCCAGGAGTTAAAAATTTCTAGAGTTTAGTGTGATGTAGCTAATTTCTTAAGCTACGAACTAGAAATGGAATTTTTGAAAAATACTAAAGGGAGTTGAAAATTTTCAGAAAAATTATTTTTGTGTATGAGATATATGTATATATGTGTGGCCAAAGGTTAAAAAAATAATAAGCTGATTTGGTATTTTCATGAAAAGGGTATTTTAGATTGTTGAATTGAACAATTCAGGGTGCTGAAATGAAAATTAAAAAGGTTAGGAATGGAAGACAATTTAGTTTCAGCTTGCTGAAATAGAAACTGAAAAGATTAAGAAGGGAAGACAGTTTGGTTTCAACTTACTGAAATGGAAACTAAAAAGGTTAGAAAGGGAAGGCAGTTTAGTTTCAACTTACTGAAATGATATATTCAGTCTTCTGAATTTATAAATAGTTTACCGAGTTATAATAAGAACTTATAAATGAACGAGTAAATGTTAAATCTAAGGTAGTGCTGTCGTACTGTTTAATTGTTGATGTATAGTAGCTGGGCTAAACGATTCCTTCAGGGAGCGGAGGTATATATACGAATTAGTAACTGATCTAACTCGCTGTCAAAACAGTGTAGACGAGATAGAAACTAATTTATTTGTTGTTTGCGAGAAACCACTCAGTATACTATATTGAATGCTATTAAAGACTCGATATGTGCTAAGTTTAGATTTATGAATTCGTATAGTGTTAAGGTATTATTTAATATTTGACAATGTGTTTAAATATTAGATAGTTTACTTTTAAAGTAATAGTATTATGGGATAAAGTATGTTATATTAATTGAAAGATCAATTTTATAATTGATAGGTCTTTTCAATTACTACTACAAAATAATAAAAAGACAAAATTTAATAGACAACGTTTTTATAAAAAAATATTGTGATTTTTATTTAGACAATATTTTTTAAAAAAATGTTGTAGTTAGATATATAAAAGCGTTGTGTATTTGAAATGGGCAATTTTTTGTTTTAAATACATAACGTTTTTTAAAGAAAACGTTGTCTTTTAGAAAAACACGGAGGTTTGATTTGTATACCTGCTTCAAAAACACGGATGTTTCATCCCTCTCTCAATCGAACTGCAACAACAATCCAATACTCAGACCTCATCCCCTCTCTCAATCGAACTGCCAAACCTTATCATACCTCTCAATTGAAGCCCTAGCTTGATTTCATACATTATCATACCTCTTAATCGAAGCCCTAGCCCTCTCAAGCCCTCCAAGTCCATGAATTTCATCTCAGATCTTGTTTATTTTCATTTCATTTCAGATCTTGATGATTTGAGCAGCTGTGCAGCCCTTAGCCGAGCTTCGAGTGCCAGCTTGGGACTCTCCTTCTCCTTCACCGGCTTCACGCTGCAAAGAGTCCATTTTTCTATAAGCTTTGGAAATTACACAAACAATTCACGCCGGCCGGTAAGGGTTCAAGCCTTCCGCCGCAGCGATTTTTCTACAGCTTTGCAAGGCGGGTAGCCTCCGGCGAGGTTTGGAGGGATGCTTGGCGCAACGCCGACAACGGCTTTGAGCAGCTCGTATATGAAACTAAGAAGACGGCTGAGAGTATCGACCGAAGGTACTCTGTATCTCGCCGGCTCTCCGCCGTTGCCCATTCCGCCGCCTATCGTGCCAGGGAGGTCGACCGCGATTTGGAAAATACGCAGCGGTGGCAAACTTTTACTCTTAATTTCAGTCGGGATTGGCCAAGGGTAAGAGTTATTTTGCTTTGTTGTTGTTCAATTGTTTAGTGGTCCTCATCTCAATTCATATCAATTCTAAATTTTGCACAATTTTTTTTGCTTGTCCAACCAAAAATTAGCTCAATTTTTATGAAATACTATATATTTTTAATACCAGTGCCATTTTTCTTACTTTCTTATCATTGCAGTACAGGAAGCAGCTCAATGACTTTTTAGATACTCCATTAGGATAAAGTTTTGCAGTGAGTATCACTTAATTATAACTTGAGTTTTGCTGTACATTAACCCTGTGAACTGATATGCGAAGTTATGCTTGATAGACTCATTTACTGTAATATATGTTCTGTAAATAACTAAATATGACATGAAGCTTAAATTTAGTTACTTCAGTACACATTGAGTGTAGACGGTAGATTTTGAACAAAAAAAACTTCCCATGAATTTATTTTCTTGCTTAAATTCTTAGTATTTTTCTTACTTCCATTCCTGACTTTTCAATTTTTCCCAATAGTAAGTGACTGCTGTTATATTGTGCACCTATTTCCAGATGAAGGATATTGCTACAGAAAATTTTCCCCTTTTCAAATTAACATCTTGAATTCTACATGGTTTTGTATTCACTTTTTTGAGTTTTTTGCTCTCTTGCTAAGGCTCTTTTTGCATGTTATTATTTGTTCTGAATATTTTGAAGGCTGACCTTTTTAATTTTATTCTACTGTAAGAATCTGTGTTCTCTCTCCTTTTCTTGTCTAAATAGTTTTCGCATTCTGTATTTTTGAAACTTGGACAAGAGCCAATATTCCACCGACTGATGGGCCCAAGGCATCATTCATTGGATGCAATTGATTGCCTAACCACATGCGGAGTAGGTTTCTTTATTGTATTATTTTTTGGTACTATTTTAGTCAAATAATTTCAGCCTTTTGTTTATGGAAATTGTCCTTTGCATTGGTAGGATAAGTAAGTTTGTAAGTTGTTTGTTGCTCTTCCGTTGTACAGGAGGTTGAAGGTTCACAAACGTTTTCAACATTGAAAGAACGACTTAACATTTTACAGGTTACTTTTCTTTTGACTTCGAGTTCTAATTCTTCCTAATATAAATTCTCATTTTGTCGGTTTTCCTCTTTGCTCCAGAAAACAGAAAATCATCGGGTTTGTTTTGGTAAATCTGGAATGCAATGATGGGGCCTATTTGCTCGACGGAGCATTCAAGAAGGAGAAATGGTACCTACTTAAGTATAGATTGGTTTTTAAACATTTTTACCATTTTGAATTGTGTTTCTTATTATCTAATGTAATAGATCTTCAAAAGACGATGTTTCTCCATCTAATTGATCTAGTACTGCCATACCCTTAGGTTTTCCTGATGTTATATTGTGACAATTTGTAGTTAATGTTGTGGTTATTGATAGTGACTTATTGTTTGTTGTTGAGTGATTTTGTCTATAGGTTCTTGAATATCGTGGTGAGCAGGTAAGGAGAAGTGTGGTTGATTTGAGGGAGGCACACTATCGTTTAGAAGGCAAAGATTGTTATGTGAGTTAATCCTGTATAATTCTCGTGCTTGTATGTATACATGTGCACATTAATGGGTTTCTTGCCCACGTTGATGCCACGTGGATTAGAAGTTTGATTGTTCTATAAGAGTGCAATCTGAATTGGATAATTATTTCTAAAATGTGAATTAATGTTTGCATGCAAGATGCCCAGAAAAAAGTCAATAAAAATTAGTGTTGTACTGGAACTTTAAGCTCTAGAACTCTTTTTGGTACCATTGTGAATGTTGATTAACTTTTGACGGTTACTTTTGCAAGTTAATTAGATGTTTTAGGGTGCTTAATTGTTAATTAAAGCTGTATTGTGATATTTTCTGCAGCTTTTTAAGATCAGTGAAGAAGTAGTAATTGATGCAACAGAAAATGGGAATATAGGACGCGCATTTGTGGACGACAAGGAAGTGGTGGATTATGTGAGAAGCATGACTCCATTTGTATGTCTCACAATGATTTTGGATGGCTTCCAAGGAGTACTTTCTGGTTAGACTTTTCTTCATCTTGAAAAACATTAGAATAATTGCCATATCTATTTACATCAAGTAGTCCGTTCTTCCGTGCATGTTTAGGGACTGCTTTAGTCCATGTATCTGGTGTTTCATCTTACTGATTTTGTTCATAAATAAAAATTTCAGTATGTCCATGTCTAGTGAAGTTGAATATAAAGTATCTAAAAGGAATGTCATTGCTGTTGGAGGGAATCTGGCAGTTAATGGGAATTCTGGTGGTGGTGCTGCCACTGCTGTCCTTAGGCATCAGATATCTTCTGCTTCTACTATGCAATTCATGACTTCAATTGGTTTACGGGCATTGATTGGGCTACAAACATCTCGTTAGGTCAAATGTTATAATAAGTCCTCTTTTTTTTGTAGTTTCCTTTTGTTTAACACTTTTTATCCCCACTACTTCTCTGCCCGTTCTTCCGAACACTATCTTCCCACTCCACTGCAACAATGGGTTTTGCCATGTCTTTAAGAGATGGTTCAATCAATCTTTCTAATTCCTGGACTTGTCAACTCTCCGAGTCTACAAATGGAAATATAAGCTCTCTTGCATCTGCCATAGTCTTTCTGCACTTTAAAGCTTCCAGGATGAATGTAACTGTACTCATATGTTCCTACATAATGGAATTCTTCTTTTGAGTTAAGAATTATAACCTGCTTAGCAGAGATGATTATTTGGTGTTTGTTGATAGTGTGATGGTATAATATGAAGTCGTGAAACCTTTGCTGTTTTCTGATTTACTGGGTTTTAATTACATAATTACCAGCCACAACCTGATGTTATAAAATCTGATCTCTCTGGTATGTGTCTGCAGGCCTATGTGCAGCAGCTGGAGTTTAGTAGGATAAGGCTTCCTCAGCTGGAGCAAGACCTTCAATTGGCCCGATCTCAGGTACCCCCACAATCAACAAACACTAGGAAACTTTTATGATAAAAATTATATTTAATGACATTATTTAATAATTTGGATAATAGGGATTGTTTTTGGGAGGAGGTAACAGTGTTGGGGGGAACATCAGCCCGGGTGAGTTTATTACTTATATAATGAGGTATTAATTAAGAAAATATTCATTTTCATTACTATATTTGGCCATATGCTACAGCTTCATTCTGAAATTTGGAGTTTCAGTCAAACGTTGCAAAGATCATATTTCTTTAGTAGCTCAACTCTTTTGAATTATATTTATAAGTAAAGAATTCCAGAATTTGACTATAATAGCTTTTTGTCCTCTTTATTTATGTGTCAAATACTAATTATGTGTTCAAACGTTTTGTTCAAAAGACTTTTATGTGTTCAAAAGTTTTGTTCATCTTGAAATTGGGCAGGTACATTTTCTCTAATTATTCTATTCCATATGCTTTCAGTCACTCCATATGTTCAAACGCGAGTGTGTTTTTGAACTTGTAGGTGAAGGCTGAAAGACTAAAATCCAGAGCACAAGAGAGAGATAGCAACAAGCTTGCTTCAACCAGGAGGATAGCAGAGGAGAGATATAGCAACAAGCTTGCTTCAACCAGGAGGATAGCAGAGGAGAATGAAATCCTGAGAGAGAAGCTGACTATAGTGGAGCTAGCACAAGAAGAGACCAAAATCATAATTTTATGGATAGTTTGGTATATTTTGTGGATGTAGTCAAATTCGCAATTCAATGTACGTAGTAGTAATTATATTGACAAGTGAATTTAAAAATTTAAACGTATGGTATTATTGGAATGTGTGATATTTTGAAACATTGAATGCTTATATTTTGACTTTAAATGTTGTGGATTGTGTCAAATAGATAACACTTTTTTAAAAAAAAATGTTGTCTAATGTGTCAAATAGAAAACGCTGTTTTGAAAAAAAAGTAGTCTAACGTGTACAATAGACAACGTTTTTTAAAAAAATGTTGTCTAATGTGTCAAATAGACTTTTTTTTTTAAAAAGGTTGTCTAATGTATTCAATAGATAATGTTTCTTTGAAAAAGTGTTGTCTAATGTGTTATAAGATCATGTTTTTTAAACGATGTCTATTTGTGTTTAAAAACGTTGTCTATTTGACAAATAGACAACGCTTTTTTTAAAAAACGTTGTCTAATGTGTCAAACGACAATGTTTTTTAAACGTTGTCTATTTGTGTTTAAAAAGCGTTTCTATTTGACAAATAGACAACGTTTTTTACGTTGTCTAATGTGTCAAAAGACAACGTTTTTTAAACGTTGTCTATTTGTGTTTAATAAATGACACTGCTAACCACGACACTTTTGGGGGACCTATTACAACACTTTTTTAACGTTGTCTATTTACTTTTTTCTACTAGTGAATAAAGAGATTAAATTAAATTGCGTAGCAGTAATCGACGGTTCAAGAAAGTTTTCCTAACTCAAACTTGAATTATATTTTCAAAGCATGTTAGTGAATAATTATTGTTGATTATTCACATCTATACTGATTATTTTTGATAAATATTTTGAAATAGTCACGGGTGTTCAAAATTCGTATCTAAATATTGGGCTATAACCATATTTAGATACGGGTGCATCATCGTGTCTAAATTAGAAATTCTATATTGGTCACATGAACATAGAACACTGTGTCTAAAAAATACAAAATTAGTCACGGCACAAACTTTTTCCGTGACAACTAAATTCATAAATAAAAATAGTCACGTTAACTACAAACTACCGTGACCAAAAAATTACATATCGATATTAGTCACGGTGAATCACCGTAACTAAACTTAACTATTTAATTACGTGACCATTACCCTTAAAGAATTTTTTTTTTCATTGGTTTTGCTTCCACCGTGTTCCTTTAATTTTTCTCAACTGTGTCCAAAAGTCATTTTTTGTACTAATGAAATTAGATTGTGTAACAGTAATCGACGGTTCAGGCAAGTTTTCCTAACTTAAACTTGAGTTATATTTCCAAAGCATGTTAGTGAATAATTATTGTTGATTATTCACATCTATATTGATTATTGATTCGCACTTAGTGCATGTTGCATATGTTCATCAGTTATGAAAGGCTGACCACCTTCATTACCCTAAGGTTCAGTTAAAGTTGTTCATGGTCCTTGTTGACTTTAAACATTATTGGTTCAGTCATTTATTTATTGAAAATCTGAATTATGCTCTTTCACAATAATTATATTTGTTGAAAATTTGAAAGTTTATTCTTTTTTTCTATCATGATATATTCTTGTTGTATTTAAACTTGTTGGGCAAAGTAGTTGATCACCCTTGCTATATCATGATAACAAATTTCAGATTAAGACGAAGACTCGAAGAAAGACAGAGGCAAAGGCAAATTCCAAGAATAGATTATTACGCATTTATAACTACTAAGTTATCTGATGCAAATGATGTTGTAAACCTTTTAAGTTATTAAAGTTATGAATTCAGTTAAGGTTAATAGACCTTGAGAAATGTTATAGAATCATGTGAAATAAACAATATATGTTTATATATTCCGCATTAGATGATAGAATATGTATGATAATGAAGTACCGTAACGTACCAGGTCTGAGGTTCTTGGGACCCGAATATGGGGGCGTCACAATACACATGATAAAAAGGGGCGGGCATCTGTAGATACTCAAAATTTTGCATTCTTGTTACTAACCTTGCAGGAGGGTAAAACCGTCTTTTACCTTCTAGAGACGACCCTAGAAGTTCAAAAAAAATCTCAACCTCGACGACAACACCGGGAGATCAAATTCAGCCCGACGACAATACCGGGATGTCAGTCAAGCCCCGGTCACAACCCGAGAGGTACAGGAACCCCGACGACAATACCGGGAGATCCAATTCAACCCCGGCGACAACACCGAGATGTCAAGTCAAGCCCCAGTCACAACCCGAGAGGTATAGGAACCCTGGCGACAACACCGAAAGATAAATTTCAACCCCGACGATAACAACGGGATGTCAAGTCAAGCCCAGGCCATAACCCGAGAGGTACAGTAGCCCCGACGACAACACCGGGAGATAAATCTCAACCCCGACGATAACACTGGGATGTCAGTCAAGCCCCGGTCACAACCTGAGAGGTACAACAGCCCCGACGACAACACCGAGAGATAAATCTCAACCCCGACGACAACACCAGGATGTCAAGTCAAGCCCCGATCACAACCCGGGAGGTACATGATGAGCGTATTTTATATACACAAATTAGGTATTTTTGGCCTTGATAATTTGTTAGTCTTTAGCTATTTCGTTTGGTTCTTATGTGTTTTCACCTTATTGTAAATTGTGTGGTTTTATATTGCCATCATGTGTTTTTGAATGCCTTTAAGTGTTTTTACTTTGTTTTGTAGGAATTGAAATAAAAGCTCATTGGATCAATGTTTAGAGTTGCCACTTTCGCGTTTTCGACTTGAATTTGGCACAACAGCCACTTGTTTCTCAATTTCAACCTTGATCCAATCTGTATCTCTCAAAACTCAAAGAACAAAAGTTGTAGATATTCTCCTCAGATTTCCGAAAGATCTTGAAAAATCGCAATTGAAGTTCGTATGAGAGAGTTATTGTCATTTTACCAGCGAATTGTGCATGCATTTTACACAGCAGTTGTTTCCAGGCCAATTTGAGCCTAGCTCCGGCCGGTATCTGTCCGAACTCAAAGAATAAAAGTTATAGATCTACTTCTAAGATTTTCGGAGCCTCTTGAATCGCCTAAATCCGAGTTCGGACGAAGAAGTTATGGCTATTTTACCAACAGACGTCGAAGCTGAAAATTCCAGAAAATGGCCAAGCGCTTAGGCGCTCTTTCGTAGTTCATTTCAAGTGCTTAGGCGCTCCAAGGCAGGGATCTAGCGATTTTGCTGAGTTTTTTAGGGTTATATGATGTAATGCTATAAATAGAACATGTAGCCTCCATTTTGTGACATCCAACACTTCTAACATCTGATCTAGAGCTTAGGAGGCTACTCTAAACATCCAAATTAAGAGCATTGGGCTGCAATACAAAGGAGAATTCAGCAAAAGCTAAGGTTCTAAGGCCAAAGGAGTGCAAGATTTGGGGATATTTGAGCTAGAGATCATCACCATCCATGCAAGGCAATTTTGAAAATCATAAAAAGGGGTGTTGTTATCTCTTATCTCTTGTTTCCTCTTAATTTTGTAATCGTAAATAACATGTATAAATTGGGCATGATGTTTGTGCTAGTTACCATGAACTAGATCCTAATTTCTAAGATTTCAATGGAACCCAACACATAGTTTGTATTAATTTCTCTCTCTTTGCTATTAATTGATTACTTATGAATTGATTATCATAACCTATGCTTATAGATTAATTTCTTGGCTCGTAATTACCTTGGGACCCTATATGAACTTGACAAACGAATTATAGGTTGAGACCAACTTATGATATCATGCGAAAATTAGAGATTCTTGTGGGTAGTCTATAAGATTATGTGACGTGTGTCTTATTCATTATCCTCAAGAATAGATAATTTGTTAGTATTTAGGATAGAGATATACCTAAATACCGTATGCATCTAATTGAGAATCTATCTTTAATGACTTCCTATGTGAAAGTTGGTAATTGAAGGAGTAGTTAACGAGATTTTCCCGTGACATGCGTCTTGTTAATTATTCTTGATATTGGTCTTTTGATAGTGTGTAGGATAGACATATACCTACATGCCGCATTAGGAAGATTCATAATTAACCATAGAGAGAGGCTTTTATGTAATTGTGATTTCTCGGATGACAATTCTTGTGATTTAACTAGTTGAAAAGAGAGAATTAGGATATTTAAATGAAGTGTTGGGGGAAATTGTAATCTTAGACTTGTTAAAATTAAACTTTCCTTATTTTAAAAGCTTTCCATAGTTCTTTGATTATTTGTTATCTTCATTAGTGCGAAACTACAAAATGATAAATAATTGGTTTAAATAAGATTGAGATGATAAAAGGTTAGTACTTGGAAAAGATTAGTAATAATTCCTCACGGGATAGATACTCTACTTACTCTTTATTACTTGTTGACCGCATATACTTGCGCGTATTTGTCATTATATAAATCGGACAACAGTACAGAAATCTCGGCGACAACACCGGGAGATCAAACTCAGCCCCTGTGACAACACCAGGATGTCAAGTCAATCCCTAGAGACAACCCTGCGAAGCCAAGTCAACTTCGGAGACAACCCCAAAGCATCACATCATCCCCAGAGACAACCCTGGGAGACCAAGTCAATCTTGGAGACAACCCTGAGGACGAACAAAATTGGCTGGGTTCAAACCTTGGAGCCAATCCCGAGAAAACAGTTAAAAATCGTGCCAACACAAGAGACAACCCCTGGAGGAGCAAAATGGTTATTTTACCAACTTGAAGCCAATCCGGTCAAAATCAAGTCGAATTGATGCAATAAAGGTCAGAAAGAGCCATAACATTGATACCGAGTGAAAACAACACAATACAGCTCAACGGACAAACTGCGAAAAAACGAAGATCTGGTTATAAACCTTTCTTCCTAGATTCAGAAAAGGTGAAGACCCATGTCATTGTGACAGCATGCCTCAAACGGACTCTCTGATCAAAAGTTATGAAGGTTCGAACATGACATCGCATTGCTCGGAGTGCACGTACTTCGACAGGACAGGACCCACTAGAGTGGGCCCCACTTGGGGAGCCGCAGGTAAACCTGCGGCTATCGCGGTTACACCTTCAACCATCGGGTCTTTAAATATAAGACCCCCCTTGACAAAAAAAGAAAAAATAAATAGGAAAACGCTCTAAAACTCCGCCCGTTCCGTCCCTTAGCCCTACTTCTTGTACTCCAAACTTTAATTTTATTCTTCCAATACGGTTGTATACCTATATTCTACGACATATCAAAAATTAACCGGTGGAAACGTCCATTTGAAGCCTACTGAGTGGCAAAAAGCCCATGTAGCAGTCCATTGTAAGTATTTTTACGATCAGAACTCATTTTCTACTTTATTACGTATATGTGAACGTGCATATCAAGTTTTGTCTTCTGATTCTGCCCGAAACTCAGTTCTGTGTCCGTTTTAGCTAACTTTTTAGTATATATTAGTATATATACGTTTTTCTTTGTTTGCACAGCCTAGATCGTCGATCCGTAGCTTTTACTCGTTTTTATGTATATAGATACATATACGTACTAACTTGTTCAGCCTGGATCTCTGATTCGTGGCCTTTTTAGCTTTATTACATATTACATATATTTAACTATATATATACTAACTTTTAACTCTGTTGGGCCTGGATTGTAAATTCGTGGCCCTTTTACTACTTTTATATATATAATTATATATATAATTTTTCTGACTTCGTTTGGCCTGGATTGCTAATTCGTGGCCTTTTTCGCTTTAATATATATATACTAACTATATATATTAACATTTATATTTCAGTTCGGCCTGGATTGGAAATCAATGGCCTTTTTATCGCTTTTATAAATATATATACATATGTTTACATTCTGTCGAGCCTGGATTATTTCGTGGCTTTTTACAGCTTTGCTATATATATATATATTTACATTCAGTTGAGCCTGGAGAAATTCGTAGCTCTTTACCGCTTATATATATATATATTTACTTTTTGTCAAGCCTGAATTACTCCTTGGCTCTTTTACAGCTATTATAAAAATGTGTATATATTTACTTTTCTGTCAAGCCTGGATTACTCCGTGGCTCTTTTACAGCTTATATATATATATATATATATATATATATTTACTTTTTTTGCCAAGCTTGGATTACTCCGTGGCTATTTTACAGCTTATATATATATTTACATTTCTGTTCGGGCCTAGGATTGAAAATCCGTCGCCCTTTACAGTTTTCGTATATATATATATATATATATATATATATATATGTTTCTTTATTCATTCTAATTAAATATCTGTTTTATTTATTCATTTTATATGAATTTGTTTTAATATAAATTTGGCGAATTAGATTTATTTAAATCTAGCCCTTTCTACCTTTCAAACGGTTCAAAATAGGTCCAACCGGAACCGAAAAGCTAGAATGGGTAAGATTTATTTAAATCTAGCTTTCTTTCTAGTTTTGTTAAATATTAAAGCAACCTCGTGACCCTTAGATCCCTATCTAGTGGAAACGAGAAGCTTTGGTCACGCGTATGCAAGGATTTGACTGATGAATCTTTTGTTTTGCGACGTCTAGATGTAAATATACATTCTTTGTGAATATCTGTGTTGTGCATGTTTTCTTGGCTTTTCTCTGTGAGCCTAGGAATCGTGGAATTCATGATCAAACTGATCAGAATTTGATTCCCACGATGGACAACTCCACATTACAAATGTATCCTGCCAATTTTTTTGTAAAATGTACAGTCGAAGGACCTTAAAATGGTTATCCGGATTTAAAGTCCCAAACATAATGCAATATAGTTTGTCGTGCAAGAGTCACTCCGATGGCTGTCATGCTTATGAGAAGACCGGTACTTGTATATATTTTGTGGTTGACGAAGCCTCCCAGCCAGACAATCACTATTTAAATCGAGCTAAAGGCTAAAAAGAATAAAAAATTGAAGTATCAACATGCTTAAATTCCTACGTGAGCGTAAGGGTTTGAAAACCTTCTTTCAAAACATCATTTTCATATCTCATCTAAAAATAGACTTTTACAAATCAAATCAAACCCTTCGTATATAGGTTCAAACGAAGCACGACAATACTTTCAAAACAAACGTAGGCTCAATTACTTCCAGCATGCACACACATTGCAAATAAAAAGGAAAATATTGAAAAGATACGGTACCGTGTTTTATGGGAGTTGGGGGGTGCCTAACACCTTCCCCCACTTAACCAAGCCCCCGAACTTTAGAATCTCAATTTCGAGACCAAATTTTGACAGTGTCCAATAATTGGGCCTACTTAAAAAATCAAATAAAACTTGATTGAGTTAGTACAATCATTTTAAATCTACCAACTGGCGACTCTATAAACCGTTCAAATCATCGACATAATACATGTTGGCCTTTTCCTAAAAACCCTTCACCCATCATAAAACAGATAAGACAAATAAGGGTTGAAAACAACAAATTTAGGAAGAGAGAAAGATCAGGTCCGAAGAGACAAATTCTTTTCCCGACGTCGACAATGATAGACAATGAAAATATGACATATGCAAATGTAATGTAGTGCATGGTGTGATATGTTATGAATGTTATATACCTTCATGGTGTTGGGGTTATCACTAATAGTTTATGCCATTTTCTGCTGGGGAAAACGTCATCCGTGATAGCCTTTGGTGCATTCTCTTGCAGTTTACTCGAACGATAGCTTGCAAAGTCTAGACCATCACTGAATCTTTCTCGATGCTACACTGGTTTAAAGCCAATGGCTTACCATGTCAGTGGATAATCATCTGTGGGGAAGATTTTCTCTTGGCTGATGCCATTAGACATTTCTGAACTCAACATTAAGGTTGTCACCAATGTCTCGTGTCTCCAAATCAGCTTTCTAACTTTTCCTCCGCTAGGGATGTTCCTCTTTTATTGAGTTACCTCATTGGGGATTCTCGATGCCTACCTTGATGATAGCTTCCATCGGTTTACATCATCGAATCTTTCCCAACACTAAGTTGGAGTTGTCGCCAACGGTTTGAATTATTGTTCGGTCGATGCCGACGTTCCGATTGATGCCTACCCGAATGGTAGTTTTCAACAGTATATTGGACTTGATTCCTACTCGAACAGTAGACTACAGAGTTTGACTGTCACTGAACTTCCTCGGTGCCTACTTGAACGGTAGTTTGCCACGGTCGGTTGAATCACCGATCCTTTTCGGTGTTCCCGTTGAGGATTTGTATAACAGATTCCATCATCTGTCTTCTGTGGGGATAAACTTATACGATGTTATCATCACCGGCTCATTCCCGATGCTTCACTGGAGTTATCACCAACGTCTTATAATGTAATTCAATCTGACCCTTGTTGAAGCAGCCTTCAACGGCTTCATCACCAGATCGTTCCCGATGCTTCTTTGGAGTTGTCGCCAACGGGTGATATCATCATTCAATCTTACCCTCATTGAAGTAGCCTTCAACGGCTTCACCACCGAATTGTCCCTGATGCTTTGCTAGGGTTATCGCCAATGGCTGATAGAGTCAGACCCTCTAAACTTCGCTGAAGTAGCCTTCAACGGCTTCACCACCGGATCGTTCTCGATGCTTCGTTAGGGTTGTCGCCAACGGCTGATAGTGTCACACCCTCTGACTTTTGCTGAAGTAGCCTTCAATGACTTCACCACCGGATCGTTCCCGATGCTTCGCTGAGGTTGTCGCCAACGGCCGATAGTGTCATACCCTCTAACCTTCACTGAAGTAGCCTTCAACGGCTTCACTACCAGATCATTCCCGATGCTTCGTTGCGGTTGTCTCCAACTGCTGATGGTATCAGACCCTTTAACCTTTGCTGAAGTAGCCTTTAACGGCTTCACCACTGGATCATTCCCGATGCTTCACTAGGGTTATCGCCAATAGCTGATAGTGTCAGACCTTCTGACCTTCACTAAAGTAGCCTTCAATGGCCTCACCACCAGATCATTCCCGATGCTTTGCTAGGGTTGTCACCAATGGCTAAAATGTCATTTATTCTGACCTTCGTTAAAGTGGCCTTTAACGACTTCACCACCGGATCGTTCTCGATGTTTCGCAGGGGTTGTCGCCAACGACTAAAATGTCAGACCTTCTGACATTCATTGAAGTGGCCTTCAATGGCTTCACCACCGGATCGTTCCCGATGCTTCGCTGGGGTTGTCGCCAACGGCTGATATTGTCAGACCCTCTGACCTTTGCTGAAGTAGCCTTTAACGGCTTCACCATCGGATCGTTCCCGATGCTTCGCTGGGGTTGTCGCCAACGGCTGATAGTGTCAGACCTGATCGATCTCGACGTGGGGGTACTCATCTGATAAGTCTCACCCTCGGACCAATCTGGATACTTTGATGCATTCACAACCCACTGCTCATAATGTCAGACTTTCCCGATGCTCTGGCAAAGGCAGTTTTAAGCAGTTTTTATCATTGGCTCCTGAATATCACTTCAGGGTCTTAACCAATGGCTTACATGAAGTTTTGTCCTTTGTCAGGAACTCGTCGCTTATACGTAGGATTTCAAGCCAATCCGCTCAATCGCGTAGCAGTTTTTTCCCGTATTTGACTTTTCAGCTCCTGTAAACTCCATTTCCACTTGAACTGGACCGAATCGGAGGGTGTGGGACCCACCCTAGGGAGCCTCAAGTAGGGGTGCAGCAGCCGCAGGTGGGGCTGCTCCTCCTTGTGATTTATAACTTGGCTCCCGTGGCTTTTCAAATTTATTTTCAAACTTGAACTCTAAAGGAAATCCGATTTTTTTCTTTAGATCTACGGAGTTCGGGCAGCTTTTTCAGATTCTGTCACCGTACAAACGTTATGCACATCTCTGGTAACATTTACATCTTTTCTTTTCCATTTTTGACTGTTAGAATGTTATATATCACATAGTATTCTTTTAAACACAATGTAATTAATAGGCGTGCCTATATGACTTGATAAAAATTTTAGACCTAGTAAATATGCTATTTTACTATGCTGAATGTTCTGATTTAAAAAAAAATTAATTTCTAAAACAGTTAATTAATACCCTTTTTGATCAGTTTACTCATCCTTTTTTAGGCCAAGTGAGCCTGGATTTTCAACTCAAAATGTCCATGGTAATTTAGCTGCCATGGGGAGTTTAATTTTAATTTTTTTTCATAAATTTGAATTGTTTCTATTTTTGGGTAGGTGTGCTACTGAATGGCAACCTAGTCATGTCTTGTGCATGCGGACAGTCTATTTTTCAAAGGAGACTCTGGTGAAATTTTTTCAAAAGCCTAAGCATTTAATAGACATGCAATTTTAACTCTACTGGGGATTTTGGTTAACTCATGCATGTTTTAGAGCTTGAAAATATTTAAAGTAATGATTTAATTAAATAAGCCACAGGTTTAAGGCTTACCTCACCCTTTTTGAGGTGATTTGGAGACGTTGTCCAGGTTATAGAGACAGACAGATCCGGTAGTGCTAGCAGGGTCACTTCAGGAGTTAGGTAGAGGAGAGTCTCTGATGTTCCTCAGCCACGTCCAGCTCGGCCGCCTCACCGGTTGGCTGATTCTGTGATTCGTCCTATCCGGGCTGAGCCGCCGGTTGATGTGGACTATGAGGATGTCCAATTCATTGATCCTGCCCCAGCTCACGCTCCACATAGGGAGCTTTCAGCTATTGTGGTGCCGATTCAGGAGCTTCTGGGCGATTTGAGACGCCATCCATCGATCTACCTTCATACCAACGAGGTGACTGAAGTTTTCATCTGGGATTTTATGTCTTTCTTTCTTTTGCCATTTCAGGGCACAGGTTTAATCTGGACTGTCTCTTTGATGCAAGTTCCCGACTTTACCCAGCCCAGGGGGAACTGGTTCAATGTCCACTCCTTATACCATACTCTGCATCTGGAGTATCGAGCCATTGTCGATTCCTAGGGGTTTGAGGCCTTCATTTCTATTCATCCCTGCATTGCATCTTGGGTTATCTGAGGGCTTTGTCTGAGCGCTGGTTCCACCAGACCCAGTCTCTTTATTTGTTAGACTGCGAGGTGATGATGATGCCTATGGACTGAAGGTTCATCACCCGGATAGAGTTTGCAGGTGAGCCTGTGCCGTTGGTGGCTGACATTTCACCTACTGTCATTCGCTCCCTTTTGGGAGTTCCTGCGACGGCCATCAAGGGTCGGACTATCCATTCTGGTCCCTTGAGCGTAGATGCCCATAGTGGGGCTTTGACTGAGCCTCTGCCTGATGATCAGAGGGTTAGAGATTGCATCATTCGATGACTTTTTTTGGTGATCATCAGGGGTTGTTTCTTTGCAGACCACTCATTGACAGTGTCTTTTGCCCTGGTCAGCGCTACTCGATACGTGGAGCATCTCAGTGATTTTGATTGGGGTACCTTTACCTTTGCCTATTTTCTTTGATGGATGTGTATGCACTCGGAGGGCGTGACGGAGGCTTTGCTACGTTTTTACCCCTTCCTGCTAGTGAGTATATTTCTCTCGCACCTTTTGATTTCCTCATTTATGTTTGTCAGTCTTTATCACTGAGGACTTTTGATATTTACATGATCAGTTTTGGGCATATGAGAGGCTCCCTTGCCTATGCCCATCCACTACTTTGGGATTGGATACTTATCCAAGGGGACGACGCTGACATCACTATACATTAACGGAGGTCCCTGTAGCTGAGGGATTCACCCATTCCCGCCTGCAGCTAGAGCCGTTGACGGCTGATTCGATCTCGTGGGTCCATTACACCTCAGACTTTTTGACAGTCAGGTTTGAGGATGGCTTTCCCACTGGCCGAGAGTTTGTATTGTCCACCCGTCGAGTTCCATTTTTGACAGAGGGAGGTTAGGAGCTCTATTTAGGAGAGTGCACTATTTAGAGAGTCACGGGAGATATCCGTATTCCTTTTGTTCCTTCTGCTTGGCATCATTAGCCACTAGCTCAGCCACTTACAGACATTGCACTGGTGGGCGTAGATGGCTTCACCCTGTTAGAGGGTCCTTATAGCCAGGAGGCATTTCACAGCTGGTGGAGTCCTCGTACAATTGAGGATCAGACTCGTGCTACCCAGTTTATGGAAGACATGGTGCCAGGGTCTGTGATGATGATAGACTGGATAACTTGCCTCTGAGATCCTACTCATCTGGACCAGATTACAGGACTGACCCAACGGTTGGAGAGGGCTCATTTTTTCATCAAACATCTTGTTCAGGATCCATCCGAGGCAGATTCTTTTCATCCTTCCAGCTCAGGAGCTGGCCCCTCAACAGGTCCATTTTCTAGCAGCTTTGCAGGTGCTGACCCTCTCTTGTATCGATCGGACATTCCCACTAGCCGAGATTCTGTTACTCAGAAGGAGTTACATCAGGTCGATAGTCTGGAGGCAGATATTCTAGATCTCTTCGGATAGCTTTTCTCGCTATATCTTTTGATAGGCCTCTATTAGATATTGGGCGGCTGTGCCCCATTTCTCGCTATATCTTTTGATAGGCCTCTGTTAGTTGTTGGGCTGCAGTGCCCCATTTCCCTGTACTTTTTATTTTATATTTTATGAGCAGATAGAGATGATGCTTGCAGTAGATGGTTTATTCTAGATATACATGATACTTCCTATCTATTGCATCGTATTGTCATTGTCATTATGAATATATTATGTCATGGATATGCACTTAAACAGGTGAGTTTTGATTTGACACCTAGATGGTCTCATGATACGGTTATACAGATGTCGTCATCCACAGTCAGCCGCATCGAGCATTCATCGCCGTCTTTGGTAGCATCTTCGTTGAGATCGTGGTATGATAGTCTTCCTCTCTCAGCTAGAGGTGCGGTTGACCAGATACTAGGGCATTCTCTAGCTTTCTAGCTTTTTAGGTTCTGCAGGGATTTGTGGATGGCATGTTATCCTGCTGGATACCGGAGCGCCATGTTTTCTATTTCGGGCTTCATGAGTTGACTCATATATTAAAGGAGTATGAGCGCCTTACAGGTTTGGCACTAGATCTACCTTGTGCCCGGACAACCATCAGTGACTTGAGGCTACCATTCATGGGTATGATAGGTCTGAGGCGCAGAGTTGTCACTGAGGAGGTTACTACCGGCCATGTAGTGTCCATGGACTTTTTGATTGATCGCTTTCGTAGGCTAGACAGCTACGAGCGATACGCAGGAGATTTCATCATTCCTGTAGATGAATGGCAGTTCGCATGAGTGGATGTTTTGTTGATGTGCATCATTGCTTATTTGTACATGCCCCTATATATGGACCACTTAGATACTGGTATGATGGTAGTGGTTCGTGCCCTCAGACAGGGTTGTACGATTTTACCGATGATATTAGTCGAGACTCTGAGGTCGGCTACTTTCTGTAGTACCCATCCAAGGGGATTTTTCAGAGGCAGCGCCGTTCTGCTGTAAGTATGGTTCATGACGCATTTGAGTCCGATCGGCATCTTCAGACACCATGGGTACTGCTTTACCCATGAGAAAGCCATGTCATACTACTTCCAGCCAGCGGAGTGCTCAGATGCAGCATCATGGTTGGCCTTTCTGTCGAAAATCGAGCATCCCTTTTTGATCTTGCCATGCTTAGGGCTTAGCTCCCCTTACAATTTCATCACCCATGCAGTCGGCATGGATTATTTTCCCCTAGCGGGCTTAAGAGGGGTGAACACCTACCATCTGCTGGCAGTCATGGGCCAGTTTAACAGTTTTAGAGCGTTCACCATTTTGAGGGAGCCATTAATCAGCGGATATCATCTTCATCTTTGTCGTCAGCTAATTTGGTCAGAACTTATGAGTGTTGGACTCATAGGGAGAGGGCTGATTTCTCTACTAGCCATCCAGATCGTTCTCCAGAGTATTTGGCATGGTTGGAGTTCGATATTGCATTGACTGCAGCTATCCAGTCAACTCCGAGTGTTGATTCAGATGAGGAGGAGCCAATGGAGGATCTTGATTCTCCCACGGAGGATGGGTTGTTTACCGGTTTGATAGAGGCTTTAGTTAGTGACCCTCCAAGCATCCCTGACGGGACAGATCCAGCTCTTATTGATTCATTAACTCGGATAACTTACGAGAGAAATCAGGTTAGGGCGTTGATGTTGATGTTGGGTTTGTACGAAATTGTGGGCGCAATTAAATTGCAAAATAAGTTGAAGCATGGTATATCAGAGTTTAAACAATTTCTACAAAACCATTACCCGGATCATCCTTTATGCATATTATTAATTTAAAACAACAAATAAGAAGTTATGGAATTCATACCCTTGTAGAACGAATCTTCCACAAGTACAAGTTCAACTCATTGTTCTTCGCGGTCTCCATGAATATCTGGGACAGATTCCTTCCTTTGATCAACTTTAGCCACCCAAGTGTTTGGCCTCTAGAGGTGATCCACCAAGGAAAGAAAATTATTCAAGAAGGAGGGTGGTTAGCTAAACCCTAATTTTCTATCCTCTAAAGAAAAGGAGTACTCTCCAACAATTGGAATTGCATCAACTGATATCTATTCTAAGACTCCTCATATTCATATATATATATATATATATATATATTGGTCAACCTTTTTAATTGTATTAGACACGGGGTTTCATTTAATTAATTAAACTCCTTTAATTAATTTAGGCTTCCCACCACATTGGGAATAATTAATTAAATTCATTTAATTAATTTGTCTCCTAATCTTATTAAGAATAAATGAGAGTACTAATATTAAATTAATTCTTAAACTCCTTTAGAAATTAAAATAATAATAATTGTAATAATATTAATAAGACTCCTCTTATTTATTTATATTTAATATTTCTAAAATATTAAATAATAAACATTAAGCTATTTAATTTATTCTATCACCATAGATTAAATTAATTACACTTAATGCATTATTATGATTATGTCATTACCTTCTTAAATAATTATTTTTTCTTTTATAGTGTGACCTTTTATGTTCTCCATATTAAATCGGTTGTGAATAAATTAATTAGAACAATTCTAATCTTATTTAAATAAATAAATTAAACTAATAATATATTTAAATAAATAATATTTATTCTACAATAGGGATAAGCCTCTCTAGCGATCAATGACTTTTTAGAAAATATAGATTTCAACATTAATCATAAAAGAACCTGTGAGTAAATAGTTACCGTATAATTCAATCTTTCCACCATAAAATATCCCAATTAAATATAAGACATGAAATTACTGTCAAGTCTTATTTTATTTAATTATATGTATATCGATTAAAAAATGCACAACTCCAAATAATACAAATTAAAAACTCCTTTCTAGTTTCATCATGCATTGGCCAAGGACCACTGGGTTGTCATTTAACGAATCACATATGAAATGTCTCTTCTTTTACTAGAAGTGATAGATTCTTTGTTGACCATTCATTATCTCCATATGTAACTTATTACACCCAAGCATACCCTTTGATATACCATAAGGGTCTTAAGGAATAAGTCAAATTATAATTCATTACACACAAGATACTATGATGATCTCAAGTCCAAGGATCACTTGTACTAGTATCACAATAGGAATTTCTATTGACAGACAAGTAAAATTTCATTAGGTATTCCATAGCGAGTCACGTTCAGTGAACTTATTCTTCAACAAGCACCTACATACTGGCTTTAGTGTCTCCACACAAATGATCATGAGATCAATCATCCTCATCCAATGAGCAAGCAACATATGTAACAATCTATCCGAATTTACTAATCCCCTTTTTAGCATTTCAACAATTGAGAACTATTTTAATTTTAAGCTTTCTAAGAATTTAGATCTCATTAGCATGATCAACATCATGATTCTAAAAGCATTACTTAAAACTATAGGTTATTTACATATTATAAAAACAGCATCATGTAGATAGTTAAATGTCTTTAATAAATTAATACTTTTATTAATAAATAAATAAGACCGTCTCCAAAGTATATGCTTTATCATCATACATGATTGGCTTGTATGCATACTACTTTCAATCTCTCACTTGTACTAAAGTCAATCGCCATGGTATCTCATACCCATCTTCTTTAAGTGACGATTAAATTGTTGGTGTGTTAAAGCTTTAGTAAATGAATATGCGTTGTTGTCTTGAGAGTCTACACACGCTCCAATGTGACGTCTCTTCTTTCAATGATTTATTTAATCAAAGTGCCGCAACACATGTTTGAATTAAAGATGAGACTTAGGAACTATTCCTAGTTCTGTAATGAACTTTTCATCCGAAACATCAACTTGCAGCTTCACTTGCAGTTATATACTTTGTGTTTGTCACTAAACCAACAACCTTTTGCTGTTTGAAATTTTTTCAATTCACTGCACCACCTTTCAATGTAACGGCTTACCCTAAAGTGGTTTTGCTGTCGTCTTGGTCAGTCTGAATACTTGAGTCTGTTTAGTCCTCTAGTTTAATCCAGACTCATAATGCGTCATGATGACATCCTTAGTGTCAGTTAAATACTTTAAGATGTTTATCACTATTTTACAGTGATCTTCTCCAGAATATGACTGATCAACATCAAGTCTCGTATATTTCATTGCATACATGATAGTAACTCATGCGATCTCTCATTTATTAAGGATAATTTTAGAGAGATACACTCCATGGCTCATCATCATGAGACACCTTTTGGAGTTTTCCATGCTAAACGCCTTTAGCATCTAATGAATATACGTTCCTTGGGTTAAGTCGAACATCCTTTTAAATTTATCTATACAGATTTATATCCCTAATGTAGGATGTTCTACCCAAATTATTCATGGAGGAATGTTTAGACAACTTTATTTTGATCGATTGTAGCATAGGAATGTCATTCCCTATCAGTAATATATCATCAACATATAATACAAGGAATGAAACAGCGCTCTCACTAACCCTCTTGTGCACACATGGTTTATCATCATTTTTGATAAAATCAAAATCTTTGATTGTCTCATCAAAATTGATGTTCCATCTATGAGAAGCTTGCTTCAATCCATAAATAGATTGTTGTAGCTCATACACATAATTTGCTTCAACCATTAAAACAAATCCATCTGACTGTATCATACATACATTCTCCTCTAATAATTTATATTTGAGGAAGGGCGTCTCCATGTCCATTTTGCTAGATTTAGTAATAATAAGCTGCAATCGCAAGTAAAATCTTAATGGACTTGAGCATTGCTTCAAAGATCTATTTTAAATTTTATGGTCATCTACCATTTTTTGAGTCTTTATTACTCATAGCCTGTTCGTAATTCTATGGATCATCATCATCTATGATGTGTACCTCATCGTCATCCTCTATGACGAATTCATACCTCTCAAGTATCTTCGGTACTCTTCCAGATTTATGAATAGGGTGTTGTACAGAAGGTGTCTCTACTTGGACAGGTTTATCCACTCGATCTATAGTGATTTGTGGTTCTTGAATTTTTTTAAGATCTATTTTTTCTTCCACTAGCCCCTTCAAGGATAAACTCCTTTTCTAAGAAGGCAGCGTGTTTCGCAATAAACACCTTTTGCTCAGTAGGATTGTAGAAATAGTATCCCAAACTTTCTTTAGGATATCCCACAAACGTGCACTTATCAGATCTTGTCCCAAGCTTATCATTTTGAAATCTTTTCACATAAGCTGGACATTCCCAAATCTTAACATGCTTAAGACCAGGTTTTCTCCCTGTCCACATCTCATATGGAGTCTTGGGGACGGATTTCTAAGGGACCTTATTTAGTAGATATGCAGCCGATTCTAGGGCATAACCTCAGAAGAAAATTGGAAGATCGATAAAACTTATCATGGATCGAATCATGTCCAACAATGTTCGATTTATTCTTTCAGATACTCTAGTCAACTGTGGTGTACCTGGTGTAGTCCATTGTGAGATTATACCATTATCTTTGAGACAATTGAGAAACTCACCGCTTATGTATTCTCTACCTCAATCAGATCGAAGAATCTTAATACTCTTGTCTGTTTGTTTCTCTACTTCACTTCTGAACTCTTTAAACTTTTCAAATGATTCAGATTTATATTTCATTAAATACACATATCCAAATCTTGAGTGATCATCAGTGAAAGTAATAAAATAAGAATACCATCCCTGTGCATTCGTTGTCAATGGTCCACAAACGTCTGTGTGAACCAACGCTAACAACTCTGTAACTTTTTCTCCTTTTTCATTAAAAGGAGATTTAGTCATTTTACTCATGAGACAAGATTCACAAGTTGGATATGATTCATAATCGAATAGCTCTAAGAGCCCATCCTTATGCAACTTGGATAATCTTGTTTCATTGATATGACCGAGTCTACAGGGCCACATATAGGTATAATTAATATCATCTCTTTTCTTTTTTTTAGTTTGTTCTATTTGAAATATATTTTCATGCAAGTCAAGTATGTAAAGTCCATTTCGCAAATTACCAACACCATATAAAATATTATTATTATAAATAGAACAATTGTTGTTCTTTATTATAATTTCAAATCCATTCATATCTAATATAGAAATAGAAATAATGTTTCTAATGCTTTTTGGAACAAAATAACAATTTAAATAAATGGACTTGTCCGTAGGCAGTGCTAAATAATAAGTGCCTACAGCTAATGCAACAACCTTTGCTCTATTTTTCACTCGTAGGACAATCTCATTCTTGTTCAGCTTTATACTTCTGACCAATCCCTTCACAGTATTACATATGTGAGAACCACAGCCGGTATCCAATACCCAAGTAGAATTTTGACTTTTAGAAAAATTAATTTCAATCATGAACAAACCTTGATTGGAAGTCAAATTTCTCCAAGCTTCTTCTCTGCCAGAAACTTCTTGTAGTTCCTCTTTCAATGACCGGGCTCGTTACAATGGAAGCACATTCCTTTGTTTGCTGGATCAGATTTTTTTGATCCTTTCTGTTCACCTTGCCCTTAGCCTTCCTAGATTTCTTCTTTTCAGAAGATATCTTAGGCCTCTTCCTTTTCTTGAAAGAATCCACCAATAAGACATGGTTCTTCTTGGATGGGAAGTGATTTTCTACAGTTTTTAACATGTTAAGTAATTCAGGCAAGCTGATATCTAACTTATTCATGTGAAAATTAACAACGAACTGGAAGAAGGTTTCAAGGAGTGACTGCAAGACTAAGTCTTGACTCAACTCTCCATCCATGACGAACCCACACTATCTAAGGCGCTCAATTAGATTAATCACCCTTAGGGCATGAGTCTCAGCGGTAGTGCCCTCGGTCATCCGAGATCGGAAAAGCTCTTTAGATATCTCATATCTAGCAGTCCTACTTTGTTCACCAAATTTGAGATGAAGCAACATAGTAGGGGCATCCATGTTTTCATGCTGACACTGAAGCTTGTTATTCATGGATGCGATGTATTGAGCCACAGATGCATCATCTTGTCACTTTACAATGGTGGCAATCTCTTCATTAGAGGCTGTTTCTGAAACAGTTCTAGGAACAGGTGAATTTAGGACATAAGAAATCTTTTCAGCAGTGAGAACTATTCTCAGATTCCTTAATCAGTCCGTGTAATTTGGTTCGGTCAGTTTTTTAGCATCAAGTATGCTACATAGTGAGATTAGTGATTTTGATATTTTTAATTTTTGTATGTGAAAAGATAATATTTTAGCAAACATTAATTTAATTAATTTTATATACCAAAATAAATTAGGTCTTACTTTAAATTGGTATCTTCTACTATTTTTTTCAAACTATATTACCCTCACTGATATAGTTCGGCAAAATCTAATTAAAGATTCGCTAGTGAGAATAAGGAACCCATTTCAAATGTGTATAGCCTTGTGTGTGCACAATAAACGATATATAAATAAATAGGTAGACAACTCTTGTCGATTACATCAACATGTAACTTCTTGTATTCTGCCTCTTAGATCATAATGGTCAAGTATGTGCACATCCGAACTAAAATTAATTAAGTTAAGTCTAACCTAGCACTCTATATATTCGAAAAAGAAAAATATTGTCCTTATGTGTGCACAATAAAATAATATTGTTCAATTAACTTTATAGGCATCAAATGTGATTAAATTAATATTTTAAATTCTTAATACTTCTCTTGTGTGTGTACAACAAACTCATATTAAATATTTAATACTCTATTAATTTATCATGCTAGAAGGCGACGTTCGATATTCCAAATATCATTGAACGCTTTAGACTTAATATAATTTCTTTGAGGGATTTGTTATTATTTATCTCATCTTGTTTAGCGCGCATGCACACACACAAACACACAAACATATATATATATATATATATATATATATATATATATATATATATATATATATATATATATATATATATATATAAATACGCGTCATTTTATTAAAACATGCAAAACATGTTTGCATAAAATATAATATATATAATAATAGCATGCACATATAGAATACTATATTCTATTCGGATTGATTATGGACTTTTATTCTAGTTTGGTTCACCCGAACCACCAAGTGAACAGGTCAAACCTAGGAGTGTAAGAATTTAAATTTAAATGTAACTATTACATTTAAATCCGGGCTCCATTACAAACGAGTCTTCACGCGCTCTTTGCTCCTTGGTCTCCAATTTTTTCAAGATAATTATAACTATTTCTATTACATTAAACTATTTAATTTAAATAGAAATCTTGATAAGCAGTCAAGGAAAAGTACATAGAAGGGAGATAAAATTTTATATCAAGAAAAAATCAGAGAAGACGAGGTACGCATACCCTATTTAATAAAATTCATTCATTCAAGCATTTAACTAAAATAAAATCCAATCACATTGGTTAATAGTCCATAATCAATCCAATTTATTTTTATACATATCAACATATGCATCAATAAATAAATATTCATCTCATGAATTAAAACCATTCTATATATATATGAGTATCATTTAATGGATAATTTTAAATTGCATGAAATTTAATTTCAAAAATAAAACAAACTCTTTATTTTAATTATAAAATTATTAAAAATATTATTTATATATATAGTTAACGTTATATATATATATATATATATATATATATAAATAATAGGTTACCTGTTAACATATTAGTTTCTATCATATATGTATATAACGTGGGGGATCAGGAAGATTTATTATCCCACTTTGAATAACATAATCCGTGGGTCACCTTTTTTAAAAAAACAAAGCAGGATCCCATGTTAGCTACCTTTGAAAAAACGTTACCTTTAAAAAAAAAAAAAATCGTCCCTTACTTTTCTTTATAACCAATCAACTGATTCGCCCCAAAAAAAAAATTCCGCCATTTTTTTCTTCACAATTGTGAATTGTTTTTTTCATAAAAAATAATTTTATACAATAAAATTATGCCTAATAAATTATTCTAAATACATACTCATATATATATATATATATATGAAATTAAAATAATTAATAATTGCATAAAGGTTTGATTTTGATGTCATTAGGGGTGCTCAAAATTTTCAGTTTTTTCGGTTTTTTACCGAATAGGGCGGTACCGATTTTTTTCGGTACCGGTTTTTTCGGTACCGATTTTTTCGGTTTTTTTATATTTTTCGGTACTGGTACCGGTTCTTAAATTTTTGAATTCGGTAAAATCGAAAAACCGAAAAAAAAACCGAAATTTGAAAGACCCTTTATTGATACAAATCATTCAATTTTAATTGATACAATTAATCCCAACTATTAAAAATGTATGCTATCTAAAATTTCTAGCATGCATGAAATTGTAAAAGTATAGATTTTTAAATAAATAAAATAAATAATACTAACACCAATAATAATAATAATAAAAAGAAATGGTAGATTACAAAAAGAAATGGTAGATTACAAAAAAAAATGTAAATTATAAAATGAAATGGTAGATTATAAACTGAAATTCAATTAATATATAAAAAAATTCTTAGTTTTAAAAAAATTTATTAATATAAAAAAAAATTTAATTATTTAATTTTTGCGGTATAACCGAAAATCGAACCGAAAAAATCGAAATCGATTTTGTAACGAACCGGTACCGAAATCGGTTTTTCGGTACCGGTACCGGTTATTGATTTTCCGGTATTTTTGATTCGGTACCGGTTCGGTTTTTTACCGATGAGCACCCCTAGATGTCACTGTTGGGTTTGTACGAAATCGTGGGCCCAATCAAATTGCAAAATAAGCGAAAACATGGTATATCAGAGTTTAAAAAATTTCTACAAAATCATTATCCGGATCATCCTTTATGCATATTATTAATTTAAAATGATAAATAAGAAATTATGAAATTCGTACTCTTGTAGAACGAAACTTCCACAGGTACAAGTTCAACTCCTTGTACTTCGCGGTCTCCATGAATATCCGAGTTAGATTCCTTTCTTTGATTAACGTTAGCCACCCAAGTGTTTGGCCTCTAGCGGTGATCCACCAAGGAAAGAGAATTATTCAAGAAGGAGAGTGGTTGGCTAAATCCTAATTTTTTATCCTCTATAGAAAAGGAGTACTCTCCAACAATTAAAATTACATTAACTGATATCTATTATAAGACTCCTCATATATATATATATATATATATATATATATTGGTCAACCCTTCTAATCGTATTAGACACGGAATTTTATTTAATTAATTAAACTTCTTTAATCAATTTAAGCTTCCCACCACATTGGGAATAATTAATTAAATTCATTTAATTAATTTATCTCCTAATCTTATTAAGAATAAATGAGAGTACTAATATTAAATTAATTCTTAAACTCCTTTAGAAATTAAAATAATAATAATTATAATATTATTAATAAGACTCCTCTTATTAATTTATATTTAATATTTCTAAAATATTAAATAATAAACATTAAGCTATTTAATTTATTTTATCATCATAGATTAAATTAATTATACTTAATGTATTATTACGATTATGCTATTACCTTCTTAAATAACTATTTTTCTTTTTATGGTGTAACCCTTTAGTTTCTCTATATTAAACTGGTTGTGAATAAATCAATTAGAATAATTCTAATCTTATTTAAATATTAAAATTAGTCTAATAATCTATTTAAATAAATAATATTTATTCTACAATAGGGATAAGCCTCCCCAGAGATCAACGACTTTTCAGATAATATAGATTTTAACATTAATCATAAAAGAACCTGTGAGTAAATAGTTACCGTACAATTCAATCCTTCCACCATACAATGTCCCAATTAAATATAAGACATGAAATTACTGTCAAGTCTTGTTTTATTTAATTATATGTATTTCGATTAAAAAATGCACAACTCCAAATAATGCAAATTAAAAACTCATTTCTAATTTCATTCTGCCTTGGCCAAGGACCACTGGGTTGTCATTTAACGAATCACATATGACATATCTCTTCTTTACTAGAAGTGGTAGATTATTTATTGACCATTCATTATCTTCATATGTAACTTATTACACCCAAGCATACCATTTGATATACCATAAGGGTTTTAAGGAATAAGTCAAATTATAATTCATTACACACAAGATACTATGTTGATCTCAAGTCCAAGGATCACTTGTATTAGTATCACAATAGGAATTTTATTGACAGACAAGTAAAACTCCATTAGGTATTCCATAGCGAGTCACGTTCAATGAGTTTATTCTCCAATAAGCACCTACATACTGGATTTAGTGTCTCCACACAAATGATTACGAGATCAATTATCCTCATCCAATGAGCAAGCAACATATGTACCAATCTATTCGGATTTACTAATCCCCTTTTTAGCAATCCAACGATTGGAAACTATTTTAGTTTTAAGCTTTCTAAGAATTTAGATCTCATTAGCATGATCAACATCATGATTCTAAAAGCATTGCTTAAAACTATGGGTTACTTACATATTATAAAAACAGCATCATATAGATAATTAAATGCCTTTAATAAATTAATACTTCTATTAATAAATAAATAATATCGTCTCCAAAGTGTATGCTTTACCATCTACATGATTGGCTTGTATGCATACTACTTTCAGTTGACAGCCCTTTCTAGCAGAGACACATCTTTTGCTGATAGAGACGAGGCTCGAGCTACTAGGGATGCATCACTTGCTGGGAGAGACGAGGCTAGATCTACCCGAGATGCAGGTTTTGAGGAGGTTGAGGAGGCCTTAGTCGCCCTGGGATGCAGCTTATGTTGAGAGAGACGAGGCCATAGCTACCCGGGATGTCTATATTGAGGACAGCACGACACTCAAATTGTATACACACAGCCTGGTTGCAGATATGAGTACTTTCATAGATGGCCACAGCAGCACTATGGAGATGGTTGTGGATGTTCTTTCTCGTATGGAGACTGAGGGTTCATAGATTAGCTTTATTTTTCCTGCACATACTAGATCAGCCATTTTTGTGATGTACAGGGAACATTGAATATATCAAACAGTATTATATATCAGAGAAATATATTTTGATTCACTTCCCTGTTAGATATGTATTGTCATTGCTGAGTGATTACCACTTCTGTCATAACTTGCTGTCTTGATGTATTATGAGCTTTTCCTTGATGGATTGACATTGAGATGTCAGAGAGTATCTCAGCAGGGCGTGTTGACCAGGGAGGCTTAATAGTATTTGGGTTTTATAGGGTTTCAATGTCTTGGGACTAGTTTTTATTGATTTTTGTTTTTTTTAAAGGTCAGACTGCACCAGGAATGGTTGCCTATGTACTCCCGAGTTGAGAGAGATCAGGTCATTCGTATTTCAAGTTTTGCCTGAATGGTTTGAGAAGTGTTTCTTTGGGTTCGAATTTGGGTTTAATGGATTTTTGAATTTTTTATTTGGTTTGACCGCACCAGGAATGGCTGCCTACGTACTCCCGGGTGGAGGGAGAACAGGTCATTCATAGTTCAGGCTTTTATGAAAACCCGAACTGATTGGATTTAATTCCCAGGGCGAGGATGATGGCTGGCATATGTTTTAGACATAATACCTTTTCATGGTGTCTGAATTGATAAGCTGGGGAAATTCGTTCCCATCCATTTCTTGCAATCTGATAGCTCCTCCTATCAACACTTCTTTAACAATGAAAGGGCCTTCCCAATTTGGGGTGAACTTTCCTTTGGCTTCGTCTTGATTGGCCAGAACTTTCTTCAATACCAGGTCATTTTCTTTGAATTGTCGAAGTTGAACTTTCTTGTTGTACGATCGAGAAATCCTTTGCTGATACAACTGCCCGTGAAAAATGGTTGTAGCCCTCTTTTCATCTATCAGGGACAACTTGTGGTACTGCTATTCCAACCACTGATCTTCTTCTATCTAAGCGTCTATTAACACTCTTAAGGACTCCATTTCTACCTCTATGGGAAGGACTGCTTCCATACCATAGACCAATAAGTAGGGGTAGCCCTAGTAGAAGTACGCATTGACGTCCTATATGCTAACAGAGTCAGGGGCAATAGGTCAGGCCATCCTTTGTGATTGGCGAACATCTTCTGCATGATCTTCTTGAGATTCTTGTTGACCGCTTCGATAGCACCATTTATCTTGGGCCGATAGATGACGGAATTGAGATGCTTGATATGGAACTTACTGCATAAATCTCTCATCATCTGATTTTTTAGGTTATTGGAGTTGTCTGAGACGATCATCTCCGGTTGCCCATATCGACAGATGACATTCGTTTCTGATGAAACCAATGATTACCACTTTGGTGACTTTGGGAAATGAGGCCGCTTCAACCCACTTAGTGAAGTAATCGATCATAGTGAAGATGAATCGATGACCATTGCTAGCTTTGGGTTCTATTGGCCCAATCACATCCATTCCCCACATGGAGAAAGGCCATGGAGAACTCATATTGTGCAGCTCATTAGGAAGAGCGTGGATAACATTTCCATGGACTTGGTATTGGTAACATCTTCTGATGTGATCATCACAGTCAGCTTTGAGAGAGATCAAGTAATGCCCTGCTCTTAATATCTTCTTGGCCAGCAAATGACCGCTTATGTGTGGACCGCAGACTCCACCATGGACTTCATCCATCGGTCTTTGAGCTTGATCTTTATCAAGGCATCTTAAAAGGCCTATTCCAGTATCCCACTTATAGAGTGCGTCTCTGCTTGGATAAAACTTCATAACCATCTTGTGAATTTGCTCTCGTCTGGCTTGGATTACCTCAGCTGGTGTAGATTCATCTCGCAGATATTCCTTTATGTCTTGATACCAAGGTTTTTTGATAGGAGGTCTCTCATCTGATATTTCTCCAATGTAATTCCCATATGTCGGGGTTTTTTGTCTTGTGAATTTGATGTCAGGAATTCCCCTCCTACCAGATACGCGTACCAAGGAAGCCAACGTTGCCAATGCATCCGCAAAGTTGTTCCTACCTTGAGGGATGTGGGTAAAAGCTATCTCTTCAAAATCCTTGGATATGTTGATAACCTACCAGTGATAGGGCAGCAAATGCAGATCTTTGGTGTGATACTCCCCGGTGGTTTGTCTAATGACCAATTCGTAATCCCCAAAGACTAGTAAACGCTTGATACCCATGGACTAGGCTAATTTCAACCCCATTATGCAACTTTCATACTCAGCCGTGTTGTTGGTGTTGACAAACTGTAACTTGGTAGCCACAGGATATTGTTCTCCTGTACTAGAGACAACCCAGCACTGACACCTTCCATGTTCACCGCTCCATCGGAATACATTTTCAAGGGTTGGACTGTATTCTCTTGATTGATTTGTTGAATGGTCATGATCCCATCATCCGGGAAATAAGTTTCCAACGGTTCAAAATCCCCTGACGGTACTTCGGCCAGTTGATTTGCAATGCCCTGACCTTTGATGGACTTCTGAGTTACATAGATAATGTCGAATTGTTGGAGGATCAACTTCCATTTGGACAATCGACAATTCAACATTGGTTTGCTTAATACATACTTCAGTGGAACCATGCGGGATATGAGATAGGTCGTATGCCCATGTAGATAGTGTTGTAACCTCATGGCGGCCCATGCTAATGCACATCATATCTTCTCAATCAGAGTGTACTTCTGTTCGCCGCTGCTGAATCTTTTGTTGATGTAGTAGAGAGCTCTCTCCTTGATACTATCATCTTTCTATCCCAGCATACAGCCCATTGCGGTGGCATTGACTGACAAGTATATAAACAAGGGAACTTCATCCCTCAGGGGTACCAAGACAGGTGCTTCGATCAACTGCTTCTTGAAGGCAAAGAAGGCTTTTTGACAATCTTCTTTCCATTTCGTGGAGGCGTTCTTCCTTAGCAGCTTGAAGATAGGTTCACAAGTTGTCGTGAGCTGGGAAATGAACCTGCTTATGAAATTGATTCTTCCTAGGAACCCCCGTATTTCCTTTTCTGTTCGGGGCACCGGAATCTCTGTGATGGTTTTAATCTTGGCTAGATTCAGCTCAATGCCTATATTACTCACCAGAAATCCCAACAACTTGCCCGAGTTAACACCAAAAGCTCATTTGGCTGGATTCAGGTTGAGGTTGTACTTACGCAACCTGTTGAATAACTTTTTGAGATGATATATGTGATCGTCTTCCTTCCGAGATTTGACGATGATGTCGTCCACATAAACCTCTATCTCCTTGTGCATCATGTCGTGAAACAGGGCCATCATGGCTCGCTAATAAGTGGCACCGGCATTGATATGGCCGAAGGATAAACGTCTATAATAGAAGGTTCCCCAGGGCGTAATGAAGGCTGTATTCTCCCCGTCTTCTTTAGCGAGCATGATTTTATGGTACCCAACAAAGCAATCCACAAAAGAATACATGTCATACTGTGCTGTATTGTCTATCAGGATATGGATGAAAGATACCAAAAAAAATTCTTTGAGACAAGCTTTGTTTAAATCCCTATAATTAACGCATACTTGTACCTTCCCTCAGAACTTATGCACGGGGACTATGTTTGACAACCACTCCGGATAAGTTGATACCATAATGATGCCGGCTTTGAATTGCTTGACAACTTCTTCTTTAACTTTCAAACTCCATTCGGGTTTCAATCGCCTGAGCTTTTGCTTGACGGGCTTGAATCCATCTTTGATGGGGATTCGGTGGATGACAATGTTAGTAGACAAGCCAATCATGTCTTTATATGACCATGAAAACACATCCTGGAACTGAGTTAAGAGTTCGATCAGGTCGGCTTTTTGATCTTGGGTCAGGTCTAGGTCCATCTGGATTTCTTTAAGGTTTTTTGAGGTTTCGATATTAACAATGGTGGTTTGGTCGAGGTTTGGTTTGGGTTTGTCTTCGACCCATTCTTTGATCTCTTCCGGCACCTCATAATCATCTACATCCTCTTGATCAATCCCCATCAAGTCGAAGTTCAGCTCTACATCAAAGTTGTAGTCATTGTGACAGTTTGGCATCTCATCAGTAGGGACAAACAAATCCAATTTTGGAGTCCTAAAAAAAATGCTTTCACTTTAATATATGAGACTATTTAAACATACAAAGCATTTAGCAAAAGCATGACAAAAGTTACTGCTATAGTTGTGCAACAAAATAAGCAATAAATGAAACCATGTTTTCAGGGCAGATGGACTTTCTGCCCTTTTACCCTTTTTCAATGAATCAAGGGACGCTGCTCCAATTGTCCAATGTCAGGTCCTCATAGATAGGGAGGACAAAGGATTTGTAATCGTCTGCTTCATCTCTGATGATGACTGAGACATCCTTCATATCAGAGCTGGGGTTCTTCTTTGAGCTTCCACCCTTCCCCTTCTTGATGCGAGGGATTTGGATCTGATCTTCTTCATCACTCTCTGGGATATCATCGTTCATACCCTCGTAGTGCATCAGAAAATACATGTTAGCAAATAGGTCTCATCCTTTATGCATGAACTTTTCTTTTCCCTTTTTGCTCTCCCCCTCAAGCGTTGGGACTTTCCTATCACTTACCGGTATGACTGGAGGAAATAGCATGGCTGACACAACAGCAGGAATTTTCCTCATGGGCTTCACAAACCCTGCATCAGTGAGGTTTGGCAGTAGTATAGTGGAAGCATGAACTTTTGGATGCTTGTGTGGGTTCCGGTGGTTTGATCAGGATGAATAACCTGATCCGGCTTTCCCTGACTGGCTCGGGATTTGTACCGGACTCTTAATACCTTGCTGATATTTTCCTAACCCTTCTCCAAGGCAGAAACCCAAAGATACCATCTCCTGACCCACTGTCATTACTTCAGGGGAAACTTTTGGTTTCAATGTTGGTGCCCCAACAGGTAGGTATTGAGTATTGCTCACCTCCAATGCTTGAAAACTAGCAGGTTCAATCCCTTCATCTAAACTGATCACTGGCATGTCTCTGTAACGAGCAGGAATTTTAGGTTCCTTATTAATTTTATATGTGATTTTAAATTTTTAAGAATTAATTTTTCAAACTTATTTAAACCTTATGTGGTTATGTGCTTATGTGATTTAACCTATGCGAATAAATGCTATGATTTTTATTAAAGGGAATCACTAATGGTTATTTAACTTAGTAGATTAACCCTGAGACCTTTATATCAGAGTATTGATAAAAAGTGTTAGTAAATTATATATTCAAATTTCTTGAATATAATCTAGAGATTTAATCGTGATTAATTATTTATATTTGAGTAATTAATTAATGACGTATGAAATTATTATTGTTGTTGATTTATAATTATTATGAATAAATAACAATAAATGAATTGGGAGTAATTAATTGATTATGTGTTGATTAATTATTATTATGAATAAATAATAATTAATGAGTAAGAGATAAATAAATATAATAATATTATATTTAATTGATTAATTATTTTATACAAATATGTGTTATTTATATGGTAGTTAACCATATATTATATATAGACTATATAGTAACCTTAATTGTATTATGTGAGGTTGATGAATTGAATGTGTACATAAGAGCATGTGACAATACATGGATAGACATTAATATGTATACCCTATTACTTTATATTATATCAATAACATTATTAATTGATAAATGATTTCAATAAGTTATTATAATTATTATAATAACAGTTATTATTATAATAATACCCAATTACTTTATATTTGATGTTAATAGATAATGTACATGGATTATATGTATATACCCTACTTGATGCATCATATTATTAATTGCTCATTGAAATTGTGACTTTAATTTAATTATAGCCTAAGTATTTACATAAAATAAAATGTGTATACATGATATAGCCTAAGTAAGCATGGTATATATAGAATAATAATGTAGTATATTGCATCCAAGTTGCTTCCATTTGCTGAGAATTGGTTGTCCCATATTATGTGCCCAATTGCTCTCTTATTTCTCATACACGTGAACCCACATGCTATGCTACTCTATATCTTCCTCAATTTCTTCACAAAGCTTAGCTAATCATGAGATGGGGAGTGGGCAACACAGTGTTTCTCAACTACCATTCATCAACCAATATACAATCATGTAATTTGTTGGTTTGATTTGGTGAGCAATAGCATGAATCGGGTAAGAAATTGTCTATATAATGAACTCATCCTCTTCACAAATTCATTGCTGAGATTTTGCCTTAGTTAAATTGAGAACATATATGTGTAAGTTGTTTAGAGAAATATTAGTGAGGGTGAATTAGTATCAAGTCAGTTTCAATTTACAGAGGTACATTCCCATTTTTGTTCATCATTTCATGTAAATTTGCTAAAGTCTTAATTCTTGATTTCAATTGAATTGGATGTTAATTGATTGGAGATATGATTGTTAAATGCTATACAAGATGTTAAAAGTGTTGGAATTGTTTCATAATATAGTTAGAATAGAATTCATATGATATGTCTGAGTTGGGTTCTAGTTCTGCCGAAGCAGTTCAGGTTCTATCTTTGGCCAGACACCGGCGCAGCTGCGCCGGGTTTAAGCTTGATAGCTGCGCAGCTGCGCAGCCCCTGCAATGCAGATTTTATTTTCTGCTACAAGCCTGTCATGCTATTATGTAGTAACTTATTAGAGCAAGTATGTAAGCTAGATTAGCACACTTATATGAGTACATTGAACTAATGTGAGCATGTTATATTAGGATCGCATGCTTGAATGGTGAGGTTATAGATTTCACAATAAACTTAAGGTTTTAAAATGAACATTGACTTATTATATATGTTTTGATGTTCTGACTTTTGATGCATATTAGTATGACCTAGAAACACATGAAATGCGTGTTAACTTATGTATATAGGTTCCGTGTCATGATATGAACATGTGAACCTAACTAATGCACGTTCCTAACTAAAATGAAAGTTTTGAAAACAAACTTGGACATGCTATAACCATGCTGATATTCTGATCTTACGAGCATATTAGGATAGTTTAGAAATTCATAAAAGACATGTGGTCTTACGTATTTATGATTCGTAGTATGACAAGAGCATGTTAAACCTCACTAGCGAACATTCTTAACGAAAATGTGAGTTTTTAAAAGTGAACCTTGACATATAGAGATCATATATGAATTCTGACTTTTCGAACATGTTTATATGGCCTTGAAATGCATGTTTAAAGTATTGAAACCACTAGCATACTTGATCGTAAGTTAAGACGTTTTCAAAAGAGAAACTTAAGACTTTCAAAGTGAACTTAACAAAGACTTGTGCCTTTTAGATTGTGACAACTTAGATACATGTATGTGACTTATGTATGCGTTCTAATACATGAGAATAACGGTTACAAGATGCTTTACATGTACCGTGTTGCCTTTTTGACTTAGTGTACTTTGCAAATAGGAAACTTAGAATGTGGAAGCTAACTAGCAATGATTACCATGTGAATTATATTATGATCATGCAAGCATGTTTATTAGGATATCATTATGCCTATAGACGTATTGACATGAACCTCGTTTATTTATGCACAGATTTCACATATGCATGCTTAATCATAGAAAATGAACTTCAAATATGAACTATGTGATTTGAAGTATATTTGTGTAGTATACTCGAGCATACATATTATATATTGTTTAGCCTTGTTATATGAAAACATGACTTTAGTAATCAACTTTGAAACATGAGCATGTATTAGTTAAAGTATGTGAATATCCGACATACAAACATGTGGTCTTGAAGTGGACATAGAATGAACATATTAGCTTTCGAACTTGAGTTAGATAAACCTGATAAACATATGTGTTGATTTATATCAGTAACTGGAAGTGCTATGTGTTCAAGCATATGTTGATGCTTATGAACTAGACAATCTAAAATTATTAAATCTAAGACAAGATTAGATTGACTTACGTGAACTATGTGATAGAATTATATAATGACTAGAGTCTTGTATGTGTGAACTTATATTAGTTTATATATACTAATTGGAGAGGCCGACTTGTTAATGTTAGGTCATTTCAACGCAGTTTTATTAAAGCTAGAATTTATTTGTAGCTGAGCAAACAGGCAAGTTCCCTGACTTACACTTATTATTTGTGCAAGTCTCCCTAACTTTACTCAATTTTATATTGAGCAGGGTATTTTTAGTTTTCCTGCACTACTCTTTTATTTGAGCAAGTTTTTCTTGACTTATACTTATTTATTGTACAAGTATCCGGACCCTATTGTGCAAGTATTCTAAATTCTTGTACTACCTTATTCAATGAACCGTGTAAGCAAGTTTCTAAACTTCACTTGTTTTTGGTGAAAGTTTTCTATCCTTCTCATATTGTATTGAGTAGGTTATTATTGTATTGTGAAAGTTCTCCGAACTTCACACTTTGGTTATTGTGAAAGTTCCCCGAACTTCACATTTTGAGTATTGTGAAAGTTCCCCGAACTTCACACTTTGGTTGTTTTGCAAATCCCCGAACTTCATTTCTTTATTATGCAAGTTCTCTAAACTTATACAAACTCCTATATTGTGCAAGTATCTTATCTTTGTGTTTACTTTACTCAAAGAACATTGTAAGCAAATGTCCTAACCTATGCATTTACTTTATGCAAGGGATCTATTATGGTGAAATTCCCCGAATTTCACTCTTTGATGTTGTAAGTGTCTAAGCCTATGCATTTATTTTATGCAAGGATCTATTATCGTGAAAGTTCCCCGAACTTCACATTTTGAGTATTGTGCAAGTTCCCCGAACTTCACACGTTGAGTATTGTTCAAGTTCCCCAAACTTCACACGTTGAGTATTGTGCAAGTTCCCCGAACTTACACAAATTCCTATATTGTGCAAATGCTAAACTTCACTTTGTGCAAGTTCTCTATCCTTCTCATATTGTATTGAGTAGGTTATTGTTGAATCAAAAGTTGTTTACTTAATTGCTTGAACTTTATTTCCAAGCATGTTATTTAGTGGTTTAATTACTTATCAATTATTCCACCTTGATATTATTGATGTCCGCACCTAGTGCATTTGAGCTCGTACAGTCTTAGATTTGTACATTATTCAAGGTTCTAAATTTCTTGAACCATGTCAGTAAAAGTCTGAACCTTTGTTCGGTCAGACTAGTGTATGAAGTTTTCTTTAAAGCTATTCAAACCAATTGATGGTAAGGATTCTTAGACGGAACAGAACACCCCTCATATGTAGGAGTGTGCCCAGGTGTCTAATATATATGATACGAGTAAGCAGATTTAAGTGTTATGCATATTCACGTTGTGCCCGAGGTTGATCTCCTCGAGGTACTTAGTTTTTGTAGCCAGAAGCCAGTAATTCTAAAAAGGGTCAATTAGCTATTGAACCCATTGGAAAGTTATAGTTCAGAGTCTACTCGACTATCAGTCATTCTAAAGGAAATTATTATCTTTGCTTTTAATATTCATATTGTTGAATTGTTCAGATGTTCATATCATTGAATCTATCAGATATTCATATTATTGAATCATTCTATTATTCATATTATTGAATCGTTCAGATATTCATATTATTGAATCGTTCAGATATTCATATTATTGAATCGTTCTAATATTCATATTGTTGAATCCTTAAGATATTCATATTGTTGAATTCATTGTCAGATATTTTTCCATTCATCATGATATATCCTTTATTGTTGTATTTAGACTTGCTGAGCAAACTTGTTGCTCATTCTTGCTATATCATGACTTATATTGCAGTTAAGCCCGAGCCCTCAGGGAAGGACAAGGGTAAAGGAAAGATTTAGGATGGTTTGCAAGGAGCAGACTTTGTCTTTATGATTTGTTTAATTACTGTTAATGTAATATGAACCCTAATGTTTATTCTAGGATATATTTGTATTGATGTATTAAGGTTATCGAATATTGGGACTAGTAACACCTTTTGAATGAACGACGTACGTTTATTATATTCTGTATTTTAGTTATCGTATGTTACTTAAAGGTGGATGTTAGTTTTGTTTCAGTGGTGATCGGACCGGGGTCAGAGGACCCGGATTCGGGGGTGTCACAGTCTCCCTGTATGTAGATAGGGTATTTCTAGCTCGGCACTTACTATAATCAGATTGCCATTAATAATGTACTTGAGCTGCTGATGGAGGGTGGATGGAACTGCTCCTGCAATGTGGATCCACGACCTTCCCAACAACAAATTGTATTCGATTGTAATCTCGAGTACCTGGAAGGATACATAGAAAGTATGGGGACCAATTTCCAGTGGAAGGTCAATCTCCCCCCAGCTTCTCGTCGAGACCTATCGAAAGCCCGGATAACTACATGACTGGTAAGGATCCAATTTGGGTTAATCTTCATTCTTTCCAAGGTATCGTAGGGACAGATGTTCAGGGACGACCCTCCATCTATCAGCACTCCTCCGATCACATACCCTGATGACATCACTGCTATGTGCAGTGACTTACAATAACCCGTCCCCTCTGCGGGTATATCATCGTCAGTGAAGGATATCGCATTGCTGTTGAAAATGTGCTCTATCACGTGACGAAATTTCTCGGTATCTATCGTATTCGGCAGATGGGCTTCCTCCAGTACTTTCACTAGAATGTTACGATGGTCCACCAAGGATAAGACCAGATCCAAGATGGATTCCTGTTTGGGTGCATCTTTCAAGCTTTGCACCACTTTGATCTCATTATACCCAATTTTGCTGAGGAATTCTTCAATTTTCTCTTCAGCCACTTTTCCTTTAGCTTTAATGACTGAATTGATCGCCCGCTGAGGCAGGTACAGTGGGTTTTCCTTTGATACACTAGCAATGTTATTTAAAGTTGAACCTTTATCCTTCCCATAGTTCCATGGGACTCTCTTCAGGCTGAAAGCAAGGTATTGTGGTCTGAAGGGCAATATTAAAGGCTAGGGCGCATCTAATTTCACAGGATTATATGCTTCTTGGACCCTTTTTCCTTACAGTGTTAGGGGTGTCACGGCTAGATCCGTCTCACAAGAAATGATAGCCACTGTTTCCTGATTCCACGCTATGGGAATAAAGAGTGCTTCTTCATTGGGATAACCAATGTCTTGATTTCCCTTAATTAGCTCACCACTTTCAATCAGGTTCTGAATTAGGTGACGAAGTCCCCAGCAATCCTCGATGTGATGACCGGGCACGTTAGAATGATACTGACAGATCCGATCAGGCTTGAACTTCCTGGATCGAGGGTTTACCGGGGGTAACAAATGTGTAACCATTCCTTCATTGATCAGCATCTGAAGGATTTCATTCATCGGCTGGTTCAAATTAGTGAAATTCCTCTGGAAGGAGAATTTCCTATCAGCTTGGAACTTCTCTTCCTTGGCCACTTTGTCGGCCCAGGGTTCATGCTCATGAAACCGGTAATGATCCCTCATAGAAATGGGGCTAATTTTTGGTGTAGGAGAACTTGCTTCATGCTGATTGGCTTGATTTATCAGCTTCCTGGTTATCTGATGTTGATACACAACCATGTCCGCCAACTTTCCAATCTATTCCTTAATAGACTTGATTTCCTGTTCCATCAGGAACTGTCTTTATGACAACTCCCAACTGTCTGGGTTATTAGTACTCGATTGAGTTAACTCTCCAACATAAAGGAGGTATTTGTACCCTTCTCCATTCCTTATGCTAATAAGTATTACACTATCCTCTTTGTGTTGAGGAAGGGGATTATCTTGCACATGTGGTTGCTCCGGTTTGGTCACTACAATCTCTCCATTGTCTATCAAGTCTTGGATTTTGTGATTGAGAGACCAACAGTCTTGTGTATCATGGCCTAGGGATCCGGAATGGTATGCACACTTTTCACTCGGGTCAAAATTTTATTTGCCGGTACTGATTGGTGGAAGGAGTTGAACAATCTTCTTTTGTGTTGTCAACAGTTTCAGCACATTTTCTAGTAAATCCCCTAATGGGGAGAACATTCTCCGACGTCTGGCCTCCATAGTTTTTTGAAATGGAGGATTAGAAGGTTGTGCTGGAGCTTGAAAAGGGGAATAATTTCTCCTTTGAATGAACATGCTGCTCGAATCGCCTCTCTAATTCTATCCTCGCAGTACTAAGGACATTTCCTTTTCTTTCTTCTTGTGTACTCTCTGGGGATTACTCCCATAACTTCTGGATTGGATATGCTCGGCCACGGATTCCAAGGCGGTAAGATCTTTTATCTTCCCGGACTTTAGCCCCATCTCGGCCATCTCTCCATGTTTGATCATCTTTGATAATGGTTTTCCTATGCCAGCTAGGACCCTTTCATAATACAGAGCTTCTTGAATGTCGATGAAGGTTATGACTATCTCAGTCTAAGTCATAGGTGGGGTGACTTGTGTTACCACCCGCCTCCATCGTTGGGCATACTCCCTGAATGACTCAGTGTTTTGTTTCTTGATTTTGGTGATTTGATATCTGTCTGGAGCCATCTGAGACTGGAAGCTGTATTGATTAAGGAAGGCATGTGCCAGCTTTTCCCAGCTGTGAATTTTAGAGTTATCCAGAAGGGCATACCAGGCTCTAGCCTCTCCGGTCAGACTTTTCTGGAATAATTGCATTCTGAGCTTCTCGTCCTCTACATAGGATCTGAATTCTCCGATGAATACCTTCAAATGGGTGTAGGGATCTCCTAATCCATCATATTTCTCAAAATCAGGGACTTAAAATTTTTCTGGATAACGAGCCTCTGGGAATATACATAAGTCTAAATAATTGACACTTCCAAATGCCCCAGTCTCTTTAATGGACCGGATGGTTTCTTCCATCTGTTAGACCTTTTTCACAATATCACCAGCTTCCTGCTCTTTGTTGAGGTTGATAATCACAGGGGTTTTGTTGGTTATATCATGGTTCTGGGGTTCAAGAATTTGAGTGTCTTTCTTTCTGGTATCTTGACTGCCACAGAGTGTAGATGGTTCTGTATGACCGGGTGTTTGTTTCCCTTGAAGACCTTTGCTTTGTTCTTTCAAGAAAATAGTCAATTCTGTTATCTGGTTTTTTAATCCTTCAAACTCTTCCCTAAAAACAAGGATGGATTCTGGTTCAGCACTTGAAGCCATATCTGAAGATGGGCTTAGTGCTTTCTTAGATTTTGACCTAGTAACGGGACCAATTTTTCCCTATAACAAACGTACGCGTGTTAATTTTGATGTATATATATCAAAAGGATGCATGTCATGATGTGTTTATTTTTGACGTTTTTTAATCTTATCCTGTAAAACAAAGGTCAGTTATTTTTGCTGACAGGATATCATGACAGGATTTACAAGACATGTATATTTACATTAAAATTTACATTGGAATTGGACAATTGACATTGAAAGAGGAAGGCATGAAGAAGCTTCCCTTTGAATTTGGTTAATCAGAGGCTGAACTATCTTAGGTTACTCTCGCGGATTTTTGGCATGAAGGTCCCCAGATCATCACAATCTACTAGCGGGAAAATTAATCCGATCTTTCACTTGGAGCAGATCTGAGTGGTGCCTTTCCTGAGCCTCGCAGGATTAGTCTCATTTGAGTCCAGTAATCAAACACCGACGGGTTCGCCTCCAGGTGGAGTAATTACACAGCATACATTTATATACATCGTGTCTCATCGTATGAAATGATGACATTGTGCAAAGCACTAATATAAAGCATTAAAGCATTCATTCATTCATTCAATGTAAAACGCAGCATCCACA
Organism: Panax stipuleanatus; assembly: GCA_020205555.1. NCBI lineage: Eukaryota > Viridiplantae > Streptophyta > Magnoliopsida > Apiales > Araliaceae > Panax > Panax stipuleanatus. Next base: position 80,894,101 of record CM035126.1, read on the forward strand.
CACAAGCAGATATAAAAGCAAATTTTTAAAAGATTTGAGCGCGGCCTAAGCCCTCTATCATCCCCAGTGGAGTCGCCACCTGTCGATGTCGGGAAAAAATCTTGTCTCTTTGGACCTGATCTTTCTCTCTTCCTAAATTTGTTGTTTCTACTCTTATTTGTCTTATCTGTTTTATGAAGGGTAAAGAGTTTTTTATGAAAAGGCCAACATGTATCATGTCGACGATTTGAACGGTTTACAGATTCGCCAGTTGGTAGATTTGAAATGGTTGTACCAACTCAACCGAGTTTTGTTTGATTTTTGCAAGTAGGCTCAATTACTGGACACTGTCAAAACTTGGTCTTGAAATCGAGATTCTAAAGTTCGGGGGCTTGGTTAAGTGGGGGGGAAGGTGTTAGGCACCCCCCAACTCCATTGAAACACGACCATATCTTTTCAATAATTCTCTTTTAAATTACAATGTGTGTGTATGCTGGAAGTATTTGATCCTACGTTTGATTGATTTGAAACTAGTGCCTTGCTTCGTTGAACCTATATACGAAGGGTTTGATTTGATTTGCAAAAGTCCATTTTTAGACAAGATATGAAAATGATATTTTGAAAGAAGGTTTTCAAACCCTTACGCTCACGTAGGAATTGAAGCATATCGATACTTTCATTTTTTATTCTTTTCAGCCTTTGGCTCGATTTAAATGGTGATCGTCAGGGCTGCGAGGCATCCTCGATCATAAAATATATACAAGTGTCGATCTTCTCACGGGCATGACAGCCATTGGAGTGACTCTGGCACGACAAACCATATTGCATTATGTTTGAGACCTTAAACCTGAATAACCATTTTAAGGTCCTTCGGATATACATTTTTACAGAAAAACTGGCAGGGTACATTTGTAATGCGAAGTTTGTCCATCGTGAGAATCAGATTCTTATCAGTTTGATCATGAATCCCAAGATTCCTAAGCTCACATAAAATCTGCATAGCACAAATATTCACAAAGAATGTATATTTACATCTAGACGTCGCAAAACTAAGGATTCATTAGTCAAATCCTTGCATGCGCGTAGCCAAAGCCTCTCATTCCCATTAAATAGGGATCTAAGGTCGCGAGGTTGCTTTAATATTTAACAAAACTAGAAAGAAAGCTAGATTTAAATAATTCTTATCCATTCTAGCTTTCCGGTTCCGGTTGGACCTATTTTGAACCGTTTAAAAGGTAGAAAGGCCTAGATTTAAATAAATCTAATTTGCCAAATTTATATTAAAATAAATTCATATCAAATGAATAATTAAAACAGATATTTAATCATAATGAATAAAGAAACATATATATAATTATATATATATATGAAAGATGTAAAAGGCGACAGATTTTCAATCCCATGGCCGGACAGAAATGTAAATATATATATATATATATATATATATAAGATGTAAAAGACGACGAATTTCCAATCACAGGCCCGGACAAAAATATAAATATATATATATATATATATATATATATGTATAAAAGCTGTTAAAGAGCCACAGAGTAATCCAGGCTTAATAGAAATGTAAATATATATATATATATATATATAATATATATTTATAAAAGCTGTAAAAGAGCCACGGAGTAATCCAAGCTTGACAGAAAAGTATATATATATATATATATATATATATATATATATATATAAGCGGTAAAGAGCCTTGAATTTCTCCAGGCTCAACAGAATGTAAATATATATATATATATATAAAAGCTGTAAAGAGCCACGAATTAATCTATATATATAAAAGCTGTAAAGAGCCACGAATTAATCTATGCTCGACATAATGCAAATATATATATATATATATATATATATATATATATATATATATATATATATATATATATATATATATATTTAGAAAAGCTATAAAAAGGTCATGGATTTTCAATCCAGGTTAAACTGAAATATAAATGTTAATATATACAGTTAGTATATATATATATATATGCATATATATATATATATATATATATATATATTAAAGTAAAAAAGGTCACGAATTAGTAATTTAGGCCCAACGGAATTAAAAGTTAGTATATATATAGTCAAATATACATATAATAAAGCTAAAAAGGCCACGAATCAGCGATTCAGGCCGAACAAGTTAGTATATATATATATATATATATATATATACATATATACATAAAAGCGAATAAAAGTCACGGATCGACGATCCAAGCTGTGCAAACAAAGAAAAAACGTATATATATACTAGTATATACTAAAAGGTTTACTAAAACGGCCACGAAACTAAGTTTCGAGAAAAACTAGAAGACGAAACTAGATATGCACGTTCGCATATACGTAATAAAGTATAAAATGAGTTCTGATCGTAAAAATACTTACAATGGACTGCTACACGGGCTTTTTGCCACTCAGTAGGCTTCAAATGGACGTTTCCATCGGTTAATTTTTGATATGTTGTAGAATATACGTATACAAATGTATTGGAAGAATAAAATTGAACTTTGGAGTACAAGAATTAGGGCTAAGGGACGAAACGAGCGGAGTTTCAGAGCGTTTTCCTATTTTTTCCTACTTTTTTGGCAAGGGGGTCTTATATTTAAAGACCCGATGGTTGCATGTGTAACCGCGGCAGTCGTAATTCTACCCTGCGGCTCCCTAAGTGGGACCCACTCCTGTGTGTCCCGTCGTCTCGAAGTACGTGCACTCTGAGCAACGCGATGTCAGGTTCGAACATTCATAACTTTTTATCAGGGCGTTCGTTTGAGGCGTGCTACACCTTTCCGGAAAGCCCTTTCTGAGAGCATCACAATGACATGAGAATTAACCTGTTCTGATTTCAGGAAGATGGGTTTATAACCGGATCTTCATTTTTTCGTAGTTTATCCGTTGAGCTGTATTGTGCTGCTTTCACTCAGGATCAATGTTATGGCTCTTTCTGACCTTCATTGCATCAATTCAGCTTGATTTTGATCGAATTGGCTTCAAGTTGGTAAAATGACCGTTTTCCCCCTCCAGGGGTTGTATCCTATGTTGGCACGATTTTCGACTATTTTCTCGGGGTTGGCTCCGAGGTTTGAACCCAGGCTATTCTGTTCATCCTCAAGGTTGTCTCCGAGGTTAACTTGGTCTCCCAGGGTTGTCTCTGGGGATGATTTGATGCTTCAGGGTTGTCTCCGAAGTTGACTTAGTTTCCCGGTGTTGTCGTCGGGGTGACTGTACCTCCCTGGGATTGACTTGACATCCCGTTGTTGTCGCCGGGGCTAAGTTTTATCTCTCAGTGTTGCCTCTGGGATTCCTGTACCTCCCGGGTTGTGATCGGGGCTTGACTTGACATCCTGGTGTTGTCGTCGGTGTTGAGATTTATCTCCTGGTGTTGTCGTCGGGGCTGCTGTACCTCCCGAGTTATGGCCGAGGCTTGACTTAACATCCTGATGTTGTTGTCGAGGTTGAGATTTTTCTCCTGGTATTGTCGTCGGGGCTGCTGTACCTCCCAAGTTATGGTCGAGGCTTAACTTGACATCCTAGTGTTATCTCCGGGGTTGAGATTTATCTCTTGGTGTTGTCGTCGTTGTTCCTATACCTCCAGGGTTATGACCGGGGCTTGACTTAACATCCCGGTGTTGTTACCAGGGGTTGAATTGGATCTCCCGGTATTGTCATCCGGGTTTTTGTACCTCCCGGGTTGTGATCGGGGCTTGACTTGACATCCCGGTGTTGTCGCCGGACTGAATTTGATCTCCCAGTGTTATCATCGGGGTTGAGATTTGTTTTGAACTTCTAGGGTCGTCTCTGGATGGTAAAAGATAGTTTTACCCTTTTACAGGGTTAGTAACAGGAATGCTAAATTTTGAGTGTCTACAACTGGGATAAAGTTGGTGAAAAATAATTGTTAGGACCAGAATTAGTACAACAGACAGCCGAGATCGTCATGGTGATTCGAACGAGATTGGTAGCTGCTCAGGACAGGAAGAAGAAATAAGCCGATCCACACCGCAAGAATATAGAATTTGAATCGGGTAGCTTTGTTTTCTTGAAAGTCTCTCCCTGGAAGGAAAATATCAGATTCGACAAGAAAGAGAAATTGAGTCCGAGGTTCATTGGACCCTTTAAGGTACTGCGAAGAATCGGAGAAGTTGTGTATGAGGTAGCCCTACTTCCGGCGCTAGAGCATATCCACAACGTCTTTCATGTTTCAGTCTTACGACCCTACAAAACCGATTATAAGCATGTTATTGAATATGAACCCCTACAATGTGAGAAAGATTTATCCTATGAAGAAGTTCATGTTCAAATTGTGGACAGGAAATAACAAGTTCACAGAAATAAAGTGATACTTTCTGTTAAGGTAATTTGGAGAAACCATAACGCTGAAGAAGCTATGTGGGAACTCGAAGAACATATGATGAAAACTTACCCACACTTATTTGCTTACTTAATGTGTAAGTGATTCTAGGGACAAAATCTTTGTAAGGGGAGGGGGGGGGGAGAATGTAACGGGACGAATTTAATTGAACTGTGATTTTGAGGACAGAATCCTTTTAAGGGGGGAAAGATGTGACAAACGAGAATTTTATAATTTAATTTAAATATTTATTGAATTAAATAAATATTTGATATTTATTTAATGAGTTAAATAATTATTTGATAGAATTGTGGTAGATTAATTTAATTATATGTGTTACATTGATTAAATTAATGTGGTGAATTTTTATAGCTCAAAGTGTGATTGAGTTTATTCAATTAAATGAATTATTTAATAATTATAATGCTATTCTAACTAATTTAATAATTAATTAGAGATTTAATGATTTGACATAATTAATAAATGAGAATTTTAATCATGTGATGACGTGATTTAATGTGAAATATTATATTATATTTAATTAATTTAAATAAGAATATTTGACTAATTAAAGTGTGATAAATAAACTATATAATAAAAACTTTAATTAAAATAATGGGAAAGGAGGAATAAAGGAGGACAACAAATAAGGCCTAAGGATCATGGGAGCAGTTAAGGCCTGATGCGCCTAACTGCTACCCATGACTTCTACGTTTAATTTATACGTTAACTTATATACCTTCAGTATTATATCATATATTAGAGAAAAGTTAGAGAGAATTTGAGAGAGAATTGTGAGTGGAAGAAGAAGAGTTGAAGATTCTAAAGCTTTTATCATCTTTGAATCATCTAAACAAACAAACAAAGGGTAATTCCCTCATCTTAAGTCTTTAAATTCATGTTTTTATATTTTCTCCATGAAAGCATGTTTTAAGTTCTCTGTAAATGAAAATTGTTTATGATTGTTGATTATATGATTATATATATGTTAATATATGTTCATAACATATTTTTTTCATTTATTTATGTTTTAAAGTAATCAAAACCATGTAGTTATCCTTTAATTAGAAATTTGATAGTTGCATAGTATGAAAAGTATGAATATAGCCCATATGTACAAAATATCATGCTTTAATTGTTTATTAAACTTTAAATTGATAGTTGATTATGATTATGCATGTTTAAACGAAGAAAACAAAATTCAAACAGACAGATTCAGGGTTATAACGAATCTGTAGTGATAAATTTCATGATTTTCTCGAAACTTTGAAAAATACCAAAAACAGTAAATTTATGTGTTCTAATTTGAGTAATTACGTGATCTAAAGTGTTAAAAATATGCTAGAAACGTTGTATGATGTTTCTGTTAAGTTTATAACTCATGGGTAATAGTATAAATTGTTGTTTGAGCTTAATTGGCATTTATTTGGCTTTTTCTGAGCTCTTCGCGAACACTGTCAGACCATTCTGTGACTCGGCGGCGCAGCGCCGGTTCTGTCAAGAAACCGGGCGCTGCAGTGCCAGGTAAGCAGTGGGTGACGTAGTCATGGCGCGGCAGCGCCGGTTCTAGGAAGGAACCAAGTGCTGTAGCGCCAGACCAAAGACTTGGCTGACGTGGGCTCAGCGCTGCAGCGCCGGTCCCCAGTAAAAACTTGGCGCTGCAGCGCCAGCCAGCAGTATAACCCAGTGAATTTTATTTAAGTGTTTAAAGTTTAGAAATGTGTTTTAAAACCTAATGTAATGAGAATGATGACATATTAAACATATATTGAGATGTTAAAATAATTTATTAACTTGTTTTACATGATTAATTGATAAGTTAAACACGTTATGTACACCCGTTATTCGAAAAGTCGTGTAATGTGTTTAAACATTGATGTTTGTAACTTGATGAGTATAAGCAGACTTAGAATTGATTTGCATTATGAATGTAATCATATATAAGATTAATTGAGGATCGTGAATTAATTGTAGCTTGCGCACAAGGCAAGTTTTCTAATTACACTCTTTAAATTGAGCAGGTTCCTTAATTCAAAATTATTCATTGAGCAAGTCCTAAACTTATGTTTTTATATCGAACGAGTTCTTATCCTTGTTTATTCAAGTTAAGATTCCATATGAGATATTATAATTCTTTTAAAGCATGACTTCAGTTATACAATACTTATTCGATTGTATACCTCTTGAGATTCATTATTCGATTTGATTATTAGTTTATTGTTGAACCTTGTAAAACTATGTCGGGTTTGTACGAAATCGTGATGCAATCAAATTGTAAAAATAAGCGGAAGCATGGTATATCAGAGTTAAAATAAATTCTACAAAAGCATTACCCGGATCATCCTTTATGCAAATTATTAATTTAAAACGATAAATAAGAAGTTTGGAATCATACCCTTGTAGAACGAAACTTTCATAGGTACTGTGACGCCCCCAAAATAAGTCCACACAACCCATTCTGAGTCGCCAAATACATGGTACAGAATCCAAATACAAATCTTATCATTTTAAACGGTCGTGCAAAATACGTGAGACGCCCCCAAATCTAGGTACTTTAAACCCAAACTTGGTGCTACACGATATCCTTTCTTTGAGCGGAATAATATAAATAATAAACTTAATATACATATCAGAGTTGTCTAATCCCAAGTACATGACCTTTAAAACATTCATTACATGATAAATAGTAAATATTATCGTCTTAATAAAGTCTAACTATTACACAAAATACCATAAAACTTATTCTTGCAGCTTTCCTTTCTCTTTTTTTATGCCAGAGCCTTCTGGTTGATCACGCTTAGCTGAAAACATTTAATTTAAAGCAAGAATGAGCATTCAATTGCCCAACAAGTAATAGCAGTTAATAAACTTTTTTCTGAAAGAAGTAAATGTTTTCCTTGAGGTATACTTCTACAATGAATCAATAGTTGTGAAGTCATTTGAAACAAATCTTAATAACATATCAAATCGTTTAAAATTTTGAAACGACGTAGTGACTATAAATACTGAGTGGTAAATGGACCATGAACTTTTATTTTTCATTTTCGAAAAGGTTTAAACAGAAATTCATCTGCAAACCGCTCTGGTCTTACTAACATGTAGGGTGATTAGCTTCGTTATGTCCTGTATTGATCAATACTATCTGTTTGAACAATAAATTCGTTCACTCTGTTCACCTTGGTCACATAAATAATTTCCCCATTACGGGTTGTTCATACTCAGTCTAGAGTCCTAACTAAATAATTTCAACTATGTCTAGCTGAGTCAATTAGCTTAGACAGTCTTTAAACCATAAATACATACCAAAGTTTAATAGTTTGTAGCAGGATTTGTCATATCAAAGAATTTCAAGTTCAAGAGTTCTTGCATGAATACAATAATTCATACAAGTGGGGACACTTGTATGATAAAAGACAATAATGAGATATTGGTAAATAATAATTGAATAAAATATAAAATTCCACAATTTAAGAATAATTTCATAAATGAATCATGGATATCATTACAGATATGAATAATTAACAATAATTATTCACGAAAATGCTTTTCACTTACTAGTATCCATCGCGTAATGTAAATACAATGAGTAGAGATATTTGCTCAATATAAATTTGAGTAAAAGTAGGGAACTTGCTTTGATAGCTGATTACTGCTACGTAGAATAGCTTAAGCTTTTAATATAAAGTCCTATCATCAATATCATTGTTCTTTTAATTAGAATAGTACAACTTAACACATAATACTGCTTAAACATGTTGTCACATATTCATGTCAGTCATTATAACACATAAAAACGTATACCTAGTCAAACTATGTCGAGTTGGTTTGAGTTCGGTATCTTTTCTACATCCTGATTGCATTTTTGGATAATTAACGAATTTATTTCAAATAAAACTTTGTTTAAGAACTTAAATATTATATTAGATAATTTAATTATCATTTATAATATTTTTCCAAACATTAAAATTATTTATAATAATTTTTCAAACACTTATATCATTTTTAATAATTTAATTGCTAAATAATTTTATTATCATTAATATTTAAATAATTTAAAATATTAATGAACTTCATGTCAATACTTTAAAAGTTATTTATTTTAACCTAAAAATATTTTTAAAACCTTAATATTATCATTAAATAATTTTTAAGATATTAAAATTATTTTCAAATAATTACTAATAATATTAAAATATTAATGTATTTCATTTTCAAATATTAAAAGTTATTTATTATAACTTAAAATATTTTTAAAATATTTATTTCACCTTTAAATGATTTATAAAATATTAAAATTATTTTGAAATAATTTATTTAATATAATTATTAAATAAATGTATTATCATTAATATTAAAATATTAATAAAATTCTTATCAAAATATTATAAGTTAATTATTATAACTTAAAATACTTTTTAAAACTTTAATATCATTTATAATGATTTTTTTAAAATATTAAAACTATTTTTAACTAATTTATTTAATATAATTATTAAATAAATTTATTATCATTAATAAAAATTATTAATGAATTTTATCTCAAAATACTAAAAGTCATTTATTATAACTTTAAATATTTTTTTAATACTTTAATATCATTTAAAATAATTTTTAATATATTAAAATCATTTTTAACTAATTTATTTAATATAATTATTAAATAAATTAAATATCATTAATATTTAAATAAATTAAAATATTAATGAATTTTATGTCAAAATATTAAAAGTTAATTTTTATAACTTAAAATAATATTTAAATTTATTTTATGAACTTTTAATAATTAATTTTTATTTATTTTATTTAATTTAATTAAAATAATTATTTTTAAAAAATCTTTCTGTCGTTAAAGGCTATGGTGACAGGAAACCGTCGCCTTAGGTGTTCTTGGCCAACTCAAGAACACGCTGGTCAACGACCAGGGTATTTGTTTGACCTCATTTTTTCGACAGCCTGATTGATTTTTGGGCAAACAAGTGTAATGAAGTTGTAGTGTTAGTGTATTACTACACTTTTAAGGTCATAGCACTGCCTAACAATCACTACACAAGATTCAGTGGCCGGTCAAACCAACATCCCATGACTGTTTTTCAATTTCTGGGCTACCCAGAAACATAAAGTCGTCGCCGGTCAACGCTATCCCCGGCCTTATATCTTTTAATCGGTTAATGTTTTTGGTGGCCTAGAGGTCGGGCTTTGTAGTACAACTACCAAGGTACATGGTTTGAGCACTTAGAATATCTAGGTATCAATAATTAGCAAGATACAAGCTTTACAAAAACTGGTCAGACTACTGTCCAAAATTCTGGGTTACCCAGATTTCACATCTAGACGGTCAACGCATTTTGACTGATTACTACATTCGATCCGTTGCTTTCTAAGGTTCGAGAGTGCTCTGAACTTGTAGTCCTCATGTCATAGTACAATCTGATCAACATATAACATACAAAAAGTCTGACAGGCGAGATCTATAAGCGATCAAACCAAGCTGTCAAGCATGTTCTTCAGTTTTCTAGGTTACCCATAAAACACAAAGTTATGCCTGGTCAACGCAGTTTGACTGGCTATATCTTTTGATCTATACATCTTATAAGCGTGATTCCACTTTCAGAATACTAACAACATGGCAAAGAACACATACAAACACTTAAACACAACATAGCATGAACAGATTGAGAATTATAGGCCCCGACTTTGGCCTGTCAGAGCCAAAATTAGGGTTCTTGACAGTTTTCAAAAATTCTAATTTTCGTGCATCTAGATGTTATGGATCCATGATATAACAATCCAGATCACTTATTAACATCATATACAACATATTTAAACACTTAAACATAACATCTAACGAAAATTTAAAGATCTAGCAAGAGGGTTTGAAATTTATTCCTTTCTTGACTATTTTCGATTTCTGATCCTTGATCTGTTCTGGGTTAGTGTATATGATATTTTGGACTTTTTAAAAACTGATCTAGAGAGTGTATTTCGTGTCTTAGAGAGAGAAAGAACTTGGCTTGTGTGTTTGAGAAAATAATTAAAACTTGCTTTTCTTTTTCTTTTCTTTACTTGCTACTTTGATTCATTGAATCTAATCTTGCTAGGTGTCAAATTCGGCTAGGACATGAGATTTTCAACATGTGTGCAAATCTTAGATATGGCGAGTCACAAGATTTGGCAAGATTTGCAAGCAAACTAAATTAAATAAATTCAAAAATATTATTTTTGTAAACTAACAAATGATTTTAAAGGCATTCTTGTCCATGGTGCATAATTCTAGGGTTTAACCCTTAAATTTTAACACTTAGGGTTTGCCAAATAATTCATAGGGTTTGGAAAATTAACTAGTAATTAAATAAAAATGTAATTAAAATACACTAATTTAAAAATTAGGGTTTTTAATAGAAAATTAGGGTTTTGTAATAATTAGGGTTTCTTGATATTATTAGTGTTTCTAAATTTTTAAATTAGGATTTCCTAATCATTATCCTTAATCACATAATATACACACTTTTATTTAAATACAAACACATTCAATTACTATGTTAAATATTTAAATAAAATAAATAAATTCTTAATATATATTCATATAATTATGTCAATGATCATAATTATAATTAAAATTCATAGATCATAAATCATATTAATATACTTACATATATTTGAATACAAATATAATTAATAATCGCATTTAATATTTCAATCTCTTAAGAAAATAATTTTTTATTATTCATAACATAAATATACTTTCCTTTTTAAATATAATTATTCAATAATTGTATTAATTCATGAAATTTCATAACCTAGATCAAAAATAAGGATTTTGATCCATAATGACACTTTACCTAATATACAATTATTAATTAAGTTAAAATAATTAACTTAAATAATCTTAATAAATTCATATAATAAAATAATTATTATAATAATTCTAAGAATTACTTCATATATTATTTAAATAATATATTAATCATATTTTCATGGAAAAATAAATAATAAAATATTTTTACTACAAAATTAATTTATTATAAGAATATAATTTATAATAATCAACAATTCCTTTATCGAAAAAATAATTCAAAATCATTCATGTAATAAACTAATATATGTTTATCACACATATACCTATTCTTTATCTTACACGTATTCCCACCTTTATTTAAAAAAATAAATATTATACACAAAATTTTTTATTTAATTATATCGAAAATATTGGGTTATTACATTCACCCTCCCTTATAAGGATTCCGTCCCCGGAATCACCGTTCCAAAACTTATACACACAAGGGTAAATAACATACGCATTCATTGCAAGTAGATCTTGATCAGATTCGATCGAACTGATCTTTAACTTATTCAGCAGAAAGCTTATCTATCTAATTAAACGGAATCTGATTTCTAATAGAACTCAAATACCTCTTTCAAAATTTCCTAATAAAATGATTTATTATATATAAGAAAACCATATATAAGAAAATAAAATTTATTTGAATAATAGCTAGAATTCCATCCCCGACTGCTACCGTATCTTGAACCGTCATATTAAAGGTCTTCGCAGTTGGCTTGTTTGTCGGAGTTGGATACGTGATCGCCAGCTTTCCACTGCTTTTCCCAGCATTCGCATTTCCCCCATCAGCATTTCTTTTCGGACAATCCTTTGCCATATGAGCAGTAGATCCGCAGATGAAACAACCAATATTCTTTCTTGGATTGGGGCAATTAGGAGAGATGTGTCCCTCCTGCCCGCACTTGTAGCACACAAACTTTCCCTTGAGACACTCACCTGAGTGACTCTTCCCACAATTTCCACATGGTTCCACCTTTTTTCTTTTTCCACCCTGACTATTACCAGTATTTCCAGAACTTGCCCACTTTCTTTTCCCACTTGCACTTTCACTGTTTCCTTCCATCTTAACTTTTTCTTCGACCTTATCCTTATTCTTCTTTTCCTTGTTATAGAGGCTTATTGCCTCACTTCCCCCTTCAGCAATGATAGCCTTTTCCAATAACGTTCCAAACGAGTTAATCTGCAGCACTGCAACCTTGTTGTAGATTCAGGGCTTTAAACCATGTTCGAGTCTTCGTGCCTTCCTTGCTTCGGTGTTCACTTGTTGTGGAGCGAACCTGGCTAATTCGTTAAACTTGGCGGCGTATTCTAAGACGGTCATATTTTCTTATTTCAATTCCAAAAATTTAACCTCCATCATGTCTTGCATACTGGACGAAAAGTAATTTTCGTTGAACAATTCTTTGAACCTTGTCCATGTTACCACTTCTGCTCCGGCTCGAGTTTGATTAGCCTCCCACCAGAAGTTCGCTTCCCCTTTCAACATGTAGGTAGCAAAAGCTGTCTTTTGCTCTCTGCTACCCTAGTAATAACAAACACTTTTTTTTCCTTTACCCAAGTTTGGGACTTCTATAGGGTCGGTCGTTCCTTTGAATTCAGGCGGTCCTACTGCCTTGAAGTCTTTGAAGTTTGCCAATTGATTATCTGGCCAATTCCTTCTTGCTGTCGGTGCTGGATTACGCATTGTTTGTGCCAATATATTCGTAAAATTCTGCATTGGATCTGCTTGTCCTTCTGCGTTGTTTACAGATTCTTCTGCCCTTTGGTTTTGGTTTTGTCTTCTTGGCGGCATTATCTAGTTAAACAAAACCTTAAAATTATTATCTTATCATTCATATACCATTATCAATGGTATCATAGAAAATAGAATATAAAATTCTAAATTTAGACCAATTCAGTTTGCTGGATTCCCAAATTCAGCTTGCTGAATTAACAAATTATCATTTAATCAACATACTATCTTTACATATAATAATATCATAACATTGATATTCATTCAAACAGTACATAGTACTTTTTATTACACAATACAGACTGCCACAGTCACTTACCATCCCTTAATGACAACAAAAGTCGGGATTCAACATGATACTTATGCAAAAGTAATACATTTCACACCTATACATACTATATCACATTCCATACATAATCCTATTCTACTTATTCTATTCATTTCCTATACCTTCCCTAGATCCTGGACAAGCCTTTGCCTGGTGACCTATCAACCCACATACAAAACATATGCATTGCTTCGGATCAGGACAATGAGATGAGATATGTCCTTCGCGTCCACAATTATAGCATACATTCTGTCCTTTCATACATACGCCTTTATGTTTTCGATTACAGTTCGCACACGTTCCTACTTTCTTGAAGTTTCCTTGATTAAAATTAGAATTTCCTAAATCACGGTCATTCATTTTTCTTTTTCCTTTCTGGCTTGGAGTTGCCCATGATTTGCTGCATTTGGCTCCCATCTGTTCAATTTGAACCTTCAACTTATCTTGTTCTTCCATTGTTTCAATTAACGCCTTTTGCAACTGGCTGTTTAGTAGACCTTCCACTTCCAACAACCTTTTCAAACATAACAACTTGTTCTTTAGATTCTGCACTTTCGTTGATGCTTGGCCAGCTCCAACTTCAGTGTCTGAATCACTATCTGTCAATAACACCATTTCTGGTTCTGGTTCTATGTTTTCCAAAATGATAACTTCATCTTGGTTGTTTTCAAGCGGAGTGATTTGCTCCTTCTTTATGACATGAGAGTCTTTTAATCCTTTCCTTCCTGACATCTATACACAAATTATCTTGATTAGCACATAATATGTAAACATAATAAATAATAGTTTATATAAGTTATTTTTTTTCATTTTACGATGAATTTCCTTAATTCATCTCCTTTAAACTCTATTTGAGTTATTTATTTTTCAACGCTTCTATCTAGCTTGAGGTTATAGCCTAAGGCATTCCCCACCTATGGTTTCTAACCTAAAGCTCTGATACCAACCTGTGATGCCCCCAAATCCATGTACTTGAAACCCGAACTTGGTGCTACACGATATCATTCTTTGAGCAAAATAATATAAATAATAAACTTAATATACATATCAGAGTTGTCTAATTCCAGGTACACGACCTTTAAAACATTCATTACATGATAAATAGTAAATATTATCGTCTTAATAAAATCTAACTATTACACAAAATACCATAAAACTTATACTTGCAGCTTTCCTTTTCCTTTGTTTATGCCAGAGCCTTCTAGTTGATCACGCTTAGCTGAAAATATTTATTTTAAAGCAAGAATGAGCATTCAATTGCCCAACAAGTAATAGCAGTTAATAAACTTTACCTGAAAGAAGTAAATGTTTTTCTTGAGGTATACTTCTACAACAAATCAATAGTTGTGAAGTCATTTGAAACAATTCTTAATAACATATCAAATCGTTTAAAATTTTGAAACGACGTAGTGACTATAAATACTGAGCGGTCAATGGACCATGAACTTTTATTTTTTATTTTTGAAAAGGTTTAAACAGAAATTCATCTGCAAACCGCTCTGGTTTTACGAACATGTAGGGTGATCAGCCCCGTTATGTCCTGTATTGATCAATACTATCTGTTTGAACGATAAATTCTTTCACTCTGTTCGCCTTGGGCACATAAATAATTTTCCCATTACGGCTTGTTCATACTCAGTCTGGAGTCTTAACTAAATAATTCCAACTATGTCTAGCTTAGTCAATTAGCTTAGACAGTCTTTAAACCATAAATACATACCGAAGTTTAATAGTTTGTAACAGGATTTGTCATATCAAGGAATTTCAAGTTCAATAGTTCTTGCATGAATACAATAATTCATACAAATGGAGACATTTGTATGATAAAAGACAATAATGAGATATTGGTAAATAATAACAGAATAAAATAAAATTCCACAATTTAAGAATAATTTCATAAATGAATCATGGATATCGTTACAGATATGAATAATTAACAATAATTATTCACGAACATGCTTTTCACTTACTAGTATCCATCGCATAATGTAAATACAATGAGTAGAGATATTTGCTCAATATAAATTTGAGTAAAGTTAGAGAACTTGTCTTGATAGCTGATTACTGCTACGTAGTATAGCTTAAGCTTTTAATATGAAGTCCTATCATCAATAGCATTATTCTTTTAATTAGAATAATACAACTTAACACATAATACTGCTTAAAAATGTTGTCAC
Organism: Panax stipuleanatus; assembly: GCA_020205555.1. Lineage (NCBI taxonomy): Eukaryota > Viridiplantae > Streptophyta > Magnoliopsida > Apiales > Araliaceae > Panax > Panax stipuleanatus. The sequence goes on from CM035126.1 coordinate 80,909,530, forward strand.
ATATTCATGTCAGTCATTACAACACATAAGAACGTATACCTAGTCAAATTATGTCGAGTTGGTTTGAGTTCGGTATCTTTTCTACATCCCGATTGCATTTTCGGATAATTAACGAATTTATTTCCAATAAAACTTTGTTCAAGAACTTAAATATTATATTAGATAATTTAATTATCATTTATAATATTTTTCCAAACATTAAAATCATTTATAATGATTTTTCAAACACTTATATCATTTTTAATGATTTAATTGCTAAATAATTTTATTAACATTAATATTTAAATAATTTAAAATATTAATGAACTTCATGTTAATACTTTAAAAGTAATTTATTATAACTTGAAAATATTTTTAAAACCTTAATATTACCTTTAAATAATTTTTAAGATATTGAAATCATTTTTAAATAATTACTAATAATATTCAAATATTAATTTTTTTCATTTCCACATATTAAAAGTTATTTATTATAACTTAAAACATTTTTAAAATATTTATTTCACCTTTAAATAATTTATAAAACATTAAAATCATTTTTAAATAATTTATTTAATATAATTATTAAATAAATGTATTATCATTAATATTAAAATATTAATAAAATTCTTATTAAAATATTATAAGTTAATTATTATAACTTAAAATACTTTTTAAAACTTTAATATCATTTTTAAATGATTTTTTTAAAATATTAAAACTATTTTTAACTAATTTATTTAATATAATTATTAAATAAATTTATTATCCTTAATAATAATTTATTAATGAATTTTTTTCTAAAAATATTAAAAGTCATTTATTATAACTTAAAATATTTTTTTAATACTTTAATATCATTTAAAATAATTTTTAATATATTAAAATCATTTTTAACTAATTTATTTAATATAATTATTAAATAAATTAGATATCATTAATATTTAAATAAATTAAAATATTAATGAATTTTATGTCAAAATATTAAAAGTTAATTTTTTATAACTTAAAATAATTTTTAAAATAATTTTATGAATTTTTAATAATTATTTTTTATTTATTTCTATTTATTTTAATTAATTTAATTAAAATAATTATTTTTTAAAAATTTGTCTGTCGCTAAAGGCTATGGTGAAAGAAAACCGTCGCCTTAGGTGTTCTTGGCCAACTTAAGAACACGCTGGTCAACGACCACGGTCCTTGTTTGACCTCATTTTTCCGGCGGTCTGATCGATTTTTGGGCAAGCAAGTGTACTGAAGTTGTAGTGTTAGTGTATTACTACACTCTTAAGGTCATAGCATTGCCTAACAATCACTACACAAGATTCAGTGGCTGGTCAAACCAACATACCAAGACTGTTTTTCAATTTCTGGGCTGCCCAGAAACATAAAGTCGTCGCCGGTCATCGCTATCCCCGGCCTTATATCTTTTAATCGGTTAATGTTTTTGGTGGTCTAGACGTCGGGCTTTGTAGTACAACTACCAAGGTACATGGTTTGAGCACTTAGAATATCTAGGTATCAATAACTAGCAAGATACAAGCTTTACAAAAACTGGTCAGACTACTGTCCAAAATTCTGGGTTACCCAGATTTCACATCTGGATGGTCAACGCATTTTGACCGATTACTACATCTGATCCGTTGCTTTCTAAGGTTCGAGAGTGCTCTACAAGGGCGGATCCACCTTAGGGGCAGAAGGGGTAATTGCCCCCACTGAATTTTTAGGGACCACTTAACTTCTTAGCAGTGTACTATATATTGGCTTGGCAAATGGAGGTAATATAATAATACTTTTTAATATATATCTATTTCTCTCTCTATATATACACTAATAATTTAGTTCATTTGTAATGTCTTGGCATGAATTGGGTTGATTGTTTTGGTGGTTTAGGGCGGAGAAATTCTTTATTTAGAGATGTTTGGTACATTCGCACTCTCATTCGGCCTTTTTGTAATTGTTTAAAACAAGGTTATCATGATATTTTTGTAACAACGTCGACCTATAAAAAAAAGAAATTGAAAAATGAATGGATGAATGATTGTTTAATAACTTACATTATTGAACATAAGATTTTTGTAATTATTAAAAATGAGGCTATCATGCAACAATATCAAGTTATGGAATACCGAAAAATATTATTGTAAACAATATACGAGGATTATTTAATTTTGTTATTTATTTTGTGATTTATTGTATTATATCTTTATTTATTATTGAGAATTTTTTTTTCAAATTTGACCCCACTAAACCAATGGGCTGGATCCGCCCATGGTGCTCTGGACTTGTAGTCCTCATGTCATAGTATAATCTGATCAACATATAACATACAAAAAGTCTGACAGGCGAGATCTATAAACGGTCAAACCAAGCTGTCAAGCATGTTCTTCTGTTTTTTGGGTTACCCAGAAAACACAAAGTCATGCTCGCTCAATGCAATTTGACTAGCTATATCTTGTGATATATACATGATATAAGCGTGATACCACTTTTAGAATACTAGCAACATGGCAAAGAACACATACAAACACTTAAACACATTATAGCATGAACAGATTGAGAATTATAGGCCTCGACTTTGGCCTGTCAGAGCCAAAATTAGGGTTCTTGACAGTTTTCAAAAATTCTAATTTTCGTGCATCTAGATATTATGGATCCATGATATAACAACCCAGATCACTTATTAACATCATATACAACATATTTAAACACTTAAATATAAAATCTAACAAAAATTTAAAGATCTAGCAAGAGGGTTTGAATTTTATACCTTTCTTGACTATTTTCGATTTCTGATCTTTGATATGTTCTGGGTTAGTGTATATGATGTTTTGGGTTTTTTAGAAACTGATCTAGAGTGTATTTCGTGGGTCTTAGAGAGAGAAAGAACTTGGCTTGTGTGTTTGAGAAAATAATTGAAACTTGCTTTTCTTTTTCTTTTCTTTACTTGCTACTTTGATTCATTGAATCTAATCTTGCTAGGTGTCAAATTCGGCTGGGACATGAGATTTTCAACATGTGTGCGAATCTTAGATATGGTGAGTTACAAGATTTGGCAAGATTTGCAAGAAAACTAAATTAAATAAATTCAAAAATGTTATTTTTGTAAACTAACAAATATTTTTAAGGGCATTCTTGTCCATGGTGCATAATTCTAGAGTTTAACCCTTAGGTTTTAACACTTAGGGTTTGCCAAATAATTTTTAGGGTTTGAAAAATTAACTAGGAATTAAATAAAATTATAATTAAAACACACTAATTTAAAAATTAGGGTTTTTAATAAAAAATTAGGGTTTTATAATAATTAGGGTTTCTTGATATTATTAGGGTTTTTAAATTTATGAATTAGGGTTTCCTAATTATTATCTTTAATCCATAATATACACACTTTTATTTAAATACAAACTCATTCAATTACTATGTTAAATATTTAAATAAAATAAATAAATTCTTAATATATATTCATATAATTAAGTCAATGATTATAATTATAATTAAAATTCATAGATCATAAATCATATTAATATACTTACATATATTTGAATACAAATATAATTAATAATCACATTTAATATTCCAATCTCTTAAGAAAATAATTTCTTATTATTCATAACATAAATATACTTTCTTTTTTAAATAAAATTATATAATAATTATATTAATTCATAAAATTTCATAACCTAGATCAAAAATTTAATCACATTTAATATTCAAATCTCTTAAGAAAATAATTTCTTATTATTCATAACATAAATATACTTTTTTTTAAAATAAAATTATATAATAATTGTATTAATTCATAAAATTTCATAACCTAGATCAAAAATTAGGGTTTTGATCCATAATGACACTTTACCTAATATACCATTATTAATTAAGTTAAAATAATTAACTAAACTAATCTTAAAAAATTCATATAATAAAATAATTATTATAATAATTCTAAGAATTACTTCATATATTATTTAAATAATATATTAATCATAATTTCATGGAAAAATAAATAATGAAATATTTTTACTACAAAATTAATTTATTATAAGAATATAATTTATAATAATCAACAATTCTTTTATCAAAAAATTAATTAGAAATCATTCATGCAATAAACAAATATATGTTTATCACACATATACCTATTCTTAACCTTACACGTATTTCCACCTTTATTTATAAAAAAAAATTATACACAAATTTCTTATTTAATTGTATCGAAAATATTGGGTTATTACAATACGACTACACAAACTATGTGCTTCAGTACAGATCGTATATAATACAAAAATATAAACACTCAAATAAGTCCTCATAATTATTATCACACTATTTTACGAAGTAGTGAGGATTATTATAGTACTATCTTATAACATCACTCCATTCTCCGGCTAGTCTCAGCTATATTCTCATTTCTTGAAGAGAACAATGAAAGAAAAGGGTGAGCTCAACTAGCCCAGTAAAGAATATTATGACTAAGATAATGAAGAATAAATTATCGTTAGCCTTCAATAAATCAGATAAAATATGATGGACAACAAGTTTTAGAACAACAACTGCAGCGAAAATAACAATTCATTAGAAGAGTTAAGTACAGAATGATGTCTACTATCTTCTATTATATAAAAGTTCATCATCAATATTTTATCTTTATAACATCAATCAATATATATTTCAAATCAATAATTCATCTTTGCACTACGGGCCAAAGATATTCGTTTGTATCACCAGTAGTCATGATCATACCAAACACATGTTCATCTTTGCACTACAGGCCAAAGATATTCATAAATCAATAGCTCATCTTTGCACTACGGGCCAAAGATATTCATAAATCAACAGCTCATCTTTGCACTACGGACCAAATATATCCATCAATCAACAGTTCACCTTTGTACTACGGGCCAAAGATAACTTTTACCACAATTTAAGTTTGAGGATTATGACAATGATATTAAGAACGATTCAAGTGAGATAAAGGAGAAATATTAGAGATTCAAAATTTAATCCATTGAAGTTTAAGAATGTTCAATAATAACCAATTGTGGAGTAAAATTCAAGAATGAAGATCAAAACATGGATCCAATTTCAAGAATAAGACCCATAAAAGATAACTTGGACAAAGATTTTTTTTTAATTTTGTCGTGAATAGTACTCGTGAGTAGTACCGTACGTATGAATAGTACCATACAGATGAATAGTAACCCCGACATGAAAAGGTAAAAATTTCATAAGAAAGTTCAGACCAATAATCCGGTGAAATGATATTAGATGAAGCGCAAAACTCAAGGAATTTCTGATCAATTCAGGAATTATAGAAGCAATACTTACCGTAGTAAGTTTAAATTTGAGAATATGAAATGAAATATTATTACTTTCATAATATGGAATATGAATGAAAATAATTTTCTTTACGAATATTGAAAGATAATAACATCATTTACTGAGAAAAATAATATCTTTTACAAGAAAAATAACATCCTTTACCAAAATATCCTTTACGAATATTAAACGAAAATAACATCCTTTACCTTAATAAGAAAGTAGTTCTTACTGGAATAACAAAAATTATACTGAGAAAATCTTGCACTGTTATTAACACTCAAAATATCCTTATACTCACAAGAAATACACTCAATATTATAGATAGAAAATTTTCTGATTTTGGTGTGATTTTTATTTCTAAACTAAGCAATCTATTTATAGAAAAATACTAGAACACCACTTTTGACAATTTTCTTACGGATGAAAAATGCAGCACCATCTTTGAGAATTCTCAGCATATCAAATTCTTCCCACCTCCACCATTCAAAACACTTTTTTTCTTTCCTCTCTTTCTTTCTTTTTCTCTCTCCCCCATTTTCTCCTTCTTTTTCTTTCTTTTTTCTTTTTCCATCATTTTCCACTAACTCTCTCTTTTGTCTCTCCTCTCTCTCTCTCCCCTATTTTCTTCTCTCACCTCCACCAACCATATATATATATATATATATATATATTAAAATATTTATAATTATAAAAAAAATTTCCAATTCCATTTTCTCTCTTTCACCTCATTTTATTTTTATACCATTAATTTATTATAGTAATGTTACCCTTTAACTTATAAAATTATATTATTATATTATCATATTATACTATTATAATATAATATTATAATAATATATTTGAAAGAATTATTTTATCGAAGAAGATAAAATACCAACTTTCAACAATTGTCTCATACTAAAAATTCCTTCATTTATATCAATATTGAACAAATATTTAATTATCATATTTTTTAACAATCAATTATTATTTATAAATAATATTACAGAATTACAATATTGACAACCAGGTCGTTCCCTGAAAAGAGGGGGCTTTTCGATAAGAATTTCTCCTTACTGGAGCTCAATTAGATGACTAAACCCCTTTCGTAGACAGAATTTCCTAGACATTACCAATAATGTTATCTAATAATATTATTCAAATAATATAAATTATTGATTTGATAATATGAAATAATGTGCAGTGATAATTATTGAATCAATAATATAAAATATCAACGTAGCAATTATTGAATCAATAATATAAGATATTTAACAGTAATTACTGTAACAATTATTGAGTAAGTGACTTCTTACGAAAAAATAATAATAATTTAAAATATTGTGCAATACCGTGTGCTATTGTGCAACAACGCGCATTACTGTTCTTTAACCACCGGGTATTTCAACAGTTTAACGGTAACAATTTTGCCGTTATTTTTAGAAAACTTATTGTTGTCATTTTTTTTATTCGATAATTTTCCGTTATGGGGCTCACCAATGACTGCGCTGTCGTACGAATATATCCCGACAACAAGAATATTCCCCGACCAAACGAATATTCTCCGACACAATGAATATTTTATGACCACTTGCTTACTTTATAAAATTTGCACATATCACCCCATAATTTATCACATTCATCAAATCAACACCTTACTATTTAAAATAATATATAGAGAAAATTAAATCTTATTCATAAAAAAGTTGGGGTCTTACAACCTCTTCTCCTTGAAATTTCGTCCTCGAAATTGACGTACGTACCTGGTATTTCGAAAAGGATGAGGATTTCTTGCATTCATTTCATATTCCAATTCCCAGGTCATTTTCTCGATATCATGGTTTTTCCACAAAACTTTGACTTGAGGTATAATTTTTGAGCGTATAACATGTTCCTTCTTATCCAAGATCTTGACAGGTACCTCCTTATACGTTAAATCTTCGGCTATCTCGTCTGGTTCCAATTCAAAAATATTGTTTGGGTCTTTTACATATTTACGTAGCATGAATATGTGAAAAACGTTATGAACACGAGACATGCTTGGAGGTAAGGCGAGTCTATAGGCCACAGTTCCTACTCGATCAAGGATTTCAAATGGACCAATAAATCGTGGGTTGAGCTTTTCTCTCTTTCCGAATCTCGTAACTCCTTTTCATGGAGCAACACGTAACAATACATGGTCTCCGACATTAAATTCCACGTCTCTTCGATGAAGATCAGCATAACTTTTTTGTCGATCTTGTGCTATTTTTATACATTGCCGGATCATTTAAATCTTTTTCGTAGTCATACGTACTAACTCCAGTCCCAACAATGTTGCTTCACCCACCTCGTGTCAGCATACTGGAGAACGACACTTTCGTCCATACAATGCCTCGAATGGAGCCATGAGTCGGTTCTACTCATATATTTGACATCATCACGTGGGTCCTTGGAGTCTTTAACTCTATCTCCATCCTTTATAAGTCATGCAAAATGGGCCTTTGTGTTGACAATATCGCACTCGTACCCGCATATGATCTTCTACTCGACGCGTCAGCTATCACGTTCGCTTTTCCAAGAATGGAATTGGTTGGAATGGTCGTAACCTTTCAACAGCTCGAGCTAACGTCAGTTGTCGCATGTTGAGTTCTTTTTGGGTGAAGAAATATTTGAGGCTTTTGGAGTATATTAGGATGTCATCAATAATGATAACCACAAAATGATCCAAATATTTCTTAAATATTCGATTCATCTTGTCCATGAACGCAGCATGGACATTGGTCAATCCGAAAGATATAACTAGAAATTCATAATGCGCGTATCAAATTCTAAAGGCAGTCTTTGGAATGTCATCAATTTTAATCTTTAACTGATGATATCCAGAACGAAGATCGATCTTTGAGAAGAATTGCTCACCTTGCAACTGGTCGAACATGTCATCAATTCGAGGTAATGGATACCTATTCTTGATGGTGGCATGGTTCAACTCCCGATAGTCAATACAAAGTCGCATACTCCCGTCTTTCTTCTTTACGAATAAAATAGGAGCACCCCAAGGTGATGTACTAGGACGTAAAAAGCCGATGTCTAACAACTCCTGTAGTTGGACCTTTAACTCCTGAAGTTCAATAGGAGCCATTCGATATGGGGTTTTAGAAATGGGTTTTGTATCGGGTTCAAGGTCAATAAAGAATTCAACTTCACGTTCTGGGGTAGACCAGGAAGTTCTTCGGGAAATACATCAGGAAATTTATTGACAACATAAATATCATTCAAATCTGACGTATTCTGGTTTAAATCAGTGACATAGGCTCAGAAAGCTTGACATCCATTTTTCAATAAACTAATAGCTTTATAAATTGAAATGACATTGATTGATTTTAGTTATTTGGTTGTTTGAATTCGCACAACAGGTTGGTTAGGAATATGAAAACTAACAAACTTACGAAAATAATCAATTTTGGCATGATAAGTGGTTAACCAGTCGATTCCTAAAATCACATCAAATGCAAGTATTTTCAAAGAGATAAGATCAACAGGTAATGTGAGAGTGCCAACTTGAATCAAATAAGATTTGTAAACTGTGGATGTAACGAAGGTTTCTCCTAACGGAGTTTCAACAGTAAGTCAAAGTCTAATTTGTCAGCGGCCAAGTTCAAACGTTGAGCACAAGTAGGTGAAATAAAAGAATGGATAGAACCGGTATCTAATAAGGTATAGACTTCACAAGAGTTTATGATTAGCTTACCCGTGATAACATCGTTCAGGTTCCTCGCTTTTTGGGTAGTCACGACAAACGCTTTTCCAGGATCCACCGACTTTGACTTGTCTGGGACAGTCTTTGGTGTCACCATCCCAGCTGGACTTAACTTTGCTATAAAGCACATTCCCCCCTCAACTGCTTCGTCGCACTCCTGATCCATGATTTGAATCATTACTCTTCGATCCATATCGAATTGGGGTTAACCGCTATGCACAGGGTAATTCCAAACTCGATGTTGGATTCTCCCAATTACTGTCCAAAAAATAAAATCCATATCGTCTATTTTGGCATTCTTGGATCGGACGTCTCTTTCTAAAATATCAATGCGTCGTGCGGCTTTTACCCATGCATCTTCAATTCTCACTCGTTCAGTTGTTTCTTCTTTCAGCTAATCGTTGACATTTGCATTTTCAGATTCCAGCTCTAATATCATATGCTCTGCCAGAGAAAGCTTATGTTCAAGCCTCGCATATCGATTAGCAAAATCTTGAATTGCTGTATCCCTTTGTTCCACGACCGCCTGCCGTTCTTCACTCTGCTATTCTAACTTACGAAAACGATTTTGCAGTTCTACATTTCGATCATAAAATTCTCCTACCTCCTCAGGTTCCTCTTCTTCCTCAGTCTCAGCTGCTACCTCTGCGATTAGCTCAGGTACAACTATTAATTCTTCACTCACCACATGGATATCTCTAATTTTTTCTTCGCCTGACATCCAACATTCAAGTTCAATAACTTAATTAGCACTCCCCAATAAACACCTTTGTTATAACCAGGTATTATACTCCAATATTTATTCTTTAAATAAATCTCCTCAACTCATCACTTAAAACTCTATATGAGTTCAACTCTTGATTTTCAGATATCATTCTCAAATACTTCCACAAAATAAGGGTTAATTAAAGAAATTGACATGTCACATATTATCCCTATGTTCCGACCGACCAATTAAATAACACGTAAGCTTAGGTAAGACACACTAGCGAAGGATTTACTCGTCTCTCCCCTCTTAGTTCTATTCCCAGATCTCCGTCAGAGATCATGTCCCTAAGCTCTGATACCAACTGTGATGCCCCCAAAATAGGTCCACACAACTCATTCTAAGTCGCCAAATACATGGTACAGAATCCAAATACAAATCTAATCATTTTAAACAGTCGTGCAAAATACGACCACACAAACTGTGCGCTGCAGTACAGATTGTATACAATACGAAAATATAAACACTCAAATAAGTCCTCATAATTATTATCACACTATTTTACAAAATAGTGAGGACAATTATATTACTATCTTGTATCATCACTCCATTTCTCGGCTAGTCCCAGCTATATTCTCATTTCCTGAAGAGAACAATGAAAGAAAAGGGTGAACTCAACTAGCCCAGTAAAGAATATTATGACTAAGATAATGAAGAATAAATTATCGTTAGCCTTCAATAAATCAGATAAAATATGATGGACAACAAGTTTTAGATCAACAACTGCAGCGAAAATAACAATTTATTAGAAGAGTTAAGTACAAAATGATGGTTACTATCTTCTATGATATAAAAGTCCATCATCAATATTTTATCCTTGTAACATCAATCAATATATATTTCAAATCAGTAATTCATCTTTGCACTACGGGCCAAAGATATTCGTTTGTATCACCAGTGGTCATGATCATATCAAAAACCTGTTCATCTTTGCAGTACAGGCCAAAAATATTCATAAATCAACAGCTCATCTTTGCACTACGGGCCAAAGATATTCATAAATCAACAGCTCATCTTTGCACTACGGGCCAAGGATATTCATCAATCAACAGTTCATATTTGCACTACGGGTAAAAGATAACTTTCACCATAATTTAAGTTTGAGGATTATGACAATGATATTAAGAACAAATCAAGTGAGATAAAGGAGAAATATTAGAGATTCGTAATTTAATCCATCCAAGTTCAATAATGTTCAATAATAATTAATTATGGAGAAAAATTCAAGAATGAAGATCAAAACATGGATCCAATTTCAAGAATAAGACCCATAAAAGATAACTTGGACAAAGAAAAGAAAATTTAATTTTGTCGTGAATAGTACTCATGAATAGTACTGTACATATAAATAGTACCGTACGGATGAATAGTAACCCCGACATGAAAATGTAAAAATTTCATAAGAAAGTTCAGACCAATAATCCGGTGAAATGATATTAGATGAAACGCAAAACTCAAGAAATTTCTGATCATTTCAGGAATTATAGAAGCAATACTTACCGTAGTAAGTTTAAATTTGGGAATATGAAATGAAATATTATCACTTTCATAATATGGAATATGAATGAAAATAATATTCTTTACGAATATTGAAATATAATAACATCATTTACGAGAAAAATAATATCCTTTACGAGAAAAATAACATCTTTATCAAAATATCCTTTTTGAATATTAAACGAAAATAACATCCTTTACCTTAATAGGAAAGTAGTTCTGACTGGAATAACGAAGATTATGCTGAGGAAATCTTGCACTGTTATCAACACTCAAAGTATCCTTATACTCACTAGAAATACTCTCAATATTATAGAGAGAAAATTTTCTGATTCTGGTGTGATTTTTATTTCTAAACTAAGCAATCTATTTATAGGAAAATGCCAGAACACCACTTCTGACAAATTTCTTACGGATGAAAAATTCAGCACCAACTTTGAGAATTCTCAGCATATCAAATTCTTCCCACCTCCACCATTCAAAACACATTTTTTTTCTTTCCTCTCTTTCTTTCTTTTTCTCTCTCCCCCCTTTTCTCCTTCTTTTTCTTTCTTTTTTCTTTTTCCATCATTTTCCACTAACTCTCTCTCTCCCCCCTTTTCTTCTTTTCTTCTCTCACATCCACCAACCATATATATATATATATATATATATATATATATATATATATATATATATTAAAACATTTATAATTATAAAAAAATTCCAATTCCATTTACTCTCTTCCACCTCATTTTATTTTTATACCATGAATTTATTATAGTAATATTATCCTTTAAATTATAAAATTATATTATTATATTATCATATTATACTATTATAATGTAATATTATATAATATATTTGAATGAATTATTTTATCGAAAAAGATAATATACCAACTTTCAACAATTATCTCATACTAAAAATTCCTCTATTTATATCAACATTGAACAAATATTTAATTATCATATTTTTCAATAATCAATTATTATTTATAAATAATATTACAGAATTACAATATTGACAACCAGGTCATTCCAAGGAAAGAGGCGGCTTTCCGATAAGAATTTCTCCTTACTGGCACGCAATTAGATGACCAAACCCCTTTCCTAGACAGAACTTCCTAGACATTGCCAATAATGCTATCTAATAATATTATTCAAATAATATGAATTATTGATTTGATAATATAAAATATTGTGCGGTGATAATTATTGAATCAATAATATAAAATATCAACGTAGCAATTATTGAATCAATAATATAAGATATTGAACAATAATTACTGTAACAATTATTGAGTAAGTGACTTCTTACGAAAAATAATAATAATTTAAAATATTATGCAATACCGTGTGCTACTGTGCAACAACGTGCATTACTGTTCTTTAACCACATGGTATTTCAACAGTTTAACGGTAACAGTTTTGCCGTTATTTTTAGAAAACTTATTCTTGTAGTTTTCTTCGTCCGATAGTTTTCCGTTATGGGGCCCACCAATAACTGCGCCGTCGTACGAATATATCCCGACAACAAGAATATTTCCCGACACAATGAATATTTTATGACCACTTTCTTACTTTATAAAATTTACACATATCACCCCATAACTTATCACATTCATCAAATCAACACCTTACTATTTAAAATAATTAGTGATGCACAACGGGCCAGCCTGGCCTGATCCGGCCTGGGCCTGCTAGGCCTTGGCCGTTGATCAGGCCAGGTAAGGCCTTGACTTTTGGACTGGTAGGCCAGGCCAGGCCAGATTTGGCACAATAAAATGTGGCCTGTTGAAGCCTACAGACTAGGCCAGGCCAGGCCCAGCTCAGACCACTGCAAACCATTTTTCTTAACATATGAACTTTCATGTTTTAATTCATAAATTAACATTTGAACTTTCATGTTTTAATTCAAAAATTTATCTTGAACTACCCTCTATTTATAGAACTCAAAGAGGACAAGACAACTACATTAGCCAATGTGGGAGTCTGTCACTCTAAGGAAAAATTCATCTTGAACTACCTCTATTTATAGAACACAACAAATAGGACAAGACAACTACATTAGTCAATGTGGGAGTCTATCACTCTAAGGTAGATTATTAACTATTCACATAAAAGGCTTATGGTTCTTTTTACAGCAGTGGGAGGAGCCGAGGAGGGGTATGTTGATGATATACTATACTTATTATTACTGATAACATAGGAATGATTGAAGCTTTAAAGAAGCTACTTGATAATCAATTTAGTAGTATTAAAGATCTAGGTGAAATGAAGTGTATTATCACTTGGGATTATTAGAGGTTTCAAGATCTGTAGAAGGAATCTTTGTTAATCAAAGAGTCTGTTCTAGACTTACGAATATTTTAAGCTGAAAAAGACCATACAGTAATAAATGAAGGACAAAGTATCATGTAGATATGATTCATCCAGTTGATATTTGTTACACCAAAAATTCTGTTTCTTGTCCCATATGATTTTTAGTAGTTGAACATATGAGAGAAGCTTCAGTGCCTTGGTGGCGTATCTCTTCAATAACTACAACCTTCAACCTGCATCCTAGAGGTTTGGAGAAGTACTCTGAATCTCTTTTAACTAAAAGCAATAATAGCCATTGCTATCTCCAAAACAACAATTGATAAAAAGTAGAATTCTTGTGCAACAAAATCGAATACATGGCTTTTTGAATAACTCCAGAAGGAAAAACTTTTAGGCATTACTGGCTGTCAACTGCCCAAGAATGATTCCGAGTCCACTAAGTTGTCATAATTTTAAGAAACCTTTGAAAGCATATATTGGGCCTGGTTCTGAGTGCATTATTTGTTCAGTTTGTTTGGATCTCACAATTATCTTGATGAATAATAGCTTTTGTTAAGTCCCACATCGCCTACCCTTCAAATGTTTACTAGGCATTTGACAGTATAAATAAACATTCATCTTTAGGTGATAGCTTTTGTTAAGTCCCACACTGCCTACCCTTCAAATGATTACTAGGCAGTTGACATTATAAATAAAAATTCATCTTTGGATGGTTTAGGCAAGCCAGGCTTGCTACTTTGCTAGCTTTGGGCAGCTTACACAAGTTAAATGGACTCTAGTTAGGTCCAATTGCCATAGCCCAGGCAAGGCCTTAGGAAGTTCAGGCTTTAGGCCGGACAAGCCTGCAGGTCAGGCCAAGCCAGGCTTTTTGAAAGGCCAGGTCAAGCCAGGCATGAGCCAGAAAATTATGGTCTGTTTAAGGCCTTGCAGGCCGGGCCTAGCCTGTTCGGGCCTTGACCATTCCAGATTTTAACCAAGCCAGGCCCAGGCCGGACCAAGGTAGGGTCGCAGGCTGCAGGCCATTTGTGCACCCCTAAAAATAATATATAGAGAAAATTAAATCTTATTCATAAAAAGTTGGGGTCTTACAAGTACGAGTTCAACTCCTTATTCTTCGTGATCTCCTTGAATTTTTGGGCTAGATTCCTTCATTTGATCAACGTTAGCCACCCAAGTGTTTGGCCTCTAGAGGTGATCCACCAAGGAAGATGAATTATCAAGAAGGAGGGTGATTGGCTAAACCCTAGGTTTCTATCCTCTATAGAAAAGGAGTACTCTCCAACAATTAGAATTGAATCAACTGATATCTATTATAAGACTCCTCTTATATAGATATTGGTCAACCTTTCTAATCCTATTAGATATGGGGTTTTATTTAATTAATTAAACTCCTTTAATTAATATAGGCTTCCCATCACATTGGGAATAATTAATTAAATTCATTTAATTAATTCGCCTTCTAATTTTATTAGAAATATATGAGAGTACTTATATTAAATTAATTCCTAAACTCTTTTAGAAATTAAAATAATAATAATTATAATAATATTAATAAGACTCCTCTTATTAATTTATATTTAATATTTCTAAAATATTAAATAATAAACATTAAGCTATTTAATTTATTCTATCACCATAGACTAAATTAATTACACTTAATGCATTATTACGATTACACCATTACATTCTTAAATAATTATTCTTTCTTTTATGGTGTGACCCTTTAGGTTCTCCATATTAAACCAGTTGTGAATAAATCAATTAGAACAATTCTAATCTTATTTAAATAATTAAATTAAACTAATAATCTATTTAAATAAATAATATTTATTCTACAATAGGGATAAGCCTCCCTAGCGATCAACGACTTTTCAGATAATATAGATTTTAACATTAATCATAAAAGAACCTATGAGTTAATAGTTACCGTACAATTCAATCCTTCCACCATATAATGTCCCAATTAAATATAAGACATGGAATTACTGTCAAGTCTTATTTTATTTAATTATATGTATTTCGATTAGAAAATGCACAACTCCAAATAATGCAAATTAGAAACTCCTTTCTAATTTCATTCTGCCTTAGCTAAGGACTACTGGGTTGTCATTTAATGAATTACATAGAACATATCTCTTCTTTGTAACTTAATGAGTATAAGCAGACTTAGAATTAATTTGTATTGTGAATGTAATGATATGTAGAATTAATTGAGGATCGTGAATTAATTGTAGCTTGCGCACGAGGCAAGTTTTCTAATTACACTCTTTAAATTGAACAAGTTCCTTAATTCTGAATTATTCATTGAGCAAGTCCTAAACTTATATTTTTATATCGAAAGAGTTCTTATCCTTGTTTATTCAAGTCAAGGTTCCATATCAGATATTATAATTCTTTTAAAGTATGACTTCAGTTATACAATACTTATTCGATTGTATACCTCTTTGAGATTCATTATTCGATTTGATTATCAGTTTATTGTTTAACCTTGTAAGACTAGTAAACCCTTATTGATTCGACTAGTCCATGGTTGATGAACGTTCTAAATTCTAGAACTATTATTGAGCTTATCCAAACCAAACTTCCTTTGGTGCGGACTCTGATGTCAAACTGAGATGAACAACCCTTTTATAGGGAATTATTTACGCGTTAACGTTGAGATGATGTGCACATTCATGGTACTAAGGACTGATCCCCCTAAGTACGAGTAGTAGAGTCCATATAGTCTTATGACTGTTAAAGGTTTAAATTAGAAATACTTGACAACCTGGGACATAATTCATGGTCTTATGGCCCTCAAATGTACTTTTGATTCTTGTTATTCATTCTTGATTCAAAATTCGAGCTTTCTATTATTCAGAACTCTTGATTTATTCGTATGTTATTATTACTGTTATATTATTATACTTGTTGGCAATCGTGCTCACTCTTGCATAATAACATTGTAGTTAAGAACAAAAGGACTGAGGAGCCTTCCACTAGCAAAGGCAAGAGCAAGTTTAACAAGTGTTGAAGACTTGTTATTTGTTTATGAATATTATGTTTAAGACTTGATGTTGTTTAAGACTTATTTATTTAATTACGTTTCCGCATTTGATGTTTAAGGTTAGTTCAACCTGGGATTTATTTATTATTCGGATGTTGTAACCCCTTAAGGGGAGGATTTTTATTTATTTCATGGTTTGTATTTTTATGGGTAGATAGATATGTGATGATTGGACTGTGAACACCAAATCCCGTAAAAATTGAAGTGCCAGAATTTGGAGGTGTCACAGTTAAGACGTATACATGACCTAACTATGCATGAAAGGCGATTCAAATTGCTTCGTAAGTGCTAAATTGCTTTGACTTGGTTTAAAACGATTTCAAAGGGCAAACTCGGATAATTTTTGCAAACTAAGTTTCATCATTAAGGAGTGGTTATATTTTTGAACTTGTTAACATGTGTAGATACATGTACAAATAAGTATGACATGTGATTCGAAGTTGACTTATATGATTAGTTTAGTATGACATGGACTTTTAGAATAAAACTTAGAAATTTTGAAACTAAAATGGACGAGCATTGTGTTACTTACCTTATGATTTTATAGAATGGCATTCTAGTACTATTTGTGTTTCTAAACATGACCTATATGTGCACTCACATAGTTTAACACAATATATGTCATTCAAGTATGATTTTAAATAAGTTTCAATTAATGAACTACCCATGTATAAATAAATTGAATACATGCGAGCATGCGTATTACAAGTTGTCTAACATCCTTACATAGATAGATGGTTAATATAGTTGGCCTCGTGATTTCGTGAAATTGTTTGCCTTAGTTAATTAGAAATTCTAAACTAAAGCCATAACATGAGAGAAGTAGAACTTGAATTGACCTTAGAAGAATGCAAGATCTCTTACCATATGCGTATGAGATGTATTAGTATCCATGCATGCTAGAAAACCAAAATAGAACCAAAAATAAAAAATCAAATCTGGTCTGACAAAGGAAAGGCGCAGCTGCGCCCATCCCAAGCCTAAATGCAGCGTAGCTGCGCCGCAGGGCAATTTTACCTGACTATTTTAAATGTGATCTGAACCTAGCCGCATGCTTACATTGCTATTCTAAGTTATAAAATAGGGTCTAAATGATTTTTTGAGCATTCATTGGTGTAAGGGTTATGTAGAACCCATATTTGACAAATTTTATTTGAAAAACGCAAGAACAATGAAGATTATATATCTATGCATTTTAAATGTGTAGCAAACACATATCTAGACCAGTGTATGATAAATGTATATGAATGTTAATGTCAAGTGTGTGTGACTAAGGTATACCTATACATACCTAGCTATCCTAAGAGTATGATAGAAAGTGAAATAAAGGTTATACAAACCAAGTTAGAAAGCACTGTAACATTTATTATTCCATTGAGAATGTATGGATGTATATGATTGATGGGTATGAATCCATGATTATACAAATTGTGTAGGATTACACGAAGAGCAGATAAATATAAGCAGTTAAGTTATAGTTGGTAATCTACGAGCCAAGTAAGTCTTTCAGTTCTTATTTACTATATGAAATTGATAACTGTTTGTTGAATTATATTATGCCATGAGAATGTTTATTTATATATAAAATGCATATGAGATATGTATGAAATTCAAAACTCAATCTATGATTGTATATTTACTAAGTTAATCCCTATACTTGTTATGTGAGAAGCAACATACGTATTAGATTTAAATGATTATGATGGTATAAACTTAGCATGATATTATATGTTATGTGATGCATGAAAACTGTTAGAATTGTTGAGCTGTCGAGCTCACTCTTGCAAATAACTATTTTTGCAGGTTAAGGACTCACAGTAAAGTTACGTGTTACTTAATTGATAGAATTTAATAGTATCACTAAGGAGATTGATTTATTTATCTGAAGTTATGATCTTGAACCGTGTTTAGGTTTTAAATGATGTACTTGATAGTTGTATATGATGTTCAACTTTTGTAGAGTAGTAAAGTCGTATTATTCGATAGATAAAGAATATCGAATCAAGATGTAAAGTTTTATTATGTAATTTCGACGAATTGAATCATGTAATAAATCGATTCAAAGTTATGAAATTAATAAAAGTTGTTATTCAAAGGATATAGAAAAGTTTAAATTATTCCGCATTTTTATTAAGTGTAACATCGAATATGATGTAAACACAGGAATGGTAAATGACCAAGATTGAGAATCTATTAAGATTTTGGAATTGACATGTAGATCCTGAAAAATAAAATAAAAAGAATTAATATATGTTGTATTCATTAATTTATGAATGGAAATTATAAATAATTTGACCAGGATAGTATCGTGACGCACCAGGTCCGAGGTTCAAGGGATCCGAATTTGGGGGAGTTACAGAATTAGGGTCTAGCCAAACACCCGCTTTATTAGTTCTTCTTCTTCCTTGGTGGATCACCTCTAGAGGCCAAACGCTTGGGTGGCTTGCATTGATCAAAGGAAGGAATTCTGTAACGCCCGAGAAAATCAGACTTTTATGTGAATAAATTTTATTTGATTTTATTTAATAAAATTTAATTATATGTTTATTAAACTAAGTAAGCTATTTAAAGGTCATTCTATGACCTACAGAATGCAGTTGTGGTTAGGATTCTGGCTACGTGCTAGAAATAAATGATTTAAATTTCCAAGACGAAAATAAAAGTTTTCTAAGAAATTTCCATAAAATCACTATTCATCTGTTTCTGTTCGGGAATTATTTTTGAATTTATGAGAAATGCATAATGATAGGATTTGAAGACGGGATTGAATATCTAATAATATTTAAGTTATAGCTCACGAAGTTTTCGCGTGAGGACTTAAAACCCTAAGGGTTAGGGGAAGTAAAACCTAAGAATAAATTGGTTAAGTATAATAACAAATGATTATTATACGAAATGAATACGAGTATAATACTAGATATTATACGAGTATAATACGAAGAGGATACGAGAATTAATACGATATATAATATGAATTTTATACAACGTAAATAGATTTAATTTGAATTAATTTTAATAACCAAACATGTGGGTCGAACCGATGGGTTAATGGGTGGTTAAACCATTGGGGCAACCCGTGAGGGGCCCATAAGGCACATTGGGGGGACATGGGGAGATATGTGGTTGCCATGTGCTAGCAAATGGGCTTCACACGGGTTGAGGAGTTTTGGCCTAAAGACCAAACTACCCTTGGTCTTGCAAAACCTTTAAATAGAGAAATTTGTTGGTCATTTGTTGGTTTACAAAACTTGCATCAACTAACATATTGAGAGAGAGAGAAGATAGTAAGAACCAAGAAATCAAGGAGACAAGAAGATTAATTGAGTCTCTATATCCAAGCACTCAAGAACAACAAAAGGTATAATGCTAAAAAAATTGATTATAATCATTTATCTTTCAATATATAATTGATAAAGAAGTGAATTAGTGGAGCATGATTAGTAATAAGTAATAAGGATGGCCTTGTAGTGGACTTAATACACTAATAAGCCATGAATAAGTGAAATCATAATAATTGATTAAGAAGCTAATGAAGAAACTAGTAAACTCTTGAGATTTTTAATGATAAGTAAGTAAAACCATTATAACATAGAAGTTTACATTGGTTAGAATCACTAGTGAATAACCAATGGATTCATTCTGTGACGCTCCCAAATCCGTGTAACATCGATTACAGGACCTGGTGCTCACGATACAACAAACATCACCATCTATCTATGTAAACTCCAACAATAATAATAATAATATAACTATTACATACTTATTCAAAATAAAATTCCAAGTCTTTACAACCTTAAATAAACTGAAACTTAAACTTAGCGTTTATTGCTACATAACATCATATGCGAAAATATAAACTTATTACATAAACAACTCTCAACATTTCATCTTAGACTTCCCCTTGTCCTTGCCCGAGCCCTCAGCCTTCTCATCCTTAACTGAAAGGTTTAAGCAAAAATGAGCACAAAATTGTCCAGCAAGTATATAAAATAGTTTGGAAACAAACATCAGGAGTAAAAGCATTTGAATGACTAAATCTCAACAGTTGAAAGAAATATCAAGTGTTAAACAGGAGTATCAACAATAAGATTTGAAGAATTCTCAATATCATACTAAGGGGTGTAAAATACCCTGAACATTACTTTGTTTCATCGAAAAACCATCAGACGGTTTAACAATCTAATAGATTGCAAACGGTCTCTGCAAGTACTCCAGGTGATCAGCCTATTGTATCCTACATTGTGCATAAGTATAAAGTTTAAACTCCATAAGCATAAATGGGACTATATGCCCGACATCTGTTTGCCCGTTTATTCGGGTTGTTCATCTTAGTATTCATGCGAGACCGCACCAAAATAATTTGGATTGGTAAACATTAAATAGCTTCAAAGGATTTGAATTATATCATATTTCATTAATAATAACTAGCCGAAAACAAATGCCAGGAACATACTTAGAAACAGTTCGATAATGACATGAAACTTATAAGCATAGCAGTTAGAATAATAACTGAGTAATCATCGATAAGCTTGCAAGATAATTGAAGTTGTATAACTTCACAACAAAGGAACTTGCACGAATAAATAGCTAGCACAAGTCCAATACTTACCCTCACTGCGATAAAAATGAGTAAGGATTGAATAAATGCCCAATAGAAATTAGGGTTAGGAAACTTGCTTGATACGTCTGCTATCGCTAAGCTAGCAATTAACCTTCACGTAACCTAATCATATATGTCACGTTAAGCCAGTTAGTTCTCGAACTCTAATTCAAAAGAAAACGATTTCCATTTACTTTAATAAGTTTATTAACGAACACGTATACTTAACATACACTTTAACTACATAAACATGTTGAATCTAATAGGTCCAGGGGTTCAATATAAGAATATGGAAAAATAAAGTTTCTGGAAATTTTTCCGGCTCGACCTGACCCGACCCGACCAGGATCAGACCCGGCCCGAAACCTGCCCAGACTGGCACAGCTGCGTCTGCTTATGCCCTATGAGCTGCGCAGCTGCGCTGCTCTTGGTGCCCAGATATTTTCGGTATCTTGAGCAGCCCACTTTGCGAATTGATTCTGACCAAACCATACATGATATGACCTTGATCTTTTGACACAATACACTCCATATAGCATAGTATTTTACAAAAATATTATATCCCATAAATTAACATGTTAAGACCACAAATCGGCTGCCTTGAAAAGTGTGCCAGAACAGGTTTTCACATTTAGAAATTTTTTGGAAATTTCCAAAATCTGCAGATTTTTCTTATGAACATGCTTGCTTCCGATTTTCATATCTCTCTCAATTTAAATCCGTTTCTTATGAAATTTGGTCAGGTTGTACATGATACTACATACTATTTTATAAAATTATTACTTACCATAAACGAGTAACAGAAACTATGATTCCAAGGCTCCGAAAAACCCAAAAATTACAGATTTTACTTTTAAACCAACTTTGACGAAAATCATGATTTTGATTCTAGCATGCAAGGAACTAGGTCCTACTGTCCAGATCACATCTACTAATAAATATACACATGTTACAACAATCAAACTCACTAACTTTTCATATTTTAATGAATTTAGCATCTTAGTGGCATTTTATCAAACATATAGCATACATGGCATCATTCTTTGAATTTTTATGAATTTGCAACATGATTACACCAGAATTTTCATTCTTATCATCCACATAACAGTAATAGGTAATATCATGGCATCATAAAGTCCAAACCAACCGTTTACTATGATTATTCATGCACTTGTCCACTAGTTTTCTCAAAAACATAGAAAATGGTTTCATGCTTACCTTTTTGGACGAATTTCTTTCTTGTTTTAACTCTGATATTCCTTCCTCCTTGTTGGTTTAAACTCTCCAAAACTCCAGAAATCGTCAACCTCTCAAATTCTCATTCTAAATTTCTCATCTTTTTTTTTGCTCTCTTGGTGGAATTTTATCAAAGTGAAGGAGTATAGAGGTGGAGAGTATATATATATATTATAAGCATTGGTTTTCCTTGCCTTTTCCATTCCCATCTCAGGAGTTACACAAGCTTGCAACAAATAACACAATTAAAAGAAATGAATAACTTGGGAGTTAGAGAAAATGAAAGAATTTTGGTTTAAAGAGGAGAATGAAGTACTCCCTCCTTATTATTATTGTTATATACGTATATACTCCTCCATGTTATCCTAATTCAATTGTCACCAAGTCCCCCCAGCTGCTGACTATATTTTAAAATATTATTATTAAATTAATTACATCAATTAATAAGCCATTTTGACCATTTTGCCCTCCAAAACCAAACGTTGCGATACTTATATCGATTCCTACTAAAGTCGACGTTCCGAACGTCATGGAACTATCCGTTTCGTCAAATTCATCTCCGAAATTCATGGTTGACTTTTTCCCCAAAAAAGTTAATCGTGACACATTATTGTGATTACAGTCTATCCTGACTAATTTCGACGTTCCGAACTCAAATACGCAGTCCGCGTCTCTAAATTTCGCTCCGAACTCCAACTCATGTTTTAATACCATCCCACGAACTAATAGAATTAATTATCTACTTACTCAATTTAAATAGTTAAATTAAACTAAACTAACTATTTAAATACATCTCATCATATAACATATATGACTAGTACAAACACATCTAATAATAGAAATCACACAAGAGTTTCACATAAGTTCGTTCATTAAAAATTATTAAATTACATAAAAATCTCAAATATTACATTCACCCTCCCTTATATGGATTCCATCCCCAGAATCATTACAAGTTAAACAAAAAGATTAGGGTAATTTTTTTTTATCATTTTCTCCTCGAGTTCCCACGTAGCCTCTTCGGCAGTTGTGGTTCCTCCATACTACCTTAACAGAAGGTATTATCTCATTTCTTAACACTTGTTCTTTTCTATCAATTATCTGTACAGGAACCTCTTCATAGGTTAGGTCCTTCTCAAATTGGATGGGTTCATACTCTATGACATGCTTGTAATCCTGTTTATAGGGTCGTAAAACTGATATGTGGAACACGTTGTGTATATGTTCTAACTCCGAAGGTAAAGTTATTTCATAAGCCACCTCACCGACTCTCCATAACACTTCAAAGGGTCCTATGAAGCTGGGACTAAGTTTCCCCTTCTACCCAAGCCTCATTTTCCCTTTCCAAGGTGTCACTTTCAGAAACACATAAGTTGTAAGACCCCAAATTTTATGAATAAGATTTAATTTTTTTTATAAATTATTTTGAAATAGTAAGGTGTTGATTTGATAAATGTGATAAGTTATGGGTGAAATGTGCAAAGTTTACAAAGTAAACAAGTGGTTATAAAATATTCGTTGTGTC
Source organism: Panax stipuleanatus (assembly GCA_020205555.1). Taxonomy (NCBI): domain Eukaryota; kingdom Viridiplantae; phylum Streptophyta; class Magnoliopsida; order Apiales; family Araliaceae; genus Panax; species Panax stipuleanatus. The sequence continues at coordinate 80,933,519 of CM035126.1, forward strand.
GGGGAATATTCGTTTGGTCGAGGAATATTCTTTTTGTCGAAGAATATTCGTACGACGGCGCAGTCATTGGTGGACCCCACAACAGAATGAATGTCGAAATATAGAAAGTGACAGAAGTAACCTTTTTATAAAAATAACGGCAAAATTGTTACCGTTAGTACTGTTGAAATATCCGGTGGTTAAAATACAGTAATACGCGGTGTTGCACAGTAGCACACGGTATTGTACAGTATTTTGAATTATTGATTCTTACGTAGGAAGACACTTACTCAATTATTGTTATAGTAATTACTGTTCAATATTTTATATTATTGATTCAATAAATGCATAATATTTTATTGGTTCAATATTTGCTATGTTGATATTTTATATCCATAAGTGCTACTTTGCTATTTTATATTATTGATTCAATAATTGTCATTGCACATTATTTCAAATTATCAAATCAATAATTCATATTATTTGAATAATATTATTAGATAACATTATTGGCAATGTCTAAGGAAGTTCTGTCTAGGAAAGGGGTTGATTAATTGCGCGCCAGTAAGGAGAAATCCTTATCGGAAGGCCTCCTTTTTCTTGGGAACGACCTGGTTGTCAATATTGTAGTTCTGTAATATTATTTGTGAATAATTAATTTTTGATATATATAATAAGGAAATATTTATTCAATATAGATTTAAACGGAGAAATTTTTAACATGTGACATTTGTTGAAAGTTGGTATTTTATCTTGTCTGATAAAATAATTCATTCAAATATATTATTATAATATTACATTATAGTAGTATGATGTGATTATATAATAGTATGATTTTTATAATTTGAATGGTAATATTATTATAGTAAATTCATGGTATAAAAGTTAAACGAGGTGGAAGAGTGCAAATTGAATTTGAACTCTTATGATGCAAACAATGATGTCATCGGAGCGATGAGGCAAGCAATGATGTCATAGATCGATGATGTAAGCGATGATGTCATAAATTATGGCGAAAAGACTATTTTACCCATACTTTGTCGAGCCTATAAATAGAAGCTCATTTCTTCATTATTTCTTACCAATTCACTAAAGCTATAGAGAGAGAAAGTATAGAGAGAATAAGAGAGAAAGAAGAAGAGTATTCTGCTATTACGCTAGTGAAGTCTCCAAATTTTAAGGTAAGGGGTATTATTTTTTTCGTATTCATGAAGATAGTTATTTTCTTTCAATACTCGTAAGGGTTGTTATTCCATTCTTTATTATTCTGTTGGAATAACCTGTCTACGCGAACTACCGCATGCATGGTGAAATCCTGTTGTTATTCTTTTCTTTATTATTCTGTGGGAATAACCTGTCTACGCGGACTACCGCATGCCTGCTGAATAACCCTTCGTATTCAGTTGTTATTAAATTGTGGAAATAATCTGTCTGAGCGGACTACCGCCAGACGGGTGAAAATTCAATTGCAGTTTCGTATATTGTTTCATTTCAGATTCCTAATTCTGAACTTACTACGGTAAGTATTGCTTCTATAATTCTTGAAATGATCAGATATTACTTGAGTTTTGCGCTTCATCTAATATTATTTCACTGGAATATTGGTCTGAACTTTCTTGTGAATTTTTAATCTTTTCATGTCGAGTTACTATTCACGAGTTACTATTCACGAGTTAGTATTCACGGGGTACTATTCACGGTAATTTTTTTCTTCCAAATTATCTTTGATTGGATCCAGGTTTTGATCTTCATTCTTGAACTCTGGATAAATTCTCTAATATTTGTCCTTTATCTCACTCGATCCGTTATTCGTATTATTTTTTATCATCCTCAGTTCTAAATGGTGATATAATTGAATATCTTTGGCCTGTAGTGCAAAGATGAATAATTACGTGATGAATATCTTTGGCCTGTAGTGCAAAGATGGATGATTACCTGATGAATATCTTTGGCCCGTAGTGCAAAGACGGACAGGTGTTGAGATAAACATGACCAACTGATGATACAAATGAATATCTTTGGCCCGTAGTGCAAAGATGGATATTTGATTCGAGATGTATATTTATTGATGTTATAGAAATAAAATATTGATGATGGACTTTTAAATCAAAGAAAATAGTAGACATCATTCTCTACTTAACTCTTCTAATGAATTGTTATTTTCGCTGCGAATATTGATCTAAAACTTGTTGTCCATGATATTTTATCTGATTTATTGAAGGCTAACGATAATTTATTTTTCATTATCTTAGTCATAATATTCTTTACTGGGCTAGTTGAGCTCACCCTTTTCTTCCATTGTTCTCTTCAGGAAATGAGAATATCGCGGGTACTAGTCGGGAAATGGAGTGATGGTCCGAGTTAGAGCAGTAGAAGTCCTCACTATTTTTTTTATTTAAAATAGTGTGATAATAAATGTAATGAGAATTTAGTTTGAATGTTAATATTTTTTACATGTCTGTATTGACACTCACAGTTGTGTGGTCATATTTTGCACGACCGTGTGATATGAAAGATTGTATTTGAATTTTGTTGAGTGTATTTGGCGACTCAAAATGGGTTGAGTATTGAACCTATTTTGGGGGCATCACAGTTGGTATCAAAGCTTAGGGATATGATCTCTGGCGGAGATCTGGGAATAGAACTAGGAGGGGAGAGACGAGTAAAACCTTCGCTAGTGTGTCCTACCTAAGCTTAATTGTTATTTAATTAGGTCGGTTGGAATATAGGGTTAATATGGGATATGTTAATTTATTTGATTAACCCTTGTTTTGTGGCAGTATTTGAGAATGGCAGCTGAAAATCTAAACAATGGAGTGAATGAGACCGTTGAGACACCTTTAATCACCAATGAGGAGAACGTGCAACAGGAAGGCTATATTCCTCCTGTAAACAATCCTACCGAAGAAATGATAAATGACGGGATGTTTAGAAGATTTTTGCAGTTCATGCAAAACCAGGCGAGGGAGACTCGTGTTCATAATACAGGTGGAAATAACAACTCGCGGCTTGTCACTGCCAAGCAGTTTAAAGAGTTGGGACCACCAGAGTTTCAGAGAAAGCCAGATCCAATCAAGGCAAAAAATTGGATTAAGCAAATTACCAAGATATTTGATGTCTTGGGATGCACGGAGGAACAGAAGGTTCCATTTGCCACCTTTATGTTCCGTGGAGAGGCAGATTACTGGTGGGAATCTGTGAAGTGTACCCAGCCTGCCGCACTCAAGATGTCTTGGGGGGCGTTCTAGAAACTGTTCAATGACAAGTACTTTCCAGAAAGTATTCGTCACATGAAAGAGGTAGAGTTTATCAAACTGGAACAGAACAACATGACTGTGTCCCAGTACGAGGCTAAGTTCGCTGAGTTATCCCGGTTTGTACCTCATTTGGTGGAGAATGAGGAACGTATGACACGGATGTTTTTGAGAGGTTTGAAACCCGAGATTCATCAATACCTCATTTCTCACAAATTTTCTCTATATTCGGATGTAGTGACCAGGGCCCAGTTATTAGAACGAGATAATGATTATGTTCAACCAAGGGACAACAACCAAGGTCGTACTGGTGGCAGCAGTCATCAGAACAATGACAACCAGCAGGGAGGAAAGTATCATGCCAGAACCGGTAACCACTCCAGTGGTAATCGTCGCCATGATAATAGAAGAAGTGAGTCGGGGGGAGATTTCAAGAAGAGAAGGTACAACAATGAGACAGTGAAAGCATCGACAACAGCACCAACATCAACTATTTCTAGGGGAGGAGAACGACCGTCGATCGTATGCTATAAATGCGGCAAGAGGGACACATCAGCCCCAACTGCACACAACAATCCAAATTGTGTTTATAACTATAGAAAGGAAGAGCACATAGCTCGAGTGTGTCCTGTAGCGAAACCAAGTCCAGCAGGGATGGTGACTCCAAAGGCTATCCCTGACAAGTCAAAGTGAGTGGTTCCTGGAAGAGCTTTTGTCGTGACTGCCCAACAAGAAAGGAACCAGAACGAGGTTATTACGGGTAAGCTGATAATAAACTCTTGCGATGTTTACACTTTATTAGATACGGGTGCTACCCATTCTTTTATTTCACCTGCTTGTGCTCAACGTTTGAACTTGACACTTGAGAAATTAGACTTTGACTTATCTGTTGAAACTCCATTAGGAGAAACCTTCGTTACATCTACAGTTTACAAATCTTGCTCGATTCAAATTGGTACCCTCACCCTACCTGTTGATATTATATCATTGAAAATACTTGCATTTGATGTGATTTTAGGAATTGACTAGTTGACCACTTATCATGCCAAAATTGATTGTTTTCGTAAGGTTGTTAGTTTTCATATTCTTAACCAACCTATTGTGTGAATTCAAACAACCAAACCACTAAAATCAATCAATGTTATTTCAAGTCATAAAGCTATTCGTTTATTGAAAAACGGATGTCAAGCTTTCTTAGCCCATGTCACTGATCTAAACCAGGATACGTCAGGTTTGAATGATATTTCTGTTGTTAATGAGTTTCCTGATGTATTTCCCGAAGAACTTCTCGGTCTACCCCCGGAACGTGAAGTTGAATTCTTTATTGACCTTGAACCCGGTACAAAATCCATTTCTAAAACCCCATATCGAATGGCTCCTATAGAACTTCAGGAGTTAAAGGTCCAACTACAGGAGTTATTAGACATCGATTTTATACGTCCTAGTACATCTCCTTGGGGTGCTCCTATTTTATTCGTAAAGAAGAAAGACGGGAGTATGCGACTTTGTATTGACTATCGCGAGTTGAACCATGTCACCATCAAGAATAGGTATCCATTACTTCGTATTGATGACCTGTTCGACCAGTTGCAAGGTGCATAATTCTTTTCAAAGATCGATCTTCGTTCTGGATATCGTCAGCTGAAGATTAAAACTGAGGATATTCCGAAGACTGCTTTCAGAACTCGATACGGGCATTATGAATTCTTAGTCATGTCTTTTGGATTGACTAATGCTCCTGCTGCTTTTATGGATATGATGAACCGTGCATTCAAGGAATATTTGGATCAGTTAGTGGTTGTCTTTATTGATGACATCCTCATCTATTCCAAAAGTCGTGAAGATCATGAGCACCACTTGAAGCTGGTACTTCAAAGGCTTCGTGAAAACAAGCTATATGCCAAGCTGAATAAATGCGAGTTCTGGCTTGAGGAAGTAGCATTCCTTGGGCATGTAGTATCAAAATGTGGAGTATCTGTGGACCCGACGAAGATTGAAGCAATACAAAGTTGGGAGCAACCGAAGTCGGTGACCGATGTACGTAGCTTTCTGGGCTTAGCTGGTTATTATCAGAGATTCGTGGAAGGATTTTCTCGAATCGCTACTGCATTAACTCAGCTAACTCGGAAAGATACAAAATTCGTATGGAACAAGGAATGCGTGAAGAGCTTTCAAGAGCTCAAGAGGAGACTCATTTCAGCACCTATTCTGACGATACCATCTGGTTCGGATGGATTTGTCATTTACAGCGATGCTTCGGGCAAAGGGTTAGGATGTGTTCTCATGCAACATGGGAAAGGCATAGCCTATGCCTTGTGACAACTCAAGGAATATGGGAGGAATTATCCTACTCATGATCTAGAGTTGGCAGCAGTCGTTTTCGCGTTGAAGATCTGGAGACACTACCTGTATGGGGAGAAAGTGGAGATCTATACGGATCATAAGAGCCTCAAGTATTTCTTCACCCAGAAGGAACTTAACATGCGGCAACGACGTTGGCTTGAGCTGTTGAAAGATTACGACCATGCCATCCAATACCATCCTGGTAAAGCGAACATGGTAGCTGACGCGTTGAGTAGAAGATCATATGCCGGAACGAATGCGATCCTTTCAAGGACTATTTTGTGTGATTTACAAAAGATAGAGATAGAGTTCAAGACTTCGGGGACCTATGCGATGATATCAAGTATACGCGTAGAACCAGCTTTGATTGATAAAGTTAAAGCTGCTCAAGCTACAGACCCAGAGCTGATGAATATGAGGAAGAAGGTGCAAGAAGGTGCTATTCCAGAAGCAAGGATTGATGAAGAAGGAATACTTCGAGTCAACTCCAGACTTTGTGTTCCTGACGATTCTGATTGGAAGTATAGAATCATGATGGAGGCACACAACACACCGTTTGCAATCCATCCTGGGAGTACCAAAATGTATCGTGATCTTCAATATATATTTTGGTGGAGCAATATGAAGAGAGAGATCACGGAATTTATCTCGAGGTATTTAACGTGTCAACGTGTCAAGGCGGAGCATCAAGTGCCAAAGGATCCATTGCAACCACTTGAGATTCCAAAGTGGAAGTGGGAACACATTACCATAGATTTCGTTACGGGTCTTTCCAAGGTTTCTCAAGGCATAGATGCAATTTGGGTTATTGTAGATAGATTAACCAAGTCTGCTCATTTCTTGCCGATACGAGAGACGTATTCCCTTGAACGTCTTGCTCGTATGTACGTGAATGAGATTGTGAGATTGTATGGTATGCCAGTATCCATAGTTTTGGACCGTGACCCAAGATTCACTTCACGATTTTGGGTCAGCTTGCAAAAAGCTATGGGCACGGATTTACTATTTAGTTCTGCATATCATCCACAAATGGACGGACAATCGAAAAGGACTATCCAAACTCTTGAAGATCTATTGAGACTCTGTGTTCTAGACTTCAAAGGGAGTTGGGATAAGTACCTACCATTGGTAGAATTCTCCTACAACAATAGTTATCAGGAAAGTATAGGCATGGCTCCATTCGAGGCGTTGTATAGACGAAAATGTCGTTATCTAGTATGTTGGGACGAGTAGGGTGAAACAACAGTATTGGGACCGGAGTTAGTACGTATGACTACGGAAAAGATTCAAATGATCCGGCAACGTATACAAACTGCACAAGATCGACAAAAGAGTTATGCTGATCTTCATCGAAGAGACGTGGAGTTTAATGTCGGAGATCATATATTATTACATGTTGCTCCATGGAAAGGAGTTACTCGAAAAGAGAGGAAAGCTCAACCCACGATTCATTGGTCCATTTGAAATGTGACGCCCCCAAATTCCAGGACCGCCACTTGGTCTCTCGAATTCGGTTCATCACGTGCTCATGGTAATACATCACAATAATAATAATTAAATATCATACGATCACAGCGGAAAATCTATTCTAGAATAATTTACAATGATTTATTATAATTATTCCCCCAAGTCTCGCAACCTACAGTACTTAATAGATTACATAATAATATCAGTTAACGACTTATTACATAATCTAACTTAAGCTTAAACATAATCAAATCCAGTCTTACTACATCATCTTCATACAATATTAATATATTTAAAACATAACAGACATAAGCTAGTTGGTAGCTTTGCCCTTGCCCTTATCAACGCCCGAAGGTTCACCATGCTCTGCCTTAACTGAAATGTTTTAGGGAAAGCAAGCATGAGCACAAATTGCCCAGCAAGTAATATACAATAAGGGTGAGTAATAAGATTCTCAATTCTCGAAAGGGTATAACAAGATTTGATAGTTCAAGAATAACAAGAATATCAACAGTTCTCAATATCAGTCGCTAAGGACAGGATAATATCAATATGATTCAATAATAAGTCAATTCAAGATTTCAAATAATTGAATACTGAGTAGTCACTACGGACTATGAACTTCTACTAGAATTGACAGTAATAAACTGAAAATCCAACAAAAACAGGTACAACAGGTGATCAGCCTAAAGTACCCTTGTTATGCATAACAATCAACCATACTCAAGTGTGCACGTCGGTTCTCCGACAATTATATATTCCCTTCAAAGAAGGTTGTTCTTCTCAGTCAAATATAAGATCCCGCACCAATCAATTAGTTTGGGTTGCTTTTCAATAACATAAGTCCAGCCGAATCAAATGGCATAGACACTTTCACAATATTCAAGAATAATACTAAGTTCAACATGAATAATAGCTTTAATGAAATAAGAGTTCAAGTATGCTAATTCGATTCAACCGATTAAATAGGAAACTAGTTCGCAATACACAAGATAGGATACTTGCATAGTAAAAGAGTATAAGTTAGGAAACTTTCACAATCATAGATTTCCTTGCATAAAGTAAATGCGTCGGTTAGGATACTTGCACTTTAAAAGAGTGTAAGTAAGAGAACTTGCCTTTAGCGTAGTTTATCCACGAAAAGCAATCAACACTTTCGAATTCCTATCGTAATACAGTTACGTATATATATGATATTCATTAGTCATATAATTTAACTTCACATTTTTTCTTTGAATATACGATCAACACATAAGCTAAGTTTTACCTAGCTACACAGTTATATAGAATATAATTTCTATCCTTAACGTTCCTTCTTTAGAGTTTAAACGCATTCTCATATTATATAAGATCTCAACGATTAGCAAACATGCTTGCATATTATTAATATCACATAAGACCACAATCAATACTAAATATATTTCATTTTAGCAAGTTACGGCATCTCCTTAAGTTAACCGTCAAAATCGGGTTCAAGCAACATCATATAATATCGCGTAGCATGTATTCATATTTAAAGGATACTTTCATGCTTGTATAACTTTTCCAAATCCAATCGTACATGGTATAGGTTCTTAAGTTAATACTTAAAGCCATTCAAGGACACGAACTCATATGGTCTAACATGATTGCTTTTAAACACATAAGATATTCATATAACTTGTATTAGTCATGCTCATGAGTACTCGTATTGCATATATGTAGCTAGCATTGTTATTATCTTGAAAACATGCTTTGTTCATGCTAAACTTTAATCACGACAACTAATCATGGTATATATACATGCATGACACATGAATGAGTCTAAGAATACTATCACATGTGTCCATAAATGTCAAATTCTAATTCTCGTCATAACATACCAACGTTCACGTTCAAAGCTTATACTTTGTTAGTATAGTTCATTAATAAGGTCTATCATGTTCATGCTTCCTTATGACACCTACATATGTAAGTTAACATGCTTTTCATGTATTTCAAGGCCCTATAAACATGCTCGAAAAGTCAGAATGTATACATGCTTCATATATGTTAACGTCGTTTATGAAACTTTAAATTCGTTTCCAAACTATGTGTCGTTTGGTTAACCATGCATGCTAATATACTAAAACATGCTTACATTGCCTCATTAGGTTTATATATATGTATTAATCATGCTCCCATGCTTGTTTAAACAAAAATTAAACAATTGGTACATAACAGTTTTGTTGCAGAATGCAGAAAACTGAACACAGAGGCTGGCGCTGCGGCGCGGCAACAGTAGCTTAATACTGGCGCTGCGGCGCGAGTGGCGCTTCGTGCGGCGCTGCGGCGCGGGCTGCGGCGCTGCGGCGTCGAGGCAGTTTTCTGCGGTTCAGACTGCAGCGAAAACCGACCCAAAACCTCCCATTTCATCGATTTACCCAGATATTAGACTTGTTTAACTTACTAACACATACATATATGCTTATATAACAGTCAATAGCAATTATCAATTCCCAATTTCATGAACTCTAACTAATTTACGAATTTCATGTATTTACAGAAATTGAAGAGGAACAATGGAAATGAAAGACTATTCAGTGGTTCCATCATGTGTGTATGTTCATATAACAACAATATAAGGGTTCTACAAACCAATCATGAACCAATTTGGCATAATCAAGAATTTCAACAAAACTCAGAAAACAACAATGGAGTTCTTTTGACAGAAAATGAAAATGAAGACACGAAGAGGATTTATACCTCTGTTCTGGAGTAAGCTTGCTGATGCTACTATAGAAATTCCTTCTGAACTAAATAGACAATCACAGTATACTCTCTTCTCTTAGAAATATTTCAGCAATGAAATGAAGGTGCAGGGAGTTCCTTTATATAGAAGAATGAATACACAGTCCAAGCTTCTAACTCCCAAATCAAACTAACGGATTGTCAAATTGCATGAAGGTTATAGAATGGTAGGTATTTAGTTGTTAGAATCCATCATTAAAACCACTCCCTTGCTCATCATTGCTACAAGGCTATGGAAATTTACTGAGTTTAAGGAGAAGCAGTAGGCTTAGGCCATAATGGCTGTGCACGTGAATGAGGGAAAGGAGAGTGACTATTATATTGGGACAAGCCAAGCAAATCTCAGCATTCTCACAAATGGACTATATGCTACACTTATGTTATATATTATATGTACTCTTAGGTTATAATTACAATGTTCTCCCCATAATGTAATAAATGCAATTTGAATACATATAATCTATGTACATTTTATCTTACCGATATAATACAATCGGATACTACCACATTACATTATATCATATATTATTAAATTGTATTACTCAACAATTATTTATAATAGATCCATGATACATTATTTTAATGTATATCCACACATCATTTGTCACCTACACATATCATAACATATAGTTACTATACATTTAATTCGCATGCTTGCACATATAATTTCTCATCTTATAAATTGAATATTAATTAATAATATACACATATCCTACATCAATCAATATAATTGTTAACCTCCATAACAATTTAATTAACCTTTATATGATTAACTATCTCTTTGATATAAATCTTATTATATTTATAAACACGTTGCTCATTATTATTATGTTTCTTGCAATAATAATCACATATTATTAATCAATCCTCATTAGTATTTTATAACAGTTAATTAATATTCTTCGATTAACAATTAATATAGATCAATTGTTCGCTTAAATTAATATAATCATTCTTATATTACGTCACTGTGCCACACAAGGCAATCAACGAGTTTATCACAAACTCCACCAATTTCTCAATTATTATAATTATTCAATTATATATAATTGAATTAATTCATCTCATAACACAAAATAATTTATATTCAAATAAATTCTCATTTCCATTAATATATTTATTTAATAATATATGGAAATTCTCAGGTATTACATGAAATTTTTGACTGAGTAGGAAATGTGGCCTATAGACTCGCCTTACCTCCAAGCTTGTCTCATGTTCATAACGTTTTTCACATATCTGTGCTTTGTAAATATGTGAAAGATCCAAACCACATTATTGAGTTAGAACCAGACGAGATAGCCGAAGATTTAACATACGAGGAGGTACCTGTTAAGATCTTGGATAGGAAGGAACATGTCCTACGCTCAAAGGTTATACCTCAAGTTAAAGTTTTGTGGAGGAACCATGATATCGAGGAAATGACCTGGGAGTTAGAATCGACAATGAAAATGAGGTATCCTCACCTTTTCGACATACCAGGTACGTACGTCAATTTCGAGGATGAAATTTCATAAGGAGGGGAGGTTGTAAGACCCCAAATTTTATGAATAAGATTTAATTTTCTTTATATATTATTTTGAAATAGTAAGGTGTTGATTTGATAAATGTGATAAGTTATGGGTGAAATGTGCAAAGTTTACAAAGTAAGCAAGTGGTTATAAAATATTCGTTGTGTCGGGGAATATTCGTTTGGTCGAGAATATTCTTTTTGTCAGAGAATATTCTGATAGTAGTGTGCATACAAGCCAATCATGTATGATGATAAAGCACATACTTTGTAAACAATCTTATTTATTTATTAATAAAATGTTTATTTATTAAAGGCATTTAATTATCTACATGGTGCTGTTTTTATAATATGTAAATAACCCATAGTTTTAAGCAATGCTTTTAGAATCATGATGTTGATCATGCTAATGAGATCTAAATTCTTAGAAAGCTTTAAAACTAAAATAGTTCCCAATCGTGGGATTACTAAAAACGGGATTAGTAAATTCGGATAGATTGGTACATATGTTGCTTGCTCATTGGATGAGGATGACTGATCTCATGGTCATTTGTGTGGAGACACTAAAGCAAGTATGTAGGTGCTTATTGGAGAATAAGTTCACTGAACGTGACTCGCTATGGAATACCTAATGGAGTTTTACTCGCCTGTCAATAGGAATTCCTAATGTGATAGTAGTACATGTGATCCTTGGACTTGAGATCATCATAGTATCTTGTATGTAACAAATTATACTTTGACTAATTCCTTAAGGCCTTTTAAGGCATATATAGGGTATGCTTGGGTGTAATGAGTTACATATGGAGATAATGAATGATCAATAAAGAATCTACCACCTCTAGTAAAAAAGGAGATATGTCCTATGTGATTCGTTAAATGACAACCCAGGAATCCTTGGCCAAGGTAGAATGAAATTAGAAAGAGGTTTCTAATTTGCATTATTTGGAGTTGTGCATTTTCTAATCGAAATACATATGATTAAATAAATTAAGACTTGACAGTAAATCCATGTCTTATATTTAATTGGGACATTTTATGGTGGAAGGATTGAATTGTACGGTAACTATTAACTCACAGGTTCTTTTATGATTAATGTTGAAATCTATATTATCTGGAAAGTCGTTGATCGCTAGGGAGGCTTATCCCTATTGTAGAATAAATGTTATTTATTTAAATAGATTATTAGTTTAATTTGTTTATTTAAATAAGATTAGAATTGTTCTAATTGATTTATTCACAACCGGTTTAATACGGAGAACCTAAAGGGTCACACCATAAAAGGAAGAAGAATTATTTAAGAAGAAAATGGCATGATAGTAATAATGCATTAAGTATAATTAATTTAATCTATGATGATAGAATAAATTAAATAGCTTAATGTTTATTATTTAATATTTTAGAAATATTAAATATAAATTAATAAGAGGAGTCTTATTAATATTATTATTATTTTAATTCTAAAGGAGTTTAGGAATTAATATAATATCAGTACTCTCTCTCAATCCTAATAAAGATTAGGATATAAATTAATTAAAAGTATTTAATTAATTAATTAAATAAAACCCTATTCTAATTGGATTAGGAGAGTTAACCTAATATCTATATAAGAGAGTCTTATATCAGAAATAAGGTACGTGAATTTTTCAAGAGTTGGGAGTACACATATTCTATAGAGATAGAAACAAGGGTTAAGCCAATAACCCATCTTACTGAGTTCTTCATCTTCCTTGGTGGATCACCGTTAGAGGCCAAACATTTGGGTGGCTGACATTGATCAAGGGAAGGAAGCCACTACAGAGGAATCAAAGGAGTAGAACTTGTACCTGAGGAAGCTTGGATCTTCAAAGGTATAATTCTATTTTTCTCTTTCCTCATTCACTGATAATTGATGCATAAGAATGATCATGGTAATGGGTTTGTATGAATTTTTAAAAACCTAGTTTTTTACGCTTCCGCCCTATTTATGTGATTTGATTGCATGATTGCGTTACGTACAAACCCAACAGTGGTATCAGAGCCAATCTTGTGCTAATTATCAGTCTAAGTTATTCCATACATATATAATATGCGATTGGATCGAGTTCTGGGCAACAAAAATTTTTGCCCATTAACTGATATTAAAATTAAAGAGTTTAATTTGGAATTGTTTTTTGAATGAAATAAAGGAGTTTATTTTTCCAAAAAACAAAGTTTAGCAAACTTTTGCCCATTAACTGATATTAATACATATATGGAATGAATTTACTTTCATGAGATGAATAAGTTTTATCGATACGTATGATGATATGTATGGTAATAAAAGGGATTGATTATGGACTATGACCAATGTGATTGGATTTTATTTTGGATGAATGCTTAAATGTATGGGTTTTATAAAATGGAGTCTGCGTACCTCGTCTTCTCTGATTTTATTCTCGGTGTAAAATTCTATCTCCCTTCTATGTACTTTCCCTTGACTGCTGATCAAGGTTTCTATTTAAAAATAATTTATGTAATAGAGATAGTTAGAATTATCTTGAAGAAATTGGAGACCAAGAAGCAAGGAGCGCGTGAAGACCCGTTTGTATGGAGCCCGGGTTTAAATGTAACAGTTACGTTTAAATTTAAATTTTTGCACTCCTAGGTTTGACCTTTTGGTTCACTTGGTGGCTCTAGTGAACCAAACTAGAATAAAAGTCCATAATCAATCCGGGTAGAATATAGTATTCTATATTGCATGCTAAATATTATATATATTATATTTTATACAAACATGCTTCGCATGTTTAATAAAATGACGCGTATTTATATATATATGTGCATTCGCGCTTAAAAGATGAGACAAATAATAACAAACCCCTCAAAGAAATATTATTATGTCTGAAGCGTTCAAATGATATTTGGAATATCGAACGTCGCCTTCTAGCATGATTAGTTAATAGAGTATTAAATATTTAATATGAGTTTGTTGTGCTATCCACAAGGCGAGTATTGAATATTTAAGATATTAATTAATCACATTTGATGCTTATCAAGAAAATTGAACGATCTAGTCTTCTTGTGCTATCCACAAGGACGAAAATTTTTCTTTTTTGAATTTATGGAAGTGCTAGGCTGGACTTAACTTAAATTATTTTAGTTCGGATGTGCACACACATGACCATTATGATTTAAGAGGCAAAATAAAAGGAGTTACATGGTGATGTAATTGACAAGAGTTGTCTACCTATTTATTTGTATATCGCTTGTTGTGCTATCCACAAGGTTATATACATTTGAAATGGGATCCTTAATCTCACTAGCAAATCTTTAATTAGATGTTGCCGAACTATATGAGTGAGGGTAATATAGTTTGATGAAAATAGTGGGAGATACCAATTTAAAATAAAGACCTAAATTTATTTTGGTATGCAAAGTTAATAAAATGAATGTTTGCTAAAATGTTGTCTTTTCACATGCAGAATTTTAAAAATGTCAAAATCACTAATCTCACTACGAAGCATACTTGATGCAAATAAGCTTACCAGCCCGAATTATGAGGACTGGCTAAGAAATCTGAGAATTGTTCTCACTGCTGAAAAGATTTCTTATGTCCTAAATTCCACTATCCCTGAATCTGTTTCAGAAACAGCCTCTGAGGAAGAGATTGCCACTTTCAATAAGTGGCAAGATGATGCATCTGTGCCTCAATGCATCATGCTCGCATCCATGAATAACGAGCTTCAGCGTCAGCACGAAAAAATGGATGCTCCTGCTATGCTGCTTCACCTCAAGAAGTTGTATGGTGAACAGAGTAGGACTGCTAGATATGAGATATCTAAGGAGCTCTTCCGATCTCGGATGACCGAGGGCACTACCGTCGAGACTCATGTTCTGAAGGTAATCAATTTGATTGAACGCCTTGGACAGCTTGGGTTCGTCATGGAATGGGGAGTTGAGTCAAGACTTGGTCTTGCAGTCACTCCCTGAGACCTTCTCGCAGTTTGTGGTTAATTTTCACATGAATAAGCTAGATGTCAGCTTACCTGAGCTGCTTAACATGCTGAAAACTGCAGAAGGTCACTTCTCATCCAAGAAGAACCATGTCTTGATGGTGGATTCTTCCAATAAAAGGAAGAGGCCCAAGGTGTCTTCTGAAAAGAAGAAATCTAAGAAGGCTAAGGGAAAAGGGAAAGAAAAGGAGCAAAAGAAACCTGAACCAGCTAAAGGAATGTGCTTTCATTGCAATGAGCCGGGACATTGGAAGAGGAACTGCAAGAAGTTTCTAGCAGAGAAGAAGCTTGGAGAAGCTTCGACTTCCAATCAAGGTTTGTTTATGATTGAAATTAATTTTTCTGAAAGTCATAATTCTACTTGGGTATTGGATACCGGCTGTGGTTCTCACATATGTAATACTGTGCAGGGACTGGTCAGAAGTAGAAAGCTGAACAAAGATGAGGTGATCCTACGAGTGGGAAATGGAGCAAAAGTTGCTGCATTAGCTGTAGGAACTTATTGTTTAGCAATGCCTTCGGGCAAATCCATTTATCTTAATAATTGTTATTATGTTCCGAATATTATTAAAAACATTATTTCAATTTCTGTATTGGATATGGAAGGTTTTGACGTTATTATAAAGAACAATGGTTGTTCTATTTATAAAGACGATGTTTTATATGGTATTGGAAATTTGCGAAATGGACTTTATACACTTGACTTGCAAGAAAATATATTTCAAATTGAACAAATTAAGAAAAGGAAAAGAGATGATATTAATTATACCTATATGTGGCACTGTAGACTCGGTCATATCAATGAAACAAGATTATCCAAGTTGCATAAAGATGGGCTCCTCGAGCTATCTGATTATGAATCATATCCAACTTGTGAATCTTGTCTCATGGGTAAAATGACTAAATCTCCTTTTAGTGGAAAAGGGGAGAGAGTTACAGAGTTGTTGGCATTGATTCACACAGACGTTTGTGGACCTATGACAACAAGTGCACGGGGTGGGTATTCTTATTTTATTACTTTCACTGATGATCACTCAAGATTTGGATATGTGTATTTAATGAAATACAAATCAGAATCATTTGAAAAGTTCAAAGAGTTCAGAAGTGAAGTAGAGAAACAAACGGGCAAGAGTATTAAGATACTTCGATCAGATCGAGGTGGAGAATACTTAAGCAGTGAGTTTCTCAATTGTCTCAGAGAAAATGGTATAATCTCACAATGGACTCCTCCAGGTACACCACAGTTAAATGGAGTATCTGAAAGGAAAAATCGAACACTGTTGGACATGGTTCGATCCATGATGAGTTTTACCGACCTTCCAATTTCCTTCTGGGGATATGCCCTAGAAACGGCTTCATACCTACTTAACAAGGTACCTACCAAATCCGCCCCAAAGACTCCATATGAGATGTGGAAAGGGAGGAAACCAAATCTTAAGCATGTTAAGACTTGGGGTTGTCCAGCTTATGTCAAAAAGTTTGAAAATGATAAGCTACAGACTAAATCCGATAAGTGTAGATTTGTGGGATACCCTAAAGAAACCATAGGGTATTATTTCTATCATCCAACTGATCAAAAGGTGTTTGTTGCGAAACATGCTACCTTCTTGGAGAAAGAGTTTATCCATGAAGGGGTCAGTGGGAGTAAGATATATCTTGAAGAAGTTCAAGAACCACAAGTTACCACGGACCAAAGTCAGGTACCTAACCAAGTAGAAGAACCTACTGTACCACACCATGTTCGTAAATCTGGAAGAGTACCGAAGATACCTGAGAGGTATGGATTCGTTATAGAGGATGACGATGAGGTACACATCATGAATGATGATGATCCATTGAATTACGAACAGGCTATGAGTAATAAAGACTCAGGGAAATGGCTTGAAGCCATGAAATCTGAAATGGACTCCATGTATGAAAACAAAGTATGGTCTTTGGTTTCACCACCTGAAGGTATTAAACCTATTGGGTGTAAATGGGTTTTTAAGAAAAAGACTGGAGCAGACGGAAAGGTAGAGACCTATAAGGCCCGACTGGTTGCAAAAGATTTCAAACAATGACAAGGAGTTGACTATGATGAAACCTTCTCACCAGTAGC
The DNA here is from genome assembly GCA_020205555.1 of Panax stipuleanatus. NCBI lineage: Eukaryota > Viridiplantae > Streptophyta > Magnoliopsida > Apiales > Araliaceae > Panax > Panax stipuleanatus. The sequence goes on from CM035126.1 coordinate 80,950,910, forward strand.
CATGCTCAAGTCCATTCGGATTTTGCTTGCGATTGCAGCTTACAACGACTATGAGATCTGGCAGATGGACATGAAAACGGCCTTCCTCAATGGGAAACTTGAGGAGGATGTGTATATGACACAGCCAGAGGGATTTATTTCAAAAGTTGGAACAAATCAAGTCTGTAAGCTACAACGATCCATTTATGGGTTGAAGCAAGCTTCTCGTAGATGGAACATTCGTTTTGATGAGACAATCAAAGAGTTTGACTTTATCAAAAACGAGGATGAACCATGTGTATACAAGAAGGTTAGTGGGAGCGCAGTATCATTCCTTGTATTATATGTTGATGATATATTACTGATAGGGAATGACATTCCTATGTTACAATCCATTAAAATCTGGTTATCTAAAAACTTCTCCATGAAGGACTTGGGTGAAGCATCCTATATTTTGGGGATAAAGATCTATAGAGATAGATCTAAAAGGATGCTCGGCTTATCCCAAGGAACGTACATTGATACAATGCTAAAGAGGTTTAGCATGGAAGATTCCAAAAGAGGTCTCATGCCGATGAGCCATGGAATACATCTCTCCAAGAAACAGGCCCCAAAGACACCTGAGGAGAGAGACCGTATGAGTAAGATCCCTTATGCTTCTGCAATAGGATCTATCATGTACGGTATGATATGTACTAGACCGGATGTTGCTCACGCACTTAGTGTAACTAGCAGATACCAGTCGAATCCAGGAGAAGAGCACTGGAAGGTAGTGAAAAATATCCTAAAGTACTTGAGAAGGACTAAAGATATTTTTCTTGTCTACGGTGGGTCTGAATTAAAACTCGAGGGATTCACGGACTCAAGTTTTCAAACAGACCAAGATGACAGTAAATCTAATTCAGGGTATGTGTTTACCTTGAACGGAGGTGCAGTGAGTTGGAAGAGTTCCAAGCAGCAAACGGTTGCTGATTCAGTGACAGAGGCAGAGTATATAACTATAAGTGAAGCTGCAAGTTGATGTTTTAGATGAAAAGTTCATTACAGAACTAGGAATAGTTCCTAAGTCTCATCTTGAATCTAAACATGTGTTGCGGCACTTTGATTAAAGAAATCATTGAAAGAGGAGAGTGTAGACTCTCAAGACAACATTGCAGATCCATTTACTAAAGCTTTAACACAACAGCAGTTTGATCGTCAATTAGAGAAGATGGGTATGAGATACCATGGCGATTGGCTTTAGTGCAAGTGGGAGATTGATAGTAGTGTGCATACAAGCCAATCATGTATGATGATAAAGCACATACTTTGTAAACAATCTTATTTATTTATTAATAAAATATTTATTTATTAAAGGCATTTAATTATCTACATGGTGCTGTTTTTATAATATGTAAATAACCCATAGTTTTAAGCAATGCTTTTAGAATCATGATGTTGATCATGCTAATGAGATCTAAATTCTTAGAAAGCTTTAAAACTAAAATAGTTCCCAATCGTGGGATTACTAAAAAGGGGATTAGTAAATCCGGATAGATTGGTACATATATTGCTTGCTCATTGGATGAGGATGACTGATCTCATGGTCATTTGTGTGGAGACACTAAAGCAAGTATGTAGGTGCTTATTGGAGAATAAGTTCACTGAACGTGACTCGCTATGGAATACCTAATGGAGTTTTACTCGCCTGTCAATAGGAATTCCTAATGTGATAGTAGTACATGTGATCCTTGGACTTGAGATCATCATAGTATCTTGTATGTAACAAATTATACTTTGACTAATTCCTTAAGGCCTTTTAAGGCATATATAGGATATGCTTGGGTGTAATGAGTTACATATGGAGATAATGAATGATCAATAAAGAATCTACCACCTCTAGTAAAAGAGGAGATATGTCCTATGTGATTCGTTAAATGACAACCCAGGAATCCTTGGCCAAGGTAGAATGAAATTAGAAAGAGGTTTCTAATTTGCATTATTTGGAGTTGTGCATTTTCTAATCGAAATACATATGATTAAATAAATTAAGACTTGACAGTAAATCCATGTCTTATATTTAATTGGGACATTGTATGGTGGAAGGATTGAATTGTACGGTAACTATTAACTCACAGGTTCTTTTATGATTAATGTTGAAATCTATATTATCTGGAAAGTCGTTGATCGCTAGGGAGGCTTATCCCTATTGTAGAATAAATGTTATTTATTTAAATAGATTATTAGTTTAATTTGTTTATTTAAATAAGATTAGAATTGTTCTAATTGATTTATTCACAACCGGTTTAATATAGAGAACCTAAAGGGTCACACCATAAAAGGAAGAAGAATTATTTAAGAAGAAAATGGCATGATAGTAATAATGCATTAAGTATAATTAATTTAATCTATGATGATAGAATAAATTAAATAGCTTAATGTTTATTATTTAATATTTTAGAAATATTAAATATAAATTAATAAGAGGAGTCTTATTAATATTATTATTATTTTAATTCTAAAGGAGTTTAGGAATTAATATAATATCAGTACTCTCTCTCAATCCTAATAAAGATTAGGATATAAATTAATTAAAAGTAATTAATTAATTAATTAAATAAAACCCTATTCTAATTGGATTAGGAGGGTTAACCTAATATCTATATAAGAGAGTCTTATATCAGAAATAAGGAATACATGTGAAATTTTCCAAGAGTTGGGAGTACACATATTCTATAGAGATAGAAACAAGGGTTAAGCCAATAACCCATCTTCTTGAGTTCTTCATCTTCCTTGGTGGATCACCGTTAGAGGCCAAACATTTGGGTGGCTGACATTATTCAAGGGAAGGAGCCACTATCAGAGGAATCAAAGGAATCAAAGGAGTAGAACTTGAACCTGAGGAAGCTTAGATCTTCAAAGGTATAATTCCATGTTCTCTCTTTTCTGTTATTGATAACAAGCACAAAGCATGATCATGGTTATGGGTTTGTATAAATTTTGGAAACCTAGTTTTTACGCTTCCGCCCTATTTATGTGATTTGATTGCATGATTGCGTTACATACAAACCCAACATATTCGTAAGACGGCGCAGTCATTGGTGGACCCCACAACAGAATGAATGTCGGATATAGAAAGCGACAGAAGTAACCTTTTTATAAAAATAACGGCAAAACTGTTACCGTTAGTACAGTTAAAATACCCAGTGGTTAAAATACAGTAAGACGCGGTGTTGCACGGTAGCACACGGTATTACACAGTATTTCGAATTATTGATTCTTACGTAGGAAGGACACTTACTCAATTATTGTTACAGTAATTACTGTTCAATATTTTATATTATTGATTCAATAATTGTATAATATTTTATTGGTTCAATATTTGCTACGTTAATATTTTATATCCATAAGTGCTACTTTGCTATTTTGTATTATTGATTCAATAATTGTCATTGCACATTATTTCAAATTATCAAATCAATAATTCATATTATTTGAATAATATTATTAGATAGCATTATTGGCAATGTCTAAGGAAGTTCTGTCTAGGAAAGGGGTTGATTAATTGTGCGCCAGTAAGGAGAAATCCTTATCGGAAGGCCCCCTCTTTCCTGGGAACAACCTGGTTGTCAATATTGTAGTTCTTTAATATTATTTGTGAATAATTAATTTTTGATATATATGATAAGGAAATATTTATTCAATGTGGATTTGAACGGAGAAATTTTTAACATGTGACATTTGTTGAAAGTTGGTATTTTATCTTATCCGATAAAATAATTCATTCAAATATATTATTATAATATTACATTATAGTAGTATGATGTGATTATATAATAATATGATTTTTATAATTTGAATGGTAACATTATTATAGTAAATTCATGGTATAAAAGTTAAACGAGGTGGAAGAGTGCAAATTGAATTTGATCTCTTATGATGCAAACAATGATGTCATCGGAGCGATGAGGTAAGCAATGATGTCATCGGAGCGATGTGGTAAGCAATGATGTCATAGATCGATGATGTAAGCGATGATGTCATAAATTATGGCAAAAAGACTATTTTACCCTTACTCTGCCGAGCTTATAAATAGAAGCTCATTTCTTCATTATTGCTCACCAATTCAGTAAAGCTATAGAGAGAGAAAGTATAGAGAGAATAAGAGAGAAAGAAGAAGAGTATTCTGCTATTACGCTAGTGTAGTCTCCAAATTTTAAGGTAAGGGGTATTATTTCTTTCGTATTCATGAAGAGAGTTATTTTCTTTCAATACTCGTAAGGGTTGTTATTCCATTCTTTATTATTCTGTTGGAATAACCTGTCTACGCGGACTACCGCATGCATGGTGAAATCCTGTTGTTATTCTATTCTTTATTATTCTGTGGGAATAACCTGTCTACGCGGACTACCGCATGCCTGGTGAATAACCCTTCATATTCAGTTGTTATTAAATTATGGAAATAATCTGTCTGAGCGGACTACCGCCAGACGGGTGAAAATTCAATTGTAGTTTCGTATATTGTTTCATTTCAGATTCCTAACTCTAAACTTACAACGGTAAGTATTGCTTCTATAATTCCTGAAATGATTAGATATTACTTGAGTTTTGCGCTTCATCTAATATTATTTCACTGGAATATTGGTCTGAACTTTCTTGTGAAATTTTTATCTTTTCATGTCGAGTTACTATTCACGGGGTACTATTCACTGTAATTTTTTTTTTCCAAATCATCTTTGATTGGATCCAGGTTTTGATCTTCATTCTTGAATTTTGGATAAATTCTATAATATTTGTCCTTTATCTCACTGGATCCGTTATTCGTATTATTTTTCATCATCCTCAGTTCTAAATGGTGATATAACTGAATATCTTTGGCCTGTAGTGCAAAGATGAATAATTACGTGATGAATATCTTTGGCCTGTAGTGCAAAGATGAATGATTACCTAATACATATCTTTGGCCCGTAGTGCAAAGATGGACAGGTGTTGAGATAAACATGACCAACTGATGATACAAATGAATATCTTTGGCCCGTAGTGCAAAGATGGATATTTGATTCGAGATGTATATTGATTGATGTTATAGGGATAAAATATTGATGATGGACTTTTAAATCAAAGAAAATAGTAGACATCATTCTCTACTTAACTCTTCTAATGAATTGTTATTTTCGCTGCGAATATTGATCTAAAACTTGTTGTCCATGATATTTTATCTGATTTATTGAAGGCTAACGATAATTTATTTTTCATTATCTTAGTCATAATATTCTTTACTGGGCTAGTTGAGCTCACCCTTTTCTTCCATTGTTCTCTTCATGAAATGAGAATATCGCATGTACTAGTCGGGGAATGGAGTGATGGTCTGAGTTATAGCTGTAGAAGTCCTCACTATTTTTTTATTTAAAATAGTGTGATAATAAATGTAATGAGGACTTAGTTTGAATGTTAATATTTTCTACATATCTGTATTGACACTCACAGTTGTGTGGTCGTATTTTGCACGACCGTGTGATATGAAAGATTGTATTTGAATTTTGTTGAGTGTATTTAGCGACTCAAAATGGGTTGAGTATTGAACCTATTTTAGGGGCGTCACATAAGTGCCTACGTCGAAGTCTCGTTGTTGCCGATATTGATCAGCATATTTCTTCTGTCGATCTTGAGCCATCACTAGTCTCGCTCGTATCGTCTTGATTACATCCGCAGTTTGCTTCACCAATTCTGGCCCTAGCAGTTGCCGTTCTCCCACTTCCTCCCAGCACAATGGCGTTCTGTATTTCCTTCCATATAAATCTTCATAAGGTGGCATCCCGATGTATGCGTGGTAACTGTTGTTGTATGCAAATTCTACCAACGGTAGATGGTCATTCCAGCTTCCTTTGAAGTCCATAACACATGCTCTCAGCATGTCCTCCAATATTTGAATAGTTCTCTCGCTCTGGCCATCTGTTTGAGGATGATACGCCGTGCTCAACCTCAGTTGCGTTCCTATGCGTTCTTGCAAGCTTTTCCAAAAATTTGCTATGAACCGCGGATCGCGATCTGACACAATTGATACTGGCACCCCGTGCTTGGAAACGATCTCTTTGATGTAAAGTTTTGCCAACTGATCCAAGGTATATCTGATCTTGATTGGCAAGAAATGCGCTGACTTGGTCAATCGATCAACGATCATCCACACCGCATCATAACCCTTCTATGTAGTTGGAAGTCTTACCACGAAGTCCATCGTGATATGCTCCCACTTCCATTCCAGAATTTCTAAAGGTTGAAGTAACTCGCTCGATTTTTGATGTTTCGCCTTAACTCGCTGTCATGTTAAACACTTGCTGACGCACTTTACGACTTCTCTCTTCATATTGGGCCACCAATAATGTTGGCAAAGATCCTGATACGTCTTTGTGCTTTCCGGGTGGATTGAGTAACTTGAGCTATGAGCTCCCTACAAGATTTCCTCCTTTAACTCAGATACTGCTGGCACCCAAATTCTCCTCTCAAATCTTAATAATCCATCACCACCCACATTGAACTTAAGCCCCTCTCCATCTGAAATTCTTTTCCTCGCCTTCTCGCATTCTTCATCGTTGCTTTGTTCTTCCATGATTTTGTCCAATAGAGTCGGTCGAACCTCCATTGCGAACAACTTCTCATCTGACTCACTCGGACTCTTTACCTCGAGTTCCAATCTTGCCATCTCCTTAATTAACTCCTCTTGAGCTGTTAGCATTGCCAACCTACCATTGCCCTTTCCGCTTAGCGCATCTGCTACCATATTAGCTTTCCCCGGATGATATAAGATGTCGCAATCATAATCCTTTATTAGTTCTAACCATCTTCTCTGTCTCATATTCAACTCCTTCTACGTGAAGATATACTTCAGACTTTTATGGTCCGTGTATATTTCACACTTTACACCATATAAATAGTGCCTCCAAATCTTCAGGGCAAATACTACCGCTGCCAATTCCAGGTCATGGGTAGGATATCCCTTTTCGTAATCCTTCAACTGACGCGATGCGTACGAAATAACTGTACCATGTTGCATAAGCACACAGCCAAGTCCTTTGTGTGACACATCACTGAAAATTACAAAATCACCAGTATCGTCTGGTAGAGACAACACCGGTACTTCACTCTGTCTTTTCTTAAGTTCCCGAAAACTTTCTTCACATTTATCAGTCCAGACAAATTTTACCGACTTCTTTGTTAAATTCGTCAACGTTCCTGCTATCTTTGAAAAATCTTGAATGAACCGTCTGTAATAGCCTGCCAATCCTAAGAAACTTCTTACTTCAGTCGGTGTCTTTGGTTGTTCCCAATTTTGTACTGCTTCCACCTTTGCTGGATCCACGAAAATTCCGTCCTTGTCGATCACGTGCCCCAGAAATTGAACTTTCTCCAACCAAAACTCGCACTTTTAAAATTTTGCGTATAACTTATCCTTCCTCAACGCCTCCAATACCGACCTTAAGTGTTCAACATGATCCTCCTGAGTCTTGGAATAGATCAGGATATCATCTATGAACACGACCACGAACTTATCTAAGTATTGCTTGAATACCCGATTCATCATATCCATAAATGCCGCGGGTGCATTCGTTAATTCAAATGACATCACTAGGAACTCGTAGTGACCATAACGAGTCCTGAATGCTGTCTTAGGAACATCTTCCTTCCTCACCCTCAACTGGTGATATCCCGTCCTCAAGTCAATCTTGGAAAAATATTTCGCTCCCTTCAACTGATCGAACATATCATCTATCCTAGGTAACGGGTACTTGTTCTTAATCGTCACCTTGTTCAACTCTCGGTAGTCGATGCAAAGTCTCATCAATCCGTCCTTCTTTTTCACAAATAAAACTGGTGCTCCCCAAGGAGACACACTCGGTTGAATATACTTTCTATCTAATAATTCCTACAACTGTACCATCAGCTCCTTTATCCCTGCCGGTGCCATTCGGTATGGGGCTTTAGAAATTGGTGTCGTTCCCGGTACTAAATCTATAACGAATTCTACCTCCCTATCTGGAGGAAGACCTAGCAATTCCTCTGAAAATACATCTAGAAATTCATTCACTACTGGTATCTGTCCCATTTCTATCCCTACTTTATGCGTATCGACGATATGGGTCAAATATCCTACACATCCCTTTCTTAGTAACTTTCTCGCTTGCATCATTGTCAGACAATTCGAGTGTCTCGGCGACTTACTTCCGTAGAACACTACCTTAGACTTATCTGGAGTCATAAAGTTTATACACTTCTTCTGGCAATCTATCATCGCTCCATAGTTAAATAACCAATCCATTCCTAGAATTACATCAAATTCTCCTAATTGAATCGGAATCAAATCCACAGGTAACTTATACCCCCTGATATCTACCACACAATTCCTATGAATATGGCTAACGGGAATTATTTCCTTATTAGCAACTTCTATGTTCATATAATATTCTAATTTTTCCTGGGGTAAGTTTAAATGTTGGGAGAATTCATGTGATACGAAGGAACAAGTTGCACCCGAATCAAATAATATGTAAGTAGATATATCATTGATCGGAATGATACCTGAAACCACGTCCCTGGATGTGATCGCATCCTGATCTGTCATGTTAAAAGTCCTTGCTGTTGGTTGATTCTGAGTTGGTGGTCCAGTAATTGTGAGATTTCCACCGCTTGGTCCCCTTCCTCCATTTCCTCCAGCTAAATTCTTCTTTGGACAATTCCTTGCCTGATGATCCAGTGCTCCATAGTTGAAGCATCCATTTCTCTTTGGTGCAGAGCAATTGGGAGAGATGTGCCCCTCTTGCCCGCAATTAAAATAGACATTTTTCCCTTTTAGACATGCACCCGAGTGATTCCTCCCACACTCCTTGCACGCCTCAGTCCTCTTCTTTGCTTCCCCTGGTTTGCCCCCAGGGTTTCCCGAATTAAAATTGTTGCTGCTGCTGTTGTTGTTCCACTTCCTTTTGTTTGCGCCACTGCTGCTGCTACCTTCCCCTCGACTTCCTCCTTCATTCTTCTTCTTTTTCTCCTTGTTAAATTTCATCAGGGCTTCACTTCCGCCCTCCGTAATTATGGCTTTCTCCAGGAGAGTCGCGAAGATATTCGTCTGTAACACCGAAAGAATGCTATACAACCAGGGTTTGAGACCCTGCTCAAACCTCCTCATTTTCCTCTCCTCAGTGTCAACCTGATGAGGTGCGAACCTCACCAGCTCGTTGAACTTTGTGGCATATTGAGGTACCGTCATGTCTTCTTGCTTCAGCTCCAGGAACCGCATCTTCATGCGACTCTACATACTTACAGGGAAGTAGTTTTTGAAGAAGATCTTCTTAAAGTCCTCCCAAGGAATCACCCCTTCTCAAGCCCTGGTCTGGTTTGCCTCCCACCAGAAATTGGCTTCCCTCTTTAGCATGTACGTGGCGAAGATTGTTTTCTGCTCATCTCCTACTCTGGCGATAGCGAACGCCTTTTCCATTTCTTTGATCCATGTCTGGGCTTCTATGGGTTCGATGGTTCCTTTGAACTCAGGGGGTCCAGCGCTCTTGAAGTCCTTAAAGTTTTCCACTTGGGCTGTTGGAGGGTTATTGGTATTCGGGGTTCGATTCTGAAGTGCCCTAACTAATATGTCCACGAATTGTTGCATGGGGTTCGGTGGACCCCCAACATTACCTCCTGACCCTTCTGGTGCTTGACGACGTTTACCTCTAGCCATCTTTCTGTTTAAAATAAACTTAATGTTATCATCTTATAACTTACTCTACAGCATATATAATTCATATAAAACTTAATCATCACATCACATATTTAAATAAAAGCATATTTATTTTAAAAAAAACCATAATCACAAAGTATGTCATCATCTTATGGCTTTACGCCATTTACATCTCTTTAACCCAAAACACTTAGTAAAAACCGAAAACCAAGTTTTTATTCTATAGCTAAGCGTTCTTTACGCTAATAGTAAAAGTTCAACACAAATAAACTAAAGACCCCGTTTAATGGCGTCTTCAAGCTCTCCATCCGCTATTTCCAGCACCAGCCCTCGGCTTATAACATGTCTAGATCACGTGGAAAGTGATGCACCCTATGCTGGAACCTTCCATATGCTGACTTGAACGCGTACTTCATCTTGTCTATCCTAACCTTCTTATCTCTTAATTCTCCTTCTAACTTGCCAGTTAGCTTCTTGACCCGAGCACGACCTCTCCTCTCATCTCCCCAGAATGTGGTAATGATCTGCTTATCAGTTTGGAGACTATGTATCCTTGTCTCTAACCCATTAATGGTATGTCCCAAGTGGGTCCTGCTAGCTTCTTTCTTATCCTTCAGCCTATCTGCCTTCTGACCTGCTACTCGCAGCTTGTCAGCCAGATCCTCGTTCCTAATTATCAGGTGGTGCACCAATGCCTCAAGCAATGCTGCAGCTTCCTGCTCCCCCTGATACAGCTCCTCTAACTCATGGACACTGTCGTCCAACTCTGTAATCCTATCCATCAACTCATCCAATAGAACATCCCCAGTAGTTTCCTCGGAGTTTAGGATACTCCTCTGGGTCTGAGTCAGCTGCTGCCTCAGCTATAGGCTCAGGTACAGCTGTCACCAACTACTCACTCATGACGTGGATATCTCTAACTTCCTCTTCTCTTGACATCCTACAATCAAGAAAAACAGCTCGATTAGTATTTTAAAATAGATATTGATTTTGTTTTTAGAAAAATAGATTCGACACTACACTTAGAACTCTACGTGAGTTCATCTCCTTATTACCTCTACTAACTTTTCTAAGGTTATAGTCTAAGGTTCCCCACCTAAGGTTTATAACCTACAACTCTGATACCAACCTGTGACGCCCCCAAATTCGTGTAACATCGATTACAGGACCTGGTGCTCACGATACAACAAACATCATCATCTATCTATGTAAACTCCAACAATAATAATAATATAACTATTACATACTTATTCAAATAAAATCCCAAGTCTTTACAACCTTAAATAAACTGAAACTTAAACTTAAACTTAGCGTTTATTGCTACATAACATCATATGCGAAAATATAAACTTATTACATAAACAACTCTCAACATTTCATCTTAGACTTCCCCTTGTCCTTGCCCGAGCCCTTGGCCTTCTCATCCTTAACTAAAAGGATTAAGCAAGAATGAGCACAAAATTGCAAGCAAGTATATAAAATAGTTTGGAAACATACATCAGGAGTAAAAGCATTTGAATGACTAAATCTCAACAGTTGAAAGAAATATCAAGTGTTAAACACGAATATCAACAATAAGATTTGAAGAATTCTCAATATCATACTAAGGGGTGTAAAATACCCTGAACATTACTTTGTTTCATCGAAAAACCATCAGACGGTTTAACAATCAAATAGATTGCAAACGGTCTCTGCAAGTACTCCAGGTGATCAGCCTATTGTACCCTACATTGTGCACAAGTATAAAGTTTAAACTGCATAAGCATAAATGGGACTATATGCCCGACATCTATTTGCCCGTTTATTCGGGTTGTTCATCTTAGTATTCATGCGAGACCGCACCAAAGCAATTTGGATTGGTAAACATTAAATAGCTTCAAAGGATTTGAATTATATCATCTTTCATCAATAATAACTAGCCGAAAACAAAGGCCAGGAACATACTTAGAAACAGTTCGATAATGACATGAAACTTATAAGCATAGCAGTTAGAATAATAACTGAGTAATCATCGATAAGCTTGCAAGATAATTGAAGTTGTATAACTTCACAACAAAGGAACTTGGACGAATAAATAGCTAGCTCAAGTCCAATACTTACCCTCACTGCGATAAAAATGAGTAAGGATTGAATAAATGCCCAATAGAAATTAGGGTTAGAAAACTTGCCTGATACGTCTGCTATCGCTAAGCTACCAATTAACCTTCACGTAACCTAATCATATATGTCACGTTAAGCCAGTTAGTTCTCGAACTCTAATTCGAAAGAAAATAATTTTCGTTTACTTTAATAAGTTTATTAACGAACACGTATACTTAACATACACTTTAACTACATAAACATATTGCATCTAATAGGTCCAGGGGTTTAGTATAAGAATTTGGAAAAATAAAGTTTCTAGAAATTTTTTCGACTCGACCAGACCCGACCCGGATTAGACCCTGCCCGGACCTGCCCAGACAGGCGCAGCTGCGCCGGCTTATACCCTATGAGCTGCGCAGCTGCACTGCTCTTGGTGCCCAGAATTTTTCGGTATCTTGAGCAGCCCACTTTTGTAAATTGATTCTGACCAAACCATACATGATATGACCTTGATCTTTTGACACAATACACTCCATATAGCATAGTATTTTACAAAAATATTACATCCCAGAAATTAACATGTTAAGAACACAAATCGGCTGCCTTGAAAAGCATGCCAGAACAGGTTTTCACACTTAGAAATTTTCTGGAAATTTCCAGAATCTGCAGATTTTTCTTATGAACATGCTTGCTTCCGATTTTCATATCTCTCTCAATTTAACTCTGTTTCTTATGAAATTTGGTCAGGTTATACATGATACTACATAGTATTTTTTAAAATTATTACCTACCATAAACAAGTCACAAAAACCATGATTCCAAGGCTCCGAAAAACCCAAAAATCACAGATTTCACTTTTAAACCAACTTTGACAAAAATCATGATTTTGATTCTAGCATGCAAGGAACTAGTTCCTACTGTCCAGATCACATCTACTAACATATATACACATGTTACAACAATCAAACTCACTAACTTTTCATGTTTTGATGAATTTAGCATCTTAGTGGCATTTTATCAAACATATAGCATACAAGGCATCATTCTTTGAATTTCTATGAATTTGCAACATGATTACACCAGAATTTTCATTCTTATCATCCACATAACAGTAATAGGTAATATCATGGCATCACAAAGTCCAAACCAACCGTTTACTATGATTATTCATGCACTTGTCCACTAGTTTTCTCATAAACATAGAAAATGGTTTCATGCTTACCTTTTTGGATGAATTTCTTCCTTGTTTTAACTCTGATATTCCTTCCTCCTTGTTGGTTTAAACTCTCCAAAACTCCAGAAATCGTCAATCTCTCAAATTCTCATTCTAAATTTCTCTTCTTTTTTTTTTGCTCTCTTGGTGGAATTTTATCAAAGTGAAGGAGTATAGAGGTGGAGAGTATATATATATATTATAAGCATTGGTTTTCCTTGCCTCTTCCATTCCCATCTCAGGAGTTACACAATCTTGCAACAAATAACACAATTAAAAGAAATGAATAACTTGGGAGTTAGAGAAAATGAAAGAGTTTTGGTTTAAAGAGGAGAATGAAGTACTCCCTCATTATTATTATTATTATTATATACATATATACTCCTCTATGTTGTCCTAATTCAATTGTCACCAAGTCCCCCCAGCTGCTGACTATATTTTAAAATATTATTATTAAATCAATTACATCAATTAATAAGCCATTTTGACCATTTTGCCCTCCGAAGCCAAATGTTACGATATTTATATCGATTCCTACTAAAGTCGACGTTTCGGACTTCATGGAACTATCCGTTTCGTCAAATTCATCTCCAAAAGTTATGATTGACTTTGACCAAAAAGACAACTGTGACACATTATTGTGGTTACAGTCTATCCTGACTAATTTCGATGTTCCAGACTCAAATACGCAGTCCGCGTCTCTAAATTTCGCTCCGAACTCCAACTCATATTTTAATACCATCCCACGAACTAATAGAATTAATTATCTACTTACTCAATTTAAATAGTTAAATTAAACTAAACCAACTATTTAAATACATCTCATCATATAACATATACGACTAGCATAAACACATCTAATAATAGAAATCACACAAGAGTTTCACATAAATTCGTTCATTAAAAATTATTAAATTACATAAAAATCTCGAATATTACACATTCCATTTGGTTTGAGGTTAAAATCTTGAATAACCAAGTTATGGCGAAAGTTACGCGATTAGACGTTAAGCGTCGAAATCATGAATTTTCCCGGAATAGAAGTCAAAAGTTGTCGTTTGATTCGGAAACCTTGGTTTTCAATGGCGTAATGTATAATTAGGTAAATAAGACTTGTGGGAGCAAGAACAAATGAATTCGCACTTAAAACAAAGAATTGAGCGTTGAACGTTCACGAACGTTTAATGAACGCGTAAAAATGGACTAATCGGCGAATTTCTCGTCAACGGATTAAGAAAAGAATTTCAACTGGATGGAATCATAGAAAATGGAATATATGAAGTAATGGCTTTGGAACGAGCCAATTACGAGTTGTAACGATCGTGTTACGAGCTCGTGAATTTCAACTTTTAAAAAAACATTCTAAGGTTGGCGGTGCAGCGCAGCCCAGGCTTTGGTTTCAAGTGCCGCAATGCCGGAATAGGGGAAAGAATCTGCGAGACAGCGCTGTAGCGCTGCCTTTAAAGCTAAGGTTAGCACTGCAGCGCCCTTAACCAAATTTTTTTCGACATGGATGTTTGTTAACCTAACTTGCTACATGGTAATTATGGGGCAACTATATAGTTAATATTCATGAAGAGAAACTTCTTAAACAACATGTTTAAGGATGGTTTTAAGAATTAAGTGTTGAATAAACTTATTTAAATTTAAAACTCAAAATCCGATAATGTAAACCATGAATCGTAGTCGAGTTTAATGCGCGCCTTAAGGTTATATGAGATGTAATAAAGGCGCGTAATACAAGAATGATATCAAATGAAGTTAAAACTTACTTAATTTCTATACGGAGTCTGATAACGGTAATTCGATTGAAATGTGATTGATGTAGCGAACCAATTAGGGTTTCGTCGATCGTTGTGCATAACGATGATCGACAAGAGTCGGTTTGTGATATATGAATGTTTTCAAGCCGTAACAAATGTTAAATAACTTAAACGGATGTTATTAGTTTAATAATTCGACTAAGTTATACAAGAAGGAGAAGATAGGTTATACAATGTGTATCGATTGTGGAAATCTCATTAGTATGCTATGTGTTTATGTCTTGTAGAAGTTGTAAAGATCGAGTAGAGTAGACTTAACGGATTAAAGAGGCAAAGGCAAGTTTTCTAAACTCTTGTCTATACTTTATGTTAGACAAGCTGTCAATATGCATGATTATTTATTTAGGGTATCCCACAAATCTACACTTGTCAATATGCATGATTATTTATGCAATATGGATGATAGAAATAATACCCTGATGTTTCTTTAGGGTAGCCCAAAAATCTACACTTGTTGGATCTAGTCTGTAACTTATCATTCTCAAACTTTTTGACATAAGTTGGACAACCCCAACTCTTAACATGCTTAAGATTTAGTTTCCTCCCTGTCCATATCTCATATGGAGTCTTTGGGAAAGATTTGGTAGGTACCTTATTAAGTAGGTATGCAGCTGATTCTAGGGTATAACCCCAGAAGGAAACTAGAAAATTGATAAATCTCATCATGGAACAAACCATGTCCAACAATGTTCGATTTCTTCTTTAAGATACACCATTCAACTATGGTGTTCCTAGTGGAGTCTATTGTGATATTATACCATTCTCTATGAGATAATTGAGAAACTCACCTGCTTAAGTATTCCTCGATTCGATCGAAGAATCTTAATACTCTTGCCAGTTTGTTTCTCTACTTCATTTCTGAATTCTTTGAACTTTCAAACGATTCAGATTTGTATTTCATTAAAAACACATATCCAAATCTTGAATGATCATCATTGAATGTAATAAAATAAGAATACCATTCTCGTACATTCGTTGTCATAAGTCCACAAATGTCTGTGTGTACCAACGCTAACAGCTCTGTAACTCTTTCTCCTTTTCCACTAAAAGTAGATTTAGTCATCTTACCCATGAGATAAGATTCACAAGTTGGATATGATTTATAATCAGATAACTCTAAGAGCCCATCTTTATGCAACTTGGATAATATTATTTCATTAATATGACCGATTCTACAGTACCACATAAAAGTATAATTAATATCATCTATTTTTCTTTTCTTAGTTTGTTCAATTTGAAGTATATTTTCATGCAAGTCAAGTACGTAAAGTCCATTTAGCAATTTACCAACACCATATAAAATATTTTTATTATAAATAGAACAACTATTGTTCTTTATTATAATATTATAACTATCCATATCCAATACAAAAATGGAAATAATGTTTCTAATGATTATTGGAAAAAAATAACAATTATTTAAACTAATGGACTTGCCCGTAGGCAGTGCTAAACAAAAAGTCCCTACAGTTAAATGCAACAACCTTTGCTCCATTTCCCACTCGTAGGACGACTTCTTTCTTGTTCAGCTTTCTACTTCTGACCAGTCCATGCATAGTATTACATATATGAGAACCACATCCAGTATCCAATACCCAAGTAGAATTTTGACTTTCAAAAAAATTAATTTCAATCATGATCAAACCTTGATTGGAAGTCAAAGATTCTCCAAGCTTCTTCTCTGCCAGAAACTTCTCGCAGTTCCTCTTCTAGTGACCCGGCTTATTGCAATGGAAACACATTCCTTTGCTAGCTGGATCAGGTTTCTTTTAATCCTTATTCTTCGCCTTGCTTGTAGCCTTCTTTGATTTCTTCTTTTCAGAAGATACCTTGGGCCTCTTCCTTTTCTTGGAAGAATCATCCACCAGTAAGACTTGGTTCTTCTTGGATGGGAAGTGTCCGTCATCAATTTTCAACATGTTAAGTAATTCAGGCAAGCTGACATCCAACTTATTATATGGAAATTCACAACAAATTACGAGAAGGTATCTGGGAGTGATTGCAAGATCAAATCTTGACCTAAATCCCCATCCATGATGAACCTAAGCTATCCAAGATGTTCAATCAAATTAATTTTCTTTAGGACATGAGTCTCAACAGTAGTGTCCTCTGTTATCCGAGATCAGAAGAGCTCCTTAGATATCTCATATCTTGCAATCCTAGTTTGCTCACTATACAACTCTTGAAGTTGTAGCAATATAGTAGGAGCATCCATAGTTTCATGCTGACGCTGAAGCTCGTTAATCATGGATGCGAGCATGATGCATTGAGCCATAGATGCATCATCCTGCCACTTCTTAAAAGTAGTAATCTCTTCCTCAAAGGCTGTTTCTATAACTTTTACAAGGACTAGCGAATTTAGGACATAAAAAATCTTTTCAGCAGTGAGAACAATTCTCAGATTTCTTAACCAGTCCGTGTAATTCGGTCCGATCAATTTGTTAGCATCAAGTATGCTATGCAGTGATAGTGAGTGTGGCATTTTCAAATTCTGCATGTGAAATAAAATAACATTTTTAGCATATATTCATTTAATTAATTACCAAAATAAATTAGGTCTTATTTGAAATTGGTATCTCCCACTATTTTCTTCAAACTATATTACCCTCATAATATATAGTTCGGCAAATCTTTTTAAAGATTTGCTAGTGAGAATAAGGATCCTATTTTAAATATATATAGCTTTGTGGTGACACAACAAACTACATATAAATAAATAGGTAGACAAATTTTATCAATTATATCATCATGTAACTCATTTTATGCCTCTTAGATTATTTTGATCAAGAGGTGACACATCCGAATCAAAATTATCTAAGGTAAGTCCAATCTAGCACTTTCATATATTCAAATAGAAAAATACCGTCCTTGCGGTGACAAAATAAAACAGTATTGTTCAATTTTTTTATAAGCATCAAATGTGATAAATCAATATCTTAAATATTTAATACTTGCCTTTCAGTGACACAACAAACTCATATTAAATATTTAATACTCTATTTAATTTATCATGCTAGAAGGCAACGCTCGATATTCCAAATATCTTTGAATGCTTATGACTTAATATAAATTCTTTGAGGGGTTTGTTATTATTTATCTTATCTTGTTTAGTGCGCACGCGTGCGCTCGCACACACACACACACACACACACACACAGATATATATATATATATATATAATATAAGCATGCTATAGAATACTATATTCTACTTGGATTGATTTTGGACTTTTATTCATGTTTGGTTCACTAGAGCCATCAAGTGAACCAAAAGGTCAAACATAGGGTTACAAGAATCAAATTTAAATATATTTATTATATTTAAAACTCGGGCTCTATTACAAACGGGTCTTCACGCGCTCCTTGCTCCTTGGTCTCTAATTCTTCAAGTAATTCTAACTAATCCTATTACATAGACTATTTACAATAAATAGAAATCTTGATCGACAGTCAAGGGAAAGTATATAGGAGGGAGATAGAATTTACATCAAGAAAAATCAGAGAAGACGAGGTACGCATACCCCATTTCATAAAACTTATACATTCATGCATCCAACAAAAATAAAATCCAATCACATTGGTTAACAGTCCATAATCAACCCCATTTATTATCATACATATCAACGTATGTATCAATAAATAACATTCATCTCATGGATAATAAATCCATTCCATATATACATCGATATCATTTAATGGCAAAAGTTTTGCTAATATTTAGTTTTCAAACAAAATAAACTCTTTTATTTTAATCAAAAATCAATTCCAAATTAAACTCCTTTAATTTTTAGCGATCTGAAATCATATTTCAGACAAAATAAAATCATTTATTTTGAACTTTTATCAATTAAATAAACTATTCATTTCAATTGAAGAAAAACAAAGTTTTCATATTCAGTCTTAGGGAGGGTGCAGCTACGCCCAAAATGAACTGGGGCGTAGCACAGCTGCGCTCCAAAATGAATTGGAGGCGGCGTAGTTGCGCCACGTCGCAGAACTTGAAATTTTTTTGTTACCCAAAATCCGATCCAATCGCATATTATACATATATGGAATCACAAAGATTGATAATAAGCATATATGTAGGCTTTAATACCACTGTTAGGTTTGTACGTAGCGCGATTACGAAATCAAACTACATAAATAAAGCGGAAGCGCAACGAAAGGGAATTTTAAAATCTTAATACAAACTATCACCATGATCATCCTATATGCTTAGTTATCAATTCATACATAAAATATGAAGAAGATGAGATTCATACCCTTGTAGATCGAGCTTCCTCAGGTACGAGTTCTACTCCAATTGCTTTCACGTTCAACTTGAATCCACGAGATTGATTCCTTCCTTTGATCAATGTAAACCACCCAAGTGTTTGGCCTTTAGAGGTGATCCACCAAGGAAGAAGAAGAACTCAAGAAGGTGGGTGATTTGCTAAACCCTAATTCTATCTCTACAGAATATCTGTACTCTCCTAACTAAGAGAATTAAGTGTGTAACATGTCACCCTAAATCCATAATAAGACTTTCTTATTTATAAATGTAGGCAACCCTCCTAAACCATTTAGGAATAGGGTTTCATATTATTTAATTAATCTCTTTTAATTAATTAGGCTTCCCAATCCTATTGGAAATATTTAATTAAACTCTTTTAATTAATTAGCCTCCTAGTCTCCAATAAGCACCTACATACTTACTTTAGTGTCTCTACACAATTGATTATGAGTTCAATCATCCTCATCCAATGAGCAAGCAACGTATGTATCAATCTATCCGGATTCACTAATCCTCTTTTTAGTAATTCAACGATTGGGAACTATTTTAGTTTTAAGCTATCTAAGAATTTAGATCTTATTAGCATGATCATCATCATAATTCTAAAAGCATTGGTTAAAACTATAGGTTTATCACATATTATAAAAACAGCACCATGTAGATTAACAAATCCCTTTAATAAATAATATTTTTATTAATAAATGAATAAGATTGTTACAAAGTAAATGTTTTATCATCAAACACGATTGACTTGTATCCATATTACTTTCGGCGCCAGGCCAGATTTCTTGAAAAAATTTCTAAGTGTTGAAATTTTCCAAACCGCTTACTTCCCGAACTCGTAATTTGTTCGTTATAACTCGGAACGGGTTAGTTCCAAAGCCATTTTCTTACTTATCTTAAGTATTTTGATTTTCCCTGGATAGAATATTTCTTTGAATCCGTTAATGAGGCTTTCATTTGGCTTAAATTTCATTATTCGTTGTTTTATGTTCTTTAACGCACTTCGTTTGTTCATCCGTAATTCGTTCATCCAATGTTTGAATTCGTCCGTTATTGAGCCTGTGACTCATAAATTCTATATTCTTCAACAAACTAACAAAGCTTAAGTTTTTAAGGTTCATTATTAACATTCTATTTTTTTTTTCGAAAATCATAGTTAACTATGATTCTTATGATTAACGTATTTTACTGAAAATTTTGTCATAACTTCGTTATCGCGTATTTTTACTCCGTTTCAAATGGAACCATTCCATTTTCTATTCATCTATGTCCTAACCAAAAATTAAGCATCTAATTTATATGTAATGGTTCTAAACTTTTTCATCAACAACAAGCTTTAAATTTTCATACGTTCTTCATTACGTTCGTAATCATCCGATTATGATCTCACTTGACATATGGTTACTAATGTTTTAAATCCACTAACATCCACCTTATTCCTTCGGACAATACATACTCCACTAATACACTTCTCTATCAATCCATTACTTTGAAAGAACTGAAAAATAGATGAAGATTCATGGTTTAAGTGTTTTACCTCTTGTGTTCTTGATTTTTTTCTTGAGTTTTTCTAGCTTTTCTCCTTCTTTTCCTTGAAATTTCCAAGTCTTTCTCTCTCTCTCTCTCTCTCAATATATGATGATAAGTTGGTGAATATTTGTAAACAAACAAATGAAAGAAAGGCTTGGATTATATAATCTTTGTAAAGTGGGGGTAAAATGGTCATTTGGGCCACAAACACTATTCCCACCTCCTTTATCAAACCTCCTTAACCAAGCTTTAAAGGGAAGCTTGTCCACCTCATGTTCGGCTACACCACCCCATGGGGGACCCATATTGTGATGCCCCGAAATCTGGTCTATCTTCACACCCAAATTCCGTACGTTACGAGTACTTCTCATTCCATACATACATCATTATATCCTGAAGATTAATGATATATTCATTCAGTTCACAGGTTCTATTACCTTAAAATCTTCATTCATTAAAAATAATGATAATTACATTATTCTTATCACATTACAATTGTGACTTAACTAGTATCCATATCTATAGAATAGTTTTAACTAACTATTCTACAAGTCTTAGCTTGATCTTCACGCTTGTTCATAACATGAACAGTACTTCATCTTGTGATGCTAATGGTATTCGCAACTATAGCATCTAACCGTAGCAGGACTTTGATCATCTTGATATTCACAAGGGTCCTTTAATACATACTATCATCGTTCGCTGAAAATATTTTTATTTCAAGCAAGTGTGCAACATTCAATTGCTTAGAAAGTTATAGCAGTTGAATATTAACAACTCAAGAATCTAAATTCTTTTTAAGACCTCAATAACCGAACAATGGTTATGAAGCAGCTCGAATAATATACATACGTTCTGATTCCTATCATTTTAAAATATATATCTCATATACTTTGTCATACTTTCATCCTTCTACCTTTTTTTTTCATATTATGTCTTGCTAGAATCATTAGCACATACTTAATAAGTACGGTTCATGAATCAACCGAACTCTTTCACATTCAACAGTTCAATCACACAACAGTTCATTTCATAGAAACAATGAAGTGTTAACATTGTGGCACAAGGCCTCATATATACTATCACCTTGTCCAAGTATCACACACTTGTACATAGGTCAAACTTCCTAAGTTCAACATCTGGGAAAGTTTAAGAAACTAGCATTCAAAATAGAATATGAATGAAGCCAAGAAACTTGCATCCATTATAAAGGATGAAGGAAGTTTAGAAACTTGCATCAATAAGAACTTGAGCAAGATTAGGAAACTTACCTTAGCGCTGCGTACTGCTTACGCCTTATCGTTCATCATAATCCCTATAAAGCATATAGGAAATTCACATATCCATTAGTCATATACTTGACTTAAGCATTAGCTTAATATTCAGTTTACTTCTTACGGTTCGCGTTCTTGTAATCTAAGTTTATGCGACTAACTTCTATATACCTTTCTCTTATTCCTTCGATAACATTACACAGAGCACACATCAAGTCTCTAACAGTAGTCAAATATAGTACACTGAGTGGTTTCCCACAAACAACCAACAAACTAGTTTCTCGCCTCGTCTACACTGTCTTACACAGTGAGTTAGATCGGTTGCCAGTTCATATATACCGTCGCTCTCTGACGGAATCGTTTAGCCAAGATACTATATCTCGACCATTATAGACTACGACTGTATTACCATGTTAGACTTAACTTATTCGAAACATTATAACTATAATGTTCATTAAGTTAATCTTCATTGCATTTCTTACCACGTCCGGTCCATACGACTCGGAACGTTCATTCAAGTTATTACCATTTCCTCGGCTTTTCAACGTTATAAGTTATTCTTCATTCTCTTATTACCGTTCATTACAGCTTATTATAATTCATATGCCATTAACCGACTTTCGTCGATCATCGTTAGACAAAATGACAAGCAAAACCCTAATCGATTCACTAGGTCGCACACATTTCCACCGGATATCTGTTATCGAACACCGCATAAAAAATAACATAAGTTTTATCTTTATTTCTTAACATTCTCTCATGCCACACCTCTATTACATCTAATGTAACCTTGAGGCGTGCATCAAACTCGACCACGATCCTCGGTTCAAGTTCTTAGGGTTTTGAGTTTCAAATTTAAATACGTTTATTCAATGTTTAATTCTTAAAATTATTCTTAAACATGTTGTTTAAGTGATTTCTCTTAATGAATATTAATCATATACTTGCCCCATAATTACCATGTAAAAAGTTGGGACATAAAATAACCGTGTCAGAAAATAATCCCTTAAGGTCGATGCATCGCCGACCTAAGGCTTAATCTTGGCTCTGCGGCGTTGGCCTGCAGAATTAAAATGCCCTGTTCTAGCGCTGTGGCACCAGCAACAATGGCTTGGGCGGCGCTGCAGCGCCAACCCTGTTCCATTAAAAAAAATTCTAAGTTTTTTTAAATTCAGAAATTCCCGAGCTCATAACACGATCGTTATAACTCGGAATTGGCTAGTTCCAAAGCCAATAGTTCACATATCTTACGTTCTACGATTCCTTCTAATTAGAATTTATTTCTGAATCCGTTAACTAAAAATTCAATGTTTCATCCATTTTTACGTTTTCGTTAAACGTTCGTGAACGTTTGACGCTCAATTCTTCGTTTTAACCCCAAATTCGTTCATTCTTGCTCTCGCAAGTCTTATTTACCTAATTACACGTGACGCCATGGAAAACCATCATTTTTGAATCAAATAGCGACTTTTGGCTTTCATTTTGGGAAAATTTTGGATTGGACGCTTAACGTCTCATCACGTAAACTTCCGTCGAATCTTCGTTTCTCGTTATTCTTACTCCAAACCAAATGAAATTAATCCATTGGTTATTTATCTATGATTCTAACCATCATAAGCATCTAAGTTTTGAGGGTTTTCTTCTTTAAATTCCTTAACCATTTCATTATGGCTTTTAACTCATTTTTCACTCACTTGTTAACCATTTCATTATGGTTTTACTTGTTCTTGGTTATTAGTGTTTTAATGTCCACTAATATCCACCTTATCATTTCATACCATTCATGCTCTTCCAATTTTCACTTCTTTATCAATTTAAGAATTGAAAGAAAGATGAAATCTAAGGTTAACACTTATACCTTAAAGGTTCTTGTCCATGACTTGTTGTTCTTGACACAAGTCTTGCATTGCTTCCTTTGTTCTTTGATTGCTCAACACAAGCTCTTCCCTTCTCTCTTCTCTTCTCTCTCCATATAGGAGTTACTGATTTTCAAAACCATCAAATGAAGCCTTAAGCTCTCCTTTTATAGAAATGGCAAGACCAAGGCTAGTTTGGTCTTTGGACCAAACCTCCTCAATCCCACCTCCTCCCCACTTGCCTACCATGTCCCCCATATACCTCCCATGTGTCAGCATGTGCTAGCACATGGCCACCATGTGCTCATGGGTTGCCCCATGGGTTTTACCCACCTGTTTATCCATCGGTTCGACCCACTAGTTTAATCCTTAATATAATTCAAATTAAATCTATTTACTTCCTATAAAATTCTTATTATACATCGTATTAATTCTCATATCCTCCTCGTATTATACTCGTATAATAATTAGTATTATACTTGTATTCATTAGGTATAATAATCATTTATTATTACACATAACCATTTTCTTCTTTAATTCCACTTTCCCAAACTCTTAGGATTTTAAGTCCGCAAGCGAAAACTTTGCGAGCCATAAATAAAATATTATTACATATTCTATCTCATCTTCAAATCTTATTATTACACGTTTCTCGAAATTTTCACAATAATTTCCGAGCAAAAACGTATGAATGGTGATTCCTCCGAGAAAAACTTTTATCGGCTAACTTAACTTTTCACGGTATATTACTGTCAAATCTTTCGACAGAATGTCATTCCGACATTCCAATCTCCCTCAAAGGCTTAGGGTTCAAACCCTAACCTCAAACCCTAACCCTTAGGTTCAAACCCTAACTTAAGGGGTTTCAACATGAATAGTGCATATTTCGTCTTTGATTCTCGAAAATCTTTTATTTTTGTCTTGAAAATTCATACTTGTTCATTCTAGCTCGTAACCATAATCTTCCCCATTTCTAATCATCCTATGTCATAGAATGATTAATAAACACATAGCCCAAAATATAATTAATAAAATTCCTTTTATTAATTATTAATTATTTAATCTTAATTTTTGGACAGTTCGATTTTCCAGATTGTCACACATATGGGTTGCTCCTTGGGTTTACCCACCCATTTGATCAACGGTTCGACCCACGGGCCAATTATCCAAGCCCATTAACCATTAGTCAACCTTTACTTTGGTTGATCAAGACTTTGACTTTACATATTCTTACCGTATTCTTTTCGTATTCACTTCGTATAATATGCGTATTATACGTTATATTATTCTTCATATTATATTGGTATAATACATTGTAATATACTCATATTCTTTCCGTATAATAATATTTCTTATTATACTTTATCTTTTCTTTTTCACTTCCCCTAACCTTCTTAAATTTGAGTACGCAGTCAAAAAACTGTGTTTGCCATACCTAAATTATTATTGGATAATCCATCTTGCCTCAGAATTATAACATTATGCGTTTCTCGAAAATTCAAAAATAATTCCCGAGCAGTTTTGGATGAATAGTGATTTTTTAAAAATTTCTCAAAATTTTTTATTTTCATCTTGGAAATTCAAACCATATATTTCTAGAATATGGCCAGAATCCTACAATCATGCAATCATCCTAGTTAAGAGAATGACCTTTAAACTCATTACTCAGAAATAATAAACATATTTCTTATTTTATTCAGTATAATCAAATAAAATTTATTTACATTCAAATCCGATTTTCTCAGTCGTTACATTCTCCCCCCCCCCCACCCTTATAAAGATTTTGTCCCCAGAATCTCGATACAAGTTAGCTAAATAAATGATGGTAATTTTTCTTCATTTTATCTTTGAATTTTCACGTTGCTTCTTCAGCATTGTGGTTCCTCCATACTACCTTCACGAAAAGTATTAACTTACTTCTTAAGACTTGTTCTTTCCTATCAATAATTTGAATAGAAATTTCTTTATACGTTAAGTCTTTCTCAACCTGAATAGGTTCATACTCTATTACGTGCTTATAATCTAGATTATAAGGGCATAATACTAAAATATAAAAAATATTGTGGATATGCTTCAACTCCGAAGGTAATGCTATCACATAATCTACCTCTCCAACTTTCTTCAAAATTTTGAAAGGTCCTATAAATCTCAGACTTAACTTTCCTTTCTTTCCAAAGCGTATCTGTAACGACCCCAAAATTCTTACAATATAATTCTCATTCTCAATCGTTAACAATACAACTTTATTCTAACTTTACATCATGATTCGATATTAAAATCACTAAAAATGCAGAATATTTAAAACTTTTATATAATTCTTTCTTTATTGCCCTAAATCGCAACCTTTACCTTACATACCTTTGATTCAATTCTATTACATGAATCACTTCCTCTAAGTTACTATACAAAGTCTTACATTACAATTATTATCCATATACATTGGATAACTCAACTTTACAACTTTAAAAAAAATATTACAATCAAAACATTAAATGCATTTCTCATTTACATAAGAAAGCTTCTTGAATTACTATTGAACTCTAACATTCAACTAGCACGTATCATTACCTTGCATCCTTGACCTGCAAAAATGGTTATTTGCAAAAGTGAGCTCGACAGCTCAGCAAGATCTAACACTTTTCATGCATCACATAGCACATAAATAACATGCTCAACATACATCTCATAATCATTAGAGTAACATAGCATACATGCTTTAATTCACATAACAAATATAAAGATTGAGTTCCTTACTCAATCAATATTATTTAACCAAAACAATGTAGTCATAAATTGACTTTAACATTTTATGATTACAACATATATAACATATCATTCTCGCTTACAACATATATAACATATCATGCAATTTAAAATAGTTCATCAAGTTCATGTAGAAAATAGGAACCGAAAGACTTGCCTGGCTCGTAGATTACCAATTACCGAAAACAACTTATAGTTATCTGCTTCATGAATCCTACATAACGTATTACCATACACATCAACTATTAGTCACCTAGCAACGCTTAGCAATCACTTAAGTAAATTTTAATTTACACTTCATAGTTCTCTCCCATTTATTTGACACACACTGTCAAATTTATTTGTATAATTAATAATATAAGTTAATTATCACATAATTAATCCTCATAGTTAGTTAACCAATTTAGGTTAACTCATTCCTCTTTAACTAATAAGTTAATAATTAATTATCACATAATTAATCACATCACATAATCATATTATATTTCACATAATTAATCAATAAATAATTACATACTCATATTAAATTATAATTAAATAAATTATAATTTAAACATCCACTTTAATTATAATTAAATCTTATGTTAATGAAATTATAATTACACAATTTATAATTTTATTTAAACTATTACCTTAATAATAATTAATCAAATTATAATTAAACAAATTATAATTTATAATTAATCGAACTACATCATGCATTAACTTATAATTTAAACATATTATAATTTAAATTAAACAATTACTTAGATTATAAATACTCAATTTCAATTCATGCACTCATTAAATTATAATTAAATAAATTATAATTTAAATTACACATTCACCTTAATTATAATTATTCCAAATTATAATCACATATTAAGTTATAATTACACAAATTATACTTCAAGTCAAACATTTACTTTGATTATAATTAATCAAACTATATTCATTATAATTTAATAAATTATAATTTAAATTAAACCTTTACTATAATTATATTTATTCAAATTATAATTACACATTATATTTTATTAATATAATTCATTACTATTATTTTAGCATTTTAATGTATGCTTCAATTCATACAATTTACCACATTAAGTTAACTTTTCATGATACAAGAAAAATACACAAAATAAATATTTTTTTCTTTTCTACATACCCCCCTCCGGGGCTGGGGTTTTGGCTTTGAAAGGCCCGCCGGGGCGGGCCCCCTGTAGCGGCTCAATTTTGGTTCGCGAACTATGCAAAGAAAAAGCTAATTTGGCTTATTTCTCCACATCGAGTTCCGAATTTAGCCAACCAATTACACATAAAACTTTACAGAAACATAATATTAAAGTTTCTAACATGTTTTAACACATTGAATCATTAAAACACATAATCAAAAACTTAATTTCATGATTTTTGAAGAAAAGTTATTGTTAAGTGTTCTTGATGAAATTGAACACTGAACTTTTATTTTAAAATCAATTCACACAATTTCAAGCACAGTAAATAAATTTTTAAACATGCTATCATCATCTACAATTAATTTAAATAAACATGAACAATCAAACATAAACTTTTGATTTTAAAAGAAAACTATACATATTTTCAAAATATTTTCTCTGTCACTTCTTTATGAACACGAATCCCTCATGTTCATCATATACACATGGATTAAACATCCTAATTAAGCATGTAAATCAATTATAAGCATATATTGACACAATTCATACATATACATCATGTTTATATAAATTTTTCGTTAATTCATATACACAGAGAACTAATACTCATGAAAAACTTAAAAACATAATTAAAAATAAGTAATTGAGATTATACCCTTGTTGTTTAGGAGAACAAGATGAAGATGATGATGGTGAGGTTTTAACAAGGACTTTCTCTCAAAGCCTTTCTCCTTCCCTCTTCTTCTTCTCTCTTCTTTTCTCTAACTTTTCTTTTCTGTCTTTGTATTTTTGTTCTTCTTTTGTTCTAACAGACTAACATCTAACTTTTTTATTTTCTAAACTAACGTATATTACAATATACATATAACTAATATGATATATATTATATGTATAATTATATAATATATAACTCCTAATATTTAACCACCTAATTTAATACCATAATTGCAATTAATATAAAGAAGTTACAATTTAAATTTTAAAAGCCCTAAGTCTTGTTTGGTAAAGCAATATTATTTTTAAAAACAAATTTTTTTGTAGTTAAGGCCTAGTTTGGTAAAACCTTTTAAAAACAGTTTTAAGGGCTTTGTTTGGGTAAAACTAATTTAAAAACCCTTTTTATTCTTTTAATAATTCCTTTAACAAATATTCTTAATGTTATACTATAATTAATTAAATCTTATCATAAAAATTTAATTAATTAAAAGTTAGCATCATATAATCACATAAAAATTGTCACATTATAATTACTCGCTAATTATAATTTCATGCAACAATTACTATATAACTTCATCTAATTTAATTATCTCAATTAAATTAGAACTATAAAATTATTATATATTAATTAAATTAAATAATTAAATATTTATTTAATTAATATATTACACTTAATTAAATTACTCTATAACCATCACATAATTTATTTTTTAAACTCAATAAATAAACCAATTAAAATATTTATTTACTTCAATAAATATTAAAATTAATATATACAATTCTCTTCACACCAAATTATATATTTCATAATATATAACACATATACACATACTCATACTCAAAACATCTCATAATAAGAATTTATCTATTAAATTCCCATTTATAAATTCTTAAAAAAATTCGAGTTGTCACATATTTCCCGCCTTATAAGTATTTCGTCCTCGAAATCAATGAAAACCTTCCTTATTCGGTTTTCACAAAATCTCTTCACAATTTTTCTCGTTGAATAACTTCAACACATTATCTTAACAAAAAATTTATACATATATACTACTCCATTCATTTCTTCAACAAATTTTAGGTTTTAATACATAACCTTCAATTATATATCAAATATTATATATTCTTTAACTCGTTCATTTCCTTTTTAAGGATTATTACCATATACTCTACTCGTCGAATTCATATATTTCATAATTCACTATCTTATAAGTATTCAGGTTATCACGTTCATCCCATCTTCCAAGAATTTCGTCCTCAAAATTTTAATAATCTATCAAAAGAAATTTTACGTTAATCTTTATTCACTGGATTATTTGCTTTCAACAACTACTTCTTTCTAAGGAATATCCTTCTTACCACATTCACCTTCAGAATAATAAGAATCTTCCATAATTGCTCAATAATTGGGAAGTGATATAAATAACTCAGGAATTTAAAAGATTCTAAATCATGCTGAGGAGTCGCAAGACCTTGAACGTATATTTAGGTTTAATTGTGCTTCACCCCCGGTACTTCACACTATAAACCTG
This sequence comes from Panax stipuleanatus, assembly GCA_020205555.1. Lineage (NCBI taxonomy): Eukaryota > Viridiplantae > Streptophyta > Magnoliopsida > Apiales > Araliaceae > Panax > Panax stipuleanatus. The sequence continues at coordinate 80,980,814 of CM035126.1, forward strand.
CATCGGTGCTCTAGGTGATCAGGCTGTCGCACTACTACGTCGTGCACAAACGTAGTACATCGTAACGACTATATGCGTTACACTCGGAACTATTGTCTCCGATAACATGTCCCCTATTATAGGGTTGTTCACCTCAGCTTCTTAACATATGAATCCGCACAAAAATAATTTGGTTTGGCATAGTTTGACCAAGAACGCTCGAATTTCATAAACATCTTTCAATACTTGTCTAGCTAAATCAAGTAGCAACAATTCGGACATCAATCGAAATATATATATATATATATATATATATATATATTTAACCAACTCAATAAAATATTTTTTTTTGTTTAAGGAAACGAAAAGAAAATAAATCTTTTTTTTATAGTTTAAGGAAACTAAAAAAAAAAACTTTTTATAATATCCTGATACCGTACCGTAGTAATGGTACGTTGAGGATTTCGTCATTACATGACGTCGTCATACTACACCATACCATAGTGGGCTGACGATCATGCGATCACATCCAACACTAGGTTTAACTGCATTGATAACTTCCTCGATTATTGTTTCTACACCATATCAAATGATGCATAGAATATATAAAATACATTTTGAAAATTTTTAAATTATTTTTGTCTAGTTGAAGCAATTAGCATAGACATGTGAATAATAGCACTATTTTAAAAAAATTTATTGGTCCATCATTTGATCCAATGTTTTTCAAGAAAACAGAAATGCAACATCAGCACGAAGTCAATAAATTTTGAAAATATAGCAAAGCTAGGAGATTTAGAATATAAAAACTTTCTCCATCAATTAAAATCTTTATTCCATCATTTCATTACTTAATCATTCTATCAATCTTAAACAACATCAATTCTTTCTATACTATAACCTTTCTATACCCAGTATAGTTCATCTAACTTACCACACTTTGGAAGTTCAAGAACTTGCCACAATAATATAAGTTTAAGAACTTGTCCTAGCAATACGCAGTCAAAGAACTGATCAGATACTGTCCATATGCTTAGGGGTTCAAAACATACATACGATTATGAGTCACGAACTTACCACAAGTATGAGTTTTAAGAACTCGCCTAACCTTAAGATCATCTAATCTAATCTTAATATCATCTTAATAACTTTCTATTATTTTAAAATATCAAATATAAATATGAGAAAAGAATCACCTTCTCGTCATATATATATCGATAGCGCGACACCAACATTCCAAAGATTATCAATATGATAAGCCAAGTGTAAGTACAAAACCCCTGCCCATACAAAGGTTTGTACAACTAAGCCACCACATGAGTCCTCAATTGAAATCCCACTAAATTCTATCTTACTCTTAACTTCTCGCTCTATACTCGATACAGACTCCTGTATCTCATCATTTATAACCCCTCATGAGTTAATCTCGTACTATATCATAGTACATTCTCGTTATAGACTCGAACTATAACTATTCAATCATTACAGACCATCTGTCTTTTAAAACTTTAAAAGATCACGCCGTGATCTTATCCTATAGTCATCTCCCTTATGATTCTTTCTTATCTCATTATCGTTTGTTTTACAATCTTCTTATCTTTAACTTTCATCATGTCATATCATGATTTTATTATGCATTTAAATCTTATACACTTTATCTTTTCATCATTATCCATCATCTCGATTATTAGAGTTAGGCAACTCCTGATTCTTATCTTTATATCTCTTCAAGATTCTTCTTTGAATCTTCTTGTTTATTTAACAACTCTTCTTTTAAGAAATTTCTAATTTCATTCATATAGCTCAATATTTTATTCGGGTTTTATTCCTCGTTGTTCTCATCTTCTTTTTATAATATTTCTAGGACTTAACTCATCCTATACATCTACGTATGTGAAAAGAATCACCTTTTCGTTATACATAACTTAAACTTAATTTCTTATAACCTAAGGTCATAGCCTAGGATACTCTTACCTAAAGTGTATAACCTATCAGCTTTGATACCAACTTTAACGACCCCAAAATTCTTACAAAATAATTCTCATTCTCGATCGTTAACAATACAATTTTAACTTTACATCATGATTCGATATTAAAATCACTAAAAATGCAGAATATTTAAAACTTTTATATAATTCTTTCTTTATTGCCCTGAATCGCAACCTTTACCTTACATATCTTTGATTCAATTCTATTACATGAATCACTTCCTCTAAGTTACTATACAAAGTCTTACATTACAATTATTATCCATATACATCGGATAACTCAACTTTACAACTTTAAAAAAAAATATTACAATCAAAACATTGAATGCATTTCTCAATTACATAAGTAAGCTTCTTGAATTACTATTGAACTCTAACATTCAACTAGCACGTATCATTACCTTGCATCACTGACATTCAAAAATGGTTATTTGCAAGAGTGAGCTCGATAACTCAGCAAGATCTAACAGTTTTCATGCAACACAAAGCACATAAATAACATGCTCAACATACATCTCATAATCGTTAGAGTAACATAGCATACATGCTTTAATTCACATAACAAATATAAAGATTGAGTTCCTTACTCAATCAACATTATTTAACCAAAATAATGTAGTCATAAATTGACTTTAACATTTTATGATTACAACATATATAGCATATCATTCTCGCTTACAACATATATAACATATCATGCAATTTAAAACAGTTCATCAAGTTCATGTAGAAAATAGAAACCGAAAGACTTGCCTGGCTCGTAGATTACTAATTACCGAAAATAACTTATAGTTATCTGCTTCATGAATCCTACATAACGTATTACCATACACATCAACTATTAGTCACCTAGCAACGCTTAGCAATCACTTAAGAAAATTTTAATTTACACTTCATAGTTCTCTCCCATTTATTTGACACACACTGTCAAATTTATTTGTATAATTAATAATATAAGTTAATTATCACATAACTAATCCTCATATTTAGTTAACCAATTTAGGTTAACTCATTCCTCTTTAACTAATAAGTAAATAATTAATTACCACATAATTAATCACATCACATAATCATATTATATTTCACATAATTAATCAATTAATAATTACATACTTATATTAAATTATAATTTAAACATCCACTTTAATTATAATTAAACAATTATAATTACATCTTATGTTAATCAAATTATAATTACATAATTTATAATTTAATTTAAACTATTACCTTAATAATAATTAATCAAATTATAATTTATAATTAATCGAACTACATCATGCATTAACTTATAATTTAAACATATTATAATTTAAATTAAACAATTACTTAGATTATAAATACTCAATTTTAATTCATGCACTCATTAAATTATAATTAAATAAATTATAATTTAAATTACACTTTCACCTTAATTATAATTATTCCAAATTATAATCACATATTAAGTTATAATTACACAAATTATACTTCAAGTTAAACATTTACTTTGATTATAATTAATCAAACTATATTCAATATAATTTAACAAATTATAATTTAAATTAAACCTTTACTATAATTATAATTATTCAAATTATAATTAAACATTATATTTTATTAATATAATTCATTACTATTATTTTAGCATTTTAATATATGCTTCAATTCATACAATTTACCACATTAAGTTAACTTTAATGATACAAGCAAAATACACAAAATAAATATTTTTTTCTTTTCTACATACCCCCTGCCGGGGTGGGGGTTCTGGCTTTGAAAGGCTCACCGGGGCGGCCCCCTTGCAGCGGCTCAATTTTAGTTCGCGAACTGTGCAGATAAAAAGCCAATTTGGCTTATTTCTCCACATCGAGTTCCGAATTTAGTCAACCAATTACACATAAAACTTTACAGAAACATAATATTAAAGTTTCTAACATGTTTTAACACATTGAATCATTAAAACACATAATCAAAAATATAATTTCATGATTTTTGAAGAAAAGCCATTGTTAAGTTTTCTTGATGAAATTGAGCACTGAACTTTTATTTTTAAACCAATTCACACAATTTCAAGCACAGTAAATAAATTTTTAAACATGCTATCATCATCTACAATTAATTTAAACAAAAATGAACAATCAAACATAAACTTTTAATTTTAAAAGAAAACTATACATATTTTAAAAATATTTTCTCTGTCACTTCTTGATGAACATGAATCCCTCATGTTCATCATATACACATGGATTAAACATCCTAATTAAGTATATAAATCAATTATTAGCATATATTGACACTATTCATACATATACATCATGTTTATATAAATTTCTTGTTAATTCATATACACAGAGAACTAATACTCATGAAGAACATAAAAACATAATTAAAAACAAGGAATTGAGAGTACACCATTGTTGTTTAGGAGAACAAGATGAAAATGATGATGGTGAGGTTTTAACAAGGACTTTCTCTCAAATCCTTCCTCCTTCCCTCTTCTTCTTCTCTCTTCTTTTCTCTCTAACTTTTCTTTTCTTTCTTTGTATTTTTGTTCTTCTTTTGTTCTAACTGACTAAAATCTAACTCTTTTATTTTCTAAACTAACGTATATTACAATATACATATAACTAATATGATATATATTATATGTATAATTATATAATATATAACTCCCAATATTTAACCACCCAATTTAATACCATAATTGCAATTAATATAAAGAAATTACAATTTGAATTTTAAAAGCCCTAAAGCTTGTTTGGCAAAACAACATTATTTTTTTTTAAAAAAAAATTTGTGGTTAAGGCCTTGTTTGGTAAAACCTTTTAAAAACAGTTTTAAGGGCTTTGTTTGGGTAAAACTAATTTAAATATCCTTTTTATTCTTTGAATAAATTCTTTAACAAATATTCTTAATGTTATACTTTAATTAATTAAATTTTATCATAAAAATTTAATTAATTAAAAGTTAACATCAATTAATCACATAAAAATTGTCACATTATAATTACTCGCTAATTATAATTTCATGCAACAATTACCATATAACTTCATCTAATTTAATTATCTCAATTAAATTAGAACTATAAAATCATTATATATTAATTAAGTTAAATATTTAAATATTTATTTAATTAATATATTACACTTAATTAAATTACTCTATAACCATCACATAATTTATTTTTTTAACTCAATAAATAAATCAATTAAAATATTTATTTACTTCAATAAATATTAAAATTAATATTTATAATTCTCTTCACACCAAATTTTATATTTCACAATATATAACACATATACACATACTCATACTCAAAACATCTCATAATAAGAATTTATTTATTAAATTCTCATTTATAAATTCTTAAAAAAATCCAGATTGTCATAGTATCTTTCCTTTCCAAGGAGATACTGTCTGAAATACATGCGAACCAACTTCAAACTCTCTCTTCTTTCTATGCGGATCTGCATACTTCTTTTGTCTATCTTGAGCTGCTGCCAGTTGGGTACGTTTTAACTTAACTACATCTACCGTCATCCCAACATAGTGGAGTTCTGCACTTTCTTCCGTATAACGCTTCGTAAGGCGGCATGCTTATTCTTGCGTGATAATTATTGTTATAAGAAAACTCTACCAATGGTAGGTGATCATCCCAATGTTCTTTGAAATCTATAATGCAAGATCTTAACATATCTTCAAGCGTCTGAATCTTTCTTTCAATTTGTCCATCAGTTTGAGGATGATACGTCATACTTAACCTCAACTGCGTTCCCAGCTGTTCTTGTAAACTCCTCCAGAAATTCGATGTGAATCGTGGATCACGATCTGACACTATCGAAAATGGAACTCAGTGTCTCTAGATAATCTCCTTGACATAAAGTTTAGCTAACTGCTCCAAGTTAAACCTGACCCTTATCGGAAAAAAGTGAGACGACTTCGTCAAACGATCTACTATCACCCAGATAGCGTCGTATCCTTACTGCGTTATTGGAAGGCCTACCACAAAATCCATCGTAATATGCTCCAATTTCCATTCTAGAATTTCTAGTAATTATAACAATCCACTTGGTCGTTGGTGTTCGGCCTTAAGTTTCTGACAAGTTACGCACCTACTAACATATTCTGCTATATCCCGCTTCATGTTCGGCCACCAAAAGTTCTGTCAAAGGTCTTGATACATCTTAGTACTACTAGGATGAACTGAGTACCTCAAACTATGAGGCTCTTATAACATTTCTTCCTTTAATTTTGGTTTATGCGGAACCCAAATTCTTCCTTCAAATCTTAACAATCTCTCATTATCAAGTCTATAGTTAGTCTCTTCTCCATCTTCAATTCTTTTATTTATCTGCTCTCACTCGTCATCTTTGAGTTGTAGTTCCGTTACTCTTTCAACAATTGTTGGTTGAGTCTCTATTATAAATAACTTTTCTACCGATTCACTTGCTAATCTCACTTCCAACTCCATTCTAGCCATCTCTGTTATTAACTCATTCTGAGCCGTTAACATTGACAACTTCTCCCGACCCTTTATACTTAAAGTGTCAGCCACAACATTCCCCTTCCCTGGATGATTCAAGATATCGCAATCGTAATATTTTACCAACTCTAACCATCTTCTCTGTCTCATATTCAACTCCTTCTTTGTGAAGATATATTTTAGACTTTTTTGGTCCGTGTATATCTCACATTCTTCTCCATATAGGCAAATACCAACGCCGCCAGTTCAAGGTCATGAGTAAGATAACCTTTCTCATAATCCTTTAACTGCCGAGATGCATAAGCAATGACCTTGTCATGCTGCATGAGCACGCAACCCAGTCCTCTATGTGAAGCATCACTATATACTACAAAATTCCTTGTATCATCAGGTAAAGATAACACATGTGCTTCACTTAATATCTTCTTCAATTCTCGAAAACTATCTTCACACTTTTCCGTCCATACATACTTCACTGTCTTCCTTGTCAAATTTGTCAACGGAGTAGCTATCTTGAAAAAATCCTAGATGAATCTTCAATAGTATCTCACTAACCCTAGGAAACTCTGCACCTCTGTTAGTATTTTCGGTTGTTCCCAATTTATCACTGCTTCCACCTTCGCTGGATCTACTTGAAAGTAGTATGCATACAAGCCAATCATGTATGATGATAAATCATATACTTTGTAAACGATATTATTTATTTATTAATAAAAGTAATTATTTATTAAAGGCATTTAATTATTTACATAATGCTGTTTTTATTATATGTAAATAACCCATAGTTTTAAGCAATGCTTTTAGGTGCTTAATGGAGTATAAGTTCACTGAACGTGACTCGCTATGGAATACCTAATGGAGTTTAACTTGCCTGTCAATAGAAATTCCTAATGTGATAGTAGTACAAGTGATCCTTGGACTTAAGATCATCATAGTATCTTGTATGTAATAAATTATATTTTGACTTATTCCTTAAAGCCCTTAGGGTATATCAAAGGGTATGATTGTGTGTAATAAGTTACATATGAATATAATGAATGTTCAACAAAGAATCTACCACTTCTAGTAAAAAAATAAATATGTCATATGTGATTCGTTAAATGACAACCTAGTAGTCCTTGGCCAAGGCAGAATGAAATTAGAAAGGAGTTTCTAATTTATATTATTTGAAGTTGTGCATTTTCTAATCGAAATAAATGTAATTAAATAAAATAAGACTTAACAGTAATTTCATGTCTTATATTTAATTAGGACATCGTATGATGGAAGGATTGAATTGCACGGTAACTATTTACTCACAGGTTCTGTAAAACCCCAAATTTTATGAATAAAAATTTAATTTTCTTTATATGTTATTTTGAAATAGTAAAGGGTTGATTTGATGAATGTGGTAAGTTATGGGGTGATTTATGCAAGTTTTACAAAATAAGCAAAAGACCATAAAATATTCATTGTGTCGGAGAATATTCGTTTGGTCGGGGAATATTCTTTTTGTCAGATAATATTCGTACGACGGCGCAATCATTTGTGGGCCCATAACAGAAAATTTTAGGATGAAAAAAACAACAAGAATAAGTTTTTTTTATAAATAACGGCAAAACTTTTACAGTTCAAACTGTTGAAATACCCGGAGATAAAAGAACAGTAATATGCGTGATTGCACAGTAGCACATGGTATTGTACAGTATCTTTGATTATTGATGCTTACGTTTGAAGTCACTAAGTTTTATTCAATTATTGTCACAGTAGTTGCTGCATAGTATCTCACATTATTGATTCAATTATTGTCACAGTATCATCTGCACAATATTCTATATTATTAAATCAATAAATGAGACGATACCGTTATTCATATTATTATTTGCATTATTGATAATGTCTAGAAAGCTCTGTCTAGGAAAGGGGTTTGGTTATCTAATTGCGCGCCAATAAGGAAAAGTCCTTATCGGAAAACCCCCTCTTTCCTGGGAATGATCTGGTTGTTAATATTGTGAGTTATAATATTAATGATGAATGTTATTAAAAATGTGTTTGGTGAAGTCAAGTGAATTGAGATAAATAGAGAGGATTTTTATGAAGTATTTGTTGTAAATTTGGCTTATTATATGGACCCCCACTTTCTCATTTTTCAAAATCGTCGAAAAAAAGTTATCTCAGTTTTGTTTATATATATATATATATATATATATATATATTATAAGTTTTATTTTATTAGATTATAAATAGAATATACTATATTTTATTTAAAATTTATTTTATTAGAATATTTTATTGCACAGTAATGAATAGTAAATCAAAAAAATTTCGCCGGTTGCAGCGCCTGTGAGAAATCTACTATTGGTCCGTGATTTTTATTTTCAAATAGTATCCTTTCATTATCTTATAAATAGGATGCTTAGTTTAGAAATAAAAATTACACCAGAATCAGAGAATTCTTCTTCTATAATATTGAGCGTATTTCTTTTGAGTTTAAAAAACTTTGAGTGTTGCAAATAGTGTAAGTTTTCTTCAAGAATATCTCTGCTATACCAGTCAGAATACTCTCCTTTTAAGGTAAGGGATATTATTTATTTCTTATTCGCTTACGATATTATTTTTTATATTCGTAAGAAATTTTATTTTCGTTCCATATTCGTAAGGAATATTATTTTCGTTCAATATTCATAAGAAATATTATCTTCGTTCAATATTCGTAGGAATATTATTTTCGTTCAACAGTTGTAAGAAATATTATTTTTCTCGTAAATGATGTTACTTTCTTTCAATATTCATAAAGAATATTATTTTCTTTCATATTCGATATTATGAAAGCGATAATATTTCATTTCATATACCCAAATTAAAATTTATTTCGGTAAGTATTGCTTCTATAATTCCTAAAATGATCAGAAATTCTTTGAATTTTGCATTTCATCTAGTATCATTTCATTGGAATGTTGGTATGAATTTTATTATAAAATTTTTACCTTTTCATGTCGGGGTTACTATTCACGTATACGGTACTATTCACGTATACAACACTATTCACGAATACGACACTATTCACAAAAAAAATAAATTTTCTTCTATTTGTCCAAGTTGCTTGTTAAGGTTGCTATCTTTGATTGGATCCAAATTTTAATCTTTATTCTTTAATTTTTCTCCATAAATGATTATTATGAAGTATTTTTGAACTTGGATAAACTGATTTACGAATCCTTAGTCTTTGTATTTTATTTCACTGGATTCGTTCTTTAAAATATTTTTCATCATCCTCAGTAATAAATGGTGATACAAATGAATATCTTTGGCCTGTAGTGCAGAGATGGATAATTACTTGATGAATATCTTTGGCCTGTAGAGCAAAGATGAACGATTACCTGATGAATATCCTTGGCCCGTAGTGTAAAGATGGATAGGTGTTGAGATGAACATAACCAACTGGTGATACAAATGAATATCTTTGCCCTGTAGTGCAAAGATGAATATTTGATTCAAGATATATATTGATTGGTGTTACAGGGATAAAATATTGATTATGGACTTTCAAATCATAAAAGATAGTAGACATTATTTCCTACTTAACTCTTCTGATGCATTGTTATTTTCGCTGCAGTTGTTGATCTAAAACTTGCTGTTCATAATATTTTATCTGATTGGTTGAAGACTAACGATAAATTATTCGTTATTATCTTAGTCATAATATTCTTTACTAGGCTAGTTGAGCTCACCCTTTTCATCTATTGTCCTCTTCAGGAAATGAGAATGTTGGGGGAACTAGTCGGGGAACAGTGTGATGGTCAGAGTAGAGCAGTAGTAGTCCTCACTATTTTTGTAAAATAGTGTGATAATAATTGTAATTATTGAGGACTGAATTTGAGTGTTCATATTTCGTATTATATACGATTTGTATTGAAGCTCACAGTTATGTGGTTGTATTTTGCACAACCGTATGATATAAAAGATTGTATTTGGATTTTATACCATGTATTTGGCGACTCAGAATGGGTTGGTATTAAACCTATTTTGGGGGCGTCACAGTTGGTATCAGAGCTTAGGGATATGATCTCTGGTGGAGATCGGGGAATAGAACTAGGAGGGGAGAGACGAGTAAATTCTTCGCTAGTATGTCCTACCTAAGCTTATGTGGTATTTAATTGGTCAATTGGAGCATAGGGTTAGCATGTGATATGTTAATTTATTTAATTAACCCCTGTTTTATGGCATTAATTGAGAATGGCAGCTGAAAATGTTAGCAATGGAGTGAATGAGACCGTTGAGGCACGTTTAATCACCAACCAGGAGAATGTGCAACTGGAAGACAATACCACTGATCAAATGATGAACGATGGGATGTTTAGAAGCTTTTTGCATTTCATACAAAACAGACGAGGGAGACTCATGTTCATAATACAGGTGGAAATAATAACAACTCGCGGCTTGTCACTGCCAAGCAGTTCAAAGAGTTGGGACCACTAGAGTTTCAGGTAAAGCCAGATCCAATCAAGGCAGAGACGTGGGTTAAGCAAATTACCAAGATATTTGATGTCTTGGGATGCACGGAGGAACAGAAGGTTCCATTCGCCACGTTTATGTTCCGTGGAGAGGCAGATTACTGGTGGAAATCTGTGAAACGTACCCAGCCTGCTGCACTCAAGATGTCGTTGGAGGAGTTCCAGAAACTGTTCAATGACAAGTACTTTCCAGAAAGTATTCTTCATATGAAGGAGGTAGAGTTTATTAAACTGGAACAGAACAACATGAATGTGTCCCAGTACGAGGCTAAGTTCGCGGAGTTATCCCGATTTGCATCTCATTTGGTGGATAATGAGGAACGTATGACGTAGAGGTTTGAAACCCAAAATTCGTCAGTACCTCATTTCTCACAAACTTTGTTTATATTCAGATGTGGTGAACAGGGCCCAATTGTTAGAACGAGATAATGATTATGTTCAACCAAGGGACAACAACCAAGGTAGTACCGATGGCAACAATCATCGGAACAATGATAACCAGCAAGGAGGAAATTATCAGGCTAGAAGCGATAACCACTCAGGTGGTAATCGTGGCCATGATAAAAGAAGAAGTGAGTCGGGGGGAGATTTCAAGAAGAGAAGGTACAACAATAAGAATGTGAAAATGTCGACAGCAGCACCAACATCAACTATTTCTAGGGGGGGAGAACGACCACCGGTCATTTTCTATAAATGCGGACAAGAAGGACACATCAATCCAAATTGCCCACAACAACTCAAGGTGTGTTATAACTGTGGAAAAGAAGGTCATATAGCTCGAGAGTGTCCTGTAGCGAAACCAAGTACAGCGGGGGTGGTGATACCAAAGACTGTCCCAGACAAATCAAAGTCGGTGGTTCCTGGAAGAGCGTTTATCGTGACTACCCAAAACGCGAGGAACCCGAATGAATCTATCACGGGTTAGTTAATCATAAATTTTTACGAAGTCTATACCTTATTAGATACCGGTTCTACCCATTCTTTATTTCACATGCTTGTGCTCAACGTTGAACTTGACTTCTAAGAAATTAGACTTTGACTTATCTGTTGAAACTCCGTTGAGAGAAACTTTTGTTACATCTACGGTTTACAAATCTTGCTTGATTCAAATTGGTACCCTCACCCTACCTGTTGATCTTATATCTTTGAAAATACTTGAATTTGACGTGATTTTAGGAATTGACTGGTTAACCACTTATCATGCCAAAATTGATTATTTTCGTAGGGTTGTTAATTTTAATTTTCCTAACCAACCTGTTGTGCGAATTCAAACAACCAAACCCTTAAAATCAATCAATGTCATTTCAAGTCATAAAGCTATTCATTTATTAAAAAATGGATGTCGAGCTTTTTTAAGCCCATATCACTGATCTAAACCAGAATACGTCAGGTTTAAATGATATTTCTGTTTTTAATGAGTTTTCTGATGTATTTTCCCAAAGAACTTCCCGGTCTACTCCCATAACATGAAGTTGAATTCTTTATTGACCTTGAATCCGGTACAAAACCCATTTTTAAAAGCCCATATCGAATGGCTCCTATTGAACTTCAAGAATTAAAGGTCCAACTACAAGAGTTGTTAGACACTGGTTTCATTCGTTCAAGTACATCTCCTTGGGGTGCTCCTGTTTTATTCGTAAAGAAGAAATACGGGAGTATGTGACTTTGTATAGACTATCGAGAGTTGAACCATGTCACCATCAAGAATAAGTATCCGCTACCTCGTATTGATGACTTGTTCGACCAGTTGCAAGGTGCATAATTCTTTTCAAAAATCGATCTTCGTTCTGGATATCATTAGTTAGAGATTAGAACTGATGACATTTCAAAGACTGTCTTTATAACTCGATACGTGCATTAAGAATTTTTAGTTATATTTTTTGGATTGACCAATGTCCATGCTGCGTTTATGGACATGATGAAGCAAATATTTGAGAAATATTTGGATCATTTCGTGGTTGTCATTATTGATGACATCCTAATATTTATTTACTTAGAACGAACTCAACATGCGACAATGACATTGGCTCAAGCTGTTGAAAGATTACGAAAAGCGAACGTGATAGCTGACGCGTTAAGTAGAAGATTGTATGCTGGAACGAGTGCGATGTTGGCAAAACAAAGGCCTATATTGTATGACGTACAAAGGATGGAGATAGAGTTAAAGACTTTAGGGACCCACATGATGATATCAAGTATACGCGTAGAACCAGCTTTAATTAATAAAGTTAAAGCTACTCAAGCTACAGACCCGGAGCTGATAAAGATGAAGAAGAAGGTGCACGAAGTTGTTATTCTATAAGCGAGAATTGATGAAGAAGGAATACTTCGAGTCAATTCCAGACTTTGTGTTCCTAACGATCCTGATTTGAAGTATAGAATCATGATATAAGCACACAACACATCGTTCGCAATCCATCCTGGAAATACCAAAATGTATTGTGATCTTCGACATACATTCTGGTGGAGCAACATGAAGAGAGAAATCGCGGAGTTTATCTCGAGGTGTTTAACGTGTAAACGTGTCAAGGCGAAGCATCAAGAGCCATAACGCGTGAAGAGCCCCTAGCCTCTCGCTGGTGACTTCTTGTGTGGGATGCACCGAAACCAGACTCTCCGTAGGGGACGCCGTTTTTGTGCAGTGGCAAACTGATAGGTACCATTGTGAGGTACTATGGTTGAAGCACCATGAGAGTCACAGTTGGAATCGAAGAAATGACATGTGAGTTAAAATTGGAAATGAAAACGAGGTACCCTCACCTTTTCGACATACCAGGTACGTACGTCAATTTCGAGGACGAAATTTTATAAGGAGGGGAGGTTGTAAGACCCCAACTTTTATCAATAAAGATTTAATTTTCTTTATATGTTATTTTGAAATAGTAAGGGGTTGATTTGATGAATGTGGTAAGTTATGGGGTGATTTGTGCAAGTTTTACAAAATAAGCAAATGACCATAAAATATTCATTGTGTCGGAGAATATTTATTTTTTCGGAGAATATTCTTTTTGTCGGGAAATATTCATACGACAACGCAATCATTTGTGGGCTCCATAACGAAAAATTGTCGGATGAAGAAAATGACAAGAATAAGTTTTTCTATAAATAACGGCAAAACTTTTACTGTTAAAATTGTTGAAAAACCCGGATGATAAAAGAACACTAATATGCGTGGTTGCATAGTAGCATACGGTATTGTACAATATCTTTGATTATTGATGCTTACATGAGAAGTCACTCAGTTTTATTCAATTATTGCCATAGTAGTTGCTGCATAGTATCTCACATTATTAATTCAATTATTGTCACAGTATCATCTGCACAATATTTTATATTATTAAATCAATAAATGAGACGATACAGTTATTCATATTATTATTTGCATTATTGACAATGTCTAGAAAGTTTTGTCGAGGAAAGGGATTTGGTCATCTAATTGAGCGCCAATAAAGAGAAGTCCTTATCGGAAAGCCCCCTCTTTCCTGGGAATGATCTGGTTGTTAATATTGTGAGTTATAATATTAATGATGAATGTTATTAAAAATGTGTTTGGTGAAGCCAAGTGAATTGAGATAAATAGAGGGGATTTTTATGAAGTATTTTTTGTAAATTTGGCTTATTATATAGACCCCCACTTTCTCATATTTCAAAATCGTCAGGAGAAAGTTATCTCAGTTTATATATATATATATATATATATATATATATATATATATATATATATATATTTTAAATTTTATATATATATATATTGCCTGTCGTATACGGCAGGTAAAGTTATATATATATATATATATATATATATATATATTATAAGTTTTGTTTTATTAGATTATAAATAGAATATATTATATTTTATTTAAAATTTTTGTTTTATTAGAATATTTTATTGCACAGTAATGAATAGTAAATCAAATTTTTTTCGCCGGTTGCAGCGCCCGTGAGAAATTTACTGTTGGTCTGTGATTTTTATTTTCAAATAGTATCCTTCCATTCTCCTATAAATAAGATGCTTAGTTTATAAATGAAAATCACACCAGAATCATAGAATTTTTCTTCTATAATATTCAGCGTATTTCTTTTGAGTTTAAGGAAACTTTGAGTGTTGCAAATAGTGCAAGTTTTCTTCAAGAATATCTCCGCTATACCAATCGGAATACTCTCCTTTTAAGGTAAGGGGTATTATTTATTTCATATTCGCTTACGATATTATTTTTTGTATTCGTAAGGAATTTTATTTTCGTTCAATATTCGTAAGGAATATTATTTTCGTTCAATATTCATAAGGAATATTATCTTCGTTCAATATTCGTAGGAATATTATTTTTGTTCAACAGTTGTAAGGGATATTATTTTTCTCGTAAATGATGTTACATTCTTTCAATATTCATAAAGAATATTATTTTCTTTCATATTCCATATTATGAAAGCGATAATATTTCATTTCATATACCTAAATTAAAACTTACTTCGGTAAGTATTGCTTCTATAATTCCTGAAATGATCAGAAATTATTCGAATCTTGCATTTCATCTAGTATCATTTCATTGGAATGTTAGTATGAATTTTATTATAAAATTTTTACCTTTTCATGTCGGGGGTACTATTCACGTATACGGCACTATTCACGTATATGACACTATTCACGTATACGGCACTATTCACGAATACGACACTATTCACAGAAAAATTATTTTTTTTTTCTATTTGTCCAAGTTGCTTGTTAAGGTTCCTATCTTTGTTTGGATCCAAGTTTTGATCTTCATTCTTGAATTTTGCTCCACAAATAATTATTATAGAGTATTTTTGAACTTGGATAAACTGATTTACGAATCCTTAATCTTTGTCCTTTATCTCACTGGATTCGTTCTTTAAAATATTTTTCATCATCCTCAGTCCTAAATGGTGATACAAATGAATATCTTTGGCCTGTAGTGCAAAGATGGATGATTACTTGATGAATATCTTTGGCCTATAGAGCAAAGATGAACGATTACCTGATGAATATCTTTGGCCCGTAGTGCAAAGATGGCAAGGTGTGGAGATGAACATGACCAACTGGTGATACAAATGAATATATTTGGCCTGTAGTGCAAAGCTGAATGTTTGATTCAAGATATAAATTGATTGGTGTTACAGGGATAAAATATTGATTATGGACTTTCAAATCATAGAAGATAGTAGACATTATTTCTTACTTCACTCTTCTGATACATTGTTATTTTCGCTGCAGTTGTTGATCTAAAACTTATTGTCCATAATATTTTATCTGATTGGTTGAAGACTAACGATAAATTATTCTTTATTATCTTAGTCATAATATTCTTTACTTGGCTAGTTGAGCTCACCCTTTTCATCTACTGTCCTCTTCAGGGAATGAGAATGTTGCAAAACTAGTCGGGGAACAATGTGATGGTCAGAGTAGAGCAGTAGTAGTCCTCACTATTTTTGTAAAATAGTGTGATAATAATTGTAATTATTGAGAACTGAATTTGAGTATTTATATTTCGTATTATATACGATTTGTATTGAAGCTCACAGTTGTGTGGTCGGATTTTGCACGACAGTATGATATAAAAGATTGTATTTGGATTCTGTACCATGTATTTGGACGACTCAGAATGGGTTGGTGTTGAACCTATTTTGGGGCGTCACAGGTCCTTTTATGATTAATGTTGAAATCTATATTATCTGGAAAGTCGTTGATCACTAGGGAGGCTTATCCTTATTAAAAAATAAATATTATTTATTTAAATAGATTATTAGTTTATATATTTATTTAAATAAGATTAGAATTGTTCTTATTGATTAATTGACAACCGATTTAATATGGAGAACCTAAAGGGCCACACCATAAAAGGAAGAATAATTATTTAAGAAGGAAATGACATAATCGTAAAAATGCATTAAGTGTAATGAATTTAATCTATGATGATAGAGTAAATTAAATAGTTTAACATTTTTTATTTAATATTTTGGAAATATTAAATATAGATTAATAAGAGGAGTCTTATTAATATTATTACAATTATTCTTATTTAAATTTTTAAAGGAGTTTAGGAATTAATTTAATATTAGTACTCTCATTTATTCCAAATAAGAATAGGAGGCAAATTAATTAAAGGAGTTTAATTAATTAATTCCAATATGTTAGGAAACCTAATTAATTAAAGGAGTTTAATTAATTAAATGAAACCCTATATCTAATAGGATTAGAAGGGTTGACCAATATCTATATAAGAGGAGTTTTATGTTAGATATCAGTTGATGTAATTTCAATTGTTGGAGAGTACTCCTTTTCTATAGAGGATAGAAACTAGGGTTTAGCCAACCACCCTCCTTCTTGAATAATTTCTCTTCCTTGGTGGATCACCTCTAGAGGTCAAACACTTGGGTGGCTAACGTTGAATCAAAAGAAGGAATCAATCCCAGATATTCAAGGAGATCGCGAAGAACAAAGGAGTTGAACTTGTACCTGTGGAAGCTTCGTTCTACAAGGGTATGAATTCCTTAACTTCTTATTTATCATTTTAAATTAATAATATGCATAAAGGATGATCCGGGGAATGGTTTTGTAGAAATTTTTAAAATTCTGATATACCATGCTTCCGCTAATTTTTGTAATTTGATTGCTCCATGATTTCGTACAAACCTAACAGTGACATCAGAGCCAAACCTTTATGCAATTATTAATTATTTTTTGATTCCAAATATATATGGGCATGTATTTAGAATAATTTTTTGCGCATAGTTTTATTGTATAAAATTATTTTTTATGAAAAAAGGGGCCAATTCGCGAACTGCGATAAAAATCGCAGGAAACTTCTTCTTTTTTTTTTTTTGGCAAATCACGTCATTGTAGCCGAATCAGGATTTCAAAAGGTAATATATATAAAGTTGCTAGCCTAATTCCAAAGTATATAGTACTGTTACTTTAATATATTACGTTACTTTATATATATATATATATGGTATATATATAATTAGCCTGATTCAAAGTGAGGACTTTAGTTACTGTTACTATTATATATATAATAACGTGTATATATATATATATATATATATATATATATATAATATTCTTAATAATTTTATAATTAAAATAAAGTGTTTATTTTTTTAACGACCCCAAAATTCATACAATACAACTCTCGACATCGGTCGTTAATAATATAACCTTATTCAAACTTTACATCATTAATCAATGATACAATCACTAAAAATACGGAATATTTAAAACTCTTATATTATTCCTTCTTTCTTAATCCTGAATCTCAACCTTTATCATTACATAACTTTGATTCAACTTTATTTCATGAATCGATTCGTCAGAGTTATTATAAACTAAAACTTACAACCACGTTCAATAACCCTTATACATCGGATAAATTTTAAACTTTAAAATTCAACATCTGTTAACCATAAAAACATTATCAAAAAAATTATCTTAAACCTTAAACATGGTCCAAAATAATAACAATTCAGCTAAAGTATATAAATCTTCAGGCATTACATCTGATTCATTTCTTTCAAGTAGCACATACTGTTACCTTGAATACTTAACCTGCAAAAGTGATTATTTGCAAGAATGACAGCTCAACAAGATTTAACAGCTTTCATGCATCACATAGCACATAAATACATGCTCAGCATACATCTCATAATAATTAAAGTAACATGGCATACATGCATTACATCACATAACAAATATAAAGATTGAGTTCCTTACTCAATCAATATTCTTTAATCAAACAATGTAGTCATAAGTTGACTTTAACATTTCATGCTTACAACATATCATGCTCTTTGCAAAATAATTTAAAACAGTTCATCATCAAGTGCACGTAGAAAATAAGAACTGAAAGACTTGTTTTGATCGTTGTTTACCAATAATGTACAGTTTAACAGCTTACAGATATCTGCACTTCACGTGCCCTACACAATTATATAATCATGCACATCAACTATTAGTCACATAGCAAAGCATATTAGTTGTAATGTAAACTTTACTCGACATCTCATAAACCTTCCTATTATCAATACACAATGTTCAATTTGATTGTGTTAACTATCGACTTATATTTCACTATATTTCTTTTTTATAATATTCGAAATTCATTCAAGTGTTTAAGTCTTGCTAGGACTACTTATTGGTTTTATACTAACCCCATTTCATATCTTATAATGTTCATTTCATTTGACTTAAAACACTTTTTACATTCATTAACACTTGTTACGGCGTTTAGACGTTCATTCGTCACCCGCCCGAATTGTCTCTCTTGTGCATGCTTAGTGTGCTTATACAACTAATGTAATACATCATTTATTAATGTTAAATATCATTATATATACTAACATTCATGTTTCATAACTTATAACAACATCTATTATTGTTGACAGCACTATACTTGCGTATGTGCATGTCTGACGACCTCCGATTGCCTCCGAATACGTATTAGTCACAAAGATGACCATTTTGACCCTAGGTAACGACCTCAAATCAAAAACTTTAAAGAACAAAAGTTGTAGGTCTACTTGTGCTCGTTCCGGATCATCTTGAATCACCTCAATCCGAGTCCGTATGAGAAAGTTATGGCCATTTTACTACAGAACGTCAAAACAGTCCACTCAGGCATGTCTGCGCCTGACACGTGTCTGGAGGAGCTGAGACCATTTTAGCCTTTTGAACGGCGTAGCTGCGCCATTCATCAGTTCATCATTCTGCAGATTTTCTGCAGTCGCGAAAATTCGACCTATCCGACTCCGATCTTCATAACTTGAGTTATACACATCCGATTGAGTCCGTTTTCGACTCTATGGATTCGTAATTCATAGAACTACAACATACCTAAAAATCAATAATCTACAGAAACACCTAAATTTTGACCTAAAACTCATGTTCATGTTAGTTTTACTTATTTTAACATGTTTTAGCGAAATCATTCACCACGAATTCGATTCCTAACTGAATCAATCCGTTTAAACTTCATTGTTTTCATCTTTCAACATACTAACAACATATATTATCAATTTTAGATTATATACATGATCTAACCATCAATTTAAGCCTTAAAATGGACCAAAATACATATACTAAGCCATAAACCAAATTTCTTCTTCTAACACATGTTTTCACGAATATGATTACATGAAAAACTGTTATATATTACATATAACAAATTATACATACCAATTAACATATATGATCAATCTCTTAACAATTTAACCCTCAAAACTAATTACAAAGAAGAACTTCTAGAAAATAAAACCAAAGCTAAAAACTCCAAAAATTTACCTTTGATTCTTCTTTAAATTTAGAATATATGATTGGAAGTCCTTGTTTAATCCTCTTTTTCATCTTGATTCTCAGAGTTTCTCTTCCCTCTTCTCAATTTCTCTCTAAGCTCCATCTTTCTCTCTGTGTTTTCTCTACTCCTGTGAAGGAGGAATAAACTGATGAAAGTTACGTAATTTTAATTTGTATCGGTTATACAAAGGAAAAGTTTCCAGCCGTTAAAATATGGAGAGTCTCTAAGCCTTGTTTGGCTAACTCCATTAGACTCTCTTCTTGATTATTTTAATATTCCTTTTACTATATGATACCTATGTCACGCTACACTTTATTGCTAAATTATTTAGCTAGCTACATTGAATAATTATACAATTATAATATGTATAACTATTACTCCATACATTACGAAATTATATTCATAACACCTCAACTTAAATTAAACCTTTCCATTAACATAATTAATATTTATTCCCTTTATTTTAATTAACTCACATGAATTATATAATTATAATATAAATTATTTAATTCCTTTCTTCACATAAATTGTCTCAATACAATTTATTTAATCCATACATCTAATCACTACTTAAATATTAATCAATTTATTTAATACCATCATACTTAAATATATTATTCCATAATAATTTTCATTGAATATTTATTTTATTCATTAATCTTAACACCAATATTTATTTATAATTATATTGGTTCTTCTCATTTCATACCCATTTACATTCACTTGGCTAAATATAATATATTAAGCCATTACATAAACGTATTACTCTTACATGTAATATATTACCTTTATATTTTATTAAAATAATTATATTTATATTAATTCACTATTTTAATTAAGTGAATACTCACATTATTTATGAGATTTAATTCATAATAATTCCACTGCCAACAAGGAATAATAACCAAATTATATTATTTCATAATATAATCTATACCTTAATTAAATTAACTAATAATATTCAGTTAATTTTCTTTTCGTAATAACTTTATTTAATTTCTTCAATAGTTAAATTAACTATTAAACCTCATCATCCCAATATATGAATATATATATATATATATATATATATATATATATTTACTTACACGTAAAACAAGTCATAATAAGAATTTCATTCATTAAATTCTTATTTTAACAATTTTTGAAAATTCGGCTTGTCACATCCTTCCCTCCTTATAAGGATTCGGTCCTCGGAATCACCGAAACCCTACCTTGCTCAGGTTTCCATCAAATCTCTTTAAAAATATTTATCATTGAATAACTTTAACACATTACCTTAATATAGGTTATACATATATATTCTACTACATTCCGTTCTTCAATAAATTTTAGGTTTTATTTCATAACCTTCAATTAAACACAATTATGTTTCAAATATTATATATTATCTAACTCGTTCATTTCCTTTCTAAGGATCATTACCATATACTTTACTCGTCGAAGACATATACTTCATAATTCACTATCTTATAAGTATTCGGGTTATCACATTCAACCCTTCTTCTAAGAATTTCGTCCTCGAAATTTTTATTAATCTTCATTCATTCAATCTATCAAAGTAGATTTTACGTTAATCTTATTCACTAACTTGTTGTGTTCTACAACTATTTCTTTCTAAGGAATATCATTCTTTCCACCTTCACCTTCAGAATAATAAGAATCTTCCACAATTGCTCAATAATTGGGAAGCGATATGAATAACAGGAATTTAAAAGATTCCACATGCTGAGGGGTCATCAGACCTTGAACACTTCTCCAGGTTTAATAGTGCATCACCACTGTAAACCATCTTTAACAGAATATTTAGCAATCACACAGACTGAAAACACTCTCTGCAAGTACTCTAGGTGATCAGCCTATCGTACCCCTACGTCATGCACAACGTATTACATCTTAACATCGTAACGACTATATGCGTTACTTTCGGAACCATTGTCTCCAATAACATGTCTCCTTTTATAGGGTTGTTCACCTCAGCTTCTTAACATTTGAATCCACACCAAAACAATTTGGTTTGGTATAGTTTGACAAAGAACGCTTGAATTACATGAACATCTTTCAATATTCGTCTAGCTGAATCAAGTAGCATAGACTTCTAGCAATAACTCGGACATTAATCGAGATATATATATATATATATATATATATATTTATATATATATATCTTTAACCAACTCAAAACTTTTATTTTTTTTTCATTTAAAGAAACTAAAAGTAAATAAATCCCCTTTTTTATAGTTTAAGGAAACTAAAAATAAATGAATCTTTTCATAATATCCTGATACCGTACCGTAATAATGGTACGTTGAGGATTTTATCATTACATGACGTCGTCATACTACATCATACCATAGTGGGCTGACGATCATACGATCATATCCAACACTAGGTTTAACTGCATTGATAACTTCCTCGATTATTGTCTCTACACAATATCAAATAATGTATAGAACACATAAAATACATTATGAAAATTTAAAATTATTTTTGTCTAGCTGAAGCAATTAGCATAGACATGTGAATAATAGCACTATTTTAAAAAAAATCATTGGTTCCATTATTTGATCCAATATTTTTCAAGAAATAGAAGTGCAACATCAGCACGAAGTCAATAAATTTTGAAAATCTAGCAAAGCTAGGAGATTTAGAATATAAAACTTTTTTCATCAATTAAATCTTTACTCCATCATTACTTAATCATTCTATCAACCTTAAACAACATCAATGCTTCCTACACCGTAACCTTTCTATTCCTAGTATAGTTCATCAAACTTTTCACACTTTGGAAGTCAGGAAACTTTCCACAATAATATGAGTTTAAGAACTTCCTAGTCAGACTATAGGCGACCATTTGCTATGGAGTTCCAAACATACCATATGATTATGAGTCATGAACTTACCATAAGCATGAGTTTTAAGAACTCGCACTTAATCCTAGTAACATCTTACTAATCTTAATAGTCTCTAACTATCAAATATACACTTGAGAAAAGAATCACCTTTTCACCACATAGACATTGATAGCGCGACACCAACATTCCAATGATTATCAATGTGATAAACTAAGTGCAAGCACAAAACCTTCGCCCATACAAAGGTTTGTACAACTCAGCCATCACATGATTCTTCAATTGAAATCCCACCTAACTCTATCTTGCTCATAACTTGCTCTTTACTCGATACGAATTTTTCGCATCTCAACATTTATAACTCCTCGTGAGTTAACCTCGTACTATATCATAGTACATTCTCGTTATAGCATCAAACTATAACTATCCAATCATTACTGACCATATGTCTTTCAACTTTAAAAGATCACGTCATAACCTTATTCTATAATCATCTCCCTTATGATTCTTTCTTATCTCATTATCATTTTGTTTTAAAACTTCTTATCTTTTCCTTTCATCATGTTATATCATGACCTCATTATGATTTAATCTTATAGACTTCGTCTATTCATCATTATTCGTCATCTTTATTATTGGAGTTAGGTAACTCCTGATTCTCATCTTCATATATCTTCAAGATTCTTCTTTGAATCTTCTTGTTTATTTATTAACTCTTCTGTTAAGAATTTCTAATTCGTTTATAAAGTTCAACGTTTTAATCGAGTTTTATTCCTCGTTATTCTTACCTTCTTCTTATAACATTTCTAAGACTTAACTCATCCTATACTTCTACGTATGTGAAAGGAATCACTATTTCGTTATACGTAACTTAACTTCTCATTCTCTAAGGTTATAGCCTAAGGTACTCTTACCTAAGGTGTATAACCTATCAGCTCTGATACCAACTGTAACGATCCCAAATTTCATACAATACAACTCTCGACATCGATCGTTAACAATACATCCTTATTCAGACTTTACATCATTAAACAATGATACAATCACTAAAAATACAGAATATTTAAAACTTTTATATTATTCCTTCTTTATTAACCCTGAATCTCAACCTTTATCATTACATAACTTTGATTCAACTTTATTTCATGAATCGCTTCATCAGAGTTATTATAAACTAAAACTTACAACCACGTTTAATAACCATTATAAATCGGGTAAAATTTAACCTTTACAATTCAACATCTGTTAACCATCATACATTATCAAAAATATTATCTGAAACCTTAAACAGGGTCCAAAATAATAACAATTCAGCCAAAGTATATAAATCTTCATGCATTACATCTGATTCATTTCTTTCAAGTAGCACATAGCGTTATCTTGAATCCTTAACCTGCAAAAGTGATTATTTGCAAGAATGAGCTCGACAGCTCAGCAAGATCTAACAGCTTTCATGCATCACATAGCACATAAATACATGCTCAATATACATCTCATAATAATTAAAGTAACATGGCATACATGCTTTATATCACATAAAAAATATAAAAATTGAGTTCCTTACTCAATCAACATTCTTTAATCAAACAATGTAGTCATAAATTGACTTTAACATTTCATGCTTACAACATATCATGCTCTTTGCAAAACAATTTAAAACAGTTTATCATCAAGTGCACGTAGAAAATAGGAACTGAAAGACTTGTTTTGATCGTTCTTTACCAATAATGTACAGTTTAACAGCTTACAGATATCTGCACTTCACGTGCCCTACACAATTATATAATCATGTACATCAATTATTAGTCACATAGCAAAGCATATTAGTTGTAATGTAAACTTTACTCTACATCTCATAAACCTTCCTATTATCAATACACAATGTTCAACTTGATTGTGTTAACTATCGACTTATATTTCACTATATTTCTTTTTTGTAATATTCGAAATTCATTCAAGTGTTTAAGTCTTGCTAGAACTACTTATTGGTTTTATACTAACCCCATTTCATATCTTATAATGTTCATTTTAGTTGACTTAAAACACTTTTTACATTCATTAACACTTGTCACGGCGTTTCGACGTTCATTCGTCACCCGCCCGAATTGTCTCTCTTGTGCATGCTTAGTGTGCTTATACAACTAATCTAATACATCATTTATTAATGTTAAACATTATTATATTTACTAACATTCATGTTTCATAACTTATAACAACATCTATTATTGTCGACAGCACTATACTTGCATATGTGCATGTTTGATGCCCTCAGATTGCCTCTGAATACGCATCAGTCATAAAGATGACCTTTTTGACCCAAGCTAACGACCACAAATAGATAACATTAAAGAACAAAAGTTGTAGGTCTACTCGTGCTCGTTCCGGATCATCTTGAATCACCTCAATTCGAGTCCGTATGAGAAAGTTATGGCCGTTTTACTACAGGACGTCAAAATAGTCCACTCGGGCACGTCCGCGCCTGACACGTGTCTGGAGCAGCTGAGCCCATTTTAGCCTTATGAACGGCGCAGCTGCGCCATTCATCAGTTCATCATTCTGCAGATTTTCTGCAGTCGCGAAAATTCGACCTATCCGACTCCGATCTTCATAACTTGAGTTATACACATCTGATTGAGCCCGTTTTTGACTCTATGGATTCGTAATTCATAGAACTACGACATACCTAAAAATCAATAATCTACAGAAACACTGACCAACCTAAATTTGGACCTAAAACTCATGTTCATGTTAGTTTTACGTGTTTTAACATATTTTAGCGAAATCATTCACCACGGATTCGATTCCTAACCGAATCAATCCGTTTAAACTTCGTTGTTTTCGTCTTTCAACATACTAACAACATATATTATCAATTTCAAATTATATACATGATCTAACCATCAATTTAAGCCTTAAAATGGACCAAAATACATATACTAAGCCATAAATCAAATTTCTTCTTCTAACACATGTTTCGACGAATATGATTACATGAAAACCTGTTATAGATTACATATAACAAATTATACATACCAATTAACATATATGATCAATCTCTTAACAATTTAACCCTCAAAACTAATTTAGAAGAACTTCTAGAAAATAAAACCAAAGCTAAAAACTCCAAAAATTTACCTTTCATTCTTCTTTAAATTTAGAATATATGATTGGAAGTCCTTGCTTAATCCTCTTTTTCATCTTGATTCTCAGAGTTTCTCTTCCCTCTTCTCAATTTCTCTCTAAGCTCCATCTTTCTCTATGTGTTTTCTCTACTCATGTGAAGGAGGAATAAACTGATGAAAGTTACGTAATTTTAATTTGTATCGGTTATACAAAGGAAAAGTTTTCAGTCGTTAAAATATGGAGAGTCTCTAAGCCTTGTTTGCCTAACTCCGTTAGACTCTCTTCTTGATTATTTTAATATTCCGTTTACTATATGATACCTATGTCACGCTACACTTTATTGCTAAATTATTTAGCTAGCTACATTGAATAATTATACAATTATAATATGTATAACTATTACTCCATACATTACGAAATTATATTCATAACACCTCAACTTAAATTAAACCTTTCCATTAACATAATTAATATTTATTCCCTTTATTTTAATTAACTCACATGAATTATATAATTATAATATATAATTATTTAATTCCTTTTCTCGCATAAATTGTCTCAATACAATTTATTTAATCCATACATCTAATCACTACTTAAATATTAATCAATTTATTTAATACCATCATACTTAAATAAATTATTCCATAATAATTTTTATTGAATATTTATTTTATTCATTAATCCTAACACCAATATTTATTTATAATTATATTGGTTCTTCTCATTTCATACCCATTTACATTCACTTGGCTAAATATAATATATTAAGCCATTACATAAACGTATTACTCTTACATGTAATATATTACCTTCATATTTTATTAAAACAATTATATTTATATTAATTCACTATTTTAATTAAGTGAATACTCACATTATTTATGAGATTTAATTCATAATAATTCCACTGCCAACAAGGAATAATAACCAAATTATATTATTTTATAATATAATCTTTACCTTAATTAAATTAACTAATAATATTCAGTTAAATTTCTTTTTGTAATAACTTTATTTAATTTCTTCAATAGTTAAATTAACTATTAAACCTCATCATCCCAATATATGAATATATATATATATATATATATATATATATATATATATTTACTTACACATAAAACAAGTCATAATAAGAATTTTATTCATTAAATTCTTATTTTAACAATTTTTGAAAATTCGGCTTGTCACATCCTTCCCTCCTTATAGGGATTCGGTCCTCGGAATCACCGAAACCCTACCTTGCTCAGGTTTCAATCAAATCTCTTTAAAAACTTTTATCGTTGAATAACTTTAACACATTACCTTAATATAGGTTATACATATATATTCTACTACATTCCGTTCTTCAATAAATTTTAGGTTTTATTTCATAACCTTCAATTAAACACAATTATGTTTCAAATATTATATATTATCTAACTCGTTCATTTCCTTTCTAAGGATCATTACCATATACTTTACTCGTCGAAGACATATACTTCATAATTCACTATCTTATAAGTATTCGGGTTATCACATTCAACCCTTCTTCTAAGAATTTCGTCCTCGAAATTTTTATTAATCTTCATTCATTCAATCTATTAAAGTAGATTTTACGTTAATCTTATTCACTAACTTGTTGTGTTCTACAACTATTTCTTTCTAAGGAATATCATTCTTGCCACCTTCACCTTCAGAATAATAAGAATCTTCCACAATTGCTCAATAATTGGGAAGCGATATGAATAACAGGAATTTAAAAGATTCCACATGCTGAGGGGTCATCAGACCTTGAACACTTCTCCAGGTTTAATAGTGCATCACCATTGTAAACCATCTTTAACAGAATGTTTAGCAATCACACAGACTGAAAACACTCTCTGCAAGTACTCTAGGTGATCAGCCTATCGTACCCCTACGTCATGCACAACGTATTACATCTTAACATCGTAACGACTATATGCGTTACTTTCGGAACCATTGTCTCCAATAACATGTCTCCTTTTATAGGGTTGTTCACCTCAGCTTCTTAACATTTGAATCCACACCAAAACAATTTGGTTTGGTATAGTTTGACAAAGAACGCTTGAATTACATGAACATCTTTCAATATTCGTCTAGCTGAATCAAGTAGCATAGACTTCTAGCAATAACTCGGACATCAATCGAGATATATATATATATATATATATATTTATATATATATATATATATCTTTAACCAACTCAAAACTTTTATTTTTTTTTCATTTAAAGAAACTAAAAGTAAATAAATCCCCTTTTTTATAGTTTAAGGAAACTAAAAATAAATGAATCTTTTCATAATATCCTGATACCGTACCGTAATAATGGTACGTTGAGGATTTTATCATTACATGACGTCGTCATACTACATCATACCATAGTGGGCTGACGATCATACGATCATATCCAACACTAGGTTTAACTGCATTGATAACTTCCTCGATTATTGTCTCTACACAATATCAAATAATGTATAGAACACATAAAATACATTATGAAAATTTAAAATTATTTTTGTCTAGCTGAAGCAATTAGCATAGACATGTGAATAATAGCACTATTTTAAAAAAAATTCATTGGTTCCATTATTTGATCCAATATTTTTCAAGAAATAGAAGTGCAACATCAGCACAAAGTCAATAAATTTTGAAAATCTAGCAAAGCTAGGAGATTTAGAATATAAAACTTTTTTCATCAATTAAATCTTTACTCCATCATTACTTAATCATTCTATCAACCTTAAACAACATCAATGCTTCCTACACCGTAACCTTTCTATTCCTAGTATAGTTCATCAAACTTTTCACACTTTGGAAGTCAGGAAACTTTCCACAATAATATGAGTTTAAGAACTTCCTAGTCAGACTATAGGCGTCCATTTGCTATGGAGTTCCAAACATACCATATGATTATGAGTCATGAACTTACCATAAGCATGAGTTTTAAGAACTCGCACTTAATCCTAATAACATCTTACTAATCTTAATAGTCTCTAACTATCAAATATACACTTGAGAAAAGAATCACCTTTTCACCACATAGACATTGATAGCGCGACACCAACATTCCAATGATTATCAATGTGATAAACTAAGTGCAAGCACAAAACCTTCGCCCATACAAAGGTTTGTACAACTCAGCCATCACATGATTCTTCAATTGAAATCCCACCTAACTCTATCTTGCTCATAACTTGCTCTTTACTCGATACGAATTTTTCGCATCTCAACATTTATAACTCCTCGTGAGTTAACCTCGTACTATATCATAGTACATTCTCGTTATAGCATCAAACTATAACTATCCAATCATTACTGACCATATGTCTTTCAACTTTAAAAGATCACGTCATAACCTTATTCTATAATCATCTCCCTTATGATTCTTTCTTATCTCATTATCATTTTGTTTTAAAACTTCTTATCTTTTC
This sequence comes from Panax stipuleanatus, assembly GCA_020205555.1. Classification (NCBI taxonomy): domain Eukaryota; kingdom Viridiplantae; phylum Streptophyta; class Magnoliopsida; order Apiales; family Araliaceae; genus Panax; species Panax stipuleanatus. The sequence continues at coordinate 81,010,457 of CM035126.1, forward strand.
CTTTCATCATGTTATATCATGACCTCATTATGATTTAATCTTATAGACTTCGTCTATTCATCGTTATTCGTCATCTTTATTATTGGAGTTAGGTAACTCCTGATTCTCATCTTCATATATCTTCAAGATTCTTCTTTGAATCTTCTTGTTTATTTATTAACTCTTCTGTTAAGAATTTCTAATTCGTTTATAAAGTTCAACATTTTAATCGAGTTTTATGCCTCGTTATTCTTACCTTCTTCTTATAACATTTCTAAGACTTAACTCATCCTATACTTCTACGTATGTGAAAGGAATCACTATTTCGTTATACGTAACTTAACTTCTCATTCTCTAAGGTCATAGCCTAAGGTACTCTTACCTAAGGTGTATAACCTATCAGCTCTGATACCAACTGTAACGATCCCAAATTTCATACAATACAACTCTCGACATCGATCGTTAACAATACATCCTTATTCAGACTTTACATCATTAATCAATGATACAATCACTAAAAATACATAATATTTAAAACTTTTATATTATTCCTTCTTTATTAACCCTGAATCTCAACCTTTATCATTACATAACTTTGATTCAACTTTATTTCATGAATCGCTTCGTCAGAGTTATTATAAACTAAAACCTACAACCACGTTCAATAACCCTTATACATCGGGTAAAATTTAAACTTTACAATTCAACATCTGTTAACCATCATACATTATCAAAAATATTATCTGAAACCTTAAACAGGGTCCAAAATAATAACAATTCAGCCAAAGTATATAAATCTTCATGCATTACATCTGATTCATTTCTTTCAAGTAGCATATAACGTTACCTTGAATCCTTAACCTGCAAAAGTGATTATTTGCAAGAATGAGCTCGACAGCGCAACAAGATCTAACAACATTCATGCATCACATAGCACATAAATACATGCTCAACATACATCTCATAATAATTAAAGTAACATGGCATACATGCATTACATCACATAACAAATATAAAGATTGAGTTCCTTACTCAATCAACATTCTTTAATCAAACAATGTAGTCATAAGTTGACTTTAACATTTCATGCTTACAGCATATCATGCTCTTTGCAAAACAATTTAAAAAAGTTCATCATCAAGTGCACGTAGAAAATAGGAACTGAAAGACTTGCCTTGATCGTTGTTTACCAATAATGTACAGTTTAACAACTTACAGATATCTGCACTTCACGTGCCCTACACAATTATATAATCATGCACATCAACTATTAGTCACATAGCAAAGCATATTAGTTGTAATGTAAACTTTACTCGACATCTCATAAACCTTCCTATTATCAATACACAATGTTCAATTTGATTGTGTTAACTATCGACTTATATTTCACTATATTTCTTTTTTGTAATATTCGAAATTCATTCAAGTGTTTAAGTCTTGCTAGGACTACTTATTGATTTTATACTAACCCCATTTCATATCTTATAATGTTCATTTCATTTGACTTAAAACACGTTTTACATTCATTAACACTTGTCACGGCGTTTCGACGTTCATTCGTCACCCGCCCGAATTGTCTCCCTTGTGCATGCTTAGTGTGCTTATACAACTAATCTAATACATCATTTATTAATGTTAAACATTATTATATTTACTAACATTCATGTTTCATAACTTATAACAATATCTATTATTGTCGACAGCACTATACTTGCGTATGTGCATGTCTGACGCCCTCCGATTGCCTCCGAATACGCATCAGTCACAAAGATGACCATTTTGACCCTAGGTAACGACCTCAAATAAAAAATGTTAAAGAACAAAAGTTGTAGGTCTACTCGTGCTCGTTCCGGATCATCTTGAATCACCTCAATCCGAGTCGGTATGAGAAAGTTATGGCCGTTTTACTACAGGATGTCAAAACAGTCCACTCAGGCATGTCTGCGCCTGACACGTGTCTGGAGGAGCTGAGACCATTTTAGCCTTTTGAACGGCGTAGCTGCGCCATTCATCAGTTCATCATTCTGCAGATTTTCTGCAATCGCGAAAATTTGACCTATCCGACTCCGATCTTCATAACTTGAGTTATACACATCCGATTGAGTCCGTTTTCGACTCTATGGATTCGTAATTCATAGAACTACAACATACCTAAAAATCAATAATCTACAGAAACATTGACCAACCTAAATTTTGACCTAAAACTCATGTTCATGTTAGTTTTACTTGTTTTAACATGTTTTAGCGAAATCATTCACCACGAATTCGATTCCTAACTGAATCAATCCGTTTAAACTTCATTGTTTTCATCTTTCAACATACTAACAACATATATTATCAATTTTAGATTATATACATGATCTAACCATCAATTTAAGCCTTAAAATGGACCAAAATACATATACTAAGCCATAAACCAAATTTCTTCTTCTAACGCATGTTTTCACGAATATGATTACATGAAAAACTGTTATATATTACATATAACAAATTATACATACCAATTAACATATATGATCAATCTCTTAACAATTTAACCCTCAAAACTAATTACAAAGAAGAACTTCTAGAAAATAAAACCAAAGCTAGAAATTCCAAAAATTTACCTTTGATTCTTCTTTAAATTTAGAATAGATGATTGGAAGTCTTTTTTTAATCCTCTTTTTCATCTTGATTCTCAGAGTTTCTCTTCCCTCTTCTCAATTTCTCTCTAAGCTCCATCTTTCTCTCTGTGTTTTCTCTACTCATGTGAAGGAGGAATAAACTGATGAAAGTTACGTACTTTTAATTTGTATCGGTTATACGAAGAAAAAGTTTCCAGCCGTTAAAATATGGAGAGTCTCTAAGCCTTGTTTGGCTAACTCCATTAGACTCTCTTCTTGATTATTTTAATATTCCTTTTACTATATGATACCTATGTCACGCTATACTTTATTGCTAAATTATTTAGCTAGCTACATTGAATAATTATACAATTATAATATGTATAACTATTACTTCATACATTACGAAATTATATTCATAACACCTCAACTTAAATTAAACCTTTCCATTAACATAATTAATATTTATTCCCTTTATATTAATTAACTCACATGAATTTTATATTTATAAGATATAATTATTTAATTCCTTTCCTCGCATAAATTGTCTCAATACAATTTATTTAATCCATACATCTAATCACTACTTAAATATTAATCAATTTATTTAATACCATCATACTTAAATAAATTATTTTATAATAATTTCCATTGAATATTTATTTTATTCATTAATCCTAACACCAATATTTATTTATAATTATATTGGTTATTCTCATTCTCATACCCATTTACATTCACTTGGCTAAATATAATATATTAAGCTTACATAAACGTATTACTTTTACATGTAATATATTACCTTCATATTTTATTAAAATAATTTTATTTATATTAATTCACTATTTTAATTAAGTGAATACTCACATTATTTATGAGATTTAATTCATAATAATTTCACTACCAACAAGGAATAATAACCAAATTTTATTATTTCATAATATAATCTTTAACTTAATTAAATTAACTAATAATATTCAGTTAATTTTCTTTTCGTAATAACTTTATTTAATTTCTTAAATAGTTAAATTAACTATTAAACCTCATCATCCCAATATATGAATATATATATATATATTTACTTATACGTAAAACGCGTTATAATAAGAATTTCATTCATTAAATTCTTATTTTAACAATTTCTGAAAATCTGAGTTGTCACATCCTTCCCTCCTTATAAGGATTCTATCCTCGGAATCACCGAAACCCTACCTTACTCAGGTTTCCATCAAATCTCTTTAAAAATATTTATCGTTGAATAACTTCAACACATTACCTTAATATAGGTTATACATATATATTCTACTACATTCCGTTCTTAAACAAATTTTAGGTTTTATTTCATAACCTTCAATTAGACACAATTATATTTCAAATATTATATATTATCTAACTCGTTCATTTCCTTTCTAAGGATCATTACCGTATACTTTACTCGTCGAAGACATATACTTCATAATTCACTATTTTATAAGTATTCGGGTTATCACAATTTTAATCTTGAAATTGGATTTCATGCAACTTAAAATTGCTCATTAAAGGATACTCATATATATAAGGATTGTTTTAATTCATGAGATGAATGTTTATTTATTGATGCAGATGGCGATATTTATATTAAAAAAATGTGATTGATTATTGGACTATTGGCCAATGTAATTGGATTTATTTTAGTTAGATGTTTGAATGTATGAGTTTTATTAAATGGGGTCTGCGTACCTCGTATTCTCTAATTTATTCTTGATGTAAATTCTATCTCCCTCTTATGTATTTTCTCTTGACTGTTGATCAAGGTTTCTCTTTAATTTAAATAGTTTATATAATAGGATGAGTTTGAATTATCTTGAAGAATTGGAGACTAAGGAGCAAGGAGCGCGTGAAGACCCGTTTGTAATGGAGCCTGGGTTTAAATGTAATAGTTACGTTTAAATTTAAATTCTTGCACTCCTAGGTTTGACCTTTTGGTTCATTTGGTGGCTCTAGTGAACCAAACTAGAATAAAAGTCCATAATCAATCCGGATAGAATATAGTATTCTATATGTGCATGCTAGTATTATATATATTATATTTTATGTAAACATGCTTCGCATGCTTTAATATATATTATATTTTGTGTGTGCTTGAGCGCTAAACAAGATGAGACAAATAATAACAAATCCCTCAAAAAAATTATATCAAGTCTAAAGCGTTCAAAGATATTTAGAATATCGAACGTCGTCTTCTAGCATGATAAAATTAATAGAGTATTAAATATTTAATATGAGTTTGTGGTGCTATCCACAAGGTAAGTATTAAGTATTTAAGATGTTAATTTAATCACATTTGATGCTTAGAAAGAAAATTGAACAATATTGTTTTGTTGTGCTATCCACAAGGGCAATATTTTTCTTTTTTGAATATATGGAAGTGCTAGGTTGGACTTAACTTAAATCATTTTTGTCCGGATGTTCACACACTTGACCATTATGATCTAAGAGGCAAAATAAAAAGGAGTTACATGTTGATGTAATTGACAAAGAGTTGTCTACCTATTTATTTATATATGGTTTGTTGTGCTATCTACAAGGCTATATACATTTAAAATACGATCCTTATTCTCACTAAAAAATCTTTAATTAGATGTTGTCGAACTATATAAATGAGGATAATATAGTTTGAAGAAAATAGTGGGATATACCAATTTAAAATAAGAACTAATTTATTTTGGTATATATAAAATTAATTAAATGAATGTTTGCTAAAATATTGTCTTTTCACATACAGAAATTTAAAAATGTCAAAATCACTAATTTCACTGCGTAGCATACTTGATGATAACAAACTGACTGGACCGAATTACACGGACTGGTTAAGGAATCTGAGAATAGTTCTCACTGCTGAAAAGATTTTTTATGTCCTAAATTCACCTGTCCCTAGAACTGTTTCAGAATCATCATCCGAGGAAGAGATTGTCACAATTATAAAGTGGCAAGATGATGCATCTGTGGCTCAATGCATGATGAGTAGGTTGAAAACCTATGATTTAATCTCATTTAGCTTGTCTTATTATAAGTTTTTAAGTATTGTTCGTATTACTTTTTGGTGTTTTGTGTTTATGATGTGACACCCTCCAAAATAGGTTCAATACTCAACCCATTCTGAGTCGCCAAATACATGGTACAGAATCCAAATACAATCTTTTATATCAAACGGTCGTGCAAAATATGACCACACAACTGTGAGTGTCAATACAGACATGTAAAAATTATAAACACTCAAACTAAGTTCTCATTACATTTATTATCACACTATTTTACAAAAAAAATATTGAGGACTTCTACGGTTCTAACTTGGACCATCACTCCATTCCCCGACTAGTACCCGTGATATTCTCATTTCCTGAAGAGAACAATGGAAGAAAAGGGTGAGCTCAACTAGCCCAGTAAAGAATATTATGACTAAGATAATGAAAAATAATTTATCATTAGTCTTCAACACATCAGATAAAATATTATGGACAACAAGTTTTAGATCAACAACTGCAGCGGAATTAACAATTCATAAGAAGAGTTACGTAGAGAATGATGTCTACTATCTTCTATGATTTAAAAATCCATCATCAATATTTTATCCCTGTAACATCAATCAATATATCTCAAATCAAATATTCATCTTTGCACTACGGGCCAAAGATATTCATTTATATCACCAGTGGCCATGTTCATCTCAACACCTGTCCATCTTTGCACTACGAGCCAAAAATATTCATCAGGTAATCATTCATCTTTGCACTACAGGCCAAAGATATTCTCCACAATTTAAGACTGAGTATGATGAAAAATAATATAAAGAACGAATCAAGTGAAATAAAGGAGAACTATTAGAGATTCGTAATTTAATCTATCCAAGTTCAAGAATGTTCAATAATAACCGATTGTGGAGAAAAATTCAAGAATGAAGATCAAAACATGGATCCAATCAAAAGATAATTTGGATAAAAAAAATTAATATTTTTTTATCGTGAATAGTAACTCGTGAATAGTACTCAAATGAATAGTATCCCATCATAAAATGGTAAAAATTTCATAAGAAAGTTCAGACCAATATTCCAGTGAAATGATATTAGATGAAGCGCAAAACTCAAAGAAATTCTGATCATTTCAGGAATTATAGAAGCAATACTTACCGTAGTAAGTTCAAATTTAGGAGTATGAAATAAAATATTATCACTTTCATAATATGGAATATGAAAGAAAATAATATTCTTTATGCATATTGAAAAGAAACAACATCATTTACGAGAAAAATAGTATCCTTTACCTTAGTAAAATACTAGATCTGACTGAAATATCGAATATTTTATTGAGGAAAATCTTGCACCGTAATCCACACTCAAACTATCCTTATACTCACAATAAATACGCTAAATATTATAGAGAAAAATTTTTCTAATTCTGGTGTGATTTTTATTTTTAACTAAGCACCCTATTTATAGAAAAATGCCAGAACACCAATGTTGACTTTTTATACCCACGGATGAATTTTTCAAGCCTCCACCTTTGAAAATAAAGACTTAACACACCAAGGATGATTTCAACAAAACCTCCACCAAATTCAATTCTCACATGTTTATATAATATATATATATTAAAATATTTATAATTATTAAAAGAATTCTAATTCTATTTTTTTCCTCTTCCACCTCATTTTATTTTTATATTATAAAAATAATGTCATCATTTAAATTATAAAATTATATTATTATATTATCACATTATATTATTATAATGTAATATTATAATAATATATTTGAATAAATATTTTATCGGAGAAGATAAAATGCCAACTTTCAACAAATGTCTTATACTAAAAATTCTTCTCTTTATATCAAAATTAAATAAATATTTACTTATCATTTTATCAATAATTAATTATTATTCACAAATAATATTACATAATCACAATAATGACAACCAAGTCGTTCCTAGAAAAGGGGGGGCTTTCCGATAAGGATTTCTCCTTACTGGCGCGCAATTAAATTAACTAACCCCTTTCCTAGACAGAACTTTCTAGACATTGTCAATAATGATATCTAATAATATTATTCAAATAATATGAATTATTGATTTAATAACGTGAAATACTGTGCAACGATTATTGTGACAATTATTGAATCAATAATATAAAATATCAACGCAGCAATTATTGAATCAATAATAAAATATTATGTAATTATCAATGTAGCAATTATTGAATCAATCATATAAAAAATTGAACAGTAATTACTGTAACAATTATTGAATGAGTGACTTCTTACGTAAGAACCAATAATTCAAATTACTGTACAATACTGTGTGCTACTGTGCAACAACACATATTACTATATTTTTATCACCGGTATTTCAACAGTTTAACGGTAAATAATTTTATCATTATTTTTATAAAAAAATTACTTCTGTCGCTTTCTATATCCGACATTCATTCCGTTGTAGGGTCCACCAATGACTGCGCCGTCGTAGGAATATTCTCCGACAAAAAGAATATTCCTTGACCAAACGAATATTCTCCGACACAACGAATATTTTATAACCACTTGCTTACTTTGTAAAATTTGCACATTCCACCCATAACTTACCACATTTATCAAATCAACACCTTACTATTTCAAAATAATATATAAAGAAAATTAAATCTTATTCATAAAAAGTTGGGGTCTTACATATGATGCAGGTATAAAGAATAGAGTGGATTAGAAAGAAAAACGATGAAAGTTGGACAATTCTGATAGAGAAGCGCTGACCGTGCAGCCCAAGGAAGGGAGTAAGCGCTGAGCGCGCATGAGCAATGATGGGTTTCTACAAGTCAAGTGCTGAATGCGCTGAAGAGTGAAGGAATAGAGCGCTGACCGCGCAAGAGCAAGATTGAGTCCTTGCATACAAGGCGTGGACCGCGCCATATTGTGAAGAGTCCAAGCGCTGACCGCTCGTGTGTCTGACGATCTGACAAGATTTGTTTTCTTTTAAATGTAAAGTTGATTAGGAAAAGGATGGCAGACTTGTCTAATTAAACTAGGGTTTGTCTAGGCTATAAAGAGGAGTAGTTTTCTTAGGTTTAAACATCTTGGATCAGATATTTCATCCCTCATCTTGGAACTAGAGGAGGATTAATTTCATCAAAGCATGTCAGGTTAAGTTCTTTTATTCAATTCTGAAGGGATGTTGAACCTTATTATTAATTAATGGTTTAAGCAGTTTTATTCTATTTATTCTTTCATATTGAGATTTATTTTGATTATCTATACGAACTTTCATATATGCTATTCAATTGACTAATTTGGTTTCTGCAGGATTAAATTAGTAGATTGATATCATCTGCTAGATTAAGTCATATATTAAAAAAATGATATATGTCTAATCAAAGTAACAATTAATGATATTTTATTGTGGTCAAACTTTAAAATATTGTTAAGGTTTTCAGAAGACAAGTTAAATAATTCCTGATTGTGTAATTTTTGCTTGGAATAATCTAATTCTCATTCTTCATTCTTCTATCATATTATATCTAGACTGATAGTTCTAGGTTGTATGTTAGTTAGGATCTTTTGTTGGCGATCGTCGCATTAGATTTATACTTAAGGAGAATTTCAGGTAATTTACGATCGCGGTTATCTAGGGTTATTAATCTCATTGGAAGATAAATACTATAAACACTTGATTAATTCATAATCGGGAAAAGGGGATACTGAACTGAAGAATTGAAGGTTTTTACTTATTGATATTATCTATAAATTCACTTTCATTAATTATATCTTTCAAAACTAAAAACCCCAATTCATTGGAAATACTTGGATAAATATAAGACAATTCACTCTCAGTGGGATCGATCCTTGGTTATTACTATACTAATTCTTGAGTTAATTGAATAAAGAGTAAGGTAAATTTTGTAGTGCTAGACGACAGCTACCAAATTTTGGCGCCGTTGCCGGGGAGTGTTATTTGTTTTTATTTATTCGATCGTTTTCATATTTTTTATTTTTTTTATGCCTCGATCCTCTCACTCTCTTGAATTGAAATTTGATCTAGAAATAGAGAGAACATCACGAAGGCTTAGGAAGGAAGCTCGAAAAAACCCAAGGTCCACTTGCAGATTCCGACGAAGCTCCATCACCAGGCCTCAACATCGCACTCAGACTACTTTCGGACCAATCTTCTTCAAGCGAATCAGAAGAAGAAATGGCGATGCCAAATAACAGGACTTTAAAGGAGTTGCCAACTTCATATCTTACTCAACAACTCCTTTGTATTGAATATCCTGCTTTAAATGTTGCGTTTGAACTAAAATCTGGACTAATTTACCTTTTGCCTACTTTTCGTGGTCTTACAGGTGAAGATCCATACAAGCATTTGAAGGAAGTCCATGTTTTGTGCTCCACCATGAAGCCACACAATGTTACGGAGGAGCAGATAAAGCTGAGAGCTTTTCTATTCTCACTGGGGGACTTAGCAAAGGATTGGTTGTATTATCTCCCCTCGGGATCAATATAATCATCGAACGACATGAAAATGCTATTTTTGGAGAAGTATTTTCCTGCTTCATGAGTAGCCAACATAAGGAAGGAAATTTTTGGAGTCCGACAATTCAGCGATGAAACACTATATGAATACTGGGAGAGATTCAAGAAGCTTTGCTCCAACTGTCCACCCCACCAGATTGACGATCAACACCTTATCATATACTTTTATGAAGGACTCGTACTGATGGATAGGAGTATGATCGACGCTGCTAGTGGAGGAGCTTTAGTGGATAAAACACCAGAGGCTGCAAAGAACTTGATTGCAAACATGGCAGCCAATGCACAACAATATGAAACAAGGAATAATCATCCAGCGCAAAGAGTAAGTGAGGTAATCATGACAAATATAGAGCAACAGATTTCTGACTTAACTGCTGTGGTGAAACAGTTAGCAACAGGTAACTTGCCAGTTGCACAAGCTTGCCAGATATGTTTAATGGCGGGGCACCCTACAGATGCTTGCCTAACATTACAAGAGGATGAGAATGCTCAGCAAGCTAATGCAATGGGAAGTTACCAGGCACATCCGCAGCGGAAATATGATCCTTTTTAAAACACTTACAATCCAGGATGGAGGGATCATCCTAACTTGAGTTATGGGGGTGCTAGGCCACAGACACAAGGGTTTTACCCAGTTAAACCGCAATTTAAGCCAAATCAGCCACAGTGCCAACCCAGACCAGTAGCACCGGCCAATCCTGGAACATCCTTGGACGATATGTTCAAGACGTTCATGCAACAGACACAACAGTTTTAAAAAGAGATGAAATCTTTCATCCACAATTTGGAGAGTCAAATGAGCCAATTAGCTACTAGTGTAGGTCGGTTGGAATCTCAAGGTTCAGGGAAGCTACCTTCTAAACTTTTATGAACCCTAAGGAGAATGCCAATGCTATAACCCTGCGAAGCGGAAAGCAGATGGATACACCCACAACTACAGCTGAGTTAGAGAAAGAGCAAGCAAAGGAGGAACCGGAGAAAACTAAGGTACATCCTAACCCTCCTTGTCAGATTAAAGATATTCCACTTCCCTTTCCTCACAGAAATTCTAGAAAATCAAAGAAAGATGAACAGGAAAAAGAAATTCTGGAAACTTTTAGGAAAATAGAAGTGAATATTCCATTACTTGATGCAATTAAACAAGTGCCACGGTATGCGAAATTTTTAAAAGAATTGTGCCCTAATAAACGTAAATTAGAAAATGATGAGAAAGTCACAGTTGAGGAGAATGTATCGGCTATTCTTCAAAGAAAAATGTCACCTAAATGTAAAGATCCAGGCATGTTCATGATCCCATGTAAGATAAGAAACGCTAGATTTGAGAAGGCCATGCTAGATTTAGGTGCTTCAATTAATGTGATGCCATTATCTGTTTATCAGTCTCTGAATCTTGGACCTTTGAAAAATACTGGTGTAATTATTCAATTGGCTGATCGTACTAACACCTACCCCCGAGGGGTAGTTGAAGATGTCTTGGTGCAGGTGAATGAACTAATCTTTCTTGCAGATTTTTACATAGTGGATATGGAAGATGATACATCACCAAACCCATCACACATCTTGTTAGGAAGACAACAAGGACTATGATTGATGTTCACAATGGGACCTTGACAATTGAGTTTGATGGCGAAAAGATCCAATTTAATATCTATGATGTCATGAGGTACCCTAGTGATATTTGTCAGGTTTTTGCAATTGATGTGTGTGACTCTTTAGTGCAAAAAACTTTTGAATAAATTCAGAAAGACAGCTTGGAGGTTGTTATTTCCAGCAGGTTGGACATGGATGGGAAGTATGAACTTAAGCACAATCAAGAATTGAAGGAAACTGTGGCTGCACTACAGTCATTGCCTAAACTCACAAATAAGCATACAGTTCAGTTAATTCAGTTACCTGTGTCTCACCAAAAACTATTACCATCTATAGAGCAAGCTCCAACACTTGAATTGAAACAATTACATGCACACTTGAAATATGCATATTTAGGGACTAATAAAACTTTACCTGTGATAATTGCTAGTAATCTAACCAAAGTGCAGGAAGAAAAATTGTTGAGAGTCCTTAGGAACCACATCACAGTGTTTGGTTGGACCATAGCAGACATCAAGGGTATTAGTCCCGCGATGTGCATGCATCGGATTTTGCTGGAGGAAGGAGCGAAACCTACGAGAGATGCACAAAGACGGTTGAACCCACCGATGATGGAGGTAGTGAAGAAAGAGGTAATTAAATTGCTTGATGCAGGAATCATCTACCCCATCTCCGACAGTCAATGGGTAAGTCCGGTGCTAGTAGTTCCTAAGAAATACAGAATCACGGTTGTCAAGAACGACAATAATGAATTAGTGCCCACACGAATGCAAACAGGTTGGAGAGTGTGTATCGACTATAGGAGGTTGAATGCCGTAATTGGAAAAGATCACTTTCCCCTTCTTTTTATTGATCAAATGTTAGAAAGAATAGTTGGGCATTCTTATTATTGTTTTTTAGATGGTTTTCAGGTTATAACCAGATTGTGATCGCCCCTGAAGATCAAGAAAAGACCACATTCACATGTCCTTTTGGTACTTTTGCCTATCGGTGAATGTCTTTTGGACTCTGCAATGCCCCAGGTACTTTTCAAAGATGCATGGTGAGTATTTTTTTCCGATCTTTTAGAAGAATACATCGAAGTCTTTATGGATGATTTCACAGTTCATTTTGATTCGTTAGATGCCTGCCTAGATAATCTGATATGTGTATCAGATAGATGTTTAGAAACAAACCTTATGCTAAATTGGGAAAAATATCACTTTATGGTAGAACAAGGAATTATACTTGGTCATGTAGTGTCAGTTAATGGTTTAGAAGTTGATAAAGCTAAGATTGATATTATATCTGCATTGCCTTCCAGTCAGCGTGCGGGAGATACGCTCTTTTCTTGGACATGCAGGATTTTATTGCAGGTTTATCAAAGATTTTGCCAAGATAGCATTGCCATTATGCAAGTTACTTCAGAAAGATGAGGAATTCCAGTTTCATGACAAATGCAAGGTGGCTTTTGATACCTTAAAGAAATTGTTGACGTCAGCCCCCATCATTCAACCACCCAATTGGAAGTTCCCATTCGAGCTAATATGTGACGCAAGCAACTATGCTGTCGGCGCCGTCTTGGGCCAAAAGATTGACAAAGCTGCCCATGCAATCTACTATACTTCCAGAACATTGAATGCAGCTCAGATAAAGTATTCAACAATCAAAAAAGAACTCTTATCTGTTGTATTTGCTTTAGATAAATTCAGATCATACTTACTTGTTACTAAAGTAATAGTTTATTCTGGCCATGCTGCTCTCAGGTACTTGCTGACCAAGAAGGAGTCCAAACCTCGTATCATAAGGTGGATCTTACTGCTGCAAGAATTCGACTTGGAAATTAAAGATAAAAAGGGTGCGGACAACTTGGTAGCGGATCACTTGAGCAGAATTCTTAAGGAGGAGGAAGAACTACCATAACACGACATATTTTCGGACGAGCATCTACTTTCCATTGGCAATACAACTCCATGGTATGCCGACATAGTGAATTATTTGGTAAGTGCGTATTTACCGAGTGAATTTTCTAAATCCCAAAAAGAAAAGCCTAGGAGTGATGCAAAACATTATATGTGGGATGACCCATAATTGTGGAAATTTTGTGCTGATCAGATAGTTAGACGGTGTGTACTTGATAATGAATTCCACTCTATTCTAACTTTATGTCATTCCTATGCTTGTGGAGGTCATTTTGGACCTAAGAGAACATCACGTAAGGTGTTAGAAAGTGGTTTCTTTTGGCCCTCTTTTTTCAAAGACTCTTATTTATTTTGTATATCATGTGAAAATTATCAATGAACGGGTACTATATCTCATAAAAATAAAATGCCACAAAACCCTATCCTAATTGTTGAAATTTTTTATGTTTGGGGTATTGATTTTATGAGACCCTTTCTTGTTTCCATTGGTAATGTTTACATCTTACTGGCAGTTGACTGTGTTTCAAAGTGGGTGGAAACTAAAACCACCAGGACTGACGATTCTAAAGTTGTTGCAGATTTTGTCAGGACTAACATATTTGTCAGGTTTGGAGCACCATGGGCCATCATCAGTGATCGCGGAACTTATTTCTGTAATAGGGTGTTAGAAGCCTTATTGAAGAAGTACAACGTTCTTCACAGGGTATCTACATCCTATCATCCGCAAAGCAATGGCCAAGCAGAGGTATCCAACCGAGAGATTAAATCCATTTTGGAAAAAGTAGTCAACCCGAACAGGAAGGATTGGAGTCTTAGACTAGATGATGCACTCTGGGCATAATGGACGACATACAAAACTCCGATTGGTATGTCGCCTTATCGGCTAGTGTTCGGGAAACCATGCCACCTACCTGTGGAGTTAGAACATAAGGCTTTTTGGGTGATCAAACAGTGCAACATAAACGTGGATCAAGCTGGCGTCTATAGGAAGCTATAGTTACAGGAACTTGATGAGTTGCGTAATGAAGCATATGAGAGTTCTAAAGTGTACAAGTCAAAGACAAAACCTTTCCATGATAAGCAAATTTTGAGAAAGAATTTCACTGTTGGACAAAAAGTTTTACTTTTTAATTCATGACTGAAATTATTTCCTGGTTAGTTGCGTTCTCGTTGGGAAGGTCCATTTATTGTTACAAATGCGTTTTCTCATGGTGCTATAGATATAAAAAATCCAAAGACAGTGAATGCCTTCAACGTGAATGGTCATAAGTTAAAGCCATTTATGGAGAACAGTAAGGTGGAAGAAGTTGAGATATTGACGCTAATGGAGCCGGTTTCCAGATAATATAATGAAGTCTAGTCGAGCTAACGACGTTAAACAAGGGCAGCTATTGGGAGGCAACCCAAATTTTTAATCCTTAGTAGTTTTTATTATTTCAGTTTCTATATATATATATAGTTCATTCTTAGAGGTCCAGAATATTCAATCCATGATGTGCTGAAAGTTTCAATTTAATTGTGTTAGGATAGCAAGGGCAAACAAAAGGAGAACGAATTTTAGGAAGGCGCGGACCGCGCTCCATAAGGCGCTAAACGCGCAGCACATGTAGAAAAAAATCACTTAATCCAGCCAGGAAGGCGCTGACCGCAAGTCTATAGGCTCTGTCCACACAGCACATACAGAAAATTCCCAGATTTTTGACTCGAGCACGCGCTGAGAGCGCCTCTTGAAGAGCTCACTGCGCGACGCGGCAGACTAAACTTTCAGTTAGAATTTTTAGCGATTTCGTGCACAACAAAAACTCTTACCCCCTTTAATTTCTCCTTCAACTTCCTACATCCCTTCTCCTATTCTATTTCTACCCTAAATCTTGACTTTCTCTCCTATTTAATCTCTACAAACATAACACCCATTGCCGTACACATCAAATTCTTCATCTTTTCCACATTCTCTCTCCAAAAATTCGTGACTTACAAACTCAAACCCTCTAAACTCCACAATCCATATACAATCTCCTCAAAACCCCTCTATAATCCAAATTCAACACACACTCTTGCTTTCCATCTCTTCTTCACAAAGGGTAAGTATAACCACCAAGGATTCAAACTATCAAAAAGGTAACAAATTGAATTGTTCTTACTTATTTAAATTCATAAAATATTCAATTTTGTTAGTTTTTATTGCTATAACTGTGATTGGGATACCTTGGGTTACTGAAAACCCAAGGCTTTTAGTACTAATTTGTGGATTAGCTTGTGATAGCAATGAAGTTAGGTTTGGGGAAAAAAAGAAGGGTGCACACCAAGTGTTCGAAGAATTATCCTAGTCAAAAATTCAGTGCAAACTCTTCCATCATGGTATCAAAATGGCCTAGAACGTCGACCTATCGTGCTCGACCAACATTTGACCAATCTAAGTTTGTGAGCGAGGCGGCGACGACTCGATACCACGCCGTGCTAGCCAAAAAGACTCTTATTCCGAAACGGGGATTGACACCCGATGCTAACTTGGATGGTGACATGGCGCTGATGATCGTCAAGAGGAAATGGTTTCAGCTGGTGGAACAACCACGACTCGAAAGGAGTTCTATGCCAACGCTATATAGCATGAAGGGCGAGTTATGAAAGTCAGGAGAAAATCAGTTTCCTTCCACCAAACGGCGATCAATGCGCACTTTGGGTTGGAAACACCAATGGGGAATTGCTATGAAGACAACCTCCTGAGCTTGGACAAGATCAAGCTCGATACACAGTGGGTAACCAAGCCTGGGATGGACATTAAAGTCACGTTTCCTCATTTAGAGTTGAGCAAATATGGCAAAGCATGGTACGCTTTCATATATGCTAGGCTAATGCCTAGACGCCATTAGTCATATATCATGACAGATAGGGCACGCCTCCTTTACGGGATCGTACATCATTGGTATAAAAGACTGAATGTCGTGGAAATCTCTCAGGTGGATGTCGACATGTGCATCCAACAGTTCATTGATAGGGCATTGCGCGGCGGCACAACAGGCGGCCTATTACACGAATTTTTGATCACTAATTTATGTCGAAAGGCAAGAGTACAGTGGGATGCATCAGAGCCTGTTCAGCAGCCCACGGGGGCCATTGATCACAAGATAATCTTAACCTATAGAGAATGGTTGGGCGCAATGTCACATCCTTGAGGCGAGGGCTACATTATGATACCAGTTTCACCACCAGCCTCACCACCGCCAGCCACAGACGCAGCGAGACCATCTACGACGTCCACCACAAGGAGTCAAAAGCAGATGCTCCGCCTTGCCCAACGCCAAGACTCAATGCATGTATACAACATTAGCGCGTTCACGGCATTGGCGGATGCCTTCTTCTGATTCAATCCAGATAAACCAGTCCAGCTTCTAAATCCTACCATTCTACCTGCCTACCCCCCTTCGGATGATGAACGATCTCAAGACAAGCATTGACTTGTCTCGCAGGGAAGTCCTCGTTTTCAATATTTTCTATGCCAAGTAATGAGGACATTACCTAAATTAAGCTGGGTGGGGGGAATTTAAAATTTTATGTTTCTGCATACCAGGTTGCATGTAGTTTAAGTTAATTCATTTAGTTCATATGCATATTAAAAAACAAATATTTGCATTCATGTAGGAATTGTGTTAGTTTGCATAGAGATTGAGCAAATAAACCTTGTTAGTTATGATGAAAGCCAATGACAAATTTGATTTATGACTTAAATGACTAAATTGATGATCATGTGTTGACTAATTTTGACCATAGGATCTTCATAACATGAGTTTTGTGTTTTCTAAAAATCAAGCACACCAACTAATTTTTAATAAGAACGAGGAGATAGATTCAAGATAAAACATTGGCATGTATTCATTTGATCACATATTAAAATTAAACAGTGGCTTACACATAAGTTTGGGGGAAACAGTGGCTCAAAGTAAAAGAAAAAAAATCATAAAAAGGAAAAAATATACAGTTCTGAAATTAAAAAAAACTGGCTTAGTTCAATTTCATGGCCTTTGTTACTCGAACAAGTAAACCCTAGGGGATGTCTTAACACCTAGCGCCCTAAAGCCTTCGGTTTTGGGAGTCGTTGACCAAAAGTCCGTTACACGGGTAGCATTGAAAAGCCTAAGGGAATTGGGCATTGTACAAGTAAGACTAGAGAAATAAGTAGTGAGATGGAGCATTAAAATGCACTCACTTGGTATAAAGAGCTTGGTTCAAAATGTTGATTTCCCTCGTATCTATGTGTATATCATGATTGAAGTACAAGTCTGGTTTTAGATGTTCTACATGCGTATGAATTTATCTATGTTGCTCATTGTTGTTATTGGAGTTATGTTGGACACACACGCACAGAAATATGCAAATCTTATGTTTATGAGGTAAGGATGTGAGAAGTTAAGTTAACACGTGATGCGATATTGATGTCATAATAGTTGTCGATCTCTAAGGCATATGATTCATCTAAGTACCATGGTATTTGTTCGATATCTGTAGTTTCATTCATCGTAGTTTTAGTATTAGTAGTATTGTGTTTGCTTGAGGATAATCAGTGGTTCAAGTTTGGGAGAATTTGATGAGTAGGTTGAAAACCTTTGATTTAATCTCATTTAGCTTGTCTTATTGTAAGTTTTTAAGTATTGTTCATATTACTTTTTGGTGTTTTATGTTTATGATGCAGGTATGAAGGTTAGAGTGGATTAGAAAGAAAATAGATGAAAGTTGGACAATTCTGATAGAGAAGCGTTGACTGCGCTGCCCAAAGAAGGGAGTAAGTGTTGAGCGCACATGAGCAAGGATGGGTTTCTGCAAGTCAAGTGCTGACCGTGCTGAAGAGTGAAGGAATGGAGCCCTGACCGCGCAAGAACGAGATTGAGTCTCTGCATACAAGGCGCGGACCGCGCCATATTGTGAAGAGTCCAAGCGCTGACCGCGCGTGTCCGACGATCTGACAAGATTTGTTTCCTTTTAAATGTAAAGTTGATTAGGAAAAGGATGGCAGACTTGTCTAATTAAACTAGGGTTTGTCTAGGCTATAAAAAGGAGTAGTTTTCTTAGGTTTAAACATCATGGATCAGATATTTCATCTCTTATCTTAGAACTAGAGGAGGATTGATTTCATCAAAGCATGTCAGGCTAAGTTTTTTTATTCAATTCTGAAGGGATGTTGAGCCTTATTATCAATTATAGGTTTAATCAGTTTTATTCTATTTATTCTTTCATATTGAGATTTATTTTGATTATCTATACGAACTTTCATGTATGCTATTCAATTGACTAATTTGGTTTCTATAGGATTAAATTAGTAGATTGATATCATCTGCTAGATTAAGTCATATATTAAGTAAACGATGTATGTCTAATCAAAGTAGCAATTAATGATATTTTATTGTGGTCAAGCATTGAAAAATTGTTAAGGTTTTCAGAAGACAAGTTAAATAATTCCTGATTGTGTAATTTTTGCTTGGAATAATCTAATTCTCATTCTTCATACTTCTATCATATTAAATCTAGACTGATAGTTCTAGGTTGCATGTTAGTTAGAATCTTTTGTTGGCGATCGTTGCATTAGATTTATACTTAAGGAGAATTTCGGGTAATTTGCGATCGCGGTTATCTAGGGTTATTAATCTCATTAGAAGATAAATATTGTAAACACTTGATTAATTCATAATCGGGAATAGGGGATACTGAACTAAAGAATTGAAGCTTTTTACATATTGATATTTTCTTTAAATTCACTTTCATTAATTATACTTTTCAAAACTAAAAACCCCAATTCATTGGAAATACTTGGATAGGTATAAGACAATTCACTCTTTGTGGGATCGATCCTTGCTTATTACTATACTAATTCTTGAGTTAGTTGAATAAAGAGTAAGGTAAATTTTATAGTGCTAGACGACAGCTACCAATGCATCATGCTCGCATCCATGAATAATGAGCTTCAGCGTCAGCATGAAAATATGGATGCTCCTACTATGTTGCTTCACCTCAAAGAGTTGTATGGTGAACAAAGTAGGACTGCTAGATATGAGATATCTAAGGAGCTCTTCCGATCTCGGATGTTCGAGGGCACTGTCGTTGAGACTCATGTCCTAAGGGTGATCAATCTGATTGAACACCTTGGACAGCTTGGGTTCGTCATGGATGGGGAGTTGAGTCAAGACTTAGTCTTGCAGTCACTCCCTGAGACCTTCTCGCAGCTCATTGAAAATTTCCACATATATATGTTAGATGTCAGCTTGCCTGAATTACTTAACATGTTGAAAATTGCAGAAGGTCACTTCCCATCCAAGAAGAACCATGTCTTAATGGTGGATGATTCTTCCAAGAAAAGGAAAAGGCCCAATGTGTCTTCTGAAAAGAAGAAATCTAAGAAGGCTAAGGGCAAAGCGAAAGTGAAGGATCAAAAGAAACCCGATCCAGCTAGCAAAGGTGTGATGCCCCCAGAATAGGTCCAATCAACCCAACCCATTCTGAGTCGCCAAACACATGGTACAGAATCCAAATACAAACTTTTATATCAAAAGGTTGTGAGCAGGACAACCATACAAGCTGTGAGTGTCAATACAAATAGTATATAATACGAAATATAAACACTCAAATTCAGTCCTCAATAGTTACAATTATTTTCACACTATTATACAAAAATAGTAAGGACTACTACTACTCTAACTCTGCCCATCACTCTGTTCCCCGACTAGTCCTTGCAACAATCTCATTTCCTGAAGAGGACAATAGATGAAAAGGGTGAGCTCAACTAGCCCAGTAAAGAATATTATGACTAAGATAATACAGAATAATTTATCGTTAGTCTTCAACAAATCAGATAAAATATTATGGACAACAAGTTTTAGATCAACAACTGCAGTGGAATTAACAATGCATCAGAAGAGTTAAGTAGGAAATAATGTCTACTATCTTCTATGATTTAAAAGTCCATAATCAATATTTTATCCCTGTACCATCAATCAATATATATCTTGAATCAAATAATCATCTTTGCACTACGGGCCAAAGATATTCATTTGTATCACCAGTTGGTCATGTTCATCTCAACACCTGTCCATCTTTGCACTACGGGCCAAAGATATTCATCAGGTAATCACTCATCTTTGCACTACAGGCCAAAGATATTCATCAAATAATCATCCATCTTTGCACTACAGGCCAAAGATATTCTTTTGTATCACCATTTAAGACTGAAGATGATGAAAAATATTTTAAAGAACGAATCCAGTGAGATAAAGGACAAAACTTAGGAATTCGTAATTTAGTTTTTCCAAGTTTAAGAATACTCTATAATAATTAATTATGGAGCAAAATTCAAGTATGAAGATCAAAACTTGGATCCAATCAAAGATAGAAACCATAATAGCCAACTTGGACAAAGAAAAGAAAATTTAATTTTTCTGTGAATAGTACTCTGTATTCGTGAATAGTGCCGTATACGTGAAAAGTGCCGTATACGTGAATAGTAACTCTAATATGAAAAGGTAAAAATTTTACAATAAAATTCATACCAATATTTCGGTGTCATGATATTGAAAGAAATAACATCATTTTTTAAAAAATAACATCCCTTAACTCAAAAGACAAGTATTTCTGACTGCAATATCGGATATAATGCTGAAGAAAACTTGCACTGCTTATCAACTCTCAAAGTATCTAAATACTCACAAAAATACGCTCGATATTATAGAGAGAGAAACCTTCTGATTCTGGTGTGATTTTTAAATTCTAACTAAGTACCCTATTTATAGGAAAATGCTTAGGACGCCAAGGCAAAAAATTTAATAAAATATTATTAAAAATTTTTTTTCTTACGCACACCACATAACAATCTCAGCACTCCACAAGTGGGTCCCACCCACAAAAAATGTTTTTCTTAAAAAAAATATTTATAACCCCAAAAATTAATTCAGACCTAATATTCCGGAACTTCAATAATTCATAATAAATAGCCCTTTTATCAGAAAATACGAATTTTATGTTCATTCCATAAGAAATTTCATTCTCTATAACTTTGTAGAAGAAATTTTTTTCAAATTCCGAACGAAAAATGACCCAAATTTACATACGGATGAATTTGCAGGCTATAATCAAACTTCAGTCAAAAACGGGGCCCACCAACATATTTGACATATTTTTTGTAACAAAAATACTCCGGGCCCAATTTGCTCTCTTTCTCCTTATTTTATTCACATATCGTGCATTCATTGTAAAAATATAATTATTATTATATTATTATATTATACACTTATAATGTAATATTACAATAATATATTTGAATGAATTATTTTATCGAAGAAGATAAAATATCAACTCTCAATAATTTTCTTTTTAAAAATTCCTTCATTAAATAAATATTTTCTTATCATTTTTATCAATAAATAATTATTCACAAATAATATTCCAGAATCAGAATAATGACAACCAAGGTTTGTTCATGATTGAAATTAATCACAATAATCAAAGAAGAAGCTTGGAGAAGCTTCGACTTCCAATTAAGGTTTGTTCATAATTGAAATTAATTTTTCTGAAAGTCAAAATTCTACTTGGGTATTAGATACCGGCTGTGGTAATCACATTTGTAATCTTGTGTAGGGACTAGTCAGAAGTAGAAAGCTTAACAAGGATGAGGTTGTCCAACGAGTGGAAAATGAAGCAAAGGTTGTTGCATTAGCTGTAAGCACTTATTGTTTAGCACTGCCTACGGGCAAGTCCATTTATTTAAATAATTATTATTTTGTTTCGAATATCATTAGAAACATTATTGTTGGGTATTTTCTATACGCGCTACACACAAGTATATGTGATCAACAAGTAATAAAATGATAAGTTCAAATATCGTACCCACATGGACAATAATTCCTATTTAATCTAACAAGTACCAATTTTATACTATCTCAACTTTATTCAACTAATGAATAAAAGGTGATTTTCTAATTAAACTACTACTTAAACCAATTTCAGCACTAACTCAAGATTTTCACAAGTTTTAGAGAATTAAGCCTACAACTTCACTTAATATTTCACTTCAGATAATATTCTTTTCTCCAGTTTATGTCAATTACCCTAGATTATTAATCAAGAACACTAAAGCAGATATAACCACCTATCGATGCATTACATCCATACTCACTCGTATCCATAGATGATAGAATTAAGTAAGACACCCTAAATAACTAATTCACTATATCTCTATGTGAATTATAATTAAATAAGGTTTAAAATCAAGTTCTTATCATATTACATATGACGCATAGATATCTCTATCCTATACGTGAATTATAAGTTCCAACTACGCAGAAATCACAAACATATGTCACTATAGCTAGTTCCAATCCCATATGTCATCTCTCGAATTCATATAGGATAACGAATAATTATTGATCAGGCAATTATATATGTTAAGCACAACTCATAGCAAATAATCCAGAAATAATATCAATTAACTGAATTAAAGACTATCTAATCATCCATTACATACAAAGATATGTCATTGGCTTAAATAAGAAATTAGTTAATTATAAATTAATCAAAATCCAATATCCACATCAAAGAAAACATTCTGATTACAAGATAAAAAGAAAGAGAGAAGATAAACTCTAGAATTGTATCACCGCTCTCCACTCTATTCTTGCGTTCTTCGTGTTCAATCGATGCTTCAATCCTCTATGCTAGATCAATCCTTGAATTAGGGCTTGTAAATCTGTCTAAGTGTGTCTATAATAGCCTCTATTCTATTCTTTTATACTCTCCCAACCGCAATACAAATTACCTCTTATTTTCTCCTGAATTCTAGTCAAAGAAGGAAATCTGATATTGTTGCTGCCGTATGCCTGCCCCGGCGGGCATTTTACTCTTGGTACACCCGCCCCGATGGCAAGCCACTTTGAATCCTGAGTTTTTTGTACACCTGCCTAAGCGGGTGTTTTGTCTTGGAGAGGTCCGCCCCAGCGGGGTCCACTTTCTCATAAATATGCAATTTTGCTCTTTTCTTCCTAGTTTCTCATCAATCCCTATCCTACAATTAATAACACAAAACCAGGTAAAACGACCCTAAAATAAATTGAATTAAGAATGAATCAAGTTATAACGGGTATCAATTTATTAGTATAAAACCAACTCATCAAATACCCTCAAACTTGAGACTTTGCTTGTCCTCAAGCAAAATCATGCACATGCAACTTAATATAATGCCTACTAATGCAACTGCCAGATAATATAAAGATAACCAATACTGCCTCAGAGAATTCACAACAGATATAAACAATAAATCCAACTAGAGACGTATCCGCAATTCAAACCAGTCTATGAATCTATACCTATCAACACCGCTGCTGTGTGTGTGTGCTCAACAACAATATACTCAACTACAGATCAAATATATCACATAATACGCGTCTTAGAATGCAATTATAGTTTTACTCAAGAAATCACGTAAATAAGGTAATGTGAATTCAACTAAACGTCAACCAAGTCGGAAGTTAATATGGGAGATTTTCTATCTTTCTTTATTCATGGGGGCATTTTGTTCTTTTCCCGTATCTCTATTTTACTCATGACTGTGCAATGTCTAGTTCCCTTAGGCTCTTCAATGATACCCATGTAGCGAGCTTTCGACGAACGACTCCCAAACCGAATGGCTTTAGGGCGCTGGGTGTAAAGACATCCCCTAGGGCGTACTTACTATAGTATCAAAGGCCACGAAACTAAACTAGTCACAGTGTTTATTCATAAGTTTCTCTTTTTTTTTCTTTTTCACATTTTTCTTTTAGATAGCTCCCATATCTTCCCCAAAAATTAGGTTTTAGTCTAATCTTAGTCACTACTACTAGTTCACTGAATTTTCGTCGTTACAACCCAATTTCTGTTCGAGATGACAATTATGTGACTATTTGAACTAAGTTGACTAAATTGTTGTCTATCATGCTAATCGATGCAAAAGTGTCAAACAGGCAATGACTCATGTAAAGGTTTGAACGTACATACATTTCCTCGTTATCATTACTATCTATGTTCTTATGTAAGTCCAGTATCATCACTGGCTAATGGTTCCTTCATTCCACTGACATACTGACTCATGAAATCCTAATTAACAACTCTTTTTGATCTTTTTTGATTTTTCATTTTTTAAGCATAAAAATTCTGACTATACTAACTAAATTATACTAAAACTAATAACTAAATGCAAGTCTTAACAATATTGTAAAATAGAATGTACACCCCCAAACTTAAACAGAGCAATATCCTCATTGATTAAAATATAAAGCAATTAAAGGTTCGAGGACTTCCCCGAGACATCAAGCATCCTCCTCCAAATCAGAGTAGGAAGGTGGTGGATACGCAGGCAACGACTGTGGAGTGGGGAACTAGAATGGTGCACCCAAAGTATTCATCCTTGTAAATGCCTCAGCAAGCGCGGCATTGAACTGATTCTGCGTGTCGAACAAATGGGTTTGCCGCGCTGCCAACCTGTCAGCCAATCGGCGATGCTTATCCAGTTGCTGCTGCAGAGCTTAAGTCTGGGAGTTTGGAATTGTTGGCTCTCCCTCTGTAGCCTCCTCAGTTGGCTCCTCCCTAGCCATGGCCACTGCTCTTTGTGCCTCTGCGACAGATGGGAAAAGGAAACCGAGTCCACGGGGATGTGGTGGTGCTACCGGACATTTATCGAACCAGGCAATCATCCTCGTATCAAGCTGCTGAGTCAGCTCCTTGTCCATCCACCTGAGACCGGCACGGCGACATAGTCCCGTGATCAAAGATGGATGTGGCAATTTACTCGAGAACAATCCTCTCAAACACCGACAGATTGAGAAACTGATGATTAGGCTTATGTCGATGGCACAGTCCCTTGGGGATAGCATACAAGAGAGAAATTTTCTCCTTGGTGATCTCACTTGTATGCGTCGAGGGTAGGAGTTTAGCACACAAAAAGGAATACCAGACTTTTCCATATTGGTTTAGGCTGGAGCTCATGACCAGTATGCCTTCTTTCTTACCCCTGAACCACTGCAGTGCCCGGTTTGCAAATCTCTACTAGGATCTCATCGTAGTCAGGCCCCCTATCTATTAATTCCTGGTATTGACACATATTCGGTCGTTGCAAGTTATAATAACCAATGATAGCATCTGGGCTAAAGTCCACCAATTTTCCCTGGACGAATGCCTGGAACAGAGATATGTCCTCGACGTTCGCGTAGAACGTTTTCACGACCACCACCACGGCCGCGTCGAGATGGTTAGTGAACGTTTACCATCCTTGCTCTTCAATCTGGAGTGCCATCTCCCCATCAGTTGCATCGGGCCTGAGGCCACGCTCGGGGGTGAGCTTCATGGATACCAAGTAGTCAAACCGGTCGGCGGCGGTTTCACTTCTAAATTTGGTCCGATCAAAGGGTCTAGGTGTTGTTGAAGAACTCTCCCCCTTTTGGCTCTTCTGTGCTCTTGGTGGCATGGTGTTGGATAGATTGAAATTGACTCGTTTCTGAATATTGAGTGGTTGAGGTTTTCTATCAAACAGGTGGTGGGCAACCACAATGTGCTTAGTGTTGGTGAAGTTGGAAAGTGTGGCTTTCCCCCAATTTATCTCTCACACAACAAATTTAGACAAGTATATATATCTAGGAAGCACCACTCTTCAAAAAATAATTATAAATTGATACTCCAATGGAAATCCCCAGACTCCAACCCAAAAGAAGGAAATTGGATTGATATACCTTGATTTGTGGTTGTGTGATGAATGTGTGGTGATGATTGATGGTTTTAATCTCCCTTGCTCTGTAATCGTGCACTCGATTCTCAAATTAGGGTTGTGCTTGGGGGTTTTTGTATTTAAGAGGGTTGAGGGTGTGTTTCGGCAAGAGAGGGCTCACTAGTTATGGAGAATGGTTAAAATTAGCTGCCGAATAGGGTGTTTAAAAAAAATTACCGACGAGGGCTGGTTTTGCGTGTCAAGCCCGCGGGGGCGGGCACTATGCAGTGTCTCAGTCTGACCAGCCCGCGGGGGAGGGGTTTTTTTTTCCTCTTAAAAGCCCGCCGGGGCGAGTCTTGTACAAAGATTGGGATTAAGAAGCCCGCCGGGGCGGGTGAAGTTGGTCATATTATGCCACGGGGGCGGGCACCTTGCAGAAACTTTGACTAGGAAGACCCGCCATGGCGGCATTACTGTGCGTGATATGCCCGCGGGGGCGGGTATTATGCAATTTGAATTTGACATTTTTTTTTGAAGTTTCTTAATGTGCTCCCATTATGTCCTCAGTGATTATTGCCTAGAAGGTTGGCGTGAATGTGTTTTTCCCTTGGTGTATCCCTTCACGAACAACCTGAGAATTGTTAGACCATGCATTCTTAAGACTTGATTTATACGAAATTACGACTAACTTTAACTAATATATAATACAAATACACAAAAAGGATGGGTTGCCTCCCATCGAGGGCTTAATTTTCAGTCTTTCAGCCTGACTACATCCTGTTTCAAGTTAGTTCGGCAAGGTCAACCGCGGTTGTCTGGCGATCGATGTCTCCGCCCCAATAATACTTTAACCGTTGACCGTTTACTTTGAATGGTTCTGTCGGATCTCATTCGTAGAGCTTAACAACGCCGTGTGGAAATACAGTTTTTATGGTAAATGACCCCGACCACCTGGATTTCAATTTTTCGGGGAATAGTTTAAACCGTGAGTTGAATAGCAATACCGATTATCCTAGTTCAAACTTTTTATCCAAAATTTTCTGATCGCGCCACCTCTTGACCTTCTCTTTGTACAACTTTGAATTCTTGTATGCCTGCAGGCGGAATTCATCCAATTCGTTGAGTTGCAACATTCTTTTCTCCCCTGCTGCTGATAAATCGAAGTTCAATTTCCTTATGGCCCAATATGCTTTATACTCGAGTTCCATCGGAAGGTGACACGCCTTTTTCGTAAACCAACTCATATTGGGACATACCTATTGGTGTCTAGTAGGCGGTCTGATACGCCTATAGAGCGTCGTCTAATTTCAATGACCAGTCTTTCCTGTTTGGATTGATGACCTTTTCTAGGATTCTCTTTACCACGTAGTTAGATACTTCGGCTTGGCCACTCGTCTGAGGGTGATAGGCTGTGGCAATCTGGTGTTTGACCCCATACTTCATCAAGAGCGCGATGAAGTATTTATTGCAGAAGTGGCTCCCTTCATCACTGATTATTGCCCTTGGGGTGCCGAAACGAGTGAATATATTCTTCTGCAAGAATTTTAAGACTACATTCGCATCATTTGTCGGTAATGCAATGGCCTCCACCCATTTTGATACGTAGTCCACGACCAATAAGATGTACAAGTTACTGAATGAGGATGGAAAGGGTCCCATGAAGTCAATTCCTCATACATCAAATGATTCCCCAAATACTAAAAAATTATCCATAAATACCTCCACACTACGCTCCACCATGTTTGAGAAGATCGTCATCATACAACGCTGAAAAGTTACCAGTGCGTTACACAGTCCGAATGACATCCTTCTGAAGGCAAAGGTGCCATAGGGGCATGCGAACGTCTTCTTCTCTTAATCCTTCGGTGCAATGACTATCTGGTAGTACCCGGAATACCCATCCAGCAGGCAGTAGTACTCGTGTCCCGTTAATCTGTCCAACATCTGATCAATGAAAGGCAAGAGGAAATTGATAGTAGTGTGCATACAAGCCAATCATGTATGATGATAATGCACATACTTTGTAAACAATCTTATTTATTTATTAATAAAATATTCATTTAAGGCATATAATTATCTACATGGTGCTGTTTTTATAATATGTAAATAACCCATAGTTTTAAGCAATGCTTTTAGAATCATGATGAGATCATGATAATGAGATCTAAATTCTTAGAAAGCTTAAAAACTAAAATAGTTCCCAATTGTGGGATTACTAAAATGGGGATTAGTAAATCCGGATAGATTGGTACATATGTTGCTTGCTCATTGGATGAGGATGACTGATCTCATGGTCATTTGTGTGGAGACACTAAAGCAAGTATGTAGGTGCTTATTGGAGAATAAGTTCACTGAACGTGACTCGCTATGGAATACCTAATGGAGTTTTACTCGACTGTCAATAGGAATTCCTAATGCGATAGTAGTACATGTGATCCTTGGTCTTGAGATCATCATAGTATCTTGTATGTAACAAATTATACTTTGACTAATTCCTTAAGGCCTTTTAAGGCATATATAGGGTATGCTTGGGTATAATGAGTTACATATGGAGATAATGAATGATCAATAAAGAATATACCACCTCTAGTAAAAGAGGAGATATGTCCTATGTGATTCGTTAAATGACAACCCAGGAATCCTTGGCCAAGGTAGAATGAAATTAGAAAGAGGTTTCTAATTTGCATTATTTGGAGTTGTGCATTTTCTAATCGAAATACATATGATTAAATAAATTAAGACTTGACAGTAAATCCATGTCTTATATTTAATTGGGACATTGTATGGTGGAAGGATTGAATTGTACGGTAACTATTAACTCACAGGTTCTTTTATGATTAATGTTGAAATCTATATTATCTGGAAAGTCGTTGATCGCTAGGGAGGCTTATCCCTATTGTAGAATAAATGTTATTTATTTAAATAGATTATTAGTTTAATTTGTTTATTTAAATAAGATTAGAATTGTTCTAATTGATTAATTCACAACCGGTTTAATATGGAGAACCTAAAGGGTCACACCATAAAAGGAAGAAGAATTATTTAAGAAGAAAATGGCATGATAGTAATAATGCATTAAGTATAATTAATTTAATCTATGATGATAGAATAAATTAAATAGCTTAATATTTATTATTTAATATTTTAGAAATATTAAATATAAATTAATAAGAGGAGTCTTATTAATATTATTATTATTATTATTATTTTAATTCTAAAGGAGTTTAGGAATTAATATAATATCAGTACTCTCTCTCAATCCTAATAAAGATTAGGATATAAATTAATTAAAAGTATTTAATTAATTAATTAAATAAAACCCTATTCTAATTGGATTAGAAGAGTTAACCTAATATCTATATAAGAGAGTTTTATATCAGAAATAAGGTACGTGAATTTTTCAAGTGTTGGGAGTACACATATTCTATAGAGATAGAAACAAGGGTTAAGGCAATAACCCATCTTACTGAGTTCTTCATCTTCCTTGGTGGATCACCGTTAGAGGCCAAACATTTGGGTGGCTGACATTGATCAAGGGAAGGAGCCACTACAGAGGAATCAAAGGAATCAAAGGAGTAGAACTTGTATCTGAGGAAGCTTGGATCTTCAAAGGTATAATTCTGTTTTTCTCCTTCCTCATTCACTGATAATTGATGCATAAGAATGATCATGGTAATGGGTTTGTATGAATTTTTGAAAACCTAGTTTTTTACGCTTCCGCCCTATTTATGTGATTTGATTGCATGATTGCGTTACGTACAAACCCAACAGTGGTATCAGAGCCAATCTTGTGCTAATTATCAGTCTAAGTTATTCCATACATGTATAATATGCGATTGGATCGAGTTCTGGGCAACAAAAATTTTTCTGATTCTGCGAAGCTGAGCAGCTGCGTCGGTTCCTGGCCTTCTTGCTGCGCAGCTGCGCCGGTGTCTTGGCCTGGTTTTTCATGCTGCGCAGCTGCGCTGGTTCTTTTTATTTTCCTGGCACAGCTGCGCCACTAACAGTATCTGATTTTTTTTTATTTAATTAAATGAATGATTTATTTAATTAATAAAGGTTTAAAAAAAGATGTTTATTTTATATGAAATGAGATTTCAGAATTGCTAAAATTAAAGAGTTTAATTTGGAATTGTTTTTTGAATGAAATAAAGGAGTTTATTTTTCCAAAAAACAAAGTTTAGCAAACTTTTGCCCATAAACTGATATTAATACATATATGGAATGAATTTACTTTCATGAGATGAATAAGTTTTATCGATACGTGTGATGATATGTATGGTAATAAAAGGGATTGATTATGGACTATGACCAATGTGATTGGATTTTATTTTGGATGAATGCTTAAATGTATGGGTTTTATAAAATGGAGTATGCGTACCTCGTCTTCTCTGATTTTATTCTCGGTGTAAAATTCTATCTCCCTTCTATGTACTTTCCCTTGACTGCTGATCAAGGTTTCTATTTAAAAATAATTTATGTAATAGAGATAGTTAGAATTATCTTGAAGAAACTGGAGACCAAGGAGCAAGGAGCGCGTGAAGACCCGTTTGTATGGAGCCCGGGTTTAAATGTAACAGTTACGTTTAAATTTAAATTTTTGCACTCCTAGGTTTGACCTTTTGGTTCACTTGGTGGCTCTAGTGAACCAAACTAGAATAAAAGTCCATAATCAATCCGGGTAGAATATAGTATTCTATATTGCATGCTAAATATTATATATATTATATTTTATACAAACATGCTTCGCATGTTTAATAAAATGACGCGTATTTATATATATATATATATGTGCATGCGCGCTTAAAAGATGAGACAAATAATAACAAACCCCTCAAAGAAATATTATTAAGTCTGAAGCGTTCAAATGATATTTGGAATATCGAACGTCGCCTTCTAGCATGATTAGTTAATAGAGTATTAAATATTTAATATGAGTTTGTTGTGCTATCCACAAGGCGAGTATTGAATATTTAAGATGTTAATTAATCACATTTGATGCTTATCAAGAAAATTGAACGATCTAGTCTTGTTGTGCTATCCACAAGGACGAAAATTTTTCTTTTTTGAATTTATGGAAGTGCTAGGCTGGACTTAACTTAAATCATTTTAGTTCGGATGTGCACACACATGACCATTATGATTTAAGAGGCAAAATAAAAGGAGTTACATGGTGATGTAATTGACAAGAGTTGTCTACCTATTTATTTGTATATCGCTTGTTGTGCTATCCACAAGGTTATATACATTTGAAATGGGATCCTTAATCTCACTAGCAAATCTTTAATTAGATGTTGCCGAACTATATGAGTGAGGGTAATATAGTTTGATGAAAATAGTGGGAGATACCAATTTAAAATAAAGACCTAAATTTATTTTGGTATGCAAAGTTAATAAAATGAATGTTTGCTAAAATATTGTCTTTTCACATGCAGAGTTTTAAAAAATGTCAAAATCACTAATCTCACTACGAAGCATACTTGATGCAAATAAGCTTACCGACCCGAATTATGAGGACTGGCTAAGAAATCTGAGAATTGTTCTCACTGCTGAAAAGATTTCTTATGTCCTAAATTCCACTATCCCTGAATCTGTTTCAGAAACAGCCTCTGAGGAAGAGATTGCCACTTTCAATAAGTGGCAAGATGATGCATCTGTGGGTCAATGCATCATGCTCGCATCCATGAATAACGAGCTTCAGCGTCAGCACGAAAAAATGGATGCTCCTGCTATGCTGCTTCACCTCAAGGAGTTGTATAGTGAACAGAGTAGGACTGCTAGATATGAGATATCTAAGGAGCTCTTTCGATCTCGGATGACCGAGGGCACTGCCGTCGAGACTCATGTTCTGAAGGTAATCAATTTGATTGAACGCCTTGGACAGCTTGGGTTCGTCATGGATGGGGAGTTGAGTCAAGACTTGGTCTTGCAGTCACTCCCTGAGACCTTCTCGCAGTTTGTGGTTAATTTTCACATGAATAAGCTAGATGTCAGCTTACCTGAGCTGCTTAACATGCTGAAAACTGCAGAAGGTCACTTCTCATCTAAGAAGAACCATGTCTTGATGGTGGATTCTTCCAATAAAAGGAAGAGGCCCAAGGTGTCTTCTGAAAAAAAGAAATCTAAGAAGGCTAAGGGAAAAGGGAAAGAAAAGGAGCAAAAGAAACCTGAACCAGCTAAGGGAATGTGCTTTCATTGCAATGAGCCGGGACATTGGAAGAGGAACTGCAAGAAGTTTCTAGCAGAGAAGAAGCTTGGAGAAGCTTCGACTTCCAATCAAGGTTTGTTTATGATTGAAATTAATTTTTCTGAAAGTCATAATTCTACTTGGTTATTGGATACCGGCTGTGGTTCTCACATATGTAATACTGTGCAGGGACTGGTCAGAAGTAGAAAGCTGAACAAAGATGAGGTGATCCTACGAGTGGGAAATGGAGCAAAAGTTGCTGCATTAGCTGTAGGAACTTATTGTTTAGCAATGCCTTCGGGCAAATCCATTTATCTTAATAATTGTTATTATGTTCCGAATATTATTAAAAACATTATTTCAATTTCTGTATTGGATATGGAAGGTTTTGACGTTATTATAAAGAGCAATGGTTGTTCTATTTATAAAGACGATGTTTTATATGGTATTGGAAATTTGCGAAATGGACTTTATACAATTGACTTACAAGAAAATATATTTCAAATTGAACAAATTAAGAAAATGAAAAGAGATGATATTAATTATACCTATATGTGGCACTGTAGACTCGGTCATATCAATGAAACAAGATTATCCAAGTTGCATAAAGATAGGCTCCTCGAGCTATCTGATTATGAATCATATCTAACTTGTGAATCTTGTCTCATGGGTAAAATGACTAAATCTCCTTTTAGTGGAAAAGGAGAGAGAGTTACAGAGTTGTTGGCATTGATTCACACAGACGTTTGTGGACCTATGACAACAAGTTCACGGGGTGGGTATTCTTATTTTATTACTTTCACTGATGATCACTCAATATTTAGATATGTGTATTTAATGAAATACAAATCAGAATCATTTGAAAAGTTTAAAGAGTTCAGAAGTGAAGTAGAGAAACAAACGGGCAAGAGTATTAAGATACTTCGATCAGATCGAGGTGGAGAATACTTAAGCAGTGAGTTTCTCAATTGTCTCAGAGAAAATAGTATAATCTCACAATGGACTCCTCCAGGTACACCACAGTTAAATGGAGTATCTGAAAGGAGAAATCGAACACTGTTGGACATGGTTCGATCCATGATGAGTTTTACCGACCTTCCAATTTCCTTCTGGGGATATGCCCTAGAAACGGCTGCATACCTACTTAACAAGGTACCTACCAAATCCGCCCCAAAGACTCCATATGAGATGTGGAAAGGGAGGAAACCAAATCTTAAGCATGTTAAGACTTGGGGTTGTCCAGCTTATGTCAAAAAGTTTGAAAATGATAAGCTACAGACTAAATCCGATAAGTGTAGATTTGTGGGATACCTTAAAGAAACCGTAGGGTATTATTTCTATCATCCAACTGATCAAAAGGTGTTTGT
Source organism: Panax stipuleanatus (assembly GCA_020205555.1). Taxonomy (NCBI): domain Eukaryota; kingdom Viridiplantae; phylum Streptophyta; class Magnoliopsida; order Apiales; family Araliaceae; genus Panax; species Panax stipuleanatus. The sequence goes on from CM035126.1 coordinate 81,044,346, forward strand.
TGCGAAACATGCTACCTTCTTGGAGAAAGAGTTTATCCATGAAGGGGTCAGTCGGAGTAAGATATATCTTGAAGAAGTTCAAGAACCACAAGTTACCACGGACCAAAGTCAGGTACCTAACCAAGTAGAAGAACCTACTGTACCACACCCTGTTCGTAAATCTGGAAGAGTACCGAAGATACCTGAGAGGTATGGATTCATTATAGAGGATGACGATGAGGTACACATCATGAATGATGATGATCAATTGAATTACGAACAGGCTATGAGTAATAAAGACTCAGGGAAATGGCTTGAAGCCATGAAATCTGAAATGGACTCCATGTATGAAAACAAAGTATGGTCTTTGGTTTCACCACCTGAAGGTATTAAACCTATTGGGTGTAAATGGGTTTTTAAGAAAAAGACTGGAGCAGACGAAAAGGTAGAGACCTATAAGGCCCGACTGGTTGCAAAAGGTTTCAAACAAAGACAAGGAGTTGACTATGATGAAACCTTCTCACCAGTAGCCAAGCTCAAGTCCATTCGGATTTTTCTTGCGATTGCAGCTTACAACGACTATGAGATCTGGCAGATGGACGTAAAAACGGCCTTCCTCAATGGGAAGCTTGAGGAGGATGTGTATATGACACAGCCAGAGGGATTTATTTCAAAAGTTGGAACAAATCAAGTCTGTAAGCTACAACGATCCATTTATGGGTTGAAGCAAGCTTCTCGTAGATGGAACATTCGTTTTGATGAGACAATCAAAGAGTTTGATTGTATTAAAAACGAGGATGAACCATGTGTATACAAGAAGGTTAGTGGGAGCGCAGTATCATTCCTTGTATTATATGTTGATGATATATTACTGATAGGGAATGACATTCCTATGTTACAATCCATTAAAATCTGGTTATCTAAAAACTTCTCCATGAAGGACTTGGGTGAAGCATCCTATATTTTGGGGATAAAGATCTATAGAGATAGATCTAAAAGGATGCTCGGCTTATCCCAAGGAACGTACATTGATACGATGCTAAAGAGGTTTAGCATGGAAGATTCTAAAAGAGGTCTCATGCCGATGAGCCATGGAATAAATCTCTCCAAGAAACAGGCCCCAAAGACACCTGAGGAGAGAGACCATATGAGTAAGATCCCTTATGCTTCTGCAATAGGATCTATCATGTACGGTATGATATGTACTAGACCGGATGTTGCTCACGCACTTAGTGTAACAAGCAGATACCAGTCGAATCTAGGAGAAGAGCACTGGAAGGCAGTGAAAAATATCCTAAAGTACTTGAGAAGGACTAAAAATATTTTTCTTGTCTACGGTGGGTCTGAATTAAAACTTGAGGGATTCACGGACTCAAGTTTTCAAACAGACCAAGATGACAGTAAATCTGTTTCAGGGTATGTGTTTACCTTGAACGGAGGTACAGTGAGTTGGAAGAGTTCCAAGCAGCAAACGGTTGCTGATTCAATGACAGAGGAAGAGTATATAGCTGCAAGTGAAGCTGCAAAGGAAGTTGTTTGGATGAAGAAGTTCATAACTGAACTTGGTGTGGTTCCTAGCATTAGAGAAGCAGTTCCCGTATACTGTGACAACACCGGAGCGGTTGCACAGGCTAAGGAACCCAGGTCTCATCAGAAATCTAACCACGTGTTGCGGCGATTTCACTTGATCAGGGAGATCATTGAAAGAGGAGACGTCACCTTGGAGCGTGTAGACTCTCAAAACAACATTGCAGATCCATTTACTAAAGCTCTAACACAACAGCAGTTTGATCGTCACTTAGAGAAGATGGGTATGAGATACCAGGGCGATTGGCTTTAGTGCAAGTGGGAGATTGATAGTAGTGTGCATACAAGCCAATCATGTATGATGATAAAGCACATACTTTGTAAACAATCTTATTTATTTATTAATAAAATATTTATTTAAGGCATATAATTATCTACATGGTGCTGTTTTTATAATATGTAAATAACCCATAGTTTTAAGCAATGCTTTTAGAATCATGATGAGATCATGATAATGAGATCTAAATTCTTAGAAAGCTTAAAAACTAAAATAGTTCTCAATTGTGGGATTACTAAAATGGGGATTAGTAAATCCGGATAGATTGGTACATATGTTGCTTGCTCATTGGATGAGGATGACTGATCTCATGGTCATTTGTGTGGAGACACTAAAGCAAGTATGTAGGTGCTTATTGGAGAATAAGTTCACTGAACGTGACTCGCTATGGAATACCTAATGGAGTTTTACTCGCCTGTCAATAGGAATTCCTAATGTGATAGTAGTACATGTGATCCTTGGACTTGAGATCATCATAGTATCTTGTATGTAACAAATTATACTTTGACTAATTCCTTAAGGCCTTTTAAGGCATATATAGGGTATGCTTGGGTATAATGAGTTACATATGGAGATAATGAATGATCAATAAAGAATCTACCACCTCTAGTAAAAGAGGAGATATGTCCTATGTGATTCGTTAAATAACAACCCAGGAATCCTTGGCCAAGGTAGAATGAAATTAGAAAGAGATTTCTAATTTGCATTATTTGGAGTTGTGCATTTTCTAATCGAAATACATATGATTAAATAAATTAAGACTTGACAGTAAATCCATGTCTTATATTTAATTGGGACATTGTATGGTGGAAGGATTGAATTGTACGGTAACTATTAACTCACAGGTTCTTTTATGATTAATGTTGAAATCTATATTATCTGGAAAGTCGTTGATCGCTAGGGAGGCTTATCCCTATTGTAGAATAAATGTTATTTACTTAAATAGATTATTAGTTTAATTTGTTTATTTAAATAAGATTAGAATTGTTCTAATTGATTTATTCACAACCGGTTTAATATGGAGAACCTAAAGGGTCACACCATAAAAGGAAGAAGAATTATTTAAGAAGAAAATGGCATGATAGTAATAATGCATTAAGTATAATTAATTTAATCTATGATGATAGAATAAATTAAATAGCTTAATGTTTATTATTTAATAGTTTAGAAATTTTAAATATAAATTAATAAGAGGTGTCTTATTAATATTATTATTATTATTATTATTTTAATTCTAAAGGAGTTTAGGAATTAATATAATATCAGTACTCTCTCTCAATCCTAATAAAGATTAGGATATAAATTAATTAAAAGTATTTAATTAATTAATTAAATAAAACCCTATTCTAATTGGATTAGGAGGGTTAACCTAATATCTATATAAGAGAGTCTTATATCAGAAATAAGGTACGTGAATTTTTCAAGAGTTGGGAGTACACATATTCTATAGAGATAGAAACAAGGGTTAAGCCAATAACCCATCTTACTGAGTTCTTCATCTTCCTTGATGGATCACGGTTAGAGGCCAAACATTTGGGTGGCTGACATTGATCAAGGGAAGGAGCCACTACAGAGGAATCAAAGGAATTAAAGGAGTAGAACTTGTACCTGAGGAAGCTTGGATCTTCAAAGGTATAATTCTATTTTTCTCCTTCCTCATTCACTGATAATTGATGCATAAGAATGATCATGGTAATGGGTTTGTATGAATTTTTGAAAACCTAGTTTTTTACGCTTCCTGCCCTATTTATGTGATTTGATTGTATGATTGCGTTACGTACAAACCCAACAGAAATGATCCTTTCTAGTTGCCTTATTCAGCCTTCTGTAATCCATGCAGACCCTCCAGCCGGTCACTGTCCTTGTCGGTATCAGTTCGTAATTCTTGTTTTATACTACTGTCATACCACCTTTCTTTGGGACACATTAGACTGGGCTCACCCATGCACTGTCTGAAATCAGGAAGATAATTCCAGCATCTAGCCATTTCAGAATCTCCTTCTTCACTACCTCTTTCATTATGGGGTTGAGCAGCCTCTGTTGTTCCACCGTTGGGTTACTATCCTCCTCCATCAGAATCTTGTGCATACAGAATGACGGGCTAATTCCGTTAATATTGGAGATAGTCCATCCAATCGCAGATTTGTACTCTCTCAGAATTCTCAATAGCTTACTTTCCTGCAGTTCGTTAAGCGCAGATGCAATAATACCAGGTAAAGTAGATGAATTTCCTAAATACGCATACCTGAGGTGATTGGGTAAGGGTTTTAGTTCAAGTTTAGGTGGTTCCTCAAGAGATGGCTTCATCTTTTTTGGTGAAGTTCCTGCTGCTTCCAAAGGCTCAAATGGTAGTTTGAATTTATTCACTCTCGGATGAGCCTCTAACAGTTACAGATACTCTGTTATGTCTGAATCTTCTTCATCAAAATCTCCCATCAATGCTGATTTTAGCGAATCGGTAGTAAGAATTCGAATTTGCTCATCACTCACCACTGTGTCAATAATATCCACCCGGTAACACTCTTCATCCTCTTTGGGAAAGTACATGGCCTTGAATACGTTGAAGGTGACCTCTTGATCTTGCACTCTCATGGTCAACTCTCCTTTCTGAACGTCAATGAGAGTCCTGCCAGTAGCCAAAAATGGTCGCTTAAGGATTATTGGAATATCCTTATCTTCTTCATAGTCGAGGATGATGAAGTCCGCTGGGAAGATGAATTTATCCACTTTAACCAACACATCCTCAACAATCCCCCGTGGATAGGTTACTAATCTATCTGCAAGCTGTAGGGAGATGTTGGTCCGTTTAGGTGCTGGTAACCCTAGCTGAAAATAAACCGATAATGGCATGAGGTTTATACTGGCACCTAAATCACATAAGCATTTTTTGAAAGCCAAACTCCCTATCTTGCATGGAATGGTGAAGCTACCCGGATCCTTCAACTTAGGTGGAAGCTTCTTTTGCAGAATCGCACTACATTCCTCTGTTAGTGCCACAGTTTCGAAGTCCTTTAATTTCTTTTTCTTCGACAAAATATCCTTCATAAACTTGGCATTGCTGGGCATTTGCTCTAATGCCTCCGCGAAAGGTATGTTTATATGTAACTTCTTGAACACTTCCAGAAACTTAGTGAATTGTTGCTCTAATTTCTGCTTACGGATCCGTTATTGAAAAGGCGGTGGAGGGTAAACTACCTGTGTAACCACTTGTTCCTTTTTTATAGCTTTTCCTTCCGCTGTATGTTCCATACTGGTCTAAACTAGCTCTTTGGTTGACGGCTTCTCCTATTCCTGCTCCACTAATTGTTTCCCACTTCGAAGTGTAACAGCTTGACATTGCTCATGTCCTCCCCTCGGATTATTTTCTGTGTCACTTGGCAAGGTTCCTTGGGGGGTCGATTATTCAGTGCACTCGCAATCTGTCCAATCTGATTTTCTAGATTCTTAATCGCCGCCGCTTGAGATTTCATTGTCGCTTCTTGATTTCTCATCGCCGCTTCTTGATTTCTCATCGCTGCGTTATTTCCAGTTATATATTTTTCCAGTATCTCCTCCAAATCCATATTTTTCTCTTGTTGTGGAGCTGCCTGTTGCTGCTGATTCTGAAAACCAGGAGGGTATGCTTGTCATGGAGCATGCTGCTGGTTCTGATTCTGGTTGTTGCTCCATGAAAAGTTTGGATGGTTCTTATTCCCCTGATTGTATGTATTCTGGTATGTGTTGGCTGGCCTGTTATAGTTAGCCACATATTGAACCAAAGCTGGGTTGATTGCACACTGTTCTGTCGGATCTTCACCTGTAAAAAGTTCACATATGATTGCCACCTGCTGCACATTTCCCATCGACATGGTGTCCATCTTCTTCGATAATGCTACTATTTGTGCCGGTATGGCTGTCATAGAATCCACTTGTAGAACGCCTACTGCTGCGGATTGAGTCAATCTATCAGTCGGCCACTGATAGCCATTTGAAGCCATTGTGTGTATCAATGCCCATGCCTCCTCAAATTTCTTCCTCATAAAAGCTCCATCTGAGGCTGCATCGATGCTAGTCCGTATATGACTCGCTACCCCATTGTAAAAGTTACTAAGCTGCATCCAGTGTGGGAATCCGCGATGTGGACACTTTCTCAACAGCTCCTTGTACCGTTCCCATGCTTCATAAAGTGGCTCCATTTGCATCTGTGCAAATGAAGATATCTCTGTTCTCATCTTATGTGTCTTCGATGGCAGGAAGAACTTAGCCAAAAATTTCAGCACCAGGTTATTCCATGTAGTGATTGAACCCGGTGGTTGAGAATGGAGCCAACCCTTCGCCTTATCTCTGAGTGTGAACGGGAATAACCTCAATCTGATTGCATCGTCTGACACCCCATTGCACTTGAAGGTGTCGCAGATCTCTATAAAACTGAAGTGTGCTCGTTTGGGTCGTCATTTGGAAGATCCCCAAAATGGCAATTATTCTGCACCATCTGTATTGTCCCAAGCTTAATCTCAAAATTGTTTTCATTGATTGTCGGCCTGGTTATACTCAAGTAAATTTCTGAAATCTTTGGTGTAGCATAATCTCTTAGTGGTTTGTCTTCCTGTTCAGCCATATTTGTTCTGGGTGTTTCAAATTCTACACGATTCTTTGCAATCCACTTAGTTAGCTTCTGAAACAGTTTGTCAATGTCATCCTCGAACGGCTACAACTCTGGCTTCTTCGATCTAGTTTGCATGCACTACTCGAAAGCACCTGAAATAACCAAACAAACAAAAATAAGAATATATATATATATATATATATGTGTGTGTGTGTTTAACTAAAACTGATCTAATTAAACTGATATTGTAAGTAATAAACGCAATTACAGTCCCCGGCAACGGCGCCAAAAACTTGTTGGGTATTTTCTATACACACCACACGCAAATGTACGTGATCAACAAGCAATATAATGATAAGTTCAGATATCGTACCCACAGGGATAATAATTCCTATTTAATCTAACAAGTACCAATTTTATACTATCTCAGCTTTATTCAACTAATGAATAAAAGGTGATTTTCTAATTAAACTACTACTTAAACCAATTTCAACACTAACTCAAGATTTTCACAAGTTTTAGAGAATTAAGCCTACAACTTCACTTAATATTTCACTTCAGATAATATTCTTTTCTCCAGTTTATGTTAATTACCCCAGATTAGTAATCAAGAACACTAAAGCAGATATAACCACCTTTCGATGCATTACATCCATACTCACTCGCATCCACAGATGATAGAATTAAGCAAGACATCCTAAATAACTAATTCACTATATCTCTATGTGAATTACAATTAAATAAGGTTTAAAATCAAATTCTTATCAGATTACATATGACGTATAGATATCTCTATCCTATACGTGAATTATGAGTTCCAACTACCCAGAAATCACAAACATGTCACTATGGCTAGTTCCAATCCCATATGTCATCTCTCGAATTCATATGGGATAACGGATAATTGTTGATCAGGCAATTATATATGTTAAAAACATCTCATAGTAAATAATCTGGAAATAATATCAATAAACTGAATTAAAGACTATTTAATCATCACATAAAAAGATCTGTCATAGGCTTAAATAAGAAATTAGTTCATCATAAATGAATCAAAATCCAATATCCACATCAAAGAAAACATTTTGATTGCAAGATAAAAAGAAAGAGAGAAGATAAACTTTAGAATTGTATCACCACTCTCCACTCCGTTCTTGCGTTCTTCGTGTTCAATCGATGCTTCAATCCTCCGTGCTAGATCAATACTTGAATTAGGGCTTGTAAATTTGTCTAAGTGTGTCTATAATAGCCTATGTTCTATTCTTTTATACTCTCCCAATCGCAATACAAATTACCTCTTATTTTCTCCTAAATCATAATCAAAGAAGGAAATCTGATATTGTTGCTGCCGTATGCCAGCCTCGGTGGTCATTTTACTCTTGGTACACCAGCCCCGCCGGTAAGCCACTTTGAATCCTGAGTTTTTCGTGCACCCGCCCCAGTGGGTGTTTTGGCTTGGAGAGGCCCGCCCCGGCGGCGGTCCACTTTCTTATAGAATCTGCAATTTTGCTCTTTTCTTCCTAGTTTCTCATCAATCCCTATCTTGCAATTAATAACACAAAACCAGGTAAAATGACCCTAAAATAACTTGAATTAAGCAAGAATCAAGCTATAATGGATATCAATTCGTTGGTATAAAACCAACTCATCAATTATTTCTATTTCCGTATTAGATATGGATGGATTTGACATTATAATAAAGAATAACAGTTGTTCTTTTTATAAAAATGATGTTTCATATGGTGTTGGTAATTTGTGAAATGGACTTTACATACTTGACTTGCATGAAAATATATTTCAAATAGAACAAACTAAGAAAAGGAAAAGAGATGATGTTAATTATACCTATATGTGGCACTGTAGACTCAGTCATATCAATGAAACAAGATTATCCAAGTTGCATAAAGATGGGCTCTTAGAGCTATCCGATTATGAATTATATCCAACTTATGAATCTTGTCTCATGGTTAAAATGACTAAATCTCCTTTTAGTGGAAAAGGAGAAAGAGTTACAGAGTGGTTAGCGTTGGTTCACACAGACATTTGTGGACCTATGACAACGAATGCACGGGGAAGGTATTCTTATTTTATTACTTTCACTGATGATCACTCAAGATTTGGATATGTGTATTTAATGAAATACAATTATGAATCATTTGAAAAGGTCAAAGAGTTCAGAAGTGAAGTAAAGAAACAAACGGGCAAGAGTATTAAGATTCTTCGATCAAATTGAGGTGGAGAATACTTAAGCGGTGAGTTTCTTAATTGTCTCAAAGATAGTGATATAATCTCACAATAGACTCCACCAACTACACCATAATTAAATGGAGTATCTGAAAAGAAAAATCGAACATTGTTGGACATAGTTCGTTCCAAGATGAGTTTTACCAATCTTCCAATTTCCTTCTAGGGTTATGCCCTAGAAACGGTTGCATACCTACTTAACACGGTGCCTACAAAATCCGCCCCAAAGACTTTATATGAGATATGGAAAGGGAGGAAACCAAATCTTAAGCATGTTAAGACTTGGGGTTGTCTAACTTATGTCAAAAAGTTTAAAAATGATAAGCAACAGACTAAATTCGATAAATGTAGATTTGTGGGATACCCTAAAGAAACTTTAGGGTATTATTTCTATCATCCAAGTGATCAAAAGGTGTTTGTTGCAAAACATGCTGCTTTCTTGGAAAAGGAGTTTATCCATGAAGGGGTCAGTGGGAGTAAAATATATCTTAAAGAAGTTCAAGAACCACAAATTACTACGGATCAAAGTCAGGTACCTGACAAGTGGATGAACCTACTGTACCACACCCTATTCGTAAATTTGGAAGAGTACCGAAGATACCTAATAGGTATGGATTCGTCATAGAGGATGACGATGAGGTATGCATCATGAATGATGAGGATCCATTGAATTACGAACAGGCTATGAGTAATAAAGACTCAGGGAAATGGCTTGAAGCCATGAAATCCGAGATGGACTCCATGGATGAAAACCAAGTATGGACTTTGGTTTGACCACCTGAAGGCATTAAGCCTATTTGGTGTAAATGGGTCTTTAAAAGAAAGACTGGAGCGGACGGCAAGGTAAAGACTTATAAGGCCCGACTGGTTGCAAAAGGTTTCAAATAAAGACAAGGAGTTAATTATGATGAAACCTTCTCACCAGTAGCAATGCTCAAGTCTATTCGAATTTTGCTTGCAATTGCAACTTATTACGACTATGAGATCTGGCAGATTACCGTAAAAACGGCCTTCCTCATTGGGAAACTTGAGGAGGATGTTTATATGACACAGCTAGAGGGATTTGTTTCAAAGGTTGGAACAAATCAAGTCTGTAACCTGTAACGATCCATTTATGGATTAAAGCAAGATTTTCGTAGATGGAACATCCGTTTTGATGACACAGTCAAAGAGTTTGATTTTATCAAAAATGAGGATGAACCATGTGTGTACAAAAAGGTTAGTGGGAACGCTGTATCATTCCTTGTATTATATGTTGATGATATATTACTGATAGGGAATGACATTCCTATGCTACAATCGATTAACATCTGGTTATCTGTTATCTAAACACTTCTTCATGAAGAACTTGGGAGAAGCATCCTATATTTTGCGGATAAAGATCTATAGAGATAGATCTAAAAGGATGCTTGACTTATCCCAAGGAACGTACATTGACTCGATGCTAAAGAGGTTTTGTGACACCCCCAAATCCGACTACTTCAATTTCCATGGGATTTGGTGTTTACTGTACAAATATCATATATATATCTACCCAAAATAAAAGCATCTCATGAAATAGATAAAACATCACAACATAAGTCTTAACAAATATTCTTAATTAAAATAACAAGTCTTCATCACTTGCTAACTTTGCCTTTGCCTTTGCTAGTGGAAGGCTCGTTGGATCTTTCGTTCTTAACTGCAATGCTATTATACAAGAGTGAGCCTGATTGCCCACAAGTACAACAATGTAATAATAATTTATAACATGTGAGTAAATCAAAGAACTTTAAATAATAGAAAGCTCGGCTTTTGAATCAAGAACGAATAACAAGAATCAAAAGTACATCTGAGGGTCATAAGACCATGAACTATGTCCCAGGTTGTTAAGTATTTCTACTTTAAATTTTTAACAGTCATAAGACTATATGGACTCTATTACTCGTACTTACGGGGAATCAGCCCTTAGTACCATAATGTGCACATCATCTCAACGCTAACGCGTAAATAATCCCTTATTAAAGGGTTGTTCATCACAGTTTGACATCAGAATTCCGCACCAAAGGAAGTTTGGTTTGGATAAGCTCAATAATAGTTCTAGAATTTAGAACATTCATCAACTATGGACTAATCGAATCAATAAGGGTTCGCTAGTCTTACAAGGTTCAACAATAATTGATAATCAAATTGAATAATGAATCTCGAGAGTATACAATTGAATAAGTATTGTATACTGAAGTAATGCTTTATAATGATTATAATATCTCATACGAAATTTTAACTTGAATAAACAAGAATAAGAACTTGATTGATATAGAAACACAAGTTTAGAACTTGCTCAAAGAATAACTATGAATTTAGAAACTTGCTCAAGTTAAAGAGTTATAGTTAGAAAACTTGTGTAACGATAACGAGTTAGGGATAGAACACTTGCCTCGTGCACAAGCTATAATAATAATTCTCGTCCCTTAATTAATCGTACATATCAATACATTCACAATACCAATTAATTCTAAGTTCGATTATACTTATTGAATCACAACATCAGTCTTGAACGCATTATTAGACTTTACAAATAACGGTTTTAAATCACATATTTACTTATCAATTAATCACGTATAACAAGTTAATAATTTATTTTAACATCTCAATATATGCTTAACATGTCATCATGTTCATTACATTAAGTTTGAAATACATTTCTGACTTTTGAACACTTAATAAAAAAAATTAGGGCAATCTGCTGGCCGGTGCGGCCGCACTCCAATTGTGCCTTGGAACGGCTCGGCAGCGCCATATGGAGCGGGCAAGCTCCACTTATTCCTTGGAGAGGCGTGGCCGCGCCACTACGCAGGCAGAGTTGCTGCAGTTCAGGAACAGAACACAGAAAATGCCAAATAAATGCAATTTTAGTTCAAACAACGATTCTTAATGTTATCCATGAAGTATAAACTTCACAGAGACATGTAGTAACGTACATAGCATGCATTTGACAACTTAAATCACATATTTGGTCAAATTAAAACACTTAAATATCATGTTTTTGGTATTTTTTGAAGTTTTGAGAGAAATCAAGAAATTTATCATTACAGATTCGTTATAACTCCGAATTTGTCCGTTTGAATTTCGTTTTGTTCGTTTTAACATATATAATCATAATCAACCTTCAATTTTTAGTTGAATAAACAATTAAAGCATGCAAATTTGTACATAAGGGCCATATTCATATGTTCATACTCTGTAACTTATGAAATTCTAATTAAAACATGATTTCATGATTTTGATTACTTTAAAGTATGAATAAATGATATAAAGCATGTTGGAAACATATATTAACACATATCTCATCATATTTCTAATAATCATCAACACCAATTAATTACAGAGAACTTAATTGGCTTTGTTGGAGAAAATACCATACTTAATTGGCTATGTAACTTTCAAATCTCTAATTTCAACATACTTTCATGGATTAATTAATCTAAAACATATTATAGTCGATATAAGACATATTGTAAGCATTTATTAACACATATGTAACCATATCATCACTAATCATCAAAATCCCAGCTACAGAGAACTTAAAAGTAGTTTTCATGGAGAAAATATTATACGTGAAATATGAAAATTGGGATGAAGAGATTACCCTTGCAATCTCTGTTTGATGAAGATAGAAACTTAAACTCTTCAATTCTCCTTCAATCTTTAATCTCTCTCTCTCTAAGTTCTCTCTGTGTTTGTTAACTGATGGATATATGATATATGAACTAGTACTAGTATAATATAAATATACGTATAGTTATATAACTGGTGAAGAGAGTGGTGTCAGTTAATTCCATAATGGTTTTAACTGACACCCATTATCTTAAGGGCACGTTTGGCTTGTCACTTATTCACTCATTTCCCATTAATTTAATTAAAGTGCTTATTATATAGTTTAATTGTCACACTTTAATTAATCAAATAATCTTATTTAAATTTAATTAAATAGATATAATATTTCACATTAAATCACATCATCACATAATTAAATTTTTTATTTATTAATTATATCAAATTATTAAATCTCTAATTAATTATTAAATTAATTAGAATAATATTATGCTTATTAAATAATTCATTTAATTAAAAAAACTAAATTAATTTCATGCTGAACTATAAAAATTATTCACATTAATTTAATCAATGTAACACATAATTAAATTAATCTACCACAATTTCATCAAATAATTATTTAACTCAATAAATAAATCATCAATATATTTATCTAATTCAATAAATATTTTAATTAAATTACAAAATTCTCGTTTATCACAGGTTTAGCATGGAGGATTCCAAAAGAGGTTTCATGCCAATGAGCCATGAAATACATCTCTCCAAGAAACAGACCCCAAAGACATCTGAGGAGAGAGACCGTATGAGTAAGATTCCTTATGCTTCAACAATAGGATCTATCATGTACGATATGATATGTACTAGATCGGATGTCGCTCATGCACTTAGTGTAACGAGCAGATATCAGTCGAATCTAGGAGAAGAGAACTGGAAGGCAGTGAAAAATACCCTAAAGTACTTACGAAGGACCAAGGATGTGTTTCTTGTCTACGGTGGGTCTGAATTAAAACTCGAGGGCTTCACGGACTCAAGTTTTCAAATGGGCCAAGATGACAGTAAATCTATTTCGGGGTATGTATTTACCTTGAACGGAGGCTCAGTGAGTTGGAAGAGTTCCAAGCAGCAAACAGTTGCTGATTCAGTGACAGAGGCAGAGTACATAGCTGCAAGTGAAGCTGTTTGGATGAAGAAGTTCATAATCGAACTTGGTGTGGTTCCTAGCATTGGAGGAGCAGTCCCCTTATACTGTGACAACACCAGAGCTGTTGCACAAGCTAGGAAACCCAGGTCTCATCAGAAATCCAAACACGTATTGCGGCGATTTCACTTGATTAGGAAGATCATTGAAAGAGGAGACAGTCACCTTAGAGCGTGTAGACTCTCAAGACAATATTGCAGATCCATTTACTAAAGCTTTAACACAACAGCAGTTTGATCGTCACTTAGAGAAGATGGGTATAAGATACCATGGTGATTGGCTTTAGTGCAAGTGGGAGATTGAAAGTAGTATGCATAGAAGTCAATCATGTATGATGATAAAGCATATATTTTGTAAACGATCCTATTTATTTATTAATAAAAGTAATCATTTATTAAAGGTATTTAATTATCTACATGATGTTATTTTTATAATACGCAAATAACACATAGTTTTAAGCAATGCTATCAGAATCATGATGTTGATCATACTAATGAGATCTAAATTCTTAAAAAGCTTAAAACTAAAATAGTTCCCAATCGTGGGATTACTAAAAAGGGAATTAGTAAATCCGGATAGATTGGTTCATATATTGCTTGCTCATTGGATGAGGATGATTGATCTCATGATCATTTGTGTGGAGACGCTAAAGCAAGTTTATAGGTGCTTATTGGAGAATAATTTCACTGAACATGACTCTCTATGCAATACCTAATGGAGTTTTACTTGCCTGTCAATAGAAATTCCTAATGTGATAGTAGTACAAGTGATCTTTAGACTTGAGATCATCATAGTATCTTGTTTGTAATGAATTATACTTCGACTTATTTCTTAAGACCCTTAGGGTATATCAAAGGGTATGCTTGGGTGTAATAAGTTACATATAGAGATAATGAATGATCAATAAAGAATCTATAACTTCTAGTAAATGAAGAGATATGTCTTATGTGATTCGTTAAATGACAACCCAGTAGTCCTTGGCCAAGGCAGAATAAAATTAGAAAGGAGTTTCTAATTTGCAATATTTGGAGTTGTGCATTTTCTAATCGAAATACATATAATGAAATAAAGTAAGACTTGACAGTAATTTCATGTCTTATATTTCATTGGGACATTGTATAGTGGAAGGATTGAATTGTACGGTAACTACTTACTCACAGGTTCTTTTATGATTACTGTTGAAATCTATATTATCTAGAAAGTCGTTGATCGCTAGGGAGGCTTATCCCTATTGTAAAATAAATATTATTTATTTAAATAGATTATTATTTTTATTTATTTATTTAAATAAGATTAGAATGGTTCTAATTAATTTAATCACAGCCGGTTTAATATGGAGAACCTAAAGGGTCACACCATAAAAGGAAGAATAATTATTTAAGAAGGTCATGACATAATCGTAATAATGCATTAATTGTAATTAATTTAATCTATGGTGATAGAATAAATTAAATAGCTTAATATTTATTATTTAATATTTTTGAAATAGTAAATATAAGTTAATAAGAGGAGTCTTATTAATATTATTACAATTATTATTATTTAAATTTCTAAAGGAGTTTAGGAATTAATTTAATATTAGTACTCTTATTTATTTCTAATAAGATCCGGAGGCAAATTAATTAAAGGAGTTTAATTAAATAATTCCAATATGTTGGGAAGCCTAATTAATTAAAGGTGTTTATATAATTAAATGAAATCTTATGTCTAATAGGATTAGAAGGGTTGACCAATATCTATATAAGAGGAGTCTTATGTTAGATATTAGTTGCCGCAATTCTAATTGTTGGAGAGTACTCCTTTTCTATAGAGGATAGAAACTAGGGTTTAGCCAACTACCCTCTTTCTTGAATAATTCATCTTCCTTGGTGGATCACCTCTAGAGGCCAAACACTTGGGTGGCTAACGTTGATCAAAGGAAGGAATCAATCCAGGATATTCAAGGAGATCGTGAAGAACAAAGGAGTTGAACTTGTACCTGTGGAAGCTTCGTTCTACAAGGGTATGAATTCCGTAACTTCTTATTTATCGTTTTAAATTAATAATATGCATAAAGGATGATCCGGGTAATGGTTTTGTAGAAAAATTTAAAACTCTGATATACTTCCGCTAATTTTTTGCAATTTGGTTGCGCCATGATTTCGTACAAACCTAACACTACTGAAATCCCATCTTTGTCAATGATGTGCCCTAAAAGATACACTCTTTCAAGCCAAAATTCACACTTAGTGAATTTAGCATACAACTTCTCCTTTCTTAGTGTTTCCAACACTAATCTCAAATGTTTAGTGTGATCTTCTGACGTCTTGGAATAGATTAGAATATCATTGATAAACACTACTACGAACTTGTCCAAGTACTGCTTGAACACTCTATTCATCATATCCATGAATGCAGCCGGCGCATTAGTAAGTCCAAACGACATTACCAAGAACTCATAATGGCCATAACGAGTCCTGAAAGCCATCTTAGGTATATATTCCTTCCTTACTTTCAACTGATGATACCCTGTTCACAAATCTATATTAGAAAAATACTTCTCCCCTTTCAACTGATCAAATAGATCATCAATACTGGGCAATGGGTATTTATTCTTTATCGTTAGCTTGTTCATCTCTCGATAGTCGATACAAAATCTCAATGATCCATCCTTTTTCTTTACAAAAAATACAGGTGCTCCCCACGAAGAGACACTCGGTAAAATGTACTTTTTATTTAATAATTCTTGCAACTGTATCATTAACTCCTTCATTTCTAATGGCGTCATACGATACGGTGCCCTAAAAACTGGTGTCGTCCCTGTCAAAACATCTGGAAACACGTCTGCGAATTCTTTGACTATAGGTATTTATTCCAATCCTGCTCCCACTCGCTGGGTATCAACAACATGGCACAGATATCCTACACATCCTTTCTTCAATAACTTTCTAGCTTGTGTCATCATAAGTCAACAAGAACGTCCCGATGATTTACTACCGTAAAATACTACCTTGGGCTGCTTCAAAGTTCGAAGGTTTACACTTTTCTTTTGACAATCTATAATTTCCACATAATTAAACAATCAATCCATCCCGAGAATTAGGTCAAAATCTACCAATTTTATCAGAATTATATCTATTAATAATTTGTTACCTCTAATATCTACGTAACAACTCCTATAAATATATCTATTGATAATTTGTTACCCAATGCGACTACATCTTGCACCATCATATTAAAAGTTTGAGTTATTGGTCTACTCGGTTGAGTTGAACCACTAATAGTTAATTTACCACTACTAGCTCCTTTATTGTCGTCTGACCCTTTCTTCGGACAATTCTTTGCCTTGTGGTCAGTCGACCCACAGACGAAACAATTAGGCGAAATGTGCTCTTCCTATCCACAGTTATAACAAACTGCCTTACCCTTGAGACAGACTCCTAGATGAGCCTTCCCACAACTCTTACATGCCTTCACTCTCTTTTTAGAGTCCCCCTATTTCACTCCGGATATTCCCCGAGTTGAACCACTTCCTCTTCTGTCCACTTCCATTTCCACTAACACCTTCTGTTTTAACTCCCACATCATTCTTATTCTTGTTCTTCTTCTCCTTATGGTATTGGCTTAAAGCCTCACTCCCACCCTTAGCTATTATTTTCTTCTCCAGAATGGTTTGAAATGAATTACTTTGGAACACTAATATCCTACTATAGAGCCAGGGTTTCAAGCCCTGCTCAAACCTCCATGCCTTCCTTACTTCGGTATCCACCTGATGTGGAGCGCATCTCGCCAGTTTATTGAACTTGGTCGCACACTGAGGAATTGTCATGTCCCCCTATATGATGAAGGGAGAAGCCAACTTCGTAGGAAAGTAGTTCTTAAAGAAAATCTCCTTGAACTGTTCCCACGTAATAACTCCCTCTCCATCCCTACCCTGGTTTACCTCCCACCCGAAGTTGGCTTCTCCCTTCATCATATAGGTGGAAAAAGGAGTCTTTTGCTCCTCTCCCACGTTGGCAATTGCAAATGCATTCTCTATTTCTTTAACCCACTCTAGGATTCTATTGGTTCTGTAGTTCCTTTGAACTCAGGCGGACCTACACTCTTAAACTCCTTAAAGGTAGTTGTACGTACTACCACATGATTAATTAGTACATTCCCTACGGTCCTATTCAAGGCCGCTGTTAATAATTAACAAATTCTTGCATTGGGTTATTCTGCCCCTCTTATTCATTCTCATTTTGAGATTCCGCTTCCTGGTTTCTTTGTCTTCTTCTTGGCGGCATTTTCTATTCAAATAGATAAATGTTATTATTATTATTTATTTCTTTCACTTGGTTATTATTTATCAAACAATAACACAAATTAACATCAATCACATTTAATAAACTTTCTTATATTCATGTGCTTCTTTCTTGTAGTATAACATTGCATACATTCTTCATTACATAACTTCATTTACTTGCATTACTTTCCCGTAATTACTTTCCAAAAATTCAAAAATATAAAAGACTACCCTTTAATTATACAAAAGAGGGTTTTTACGCCATTACATAGATACACAAATATTTACATAACTATACTTCATCTAGTTTCTATACTAGACATGCCTGATAGCATTAGTATACTTCTCATTCGCCAGACTGGCCACAATATCCCTGCTGATAGTGTGTCGAGTCTGCCCCGCCTCAATCGGATAACTAGCAACCTACCGCTGGTAATCCTCATGGGCACTACTATTGATATAGGACATCCTACTAATCTTCTATTTCTTGCCCAGAAGCTCATTCCTAAGCTCTTGGGCCTCATGCTTTAGTTTTCGAACCTTGTCTATTGCTAGCACCTTCTCATCATGCTTCACTTCCCAATAGGTTTCCATATCCTCCTTCGCTTCCTGCATATCATTCATTTCCTCTCTAAGCTCTTTTACTTCCTTGAGCAACTTGGTATTCCTATCCAAAATTGCCATAATTAATTATGTCATTCCTCCCGAAATTATGGGTTCCTTAGTGGGTACCGTATTGAACGATGCCACCTCTATTTCATCCTCCTCCTCAGAAACTACATTGAACAAAGATGCAAATCCAAGGTTCTGAGAATCCTGTAATATCCGAGATTATTATGTCTTTTAACAATTATCAATAAATGAATTTATGTGAAATTCTTGTGTGTTTTCTTTTATTAGATGTATATGTGTTATACATACATGTGTTAATTGCGTATATGTGATGAGGAGTATTTAAATGGTTGGTTCAGTTTAATTCAATTATTTAAATTGGTTAAGTATGGAATTAATTTTATTAATTTCGTGGGATGGCTTTAAAGCATGATTTTGAGTTCGGAGCAGAATTTAGAGACGCGGACTACGTATTTGAGTCCGGAACGTCGAAATTAGTCAGGATAGACTGTAACCACGAAAATGTGTCACGGTTGACTTTTTGGTCAAAGTCAACCGGTTGACTTTTTCGGGTAAAAAGTCAACCACGAATTTCAGAGATGAATTTGATGAAACGGATAGTCCCATGATGTCCGGAACGTCAACTTTAGTAGGAATCGATATAAGTATCGCAACGTTCGGCTACGAAGGGTAAAATGGTCAAAATGATTTATTAAGTGATTAAATTGATTAAAATAATATTTTTAATAAGTTGCAGCAGCTGGAGGGGGCCACGTGACATCTAAATTGGGACAAGGAGGGAGGAAGTATACGTATATAACAATATAGCAAAGAGGAGGTTATATCACCTTATAACCAAACTTTTCATTTTCTTAACCCCTCCTCCATAACTAAGCTATTGAATTATAAGCATTATATACATATAACTGATGGTTTGGGAGATGGAAAGGGCCTGGGGAAATCAGTTTCCATCATATAATATATATACATTCCAACCCAAGTCTCTTCTCTTCTTCATTTTGATAAAATACACTCGTGAGAGAAAATAGAGAGAGTGAGAGCTTGAGAAACCTTGAAGGAGTTCTGAAGATTTTAAGAGCAGAAGGGTACAGGCAAGGAGAATCAATAGCTACTTCAAATCAAGAGGAGTTCACCTAAGTAAGTAGTTCATCAACTTTTCTATGTTCTTAAGGAAAATAGTGAAGAAAATGCATGTATAATTGTGGTAAATGATTTGTTTTGGTGTTGTGATGCTAGGTTAGTGTGATTACTGTTATGTGGTTGTTAAGAACACAAGTTCTGGACTAATCTTGCCAAGTATGCTTTGAATTCCAAAGAATTATGCCATGCATGCTAAGTGTTTGATAAAATGCCTCTTAGATGTCAATTTGTTCAAATCATGGTAATTTAGTGAGTTTGATTGTTGTAACATGTGTATATATGTTAGTATGTGTGGTCTGGACAGTAGGAATCAACCCCATGCATGCTAGAATCAAAATCATGATTTTTGTCAAAATTGGTTAAACATAAAATCTGTGACTTTTCGAGTTTTTCGGAGCCTTGGAATCATGGTTTCTATGACCCGATTAGTGTGTGTAATAATTTTGTAAAATACTGTGTAGTATGATGTATAACCTGACCAAATTTCATAAGAAACGGAGTTAAATTGAACAAGTTATGATTTTCGAGAGCAAGCATGTTGGAAATAAAAATCTGCAAATTTCTGGGTTTTCCAGAATTTTTCTAAGTGTTAGAACCTGTCCTGGCACGCTTTTTAAGGTAGCCGGTTCGTGGTCTTAATTTGCTATTTTCTGGAATGTGATATTTTTGTAAAATAGTATGCTAGATGAAGTAGGTTGTGTCCAAGTTTCATGGTCATATCATGTATGGTTTAATCGGAATTTATTCGTTAAGATGGCTGCTCAAAACTGCAAAAATTTCTGGGCATGAAGAGCAGCGCAGCTGCGCCGTTCATACGGCTTAACGATGCGCAGCTGCGCCACTCAAAGATGGGTTCCGGGTTTTCCAGGCAAGCGCAGCTGCGCCGGTAACACGGCTTGAGGCTACGCAGTTGCGCCGGTCCGTGTCGGTCCAGGTCGGGTCTGGTCCGGGTCGGGTCTGATCCGGGTCGGGTCAGGTCGAACCGGGAAAAATTCCAGAAACTTATTTTTACTCAGATTCTCATATTGAACCACTTTATCTATATGACGCAACATGATATATGATTAAATTAGTTTGATGATAGCATACGTGGTAGTTGATTAATGAAATTATAGTGAAAGGAAATCATTTTCTTTCGAATTAGAGTTCAAGAACCTAATGGCTTAATGTGACACATATGATTAGGTTACGTGAAGGTTAATTGCTAGCTTTAACGATAGCAGACGTATCAGGCAAGTTTCCTAACCCTAATTTCTATTTGGTATTTATTCAATCCTTACTCATTTTTATCGCAGTAAGGGTAAGTATTGGACTTGTGCTAGCTATTTATTCGTGCAAGTTCCTTTGTTGTGAAGTTATACAACTTCAATTATCTTGCAAGCTTATCGATGATTACTCAATTATTATTCTAACAACCATGCTTATAAGTTTCATGTCATTATCGAACTGTTTCTAAGTATGTTTCCTGGCCTTTGTTTTCGGCTAGTTATTATTGATGAAAAATGATTTAATTCAAATCTTTCGAAGCTATTTAATGTTTACCAATCCAAATTGCTTTGGTGCGGTCTCGCATGAATACTAAGATGAACAACCTGAATAAATGGGCAAACAGATGTCGGGCATATAGTCCCATTTATGCTTATGCAGTTTAAACTTTATACTTGTGCACAATGTAGGGTACGATAGGCTGATCACCTGGAGTACTTGCAGAGACCGTTTACAATCTATTTGATTGTTAAACCGTCTGATGGTTTTCGATGAAACAAAGCAATGTTCAGGGTATTTAACACCCCTTAGTATGCTATGGAGAATTCTAAACTCTTATCTTTGATATTCTTGTTTAACACTTGATAATTCTTTCAACTATTGAGATATTGTCATACAGATGTTTTTACTCCTGATGTATGTTTTCAAACTTCTTTATATACTTGCTGGGCAATTTGTGCTCATTCTTGCTTAAACCTTTCAGTTAAGGATGAGAAGGCTGAGGGCTCGGGCAAGGACAAGGGGAAGACTAAGATGAAATGATGCTAGTTACCTTATAAAATAAGTTATATTTCCGCATATGATGTAATGTAGCGATAAACGCTAAGTTTAAGTTTTGGTTTATTAAAGGTTGTAAAGACTTGGGATTTTATTTTGAGTAAGTACGTAATAGTTATAATATTACTATTATTATTGCTGGAGTTTACTTAGATAGATGAGGATGTATGTTGTATCGTGAGCACCATGTCCTGTAATCGATGTTACACGGATTTGGGGGCGTCACAGGTTGGTATCAAAGCCGTAGGTTATAAACTTTAGGTGGGGAACCTTAGACTATAACCTTAGGGAAGTTAGTGGAGGTAATAAGGAGATGAACTCACGTAGAGTTCTAAGTGTAGTGTCGAAGCTATTTTTCTAAAAACAAAATCAATATCTATTTTTAAAATATTAATTGAGTTCTTTGTCTTGATTGTAGGATGTCAGGAGAAGAGGAGGTTAGAAATATTCACGTTGTGAGTGAGCAGTTGGTGACAGCTGTACCTGAGCCTATAGCTGAGGCAGCAGCTGAGTCAGACCCAGAGAAATATCCTGAAGAGGAAGAGGAGCCCGAGGAGGACTCCGAGGAAGCACCTGAGGATGGTTTACTAGATGAGTTGATGGATAGGATTACAGATTTGGACGACAAGGTCCATGAGTTGGAGGAACTGTATCAGGGGGAGCAGCAGGCTGCAGCATTGCTTGGAGCATTGGTGCAACACCTGATAATTAGGAACGGGGATCTGGCTGACAAGCTGCGAACAGCAGGTCAGAAGGCGGACAGGCTGAAGGATGAGAAAGAAGCTATTAGGACCCACTTGGGACATACCATTAATGGGCTAGAGTTAAGGATTCAGAGTCTCCAAACTGACAAGCAGATCATTACCACATTCTGGGGAGATGAGAGGAGAGGTCGTGCTCAGGCCGAGAAGCTAACAAGCGAGTTAGAAGGAGAAGTAAGAGATAAGAAGGTTAGGATGGATAGAATGAAGTACGCATTTAAGTCAGCACATGGGAGGTTCCAGCATAGGGTGTATCACTTTCCACGTGAGGAGTACCGGTCTAGACATGCCATAAGCCGTGGGCTGGTGCTGGAAATAGCGGATGAAGAGCATGAAGACGCCATTAGGCGGGGTCTTTAGTTTGTTCGTGTTAAACTTTTACTAGTAGTGTGTAGAACGCTTATCTATGAAATAAAACTTGGTTTCCAATGTTGCTAAATATGATGGTTAAAGTGATGTAAATGGCTTAATGCCATAAGATGATGAAATACCTTGGGTATTATGTTTATAAATAAATATGCTTTTATTTAAATATGTGATGTGCTGATTAAGTTTTTATATGAATTATAAATATTGTAGGAATAAGTTATGGGATAATAACACTAAGTTTATTTAAACAGAGAGATGGCTAGAGGAAGACGTCGTCAACAAGTACCAGAAGGGTCAGGCGATAATGCTGGGGGTCCACCGAACCCCATGCAACAATTTGTCGACATGTTAGCTGGGGCACTTCAGAATCGAACCCCGAATACCAATAACCCTCCAGCGGGCCAGGTGGCACACTTTAAAGACTTCAAGAGCGCGGGACCACCTGAGTTCAAAGGAACCACCGAACCTATCGAAGCCCAAACTTGGGTCAAGGAAATTGAAAAGGCGTTCGCTATTGCTAGCGTAGGAGATGATCAGAAAACAATCTTCGCCACTTACATGCTGAAGGGTGAAGCCAATTTCTGGTGGGAGGCAAACCAGATCAGGGCGGGAGAAGGTGTGATATCTTGGGAAGAGTTTAAGAAGATCTTCTTCGAAAACTATTTCCCTGCGAGTATGCAGAGTCGTATGGAGATGCGATTCTTGGAGCTGAAGCAAGAAGACATGACCGTACCCCAGTACGCCTCAAAGTTCAACGAACTGGCGAGGTTCGCGCCTCATCAGGTCAACACTGAGGAGAGGAAAACGAGGAGGTTTGAGCAGGGTCTCAAACCATGGTTATACAGTAGACTTTCGGTGTTGCAGACGAACAGCTTCGCGACTCTCCTGGAGAAGGCTATAATTGCTGAGGGCGGAAGTGAAGCCCTAATGAAGTTTAATAAAGAGAAAAAGAAGAAGAATGAAGGAGGGAATCGCGGGGAAGGTAGCAGCAGCAGTGGTGGAAACAAGAGGAAGTGGAACAACAACAACAACAATAACAATTTTAACTCGGGAAACTCTGGGGGAAAACCAGGTGAAGTAAAGAAGAGAACTGAGGCGTGTAAGGAGTGTGGGAGGAATCACTCGGGTGCATGTCTAAAAGGGAAGAATGTCTGTTTCAATTGCGGGCAAGAGGGGCACATCTCTCCCAATTGCTCTGCACCAAAGAGGAATGGATGTTTCAATTGTGGAGCATTAGATCATCAAGCAAGGAATTGCCCAAAGAAGAATTCAGTAGGAGGAAATGGAGGAAGGGGACCAAGCGGTGGAAATCTCACAATTACTGGACCACCAACTCAGAATCGACCAACAGCAAGGACTTTCAACATGACGGTTCAGGATGCAGTCGCATCCAAGGACGTGGTTTCAGGTATCATTCCGGTCAATGATATATCTGCTTACATATTATTTGATTCGGGTGCTACTTGTTCCTTCGTATCCCATGAATTCTCCCAACGATTAAACATACCCTAGGAAAAATTAGAATATCCTCTGAACATAGAAGTCGCTAATAAGGAAGTCATTCCCGTTAGCCATGTCTATAGGAATTGTGTTGTAGATATCAGGGGATATAAGTTGCCTGTGAATTTAATTCTGATTCAATTAGGGGAATTTGATGTAATTCTAGGAATGGATTGGTTATTTAACCATGGAGCGATGATAGATTGCCAGAAGAAGTGTATAAATCTTATGACTCCAAATCAGTCTAAGGTAGTATTCTACGGGGGTAAGTCGCCGAGACACTCGAGTTGTCTGACGATGTTGCAAGCGAGGAAGTTGCTAAGGAAGGGAAGTGTAGGATATTTGGCCCATATCGTCGATACACGGAAAATTGGTGTAGGAATGGGACAGATACCAGTAGTGAATGAATTTTTGGATGTATTTCCGGAAGAGTTACCAGGGCTTCCACCGGATAGAGAGGTCGAATTCGTTATAGATTTAGTACCGGGAACGGCCCCGATTTCGAAAGCCCCATACAGAATGGCACCGGCAGAGATGAAAGAGCTGATGGTACAGTTGCAGGAATTATTGGATAGAAAGTATATTCAACCGAGTGTGTCTCCTTGGGGAGCACCAGTTTTATTTGTGAAAAAGAAGGATGGATCGATGAGACTTTGTATCGACTATCGAGAGTTGAACAAAGTGACGATCAAGAACAAGTATCCATTACCTAGGATAGATGATCTGTTCGATCAGTTGAAGGGAGCGAAATATTTTTCCAAGATCGACTTGAGGACGGGATATCACCAATTGAGGGTGAGGAAGGAAGATGTTCCTAAGACAGTATTCAGGACTCGTTACGGTCACTACGAGTTCCTGGTGATGTCATTTGGATTAACGAACGCGCCGGCGGCATTTATGGATATGATGAATCGGGTATTCAAGCAATACCTAGATAAATTTGTGGTCGTGTTTATAGATGATATCCTGATCTATTCCAAGACTCAGGAGGATCATGCTGAACACTTAAGGTTGGTATTGGAGGCGTTGAGGAAGGATAAGTTATACGCAAAATTTTCAAAGTGCGAGTTTTGGTTGAAGAAAGTTCAATTTCTGGGTCACGTGATCGATAAGGACGGAATCTCTGTGGATCCAGCAAAGGTAGAAGCGGTACAAAATTGGGAACAACCAAAGACGCCGACTGAAGTAAGAAGTTTCTTAGGATTGGCAGGCTATTATAGACGGTTTATCCAAGATTTTTCGAAGATAGCAGGAACGTTGACGAATTTAACGAAGAAGTCTGTAAAATTTATCTGGACAGAGAAGTGTGAAGAAAGTTTCCAGGAGCTTAAGAAAAGATTGAGTGAGGCACCGGTTTTGTCTTTACCAGACGATACTGGTGATTTCGTAATTTTTAGTGATGCGTCTCATAAAGGACTTGGCTGTGTGCTTATGCAACATGGTAAAGTTATTGCATATGCATCGCATCAGTTGAAGGATTATGAGAAGGGATATCCTACCCATGACCTGGAATTGGCAGCGGTAGTATTTGCCCTGAAGATTTGGAGGCACTATTTATATGGTGTAAAGTGTGAAATATACACGGACCATAAAAGTTTGAAGTATATCTTCACGCAGAAGGAGTTGAATATGAGACAGAGAAGATGGTTGGAACTAATAAAGGATTATGATTGCGACATCTTATATCATCCGGGAAAAGCTAACGTGGTCGTAGATGCGCTGAGCAGAAAGGGCAGTGGCAGGTTGGCAATGCTAACTGCTCAAGAGGAGTTGATTAGGGAAATGGCCAGTTTGGAACTCGAGGTAAAGAGTCCGAGCGAGTCAGATGGGAAGTTGTTCGCAATGGAGGTTCGACCGACTCTATTAGACAAAATCAAGGAAGAACAAAGCAGCGATGAAGAATGCGAGAAGGTGAGGAAAAGAATTTTAGATGGAGAGGAGCTTAAGTTCAATGTGGGTGGTGATGGATTATTAAGGTTTGAGAGGAGAATTTGGGTGCCAGCGGTAACTAAATTAAAGGAAGAAATCTTGCAGGAAGCCCATAGCTCAAGTTACTCAATTCACCCGGGAAGCACAAAAATGTATCAGGATCTTCGCCAACATTATTGGTGGCCCAATATGAAGAGAGAAGTGGCAGAGTGCGTCAGCAGATGTTTGACATGCCAGAGAGTTAAGGCGGAACATCAGAGACCGAGCGGGTTACTTCAACCATTAGAAATTCCGGAATGGAAATGGGAGCATATCACGATGGACTTCGTGGTAGGACTTCCAAACACACAGAAGGGTTACGATGCAGTTTGGGTAATCGTTGATCGATTGACCAAGTCAGCGCATTTCTTGCCAATCAAAATCAGATATACCTTGGATCAGTTGGCAAAGCTTTATATCAAGGAGATCATTTCCAGGCACTGTGTACCTGTATCAATTGTGTCAGATCGCGATCCGCGGTTCACAGCTAATTTCTGGAAAAGCTTTCAAGAACGCATGGGAACGCAACTGAGGTTGAGCACCGCGTATCATCCTCAAACAGACGGGCAGAGCGAAAGAACTATTCAAACGTTAGAGGACATGCTGAGAGCATGTGTAATGGACTTCAAAGGAAGCTGGGATGACCACCTACCGTTAGTGGAATTTGCATACAACAACAGTTATCACGCGAGTATCGGGATGCCACCTTATGAAGCTTTATATGGAAGAAAATGTAGAACGCCATTGTGCTGGGATGAAGTGGGAGAACGTAAATTGCTAGGGCCAGAATTAGTGCAGCAAACTGCAGATGTGATCAAAATAATACGAGCGAGATTAGTGATAGCTCAGGATCGATAGAAGAAATATGCTGATCAACATCGGCAACAACGAGACTTCGACGTCGGCACTTATGTGTTTCTAAAGGTTTCACCTTGGAAAGGGAAAATGAGATTTGGGAAGAAGGGAAAACTTAGTCCCAGATTCATAGGACCCTTTGAAGTGTTAAGGCGAGTCGGTGAGGTAGCTTATGAAATAGCTTTACCTCCGGAGTTAGAACATATACACAACGTGTTCCACGTATCAGTTTTACGACCCTATAAACGGGATTACAAGCATGTCATAGAGTATGAACCCATCCAATTTGAAAAGGACCTAACCTATGAAGAGGTTCCAGTACAGATAATTGATAGAAAAGAACAAGTGTTGAGAAATAAGATAATACCTTCTGTTAAGGTAGTATGGAGGAACCACAACGCCGAAGAGGCTACGTGGGAACTCGAGGAGAAAATGATGAAAAACTACCCTAGTCTTTTTGTTTGATATGTAATGATTCCGGGGACGGAATCCTTATAAGGGAGGGTGAATGTAATATCCGAGATTATTATGTCTTTTAACAATTATCAATAAATGAATTTATGTGAAATTCTTGTGTGTTTTCTTTTATTAGATGTATATGTGTTATACATACATGTGTTAATTGCGTATATGTGATGAGGAGTATTTAAATGGTTGGTTCAGTTTAATTCAATTATTTAAATTGGTTCAGTATGGAATTAATTTTATTAATTTCGTGGGATGGCTTTAAAGCATGATTTTGAGTTTGGAGCAGAATTTAGAGACGCGGACTGCGTATTTGAGTCCGGAACGTCGAAATTAGTCAGGATAGACTGTAACCACGAAAATGTGTCACGGTTGACTTTTTGGTCAAAGTCAACCGGTTGACTTTTTCGGGTAAAAAGTCAACCACGAATTTCAGAGATGAATTTGATGAAACGGATAGTCCCATGACGTCCGGAACGTCAACTTTAGTAGGAATCGATATAAGTATCGCAACGTTCGGCTACGAAGGGTAAAATGGTCAAAATGATTTATTAAGTGATTAAATTGATTAAAATAATATTTTTAATAAGTTGCAGCAGCTGGAGGGGGCCACGTGACATCTAAATTGGGACAAGGAGGGAGGAAGTATACGTATATAACAATATAGCAAAGAGGAGGTTATATCACCTTATAACCAAACTTTTCATTTTCTTAACCCCTCCTCCATAACTAAGCTATTGAATTATAAGCATTATATACATATAACTGATGGTTTGGGAGATGGAAATGGCCTGGGGAAATCAGTTTCCATCATATAATATATATACATTCCAACCCAAGTCTCTTCTCTTCTTCATTTTGATAAAATACACTCGTGAGAGAAAATGGAGAGAGTGAGAGCTTGAGAAACCTTGAAGGAGTTCTGAAGATTTTAAGAGCAGAAGGGTACAGGCAAGGAGAAGCAATAGCTACTTCAAATAAAGAGGAGTTCACCAAAGTAAGTAGTTCATCAACTTTTCTATGTTCTTAAGGAAAATAGTGAAGAAAATGCATGTATAATTGTGGTAAATGATTTGTTTTGGTGTTGTGATGCTAGGTTAGTGTGATTACTGTTATGTGGTTGTTAAGAGCATAAGTTCTGGACTAATCTTGCCAAGTATGCTTTGAATTCCAAAGAATTATGCCATGCATGCTAAGTGTTTGATAAAATGCCTCTTAGATGTTAATTTGTTCAAATCATGGTAATTTAGTGAGTTTGATTGTTGTAACATGTGTATATATGTTAGTATGTGTGGTCTGGACAGTAGGAATCAACCCCATGCATGCTAGAATCAAAATCATGATTTTTGTCAAAATTGGTTAAACATAAAATCTGTGACTTTTCGGGTTTTTCGGAGCCTTGGAATCATGGTTTCTATGACCCGATTAGTGTGTGTAATAATTTTTTAAAATACTGTGTAGTATGATGTATAACCTGACCAAATTTCATAAGAAACGGAGTTAAATTGAACAAGTTATGATTTTCGAGAGCAAGCATGTTGGAAATAAAAATCTGCAAATTTCTGGGTTTTCCAGAATTTTTCTAAGTGTTAGAACCTGTCCTGGCACGCTTTTCAAGGTAGCCGGTTCGTGGTCTTAATTTGCTATTTTCTGGAATGTGATATTTTTGTAAAATAGTATGCTAGATGAAGTAGGTTGTGTCCAAGTTTCATGGTCATATCATGTATGGTTTAATCGGAATTTATTCGTTAAGATGGCTGCTCAAAACTGCAAAAATTCCTGGGCATGAAGAGCAGCGCAGCTGCGCCGTTCATACGGCTTAACGATGCGCAGCTGCGCCACTCAAAGATGGGTTCCAGGTTTTCCAGGCAGCGCAGCTGCGCCGGTAACACGGCTTGAGGCTGCGCAGCTGCGCCGGTCCGGGTCGGTCCGGGTCGGGTCTGGTCCGGGTCGGGTCTGATCCGGGTCGGGTCGAACCGGGAAAAATTCCAGAAACTTATTTTTACTCAGATTCTCATATTGAACCACTTTATCTATATGACGCAACATGATATATGATTAAATTAGTTTGATGATAGCATACGTGGTAGTTGATTAATGAAATTATAATGAAAGGAAATCACTTTCTTTCGAATTAGAGTTCAAGAACCTAATGGCTTAATGTGACACATATGATTAGGTTACGTGAAGGTTAATTGCTAGCTTTAACGATAGCAGACGTATCAGGCAAGTTTCCTAACCCTAATTTCTATTGGGTATTTATTCAATCCTTACTCATTTTTATCGCAGTAAGGGTAAGTATTGGACTTGTGCTAGCTATTTATTCGTGCAAGTTCCTTTGTTGTGAAGTTATACAACTTCAATTATCTTGCAAGCTTATCGATGATTACTCAGTTATTATTCTAACAACCATGCTTATAAGTTTTATGTCATTATCGAACTGTTTCTAAGTATGTTTCCTGGCCTTTGTTTTCGGCTAGTTATTATTGATGAAAAATGATTTAATTCAAATCTTTTGAAGCTATTTAATGTTTACCAATCCAAATTGCTTTGGTGCGGTCTCGCATGAATACTAAGATGAACAACCCGAATAAATGGGCAAACAGATGTCGGGCATATAGTCCCATTTATGCTTATGCAGTTTAAACTTTATACTTGTGCACAATGTAGGGTACGATAGGCTGATCACCTGGAGTACTTGCAGAGACCGTTTACAATCTATTTGATTGTTAAACCGTCTGATGGTTTTCGATGAAACAAAGCAATGTTCAGGGTATTTAACACCCCTTAGTATGCTATGGAGAATTCTAAACTCTTATCTTTGATATTCTTGTTTAACACTTGATAATTTTTTCAACTGTTGAGATATTATCATACAGATGTTTTTACTCCTGATGTATGTTTTCAAACTTCTTTATATACTTGCTGGGCAATTTGTGCTTATTCTTGCTTAAACCTTTCAGTTAAGGATGAGAAGGCTGAGGGCTCGGGCAAGGACAAGGGGAAGACTAAGATGAAATGATGCTAGTTACCTTATAAAATAAGTTATATTTCCGCATATGATGTAATGTAGCGATAAACGCTAAGTTTAAGTTTTGGTTTATTAAAGGTTGTAAAGACTTGGGATTTTATTTTGAGTAAGTACGTAATAGTTATAATATTACTATTATTATTGCTGGAGTTTACTTAGATAGATGAGGATGTATGTTGTATCGTGAGCACCATGTCCTGTAATCGATGTTACACGGATTTGGGGGCGTCACAAATCCTCTTCAAACGGATCCTCCTCCTCAGGTTCAGTATCCTGAACATTCACCACAGGTACCTCAGCTACTGGTATCAGTACTGGCAATCTTTAGTTAACGGACTCTTCACTAACAATATGTATATCCTTATACACTGTGTTATCTCTTGACATCTACATAAACACATAATATCATGATTAAAAAATGACATCAAAATATTATAAACACATAGCAAATTTATTTTATTTAAAGTTATTTTCTTCTTTAAATTCTTCTTGTACTGAATTTCCTTAATTCATCACTTAGAAACTCTACTTGAGTTTATTTACTTCTGACTTCTTCTACTCTTACTAAGGTTATAGCCTAAGGTTCCCCCCTTAAGTTTTATAACCTACAGCTCTGATACCAACCTATAACGCCCCAAAATCCAGGTATCATCCAATCCCGGACTTGGTGCTACACTGTGCTACTAACTACTCATACATTCAATTGACAAACATAAGTTTACTAAATATTACATCATAATAAATCCCTTCCCAGGTTCTTTGTAGCCATCACATTTATTGTTTGTCATAGTATTAAATCAATACAAAAGTAATACTAATCTATTACAAGATAATTCTATTTCTCCATCTTAGTCTTTCCTTTGTCCTTACCGGATCCTTCAATCCGTTCGTTCTTAGCTACAACCATATAATTCAAGCAAGAATGAGCATAACTAGCTCAGCAATTTTAACATTTATATTGCGACAACAAAATCAAGAATTATATGCTTTATCTCTAATAACTGAACAAATAGTTATGAAATACTATGAATAATAAAATATCACTTTTCTTCCTTTAAAACATTTAACGATGATAAACACAAGTTAATTTCTGAGTTTTGGTCATTGACCATAAACATTCATTCTTTCATTCTTTGAAAAGAAAAACCTGACACTAAGACCGTAAGTCTGATGTCACTTTCGAGCACGTCTAGGTGATCAGCCTATAGTACTCTATGTTGATCAACACTTATCCTTAAACGTATTTACGTTTAATTTGTAGCAAACTCATGTGCTAGTCGATTTACGAATTTAAAAACCTTTATTTATTAATACTTAGTCTTACCTTCGAAATTCATACCAAAGCAATTGGCACAGGATATCAACACCAATAATATTTTGAAATATTTGTAAAGAAATCAAAAAAATACTTCAAATCTATGTCTAGCCGAATCAAATGGCATCAACTTTTTCATAACAGTTCATACATAATCAAAACATAAATTTTGACAACTTGTCCAACATTGAGTATAGACAAGAGTTTAGAAAACTTGCCTCAAGTGACTTCTAGCTTTTACTTTTAATTAGTCTTAATATGTTTACATGATATAATCACATTAACACATAATTAGGTCACATAACAATCGCTACATATTATCATTAACATATCTTCTCATTCTTTCCATTATAATTTATCTGAATCGTAAAACTATTAACATTCGTTAGGTTATTTATCAATCATTATGGCTTTAAAACATTTATGTCATAAATTACCACCCTTGTTCAATGTCCAAAGAATTACAACCATTATAATCCTAAACGATCGTTTAATGCGAATATGATTCCTGGATATCGATTACATACTTTGCGTTTACATTTTCATAACCCTTAATCAACCTTTGATCATTCAAGTTAAGGTTTTAATCATCCTTTATGATGTTACTTTATGTTTAATTAAAGTTCTTAATCGATCTCTAATCATTCTTTACCTTTTGTGTTACATAAAAGCTCTTCATTGCCAAATGCACAGGACCGGCGCTGCAGCGCATTGATCCCTTTATTAAAGTGGCGCTACGGCACATATTTCTAGCAGCTTCTCCCCAGAACTGGCGCTACGATGCCCCATTTTAAGCCTTGGACGGCGCTGCGGTGCCAGGCCAGATTTCTTGAAATTTTTTCTAATTGTTGAAATTTTCCAAACAGCTTACTTTTTGAACTCGTAATTTGTTCGTTATAACTCGTAACGGGTTCATTCCAAAGCCATTTTCTTACTTATCTTAAGTATTTTGATTTCCTCCAAACAAAATATTTTTCTTAATCCATTAATGAGACTTTAATTTGGCTTAAATTCCATTATTCGTTTTACGTTCTTTAACGCTCTTCGTTCGTTCGTAATTCGTTCATCCAATGTCCGAATTCGCCCCTTCTTGAGCTTATGACTCATAAATTCTTTATTCTTCATCATACTAAAGAAACCTAAGTTTTTTAGGTTCGTTATTAACATTCTATTTCCATCCGAAAATTATAGTTAACTACTATTCTTACGATTAACGTCTTTTACTAAATATTTCGCCATAACTTTGTTATCGCGTATTTTTACTCCATTACAAATGGAACCATTCCATCATTTATTCATCTATGTCCTAACCAAATAATAAGCATCTAACTTATACGCGATGGTTTTAAACTTGTTCATCAACAACAAGCCCTAAATTTTTATACGTTCTTCATTACGTTCTTAATCATCCGATTATGATTTCACTTAACATATGGTTATTAATGTTTTAAGTCCACTAACATCCACCTTATTCCTTCGTACAATACATACTCCACCAATACGCTTCTTTATCAATCCACTACTTTGAAAGAAATAAAAAATAGACGAATATTCATGGTTTATGTGTTTTACCTCTTACGCTCTTGATTTAATCATGAGTTTTTCTTGCTTTTCTCCTTCTTTTCCTTGAAATTTCCAAGTCTCTCTCTCTTTCTCAATATATGATGATAAATTGGTAAATATTTGTAAACAAACAAATGAAATTAATGCTTGGTTTATATAAGCTTTGCAAAGTGGGGTAAAATGGTCATTTGGGCCACAAACACTATTCCCACCTCCTTTATAAAACCTCTTCATCAAACCACTTTAACCAAGCTTTGAGGGGAAGCTTGGCCACCTCATGCCAGACCACACCACACTATGAGGGGCCCACATAGGTTGCTCCATAGGTTTTACCCACCCACTTGATTAACGATTCGACCCACGGGTTCGGTTCTTTGTTCGGGGTTAGATTTAATTCAATTCGTGCCTAACTTTGGGCTTGAATTTAATTTTTATTGGCCTTAATTTAATTTGTCATTGGGCCTCCTTCATTATTCATTTGAACTTGCCAAATATCCAAGCCCATTAACCTATAGTCAACCTTTATTTTGGTTGACCAAGACTTTGACTTCATGTATTCTTACTGTATAATTTTCGTATTCACTTCGTATAATAGTTGTATTAAACGTTGTATTATTATTCGTATTATACTGGTATAATACATTGTATTATACTCGTATTCTTTCCGTACAATAATATTTCTTATTATACTTAATCTTTTCTTTTTCTTTCTCTTTCACTTCCCCAAACCTTCTTAAATTTGAGTACGCATGCGAAAAACTGCGTTTGTCATAACTTAATTATTATTGATAATCCATCTTGCTTCTGAATTATAACATTACGCGTTTCTCAAAAATTCAAAAATAATTCCAGAGCAGTTTCAGATGAAATGTGATTTTTTAGAAATTCTCGAAAAACTTTTATTTTCTTCTTGGAAATTCAAACCATTTATTTTTAGCATATGGCTAGAATCCTATGATCATGCAATCATTCTAGGTCAGATAATGACCTTTAAACTCCTTACTCAAAAATAATAAACATATTTCTTATTTTATTCACTATAATCAAATAAAATTTATTTACATTCAAATCTGATTTTTTCGGTTGCTACAGTTGTAGTTATAGGATGCCTAACGAAGAGCAAGATAGTCATACTGTTAATCAAGAGCAGATGGGCCCCACGGAGAAGCCTATTGAGATCGAGGATGCGGCTGAGGATGTCTTGATAGGAGATTTAATGGCAAGGAATTCATAATTGGAAGATAGAGTATCACATTTAGAGGAACAGAACCTGACCCATCAGTTCATGGAAGAGCAATATAAGGAGTTAGCCTATCAGTCTCAGGCTGAGATAGCAGAGATGAAGGCCCAGTTGGAGGGATATGTGACTTCGGCCTAGCATGTGGGGCCATTACTACATCAGATGGTTGCAAGAAATACGGAGTTAAGGGATAAGTTAGAATAAGAAGAATTGAGGTTAGGAGAGTTGAGGATAGAGCATCTGGCGATGCTGTTTGAGTTTGATTTGGAGATCGCTGACAAGATCAGGATCGAGGATGCATGGGTCAGAGCTGCGAGGATAGTTGATTAGCTAGAGAAAGAGGTTGAGGCAGGTGATATAAGGCTCGAGACTTTGGGGCTGGCACTGAATACTGCCTGCGAGGGTCAGCGAGGTGGTACTAGGAGGTATCATATTGAGGTAGGAAAGACGAGTCGCTCGATTCGTCGCCAAGTTATGGATGGACAGGTGCAGCAGGAGCATGCTCATGCAGATGTGGCTCATCAGAACATGCAGTGATGTGATGGTTTAGATGTTATATATTGTATATGGATGCAATTTGTACACTTTTTGTTTATAGGGTTATAAACTTTTGATGTAATCCTCAGATTGTGAAAGATAGTTTGTAAATATGATGTATCCCCACTTTATGTGTATAGGGGAGTATAGCTTTTGGTAAATCCCATATTTTATGTTTAAGTAGGATAGATGGCATAAAATATAAAACACATAATAATTTAAGATTTTATTTAATCAGCTAATGCCGCCTAGAAGAGCACCATGAATCCAAAGGGAGGAAAGATCCGTTAATAATGAAGAAGGGAATGCAAACCCGATACAAGATTTTGTAAATATGTTAGTAGAGGCAATGCAGAATAGAGCACCAGTTACAGGAAATCAGCCAGAGAATCGTTTGGCGAACTTTAAAGATTTTAAGGCAGTAGGACCGCAGGAATTTAAAGGGACAACAGACCCAATTGAAGCTCAAACATGGATAAAGGAAATGTCGAAAGCCTTTATTATTGCGAGAGTTGTAGAGGAGCAAAAGACAGCCTTTACTATATACTCGATGAAGGGTGAGGCTAATTTCTGGTGGGAACCAAATCAGAACAGAGCCGGAGAAGGAGTAGTAACATGGGAATGATTTAAGGAATTATTTTTCAAAAATTATTTTCCTTAAAGTATGCAAGGGAGGATTGAAGTTAAATTTCTGGAACTAAAGCAAGAAAATATGTCAGTTTCGGAGTATGCCGCCAAGTTCAACGAGTTAACAAGGTTTGCACCACATCAGGTGGACATGGAGGAACAAAAGGCGCGAAGATTTTAGAACGGATTAAATCCATAGATATTTAGCAAAGTAGCGGTGCTACATATTGATTCGTTTTTAACTCTGTTGGAGAAAGCAATCATTGCAAAAGGTGGGAATGAAGCAATATCGAAATATAACAGTGAAAAGAACAAGAAAAAGAATGAAGGTGGAAATCAAAATGTTAGCAGTTGGGGTAGTAACAGGAAAAAGCGCAAGTGGAACAACAATGGTAATAATTCAGAAAATCAGCAAGGGAACTCACAACAGAAGAAACAAGTATGTGGTAAGTGTGGGAAGAATCACTCTGGGAGTGCATGAAAGGAAAGAATGTTTGCTACAATTGTGGTCAGGAAGGGCATATTTCTCCAAATTATCCTAAACCAAAGAAGGGTGGATGCTTTTCATGTGGAGCAACGGGTCATCAGTTTAAAGATTGTCCATTAAAGAAGGGTACGGATGGAGAAAACAACAATAAGGGCAATAACACCAAATTAACCATTGGAGGGCCAGTACAGCAGAGCAAGCCAATAACTCAAACATTCAACATGATAGTGCAAGACGTAGTGGCATCGAAGGAAGGTGGTGTCAAGTATTATTCTGATCAATAATATAAATGCATATGTATTATTTAATTCGGGATCTACCTGTTCAGTTGTGTCTGTTGAATTTGCTAGAAGACTAGAATTACCTCGCAAAAAGTTAGAAACCCCAATGAATATAGAGGTTGAAAATAAAGAAGTAATCCCTGTTGAGTACATCCATAAAAATTATTGTGTGGAAATAAGGGGACATAAGTTAAGCATTAATTTAATTTCGATACGCTTAGGAGAATTTGATGTGATCCTAGGAATGGATCGGTTGTTTAACTATGAGGCAGTTATTGACTGTCAGAAGAAGAGCATACGCCTTAAGACACCAAATAAGTCTAAGGTTGTATTTTATGGTAGCAAGTCGCCACGACAAATGAGTTGTATGACGATGATGCAGGCCAGGTTGATGTTAAAGGAAGGATGATTTGGCTCATGTAGTGGATATATGGATCGTGAATTCTGACATGGGGCAGATACCTATAGTTAATGAGTTTGTGAACGTCTTTCCAGAGTAATTTCCAAGACTTCCACCAGACCAAGAGATAGAGTTTGTATTTGATTTAGTACCGGGGATAGCGCCAATATTGAAAGCACCTATAGGATGGCTCCGGTAGAAATGAAAGAGTTAATGGTCCTGCTGCAGGAATTGTTGGACAAGATATATATTCAACCTATTGTATCTCAATGGGGAGCATCAGTGTTGTTTGTAAAGAAGAAGGACGGATCGATGAGGTTGTGCATGGATTATAGGGAATTGAATAAGGTGACGATAAAGAACAAGTATCCGTTACCGAGAATAGACGATCTGTTTGATCAACTAAATGGGCGAAGTATTTTTTAAAGATTGATTTGGGGACTGGTTATCATCAATTAAAGGTGAGGAAGGAGGATGTACCAAAGACAACATTTAGAACTCGTTACTGCCCTTATGAGTTTTTAGTGATGTCGTTTGGACTGACAAATGCACCAACTGTATTTTTGGATTTAATGAATAGAGTGTTCAAGCAATACTTGGACAAGTTTGTGGTTGTGTTTATTGACGATATATTGGTGTATTCAAAAACTGAAGAGGAGCATGCCGAACATTTAAGGATAGTAATGGAAACATTGAGAAAGGAGAAATTATATGCGAAATTTTCAAAGTGTGAATTCTGGTTAAAGAAAGTTCAATTTTTAGGACATGTTATTGACAACGAGAGAATTTCTGTTGATCCAACAAAGGTAGAAGTGATGAAAAATTAGGGACAACATAAGACGCCGAAGGAGGTCAAAAGTTTCTTGGGATTGGCAGGATATTACCGAAGGTTTATTCAAGATTTCTCGAAGATAGCGACATCATTGACTAATTTTACAAGGAAGACTGTTAAGTATGTGTGAACAGAAAAATGTGAGCAGAGTTTTCATGAGTTGAAGAAGCGACAAAGTGAAGCACCTGTGTTATCCTTACTAGATAGTACGGGAGGCTTTTACAGTGTATAGTGATGCGCCACACAAAGGACTATGTTGTGTGCTGATGCAGAATGGTAAAGTCATTGCGTACGCATCACAACAGTTAAAAGACTATGAAAAAGGATACCCTACCCATGACTTGGAATTAACTGCGGTAGTGTTTTCCCTTAAGATTTGGAGACATTATCTCTATGGAGAAAAGTGTGAGATATTTACAAATCACAAGAGTCCGAAATATATCTTTACACAAAAAGAGTTAAATATGAGGCATAGGAAGTGGTTAGAATTGATCAAAGATTACGATTGTGATATTTTATATCATCCAGGAAAGGACAATGTAACAGCAGATGCTTTAAGCAAAAAGAGTAGAGAGAAGTCGTTTGCATTACAGAGAAGGAAGAGTTAGTAAAAGAAATGGTGAGAATGGAACTGGAGGTGAAAAATATGAATGATTCAGAGAAAGTGATGGAAATGGAAGCAAGTCCGACATTATTAGACAAGGTGAAAGAGGCTTAAGAAAAGGATGAAGAATGTGCTAACATTAAGAAACGGTTAGCTGAAGGTAAAGAGTTGAAGTATAAAATTGATGGCAATGGATTTCAAAAGTTCGAAGAGCAAGTTTGGGTACCTTTAGAACCAGAATTAAGAGAAGAGATTTTGCAAGAAGTGCACAGTACGAGATAATCAATACACCCAGGAAGCACGAAGATGTATCAAGATCTACGTCAACATTTTTGGTGGCCGAACATGAAGAGAGAGGTTGCTAAATGTGTTAGCCGATGCCTAACTTGTCAACTAGTAAAGGTAGAACATCAACAACCAAGTGGATTATTTCATCCGTCGGAGATTCCTAAATGGAAATGGGAGCACGTCACGATGGAATTTGTGGTGGGAGTTCCAGCAACACAGAAAGGTTATAACACCATATGGGTGATTGTGGATCGTCTTACAAAGTCAGCGCACTTTTTGTCGATCAAGATTAGGTACAATTTGGATCAACTAGCCAAATTTTATATCAGAGAAATAGTTTCAAGATATGGAGTGCCGATATCAATTGTATCTGATAGGGATCCGCGCTTCACGTCAAATTTTTGGAAAAGTCTTTAAGAAAGAATGGGGACACAACTAAGGTTAAGCATTGTGTATCATCCACAGACCGATGGAAAAAGTGAGAGAACTAATTCAGACATTGGAAGACATGCTCAGAGCCTGTGTGATGGATTTCAAGGGAAGCTGGGAGGATCATCTTCCATTTGTAGAGTTTGCGTATAATAATAGTTATCACACAAGCATTGGTATGCCACCATACGAAGCACTGTTTGGAAGAAAATGTAGAACGCCTTATGTTGGGATGAGGTAGGTGATCGCAGACTGTTAAGGCCAGAATTAGTATAGCAGACGATGGAGATCATCAAAGTGATAAGAGCTCGACTAGTTGTAGCTCAAGACTAATAGAAGAAGTATGCGGATCTACATCGCAAGAAAAAAGATTTCGAAGTGGGAAGCTTCGCATTTTTGAAAGTATCTCCCTAGAAAGGGAAGATAAGATTTGGAAAGAAATGAAAATTGAGTCCTAGATTCATAGGACCATTTGAGATACTGAAAAAAATAGGTGAAGTTGCGTACGAGGTAGCTCTACATCCTGAACTGGAACAAATTCATAATGTGTTTCATGTGTCAGTGTTGCATCCATATAAGCCTGATTATAAACATGTTATATCGTATGAGCCGATTCAAGTCGAGAAGCACTTGTCATATGAAGAAATTCCTATAGAAATATTATATAGGAAAGAGAATAAGCTAAGGAATAAGGTTATACATTCTGTCACAATTCTTTTGAGGAACCACAACGCTGAAGAAGCTACATGGAAACTCGAGGAAAAGATGAGGAAGAACTATCCGAATCTTTTTGAGTAACCTTATGTTATAATTTTGGGGACGAAATTCTTATAAGGAGAGAGAATGTAATAACCAAGAATATTAGGTCGCATTGTAAATAAATATATTAATTAAATATTAATGATATTGAAAACTTTGTGACTTATATAGACTGAATATGTGATTAAATGAATATGTGAATGTATAAATTTATATGTTATATATTAAACAATGGAAAAGAAAGCTATGTAACCTAGTTTTTACATATTAGGTATGAGAATTAAATAACTAATGGTTATAGTTATTGAAGAATTATAGTATTTAAACTATGTACTTGTAAACTAACTTAAGAGATTTATTTTATTTATCTCAAATAATTATTTATATTAGCCTAACTAAAGCAAGCCTAATTGGGTTATATAATTAAATCAATTTGAGTAATTATTTAAAGTCCAAAGTAAGTGGACTAGAAACTCTAATAAAAAAATTAGGGTAGGATAAAATTATTGTGATGGACCATAATATATTACATGGCCCAAACAATTTAAATTAACGCCCAAACAATTAATGGATTGGCCCAAACTTGAGCCCAATTCAAGTGGATCTTCTAGATAACTAAAATAAGCTAAATAAAGCAAATTAAAAACAAAATCAAAAATTACGGCAAAATGAAGGGGATGTCCGGCAATGTAAGGAGAGATTTGGCACATGGGAATTTTATTTTTTTTTCAAAGTGGTTCAACCACTCCAAGTAGCATTTGTCCCCTAGCTATATAGCTTAATAAATGTAATTCTACCAAAGCAAGATTTACAAGAAAAGAATGAGATATTGGTAGATATTCATATACATATATAAGTCATATATATATATATATATATATATATATACAATTTTTAGTCCTATAAATACCCCCATCTATTTATCAAATAAAAACTTTTCATTTCTCCACAAAAAAAAAAGCTAAAGAAAAAAAATAAAAAGAGAGAAAGAGAGAGGGAGAAAGGGAGGTTCGGACCACCAAGAGGAGAAGAAAGGAGGAGATTTCTTCATGCCACTCAAGTTCCTAAATTATTTTGGAAGGAGAAGAAGATTTTCCAAAAGAACTAGGTATAAATTCAAGCCCTAGTAAGTTAGTTTATATATTTTATTGTGGTTATTTTTGTTAAAACAATGAGTTTATGATTCTAAACCCTAGAACATTAGATCTACTTGTTTTATGTTGTATCATGTTTAGATTTTTCCATTTCATATGTTAATTAGCTTGAAAAACAAAAGAGATGAAAAAACTATTTTTAAGGCTAGAACACCCAATCTTCTGCCTACTTTGCACCACTACCATTTGAAATCTACAAATTATTTTGTGATCTGTAAAAGAGGTATGTTAGATCAATGAGTTATCTGTTAAACCCAAGTGGTAGACTGTAACGATCGAGAATTTTGTATTTAATTTAAAATATTTATTGAATTAAATAAATATTTTAGTTGATTTATTTATTGAGTTAAATAAATGTTTGGTGGATGTTGTTGTGGAGTAATTTAATTAAGTGTGATATATTAATTAAATTATTGTTAAATAATTTTATAGTTGGAAGTTTTAATTGAATGAGATAATTAAATTAAATGAATTGTTAAATAATTCCATTATAGTGTAATGGTAATATTCTAATTTAATTTAATAATTAAATTAGAGAGTTAATAATGATGGAAATTATAATTAAGGTGTAATTTTATTTCTTAAGAAATTAAGTTTATTTTAATCTAAGTTAAGTATTGGAATTTGATTAAAAGGTGTGACAAGGAAACTATATAGTAAGAGAGTTATAAAATTAATTAAAAAGAGTTTTAGGGAGTCTAGCCAAACAAAGCCTTGAGACATTTGGTGTTTGTAATAGCTGGGTTACGCAAAGTCTGTAACTGATGGCCATATTAAGTCACGTATTATACATCTATCAGTTTAGTTGGCCATTTGCAAAAATAGAGTATTAGAGAGCTTGAGTGAAATTGAGAGTAATTGGGTTGCTGTAATTTCAGAAGCTAAATTGGAGAATCAAAGAGTTCTCTATCATCTAACAAGGTTTAAACAAGAATCAAAGGTAAGAATCCAAGCTATAAACTCTATTTTTCATGTTCTTGAGCTTTCTTTGGGAAAAAAAAATTTGGTGAGGTTTTGATGATTTGATTTGTTATGAAGATGGTCTATGTGTTAGTGGGTGATTACAATCTATTAGTTATCATCTACAAACGATTTTCAGTAATAAATTCATGAAATCATGTTTTAAAATGGAGATTTTGTGTTCTTGATGAAATATATATGCTATGATCTGTTTTGGAGTCAAATTGGTAAGAGTTCATGAGTTAATCTGTAAATTGATTATTGGTTATGTTAATACATTCAAATACAAAAAGAATGCAATTCGTATGGACTGATTTGGTTGAGAAACGAATTCATGGTGATTAATTTCCCTAAGGATGTCTTAAAATGAAGAAAAAGCAAAAACTTAGGAATTTAACGGTTTAAATTTAGTTGTTGTAGTTGTTTTGTTGTTTAAAATCAGTGTATTCATGCTTGGTGATGTTTATATGAAGTCTATGTCTTTTGGGTGTGTTAAAAATTCTGTTAGGGCTGTGAAATTCGTGAGTTTTGGGTTGAAGAACAGTGCAGTCGCGAACTGCAGTGTTCGATTCTGGGCAAGCCTGCCCCGGCGAGTGTTCCCAGTTCATTTGTGCCGCCCCGGTGGGCCCTTTTGTAGTTCAAAACCCCTCCCCGGCGGGGTGTCCGGAGTTGAAGCTATTTTTTTTAGTCCATAGTATGTTAGTCTAACCTAGTCTTGTGAGCATGATAATGTGTTAAACATATAACAAGATGTTATAGCAGATTGTTAACATGTATATGATGGTTTCAAGTTGCAAATTGACAAATTGCATAAGAACTCAAACTTATTGTTCATGAGGTTTGATATTGATGTTTAAGGGTCGTATTGATTGTTAAATAATGATCTCAGATTTGTGTTATGTGGTTGGTTATAATGATCAGAACTTAAACTAAGTTAACAAGTTTAACTAAAGTGAGAACTAAACCTATAAGGTTAATGTTAGTATAACTAATGGATGTTATGATCCTAATGATATATCTAGGTGAACGTAAGTTGTAATTTTATAGCTTACGTACGAGACAAGTTTTCTATCCTTAACTTGTTAAAATTACGCAAGTTCTTAAATCCTATTCTTATATCAATCAAGTTCTTAATCTATTATCGAGCAAGTGTTCTAACCTTAGCTTATTGCCATCCAAGAAAGGTTCTTATGTTATTCAATATCTATGTTTTGGTGATAGCTTTCCATTCTTTCGAAAGCTATACCTCTATGTACAAAATTCATTCCATTGCAGATATTGTCTTCTATTATTATTGGAATCTCATCTTGCAAAGATTATATTATTGTTATTATTGAACTGTTATAAGACTAGTGATCTTTTATTGATTCAACTACTCCCTAGTTGATGGATGTTATAAAATTCAAATTACCCTTGAAGTCAATCCAAACCAAACTTCCTTTGGTACAGACTCGAATGTTAAACCTGAAATGAACAACCCTATTATAGGGGATTATATTACGTGATAGCGTTAAGATGTTTGTGCACAATACATGGTACGAAGGGCCGATCTCCGTAAGTACGAGAAGAAAGGTCCATATATTCTTATGACAGTTAAAGGTTTAAGTAGAGATACTTGATAACCTAGGACATAGTTCATTTCTTTGTGACCCTTGGATGTACTTTTGATCTTGTTTCTAATC
Organism: Panax stipuleanatus; assembly: GCA_020205555.1. Lineage (NCBI taxonomy): Eukaryota > Viridiplantae > Streptophyta > Magnoliopsida > Apiales > Araliaceae > Panax > Panax stipuleanatus. The sequence continues at coordinate 81,088,000 of CM035126.1, forward strand.
TTGTTTCAAAAGCCAAGCTTTCTATTATTCAGTATCCATTGATTATTCTCATGTTATTATTGTTATTGTCATACTTGTGGGCAATTGTTTGCTTACTCTTGCATATAAAAATATTGCAGCTAAAGTGGAGAAATCCGACGAGCCATCTACTAGTAAGGGCAAATGCAAGATGAACAAGTGATGATGACTTGTTTAATTTTATTTGATATAATTCATGTAATAAGACTTGACTGATATGTTTATTTCTGCAAACGATGATGTAATAAAGGTTAGATTACCTGGGATTTGTTTTGAGATTATGTAACCCTTTAATGGAGAGTATTATTAATTAAGTTATGAAGTTTATATATTGCTATTATCCTTTATTGTGGATAGTTAGATGTTATTATTTTGGACAGTGACCTCCAAATTTTGTGGGAATGAAGTACCCGGATTTGGGGGCATCATAAGTTGGTATCAAAGCTTTAGGTTATGAACCTTAGGTGGGGAAACCTTAGGAAATAGCCTTATAGGAAATTGAAAATATAGTGATGATGGACTCTTATCGAGTTCTAAGGACTAAATTAAGGAATTCATTGAAGCAAAACAATAAAAGACTTTATGTGCTTATGTGTTAATAAACCTATGTGCTCGCGAGTAAGTACCGACTAGTAATTAAAACTTTGATGTCCGATGACTAATGTTGGAGGATCTAGTCAGGCTAGGGAGGAGGTCCCCCGAGACATCCATAGCGTCTGGTAGCAGTTGGTGCAGAGAGAGTCGTCTCTGTTGATCACAGTTGTGGGTCAAGAGCATGATCCTGAGTTTGATCCAGAGGAGGACTCTGAGGAGGTGGAGGTGGAGGCTGAGGAAGAGGATTAGGATACCGAAGAGTTTCCACCTAACTCTATTTCAGCTGAGATGTATGATGAGTTGTATGACCGTAACTTGGAGTTACAAGATATGGTTGAGGAGTTAGAGGAGTTGGCAGATATACGTCAGACCGCTATAGAGCAGAAGGATGATACGATCCAAGATCCTGATAAACGTCTTACAAGTGTGGAACATACGCTAACTCAGACAGAGAATCACATGGATCAGTTATTGGCTAAGGTTGAGAAGATGAAGAGTGACCTGAGAGAGGAGTCAGATAAGCGCGCGAGAGCTGAAGACGCTTGGATGAAGGCTTCTCAGCGTGCAGACAGTGCTGAAGACGAGGTTCGGGTAAAGAAGGCCAAAATTGATGAGATAGACTATGTTTTCCATACTGCGATTGATGGGACCCAAGACTGAGTCTTCTACTATCCAATTCAGTTTGAAGATTTATCGTGGTATATGATGGATCATAGGACGATGTTCCATATTATGATGGAAGGGCGCAGAGAAGCTGCGCAACGTCTTAGTAGGTCATGATAGGAAAAATAATAACTTATGTGAATAACTATGAAAGTAAATTAAATGTAAATCCTAGATTTTGAGATAAATAATGGGATATGATGATTTAGTCCTGAAGCTTTCTTTTATCTCGGGACAGTTGATGTAAATAGCAGTGATGCTATCCTTTTCTATGTTTAAAAAAATCGTGAATGAATAAAATACCAGAGTTTAGTAAAGATGTTATGTGTTTAGTGTTAATCTTAAAATGTTTAAGTTAAGTCTTAAATGTTTAAGACATTGAGTAATGATCTAATAAGCGTGTATCTTAAACAGAAAATGCGGCCAAGAAGACGTCAACCACGTCAACCACCACCCCGTGAGGGATATACTAACAAAAATAATGAAGCTAACGCTTATCCGGTTCAGCAGTTGGTGAACCTGTTAGGAGGAGCTTTTGCAAATCAGTTGTAAGCTCAAGTCACGACTTTCAAAGACTTCAAAGCTGTGGGACTGCCAGAGTTTCAAGGGTCCGTGAATCCAGTCGAATCTCAGACCTGGACTATAGAAATGGACAAGGTTTTTGACGTTGCTAGTGTTGGGTTTGTATGAAATTGTGATGCAATCAAATTGCAAAAATTAGCGGAAGCATGGTATATCAGAGTTTAAAAAATTTCTACAAAACCATTACCCGGATAATCCTTTATGCATATTATTACTTTAAAATGATAAATAAGAAGTTATGGAATTCATACACGTGTAGAACGAAGCTTCCACAGGTACAAGTTCAACTCCTTGTTCTTCGCGGTCTCCATGAATATCCGGATTAGATTTCTTCCTTTAATCAACGTTAACCACCCAAGTGTTTGGCCTCTAGAGGTGATCCACCAAGGAATATAAATTATTTAAGAAGGAGGGTGGTTGGCTAAGCCCTAGGTTTCTATTCTCTATAGAAAAGGAGTACTCTCCAATAATTGGAATTACATCAACTGATATCTGTAGCGTCCCCAAATCCGGGTCCCCAGAACCTCGGATCTGGTACGTTACGATACATCATTGCTATAACTACTGCGGAAGATATAAATATAAATTGTTTATACAATAACTTTTACAACATAATTTCCAAGGTCTATAACCTTAACTTAATACATACATTCAACATCCTACACGACATACAATGTCATTTGTATCCTATACTATTACCATTTTAACCGTATAATAATTCTATCCTGGAACATGTCTTTGCCTTTGACTGTGTTCAAAGTTTCTTCTTTAATCTAAAATGTTTATCATGATATAGCAAAGGTGAGCAAAAAATTTACCCAGCAAGTTTAAGTTCAAATGAAGATATATCATGATTGAAAAGAATAATAAGCTGACAAACTTTCAACAATATAAGAATTGTGAAAGAACATGAATCAATAATGCTGAATAGCCAACAATGAACATGAATAAATTCAACTGAACAATATGATAATAAAGGTGATCAACCTTTCATACCTGATGAACATATGCAATATGCACTAAGTGCGAATCAATAATCAGTATAGATGTGAATAATTAACAATAATTATTCACGAACATGCTTTGAAATATAACTCAAAGTTGAGTTAGAGAAAACTTGCTCAATAAAAGTATGGTTTAGGAACTTGCCTGTATCATTGATTACTGCTATGCAATATAATTTAATCGCTTTATTGTAAAGACCTATCAGTTATAAGATATATCTTTTAATTAGCATAACATATCTTATTCCATAATTCTATTACTATACTATCTAACATTTAAACACATAGTCAAATATTAGATATCCTCAATACCATACATATACACAAGTCTAAACCTAGCACACATCGAGTCTTTAATAATATTCAATATAGTATACTGAGTGGTTTCCCACAAACAACTAACAAATTAGCTTCCGTCTCGTCTACACTATTTTCACAGTAAGTTAGATCGGTTACTAATTCGTAGATACCTTCCCCATATGCAGGATTCATTTAGCCCAGCTACTATACATCAACCATTAAAGGGTACAATTTCACTATCATAGACTTAACACTACTGTATCATACAGCTTGTGAATTAACACTTAATCTTTTCATTTTACAAGTCCTTTATAACTAAGTAAGTCGAATTCCTAATTCAGCAACCTGGATTCAAACTGGCATCCAATCCAGTAACCTGGATTATCCAAACAGACCAATCCAGCATCCTGGATTGTCTAAACATCTCATCCAGCAAACCAGGTTGCAATCCAGCAAACTGGATTCCAATCCAGCAACCTGGATTCCCCTTTTTTAACCAAATCATCTTATTATTTTTTTATCTTTTGTTCACACATAAATACATATATTCCATACACAAAAATAATTTTTCAGGAATTTTTTAATTTCCTATAGTATTTTTCAAAAATCCATTTCTAGTTAATTCCATAAGAAAATAGCTACCTTACGCTTAACTCCAAAAATTCCCAACTCTTGGCGAGATATTACACATGTTAACGTGAGCCTTCAGTTTAAATTTCGTGGCCATCGGAGTTATACAACTCCGGTTATAGCGATTTTCGTCAAAAAAATGTAAATATTAAAATAGTCATAACTTGCTCATTTTAAGTCAGAATGAGTTCATTTTTGGACACACGCTACTTTATCTCATATATTTTCATGTCCCAAAAAATTGGAATTTATTTCATAATTTAAGTAGACGAAATTGCCCTTCAAAAATCCGGACAGCCTACTTTTTGGGTTTTTCAGATTTGGCGTCCTTTGTTCAAAATAGTCCACACGGAAATCTACATGGAATTTTTCAGTAATTCTACTTGAAAACGTTAGAAGACTTATAGATCTAAGTCTAAAAATTGACGACACCCAAAAATTCAAAATACAATAGGAGATATGGTTGTTTCCGTTTCTTGTTACGTTTTCCCCAAAAATAGTTTTTCTAATCTTTGTGTTTTCTAAGAAATCTTTCTAGATCTCTTGATTAACCAAACATTAAACATCATAAACTATTATAATACATACTAATACACCTTAAGATCATAGATCTACCATGATCCATCATATATTACACCAAACATACACTAAATCCAAGCAAAACATAATTTAGGCTAGAAAAATCAAGATTTTCTAACTTTTAAAACATAGTTTCCTTTTTCTTATTTTTGATCTAACTTTTGATCATCAAAAGTGATATATCTAAATATAACACACTTATTAATACATAGATCTAAGGTTTGAGAGTTTTAAACCATAGATCCAAATTTTGATTCAAACAACTAAAAAATTAACTTTGATAAAAAAGTGTTTATACCTTTGATTTGTAGTCATACTTCCTTAATCTTTCAAAGTAGATGATGATTTTAAGTAGAATGAAGATCAAAGTTTCCTTTCTGTCCTCCCATCCCACCGTCCCTCTCCTCTCTCTCTCTCTCTCTCTCTCTCTCTCTCTCTCTCTCTCTCTCTCTCTCTCTCTCTCTCTCTCTCTCTCTCTCTCTCTCTCTCTCTCTTCCTTGTTTTGCTTTGCTAGCTAAATGAGAAATAAGAGATGAGAGAGAAATAAGATGGAATTTATTTGTTAATAAAAATGTATAGATATATTGTGTATATCTCATCTATATCTCCCAATATCTCTCTCTCTCCTTATCATTATGATGTTGCTTTGCTTGCACACTTGGAGAAATGATGAGTCACATTAATAAGGTGACACATAGGGTGAGTTAGTGGGGAGTTGTTGAGAATTGGTAAGGAAAATGATTACATTCTTCCCCCTCCTTTTCTCCTCTATATAACCGGCCATGTGGCCTCTTCTCCCTTCAAATTTTGTTTTCTTTTTATATCATATAATACTTTATTAAATGTCCAACATGACCCTCTTCCATTGGGCCAAGACTTGGGCCATTCCATTTAATATTTTGGGCTACCAATTAATTAGCTTGGGCCATCTAAATAACCATAGTTCATTAACTTTAATTCTATCCTACCCTAATTATTTAATTAAGATTTTCATTCACTTAATAAATAAATCAAATCCTTACTCATGCACACTTCATTTCTTAACCCAATTAGAATTTCTTTAATTAGATTATAAAATTAATAAATTGAGATAATAAAAGAAATTCCTTAGAGTTAGTTAATATTTTCAATATTAATATACTCACATGCCACCCTTAGGTTATTTAATTCCTATACCTAATTTATATATTAGGCTACATTAGTTTCTTTTATTTGCTTATTATATAATAAATAAATATAAGCAATCAAATAATATTCATACACATACCAAATAATTTATTACTTTGAGAAATATCCCACAAATCTCATATTATCTTTATTCTTATCATTCCTCTTGTACAAACATATATATCACATCACTAAATATATATATATATATATATATATATATATATGTACCTATACATATACACATTTTAAGAATTCAAATCAAACCATATAGGTTCTTTAAAATTTTTAACTAAATCCTCAAATTCTCATCTAAGTTTTATTCTTTAACCTTTATTTTAATCATTTGAGATTTTATAAATTCTCGGGTTGTCACAATATCTGTTATAAGACTCCTCTTATATAGATATTGGTCAACCCTTCTATTCCTATTAGACATAGGGTTTCATTTAATTAATTAAACTCCTTTAATTAATTTAGGCTTTCCACCACATTGGGAATAATTAATTAAATTCATTTAATTAATTTGCCTCCTAATCTTATTAGGAATAAATGAGAGTACTAATATTAAATTAATTCCTAAACTCCATTAGAAATTAAAATAATAATAATTATAATAATATTAATAAGACTCCGCTTATTAATTTATATTTAATGTTTCTAAAATATTAAATAATAAACGTTAAGCTATATAATTTATTCTATCACCATAGATTAAATTATTTATACTTAATGCATTATTACGATTATGCCATTACCTTCTTAAATAATCATTCTTCCTTTTATGGTGTGACCCGTTAGGTTCTTCATATTAAACCAGTTATGAATAAATGAATTAGAACAATTCTAATCTTATTTAAATAAAAAAAAAATTAAACTAATAATCTATTTAAATAAATAATATTTATTCTACAATAGGGATAAGCCTCCCTAACGATCAACGACTTTTCAGATAATTAATATAGATTTTAACATTAATCATAAAAGAACCTGTGAGTAAATAGTTACTGTACAATTTAATCCTTCCACCATACAATGTCCCAATTAAATATAAGACATAGAATTAATGTCAAGTCTTATTTTATTTAAATATATGTAATTCAATTAGAAAATGCACAACTCCAAATAATGCAAATTAGAAACTCCTTTTTAATTTCATTCTGCCTTGGCCAAGAACTACTGGGTTGTCATTTAACGAATCACATAGGACATAGCTCTTCTTTTACTAGAAGTGGTAGATTTTTTATTGACCATTCATTATCTCCATAGATAACTTATTACACCCAAGCATACCCTTTGATATATCCTAAGGGTCTTAAGGAATAAGTCAAAGTATAATTCATTACACACAAGATACTATAATGATCTCAAGTCCAAGGATCACTTGTATTACTATCACATTTAGAATTTCTATTGACAGGCAAGTAAACTCCATTAGGTATTCCATAGCGAGTGACGTTTAGTGAACTTATTCTCCAATAAGCACCTACATACTTGCTTTAGTGTCTCCACACAAATGATCAAAAAAATCAACCAACCTCATCCAATGAGCAAGCAACATATGTACCAATCTATCCGAATTTACTAATCTCCTTTTTAGTAATCCAACGATTGGGAACTATTTTAGTTTTAAGCTTTCAAAGAATTTAGATCTCATTAGCATGATCAACATCATGATTCTAAAGCATTGCTTAAAACTAAGGGTTATTTACATATTATAAAAACAGCATCATGTAGATAATTAAATGTCTTTAATAAATGAATACTTTTATTAATAAATAAATAAGATCGTTCGCAAAGTATATGCTTTATCATCATACATGATTGGCTTGTATGCATACTACTTTCAATCTCCCACTTGCACTAAAGTCAATCGCCATGGTATCTCATACCCATCTTCTCTAAGTGACGATCAAACTGCTGTTGTGTTAAAGCTTTAGTAAATGGATCTGCAATGTTGTCTTGAGAGTTTACACGCTCCAAGGTGACATCTCCTCTTTATATGATTTCTTTAATCAAAGTGCCGCAATATATGTTTGGATTCAAGATGAGACTTAGGAACTATTCCTAGTTCTATAATGAACTTTTCATCCAAAACATCAACTTGCAACTTCACTTCTAGGTATATACTTTGTCTTTATCACTAAACCAGCAACCTTTTGCTATTTGGAACCTTTCCAATTCACTGCACCACCTTTCAAGGTAACGAATTACCCTAAAATGGATTTGTTGTCCTCTTGGTCAGTCTGAAAACTGGAGTCTGTTTAGTCCTCTAGTTTAATTCAGACCCATCATATGTCATGATGACATCCTTAGTGTCAGTTAAGTACTTTGAGATGTTTATCACTGTCTTATAGTGATCTTCTCTAGAATATGATTGATCAACATCAAGTCTCGTATATTTCATTGCATACATGATATTAACTCATGCTATCTCTCTTTTATTAAGGATAATTTTAGAGAGATACACTCCATGGCTCATCATCATAAGACACCTTTTGGAGTTTGCCATGCCAAATACCTTTAGCATCTAATGAATATACGTTCCTTGAGTTAAGTCAAACATCCTTTAAATCTATCTATACATATTTATATCCCCAATGTAGGATGTTCTATCCAAATCATTCATAGAGGAATGTTTAGACAACTTTATTTTGATCGATTGTAGCATAGGAATGTCATTCCCTATCAGTAATATATCATCAACGTATAATACAAGGAATGAAATAGCGTTCCCACTAACCTTCTTGTACACACATGGTTCATCCTTGTTTTTGATAAAATTAAATTATTTGATTGTTTCATCAAAACGAATGTTCCATCTACGAGAAGCTTGCTTCAATCCATAAAAGGATTGTTGTAACTCATATACATAAATTGCTTCAACCATTAAAACAAATCCATCTGATTATATCATACATACATTCTCCTCTAATAGTTTATATTTGAGGAAGGGCGTCTCCACGTTCATTTTGTCAGATCTAGTAATAATAAGCTACACTCGCAAGTAAAATCCAAATTGTCTTGTGCATTACTTCAAAGATTTATTTTAGATTTTATGGTCATCTACCATTTTTCTGAGTCTTTATTACTCATATTCTGTTCGTAATTCAATGGATCATCATCATTCATGATGTGTACCTCATCGTCATCCTCTATGACAAATCAATACCTATCAAGAATCTTCGGTACTCTTCCAGATTTACGAATAGGGTGTTGTACAGAAGGTGTTCTGCTTGGACAGGTTCATCCAATTGATCTGTAGTGTTTGGTGGTTCTTAAATTTCTTTAAGATCTATTTTTCCTCCCACTAGACCTTTCAAGGATAAACTCCTTTTCTAAGAAGGCAGCGTATTTCGTAACAAACACCTTTTGCTCAGTAGGATTGTAAAAAATAGTATCCCAAACTTTCTTTAGGATATCCCACAAACGTGCACTTTTCAGATCTTGTCCCAAGCTTATCATTTTGAAACCTTTTCACATAAGCTGGACATCCCCAAATCTTAACGTGCTTAAGACTAGATTTTCTCCCTGTCCACATCTCATATGAAGTCTTGGGGACGAATTTTGAGGGGACCTTATTTAGTAGATATGTAGCCGTTTCTAGGGCATGACCCCAGAATGAAATTGGAAGATCGAAAAAACTCATCATGGAACGAACCATGTCCAAAAATGTTCGATTTCTTCTTTCAAATACTCCATTTAACTGTGGTGTACCAGGTGGAGTCCATTGTGAGATTATACAATAATCTTTGAGACAATTGAGAAACTCACAGCTTAAGTATTCTCCACCTCGATATGATCGAATAATCTTAACACTCTTGCCCGTTTGTTTTTCTACTTCACTTCTGAACTCTTTGAATTTTTTAAATGATTCAGATTTGTATTTTATTAAATATACATATCCAAATCTTGAGTGATCATCAGTGAAAGTAATAAAATAAGAATACCATCTCCATGCATTCATTGTTATAGGTCCACAAACGTCTGTGTGAACTAACGCTAACAACTCTGTAACTTTTTCTCCTTTTCCACTAAAAGGAGATTTAGTCATTTTACCCATGAGACAAGATTCACAAGTTGGATATGATTCATAATCGGATAGCTCTAAGAGCCCATCCTTATGTAACTTGGATAATCTTGTTTCATTGATATGACCGAGTCTACAGTGCTACATATATGTATAATTAACATCATCTCTTTTTCTTTTCTTAGTTTGTTCTATTTGAAATATATTTTCATTCAAGTCAAGTATATAAATTCCATTTCGCAAATTACCAACACTATATAAAATATTATTATTATAAATAGAACAAATGTTGTTCTTTATTATAATGTTAAACCCATCCATATCTAATACGGAAATATAAATAATGTTTCTAATGATATTCAAAACAAAATAACAATTATTTAAATAAATGGACTTGCCCGTAGGCAGTGCTAAACAATAAGTGCCTACAGCTAATGCAACAACTATTGCTTTTTTCCCACTAGTAGGACAATCTCATCCTTGTTCAGTTTTTTACTTCTGACCAGTCCTTGCACAGTATTACATATGTGAGAACCACAGCCGGTATCTAATACCCAAGTAGAATTTTGACTTTCAAAAAAATTAATTTCAATCATGAACAAATCTTGATTAGAACTTCTCCAAGCCTCTTCTCTGCCAAAAACCTCTTGCAGTACCTTTTCCAATGATCCAGCTCGTTGCAATGGAAGCACATTCCTTTGCTTGCTAGATCAGGTTTTTTTTGTTCTTTCATGTTCACCTTGCCCTTAGCCTTTTTAGATTTCTTCTTTTTAGAAGATACCTTGGGCCTCTTCCCTTTCTTGGAAGAATCCACAATTAAGACATGGTCCTTCTTGGATGGAAAGTGACCTTCTGCAGTTTTCAACATGTTAAGTAATTCAGGCAAGCTGAAATCTAACTTATTCATGTGGAAATTTACAACGAACTGCGAGAAAGTCTCAGGGAGTGACTGCAAGACAAAGTCTTGACTCAACTCCCCATCCATGACGAACCCAAGCTGTCCAAGGCGTTCAATCAGATTGATCACCCTTAGGACATGAGTCTCAACAGCAGTGCCCTCGGTCATCCGAGATCGGAAGAGCTCCTTAGATATCTCATATATAGCAGTCCTACTTTGTTCACCATACAACTCCTTGAGGTGAAGCAACATAGTACAAGCATCCATATTTTCATACAGAAGGTGAAGTGCATTATTCATGGATGCGAGCATGATGCATTGAGCCATAGATGAATCATCTTGCCACTTTACAATAGTGGCAATTTCTTCCTCAAAGGCTGTTTCTGGAACAGTTCCAGGTACAGGTGAAGTTAGGACATAAGAAATCTTTTCAACAGTGAGAACTATTCTCAGATTCCTTAATCAGTCCGTGTAATTCGGCCCAATTAGTTTGTTAAAATCAAGTATGCTACGCAGTGAAATTAGTGATTTCAACATTTTTAAATTTCTGTATGTGAAAAGATAATATTTTAGCAAATATTCATTTAATTAATTTTATATACCAAAATAAATTAGGTCTTATTTTAAATTGGTATCTCCCACTATTTTCTTCAAACTATATTACCCTCATATATATAGTTCGGCAACATCTAATTAAAGATTTGCTAGTGAGAATAAGGATCTCATTTCAAATGTATATAGCCTTGTGTGTGCACAATAAACGATATATAAATAAATAAGTAGACAACTCTTGTCAATTACATCGACATGTAACTCCTTGTATTCTGCCTCTTAGATCATAATGGTCAAGTGTGTGCACATTCGAACTAAAATAATCTAAGTTAAGTCCAATCTAGCACTCCATATATTCAAAAAATAATAATATTATCCTTGTGTGTGCACAACAAAATAATATTGTTCAATTAATTTTATAAGCATCAAATATGATTAAATTAATATCTTAAATACTTAATACCTGCCTTGTGTGTGCACAACAAACTCATATTAAATATTTAATACTCTATTAGATTATCATGCTAGAAGGCGACGTTCGATATTTTAAATATCATTGAACGCTTTAGACTTAATATGATTTTTTAATGAGTTTGTTATTATTTGTCACATCTTGTTTAGCGCGCATGCACACACACATATATATATATATATATATATATATATAAAATACGCGTTATTTTATTAAACATGTGAAGCATGTCTGCATAAAATATAATATATATATATATATATATATAATACTTAGCATGAACATATAGAATACTATATTCTATCCGGATTGATCATGGACTTTTATTCTAGTTTGGTTCACTAGAGCCACCAAGTGAACCAAAAGGTCAAACCTAGTAATGCAAGAATTTAAATTTAAATGTAACTATTACATTTAAACCTGGGCTCCATACAAACGGGTCTTCACGCGTTCCTTGCTCTTGATCTCCAACTCTTCAAGATAATTCTAACTATTTTTATTACATAAACTATTTAATTTAAATAGAAACATTGATCAGCAGTCAAGTAGAAGCACATAGGAGGGAGATAAAATTTTACATCAAAAAAAATTTAGAGAAGACGAGGTACGCAGACCCCATTTAATAAAATTCATTTATACATGCATTCAACTAAAATAAAATTCAATCACATTGGTCAATAGTCCCATAATCAATCCCATTTATTATCATACATATCACCATATGCATCAATAAATAAATCACATTCATCTCATGAATTAAAATCATTCCATATATTGAGTATTATTTAATTGACAATTTTAATTTGCATGGAATTTAATTTCAAAATTAAAATAAATCTTTAATTTAATTATAAAATTATTAAGAATATTATATATATATATAGGGTTATATGTAGCTACACAGCTGTGTAGTTACACAGTAGGCTATAGCGACGATTTTCTAGGGCTATAGCGACGATTTGTCTGTCGCCATAGATATTCTGTCTATAGCGACAGACAAACCATCGCTATAGCCCTGAAAAACCGTCGCTATAGCCTACTGTGCACTACACAGCTGTGTTCTTACATTTTTCCCATATATATATATAATATACCCGTACTTTTTTTAAAAAAAAACTTCCTGGTAATCACTTTAATATATATATACTTTGTGGGTCACTTTAAAAAAACATGCAGGAAACTAATCAGGATTTCAAAAAAAAAACTTGGTGGACAATTGTCAAGTTACTTAAATATATATATATATAGAGAGAGAGGCACCAGGCTAACAGTAGTTCAATCCGCCTTTTTATCACTTTTTATCATGATGCAGAATGCCTTTTGAAAAGAATTCGTGATCACTTTCTTATATAACAAACAACTGATTCGCCCCCCAAAAAAAATCCGCCATTTTTTTTGTCTTTACAGTTGCAAATTGTCCTCTTTTTTTTTATAAAAAATAATTTTATATAATAAAATTATGCCCGATAAATTATTCTAAATATATACTCATATGTATATAAAAAAAAATTAATAATTGCATAAAGATTTGGCTCTAATGTCACTATTGGATTTGTACAAAATCGTGACGCAATTAAATTATAAAAATTAGCGGAAACATGGTATATCAGAGTTTAAAAAATTTCTACAAAATCATTACCCGGATCATCCTTTAAGCATATTATTAATTTAAAACGATAAATAAGAAATTATGAAATTCATACCCTTGTAGAACGAAGCTTCTACAGGTACAAGTTCAACTCCTTATTCTTCGCGGTCTCCTTGAATATATGGATTAGATTCCTTTCTTTGATCAACTTTAGCTACTCAAGTGTTTGGCCTCTAGAGGTGATCCACCAAGAAATTTGAATTATTCAAAAAGGAGGGTGGTTGGATAAACCCTAGATTTCTATCCTCTATAGAAAAGGAGTACTCTCTAATAATTAAAATTACATCAACTTATATCTATTACAAGACTCCTCTTATAAAGATATTGGTCAACCCTTCTAATTCTATTAGACATAGGATTTTATTTAATTAATTAAACTCCTTTAATTAATTTAGGCTTCCCACCACATTGGAAATAATTAATTATATTTCTTTAATTAATTTGCCTCCTAATATTATTAGGAATAAATAAGAGTAGTAATATTAAATTAATTTTTAAACTCATTTAGAAATTAAAATAATAATATTTGTAATAATATTAATAAGTCTCATCTTATTAATTTATAATTAATATTTCTAAAATATTAAATAATAAACATTAAGCTATTTAATTTATTCTATTACCATAGATTAAATTAATTACACTTAATGCATTATTACGATTATGTCATTACCTTCTTAAATAATCATTCTTTCTTTTATGGTGTGTCTCTTTAGGTTCTCCATATTAAATCGGTTGTGAATAAATCCATTAGAAAAATTCTAATCTTATTTAAACCAATAAATTAAACTAATAATCTATTTAAATAAATAATATTTATTCTACAATAGGGATAAGCCTCCCTAGCGATCAACGACTTTTCAGATAATATAGATTTCAACATTAATCATAAAAGAGCATGTGATTAAATATTTACCGTACAATTCAATCCTTCCACCATACAATGTTTCAATTAAATATAAGACATAAAATTACTGTCAAGTCTTATTTTATTTAACTATATGTATTTTGATTAGAAAATGCACAACTCCAAATAATGTAAATTAGAAACTCCTTTCTAATTTTATTCTGCCTTGGCCAAGGATTACTGGGTTGTCATTTAACGAATCACATAGGACATATCTCTTCTTTTACTAGAAGTGGTATATGTTTTATTGACCATTCATTATCTCCATAGGTAACTTATTACACCCAAGTATACCCTTTGATATACCCTAAGGGTCTTAAGGAATAAGTCAAAGTATAATTCATTACACACAAGATACTATAATGATCTCAAGTCCAATGATCACTTGTACTACTATCACATTTGGAATTTCTATTGACAGGCAAGTAAACTCCATTAGGTATTCCATAGCGAATGACGTTCAGTGAACTTATTCTCCAATAAGCACCTACATACTTGCTTTAGTGCCTCCACACAAATGATCAAAAAAATCAACCAACCTCATCCAATGAGCAAGCAACATATGTACCAATCTATCCGAATTTACTAATCCCCTTTTTAGTAATCCAACGATTGGAAACTATTTTAGTTTAAAGCTTTCAAAGAATTTAGATCTCATTAGCATGATCAACATCATGATTCTAAAGCATTGCTTAAAACTAAGGGTTATTTACATATTATAAAAACAGCATCATGTAGATAATTAAATGCCTTTAATAAAGAAATAAGATCGTTCACAAAGTATATGCTTTATCATCATACATGTATGGCTTGTATGTATACTACTTTCAGTTAGGGTCAATGATGATCAAAAAACTGCCTTCGCAACGTTCATGCTGAAGTCGATCGCCAACTACTGGTGGTAGGCAAATAAAATCCGAGGGAGACAGGGAATAATACAATGGGATAGATTCAAAGAGATGTTCTTCGAGACACATTTTTCGATGAGTTTGGAAAATCAGATGGAGGTTTAATTCTTGGAGCTGAAGCAAGGTACAATGTCGGTACCTGAGTACGCTGCGAGATTCAACGAGCTGGCGAGGTTTGAGCCATATCATGTTAACATTGATGAAAGGAAGGCGAGGAGGTTTGAACAGGGACTGAAACCCTAGTTATATAGTCGGGTTTCTATGTTCCAGTTAAACTCATTTGTAGCTGTGTTGGAGAAGACAATCATAGCAGAAGAAGGAAGCAATGCTCTAAACAAGTATAATCAAGAGCAGAAGAAGAAGAAGAAGAAGAAGAAGAAGAAGAAGAAGAAGAATGAAAGTGAGAATAGAGCAAGTGGTAGCCAAAGTGGTGGAAATCAAAAGAGGAAATATAATGATGGTGTCTCTACTGGGAATCAACAGGGAAGTCAGAAGAAAAGGATAGAAGCTTGTGATGCCTGTGGTAAGAATTGTTAGGTTTGTAAGAAATCATGGCGCAATCAAAATTACAAAAATTAGCGGAAGCATGTTAAATTAGAGTTTAAAATGTTCTACAAACCAATTACCTGGATCATCCTTTATGCACATTATTAATTTAAAACTATAAATAAGAAGTTATGTAATCATACCCTCGTAGAACTAAGCTTCTACAAGTACGAGTTCAACTCATTGTTCTTCGCGATCTTCTTGAATCTCCTGGATTGATTCCTTCTTTTGATCAACGTTAGCCACCTAAGTGTTTGGCCTCTAGAGGTGATCCACCAGGAAAAAAAATTGTTCAAGAAGGATGGTGGTTGGCTAAACCCTAGTTTTTCTATTCTCTATTGAAAAGGAGTACTCTCTCCAATAATTGGAATTCTCTCAACTGATATCTATCATAGGATTCATCTTATATAGATATTTAGTCAGCCCTTCTAATCTAATTAGAAATAGAGTTTTATTTAATTAAGTAAACTCTTTTAATTAATTTACATCCTAATCTTATTAAGAATAAATGAGAGTACTAATATTAAAATTAATTCCTAAACTACTTTAGAAATTAAAATAATAATAATTGTAATAATATTAATAAGACTCATCTTATTAATTTATATTTAATATTTTCAAAATATTAAATAATAAATATTAAGATATTTAATTTATTCTATCACCATAGATTGAATTAATTACACTTAACATATTATTACGATTATGCCATTATATTCTTAAATACTTATTCTTCTTTTTATGGTGTGACCCTTTAAGTTCTCCATATTAAACCGGTTGTGAATAAATCAATTAGAACAATTCTAAACTTATTTAAATAAATAAATTAAACTAATAATCTATTTAAATAAATAATATTTATTATACAATAGGGATAAGCCTCCCTAGCGATCAACGACTTTTTAAATAATATAGATTTCAACATTAATCATAAAATAACCATTGAGTTAATAGTTACCGTACAATTCAATCCTTCCACCATACAATGTCCCAATTAAATATAAGATATGGAATTACTGTCAAGTCTTATTTTATTTAATTATATGTATTTCGATTAGAAAATGCACAACTCCAAATAATATAAATTAAAAACTCCTTTCTAATTTAATTCCACCTTGACCAAAGATTCCTGAGTTAGCATTTATCGAATCACATAGTGTGACGCCCTCAGAATAGGTCCAATCCAACCAACCCATTCTGGATTGCCAAATACATAGTACAGAATCCAAATACAACTTTTATATCACACGGTCGTATAAAATACGATCACACAACTGTGAGTGTCAATACAAATATGTAAAAAATATAAACATTCAAACTAAATCCTCATTACAATTATATCACACTATTTTATAAAAATAGTGAAGACTACTACTGCTCTAACTCGGACCATCACTCTGTCCCCTGACTAGTCCATGCGATATTCTCATTTCCTGAAGAGGACAATAGATGAAAAGGGTGAGCACAACTAGCCTAGTAAAGAATATTATGAATAAGATAATAAAAAACAATTTATCGTTAGTCTTCAATAAATCAGATAAAATATTATGGACCACAAGTTTTGAATCAACAACTGCAGCGGAAATAACAATGCATCAGAAGAATTAAGTAGGAAATAATGTCTACTATCTTCTATGATTTGAAAGTCCATAATCAATATTTTATCCCTGTAACATCAATCTATATATATCTTGAATCAAATATTCATCTTTGCACTACGGGCCAAAGATAATCATCAGGTAATCATTCATCTTTGCACTACAGGCCAAAGATATTCATCAAATAATCATTCATCTTTGCACTACAGGCCAAAGATATTCTTTTGTATCACCATTTAAGACTGAAGATGATGAAAAATATTTTAAAGAACGAATCGAGTGAAATAAAGGACAAAATTTAGGTATTCGTAATTTAGTTTATCCAAGTTCAAGAATAGTCCATAATAATTAATTATGGAGCAAAATTCAAGAATGAAGATCAAAACTTGGATCCAATCAAAGATAGGAACCATAATAGCCAACTTGGACAAAGAAAAGAAAATTTAATTTTTCTGTGAATAGTACCGTATTCGTGAATAGTGTCGTACACGTGAATAGTGCTGTATACGTGAATAGTAACTCTAATATAAAAAGGTAAAAAGTTCACAATAAAATTCATACCAATATTTCAGTATCATGATATTGAAAGAAATAACATCATTTTTTTAAAAAATAACATCTATTACCTCAAAAGAACAGTACTTCTAACTGAAATATCGGATATAATACTGAAGGAAACTTGCACTGAATATCAACACTCAAAGTATCGAAATACTCACAAAAATACGCTCGATATTATAGAAAAAAAACTTATGATTCTGGTGTGATTTTTAAATTCTAATTCAGCACCCTATTTATAGGAAAATGGTTAGAACACCAAAGCAGAAAATTTAATAAAATATTATATTTATTAAAAATCTTTCGCACACCTCCTTGACCAATTCATCAGCCCACACAAGTGGGGCCCACCATAAAAAATATTTTTATTAAAAAAAATATTTATAACCCCAAAAATTAATTATTTCGGAACTTCAATAATTCATAATAAATAGCCCTTTTATCAGAAAAATTCAAATCTTATGTTCATTCCATAGAAAATTTAATTCTCTACAACTTTGTAGAAGACAATTTTTCCAAATTCTAAACATAAATTGTCCGAAATCCACATACGGATGATTTTCCACACCTCCATTCTAACAAAATACTGATAAAACACATCAGCACTAATTCCTTTTTTTATATTCATAAAAATAAATATCTTCTTATCATATAAATTAATAATTTATTATTCATAAATAATATTATACAACTACAACATTGACAACCAGGTCGTTCCCAGGAAAGAGGGGGCCTTCCGATAAGGATTTTTTCTTACTGGCGCGCAATTAAATAACCCCTCCTAGACTGAATTTTCTTAGACATTGCCAATAATGTTATCTAATAATATTATTCAAATAATATGAATTATTGATCTGATAATGGGAATACTTTCAGTGACAATTATTGAATTAACAATAATATAAAAATACTATGCAATACCGTGTGCTACTGTACAATAACGCGTATTACTTTACTTTACCCATCGGGTATTCCAACAGTGTTAACAGTAATAATTACGCCGTTATTTATATAAAACTTATTCTTGTCGTTTTCTTCATCCGATAATTTTCTGTTATGGGGCCCACAATTGGCTGCGCCGTCGTACGAATATTCCCCAACAGCAAGAATATTCCACGACCAAACGAATATTTCCCGACAATAATGAATATTTTATAACCACTTGCTTATTTAAAATATTTGCGCATTTTACCCATAACATTCCACATTATCAAATTAACCTCTGACTATTTCAAAATAATATATAGAGGAAATTCAATTTTTTATTCATAAAAGGTGGGGTCTTACACATAGGACATATCTCTTCTTTTACTAGAAGCGGTAGATTCTTTATTGATCATTCATTATCTCCATATATAACTTATTACACCCAAGAATACCCTTTGATATACCTTAATGGTCTTAAGGAATAAGTCAAAGTATAATTCATTATACATAAGATACTATGATGATCTCAAGTCTGAGGATCACTTGTAACACTATCAAATTAGGAATTCCTATTGACATGCGAGTAAAACTCCATTAGGTATTCCGTAGCGAGTCACGTTCAGTGTACTTATTCTCCAATAAGCACCTACATACTTGCTGTAGTGTCTTCACACAAATGATCATGGGATCAATCATCCTCATCCAAGTAGCAAGAAACATATGTACAAATCTTTTCGGATTTACTAATCCCATTTTTAGTAATCCATCGATTGGAAACTATTTTAGTTTTAAGCTATCTAAGAATTTAGATTTCATTAACATGATCAACATCATGATTGTAAGGACCGAGAATTTTACATGATTATATGTGTAATTTTTACGAATAAATTTTTTTTATAAGTATTTAAATCATATAAGTGAATATGTGAATTAAGCAAGATAGTTAATTTATTTATTTTAAGTTAACTAAGATGAATACTTAATCATTTTTATTGAGGAATAGTAAGATAAGTTATGTTAAAAATTAACATAGCTTAAATGTTAACCTTGAATGGTAAATTAAAAAGATTTACAATCTTTAAGTAATTAATTATTGATATAAATTATATATAGTGATTATGTAAGTGGTCATAACTTATTAAGCCAATTAGGGCTATTAAGTTAATACACTAGTGGAATATGTGTTGACTTATGTGGATTATGTACGTGATTAAATAAATATACATTATATAATGTGTATACATTTATTTTGTATATAAAGAGAATTAAGAATAAAGTTATGTAACCTAATACATATATTAGGTATGGTAATTAAAAAACCTAAGGGATTATAATATGGGAGAATGTTAGTATATATACTAACCCTAAGAGATTTATTTTATACATCTCAATTAATTAATTTTATAACTTAATTAAAGCAAGTCTAATTGGGTTATGAGATTAAAGATATACGAGTAAGGATTTAAATTACAAAGGATGAGAATGAAAATCCTAACTAAATGATTAGGGTAAGATAAAATTAAAAGTATGGAATTATGTTATTTTCATGGCCCAAAGAATTAATTTGCAAGCCTAAAAGATTATAGGAGTGGCCCAACTTTTAGCCCAAATGAAGAGGGAATCATTGGACATTTAATAAAAACTAAATAAGGCATTAAAAGAAAACAAAATTGGGAGAAAGGGAGGGCGTATACCCGGTCACATGTAGAGGAGAAGGGAGAAGAATTTGTTGCAATGATGACATTTTACTTGTGACGCCCCCAAATTCAGACCGTCACTGATCTCGAATTCGGTTCATCATGTACAAATTCTAATAACAACTAAAATCTCAAACAATGGAAGAATAACAGAATAATTTACATTGATATAACATAAATATTCTCGTCCCAAGTCTCGAAACTATTACTAATACACTTCATAACTTAAACCAAACATATCTTAAAACATAACATTAAATAAGTCTTAATACAACATAACGGAAACATCCTAATATAGAAAGCACAGTTACTCCATAGTCTTGCCTTCGCATTTGTCCTGTCTTGGGGTTCCACCTTGCCCTTCCCTAACTGAAATATTTATGGGAAGCAAGAGTGAGCAACAAATTTGCTCAGCAAGTAATATGCCAATAAATATTAAAGGAATATATACAGTTCTAAATTTCAAGGGTAAAACGATAATTAATCGCTCAAGATTTCAAATAAGAATGTTGTGAACAAAATAAATAGCAATGACTTCCAAATCTGTTATGTGAAGTTGAATAAGGACTACTACGGGTCGAGAAGTTATTAAAGAATTCAAAAGTTCCAACAATTTCAAGTGAATGAATAGATATCACTAAGTGTCGCTGTGGACCAAGGATTTATAAAAGAATCCAAAGAATTCAAAGTTTCAAGTAAATAAATACTAGATATTGAGTGGTCGCTAAGAACCACGAACTTCTACTAGAATCACCAAAAATATTTCTGGTAACCCAAACAAGTACAATTAGGGGATCAGCCTATCGTACCTGGAGTTATGCATAACCTACCACACCACTGTCGGCACCTCGACTATATAGTTCTCCTTTTTACAAAGGTTGTTCAACTCAGTCAATTTCTAAGAGTCCGCACCAAGGCAATTGGTGTGGATCGCTTTCTAATTCATGATATTGGTCTAGCCGAATTAAATGGCGTAGACAATTTCAACAATGTATATAAGAACAATTTATGAGTTCAATACTCGCAACAATAATTCGAAGAATATAATCGTGATTTAAATCAAACTATGAAACATAAGTGTGTAAGGCAAGAATTATTCTAGCACCTATTTACTCGTACGACCAAAGTTAGTACAAGCTCGAATATGTGTTCAATAAAGAGTATGAATCAAATACTTGCTCAATAAAAGAGTAGTCAGATACTTGCAATTAATATACAAGAACGATTTCAAGGAAACTTGCACAATGAAAAAGTATAAGTTAGGGAACTTGCTTACGACGTTCCTCGAATAAGTAACCACAAGGATAGGATACTTGCAACACAATAAAAGTAGGGTTCAGATACTTGCACTATAAATAAGTGTAAGTCAGGAAACTTGCACTTTAAAAGAGTGTAAGTCAGAGAACTTGCCTTATGCGTAGTCTATCCTTGTTAAATAAATCAACACCTTTCGAATTCTATTATAACATAGTTACATATATAGGATATCCATTAGCTACGCACATTTGATACACAACTTGACGTGTAAATTAAATATACACATATGATTCTAACTTATTCATATAACCCTATACATACGTTATTACGTACTTATACACATGTAGCATAAAATCAGTATATAAGACGTCATAAAATCAAGTAACACGTATGGCATCACAATGCTTATTCGGTTATGTCTTTATTTACCTTTGGAATTCCTTTTTACAAATTTATAATCTTTATACCATATCATCATCACATTTGAATTCGATCAGTATCAACCAAACTCTTTTTAATGGTTTAGAGTATCATTGTAGACCAATCAACAACTTCAGAAAGCAAGCAGAATACTCATACATATTAGCTTTGATATCGTCAAGTTTCTTTTCTTTGAAAAAGTTCGCTAGCTCAATGCTTATCCACTTGGTCATGAATAAAGGACCACAACTCATGCTTATTTATTTTCAGAAATCATGCGTATGCTATCCTATGTACACATGTTTACAAAAATTAGAACTTAAGTTCATTAGTTTCATTCAAGCCTATTTTCATGCATACTAACACCAACCAACTCATTCATGCTATGCCAAGGAACCTAAATAGTCTTGTTAAACTTATTTCTATGCATGTTTCAAGTCATATCAGTACGCTAGAATTGATCAGATTAAGAAACAAAAATCAAAAATTGGTGCAAGGTACCGGCGCAGCTGTGCTGCGCCGCAGTGTAATGCCGGCGCAGCTGCGCCGTGAGCAGTTCAAGCCAGAATTCTTCCTGCTTCGGCAGGTTTCAGGCCAAATCAAAACTTTTTTCACCAATTCGTATATAATCAGTCACATAACAGTTTCAAACATGGTTATAAGACTAACAACCAACTAATCATTTCCCAACTCCTTTATCATTTAACTTAAAAAAAAAATCAAGAATAGAAATTCTTTTGACACAGAATAAAAATGAAGAACAAGGAAGAATTTTATACCTCTATTAATGGAATATACTTGCTGCTATATGAATTCCCTCTCTCTGCAAACTATCTTGCTAACAAACTTACAATGCACACTCAATACAACACTTAAGTTCCCAGCAATTGAAATGAAGAAGGAGGGATGCCTTATTTATAGAGAAATGGTTACCCAGTCCATGCCTTTGATCATCAAATCAAACTAACGGGAAAACTAAGAACTCAGTGGGTAAGGGAGGGTGGTTGAGTAGTTGGTGAATCCCATGAGTAAGCCCACTCCCCTTGTGATGATATGCTAAGAATTACTGAGTTTGAGGTGGTAGAGTAGCATAGGCCATTGGCCTTTTGTTCATACGTGAGAAGAAATGAGGAATGTCCCTCAGTATGGGACACGGTTATTAATCTCAGAAATTTGGGCAACATGAAGTATATATCACACTTATGTTATTATACTCACACTATATGCTTAAGTTATATGCATATAATATATACTTAGGTTATAGCTTCAATTAGTTTCCCAATGCAATTTTAATAAATAAATAATATTGCAATGTAGTAAGTAGGGGTACATGCCCATATATAATCCATGTACATTGTATCATACCGAATATAATTTAATCGGGTATTATATTATTATATTATTTCGATGAAATCATTATTAAGTCACAATTGTTTACTATATATTTGTAATGTACTATTTTAACAATGTCACATAAACTAATGATATATTCATACAACTTAATTAATTAGTCATAACATATAATTTTATATGTATAGTCACATTGTAATGTAGTTTGCATACAATTGTATAGTCACATTGCATTACACTTCATATAACATATATGTAGCTATTTACTTTGCATGCTTGCACATAGTAATTAATATAATCTACTTATCTTATGAATTAATTAATAATATTAATTAATCCATTCCTCGTAATTATTAATAACACTTAATTCAAAATCATAGGATTAATTATCACATTAACAAATATAAATCTCAGCATATTTATAAAAAGGTGGTTTATTATTATTTCCTCGCTTGAAATAATAATAATTAACGTATTATTAATCGCTACTAATATTCCATAACAATTAGTTAATATTCAACAATAACAATTAACAGTTATTATAGATTAATTGTTCGCTTATTAAGTCCTTCTTCAATTAATATCATCAGTAATATTCTTCATTACTATGCCACACAAGGCTTTCACGAGTTTATTATAAACTCCGCATTTTTCGCAATTATTATAACTATTTAATTTAATATAATTGAGTTAACTCACAAAATTATTTATATACAAATAAATTCTCATTTCCATTAATATCTTTATTTATTCTTTAACAGATTATTATTTTAACTATAACATGTATTGCACACAACAAATAATATAACTCTTATTATATTCATCAATTATTTACTTGCAAATGTTTTGTTAATTGTAAATAATTACTTATTAATATGCTATTATTAATTACGACGATTAATTAATAATGTAATATTTATTTAATCCTTCACTTATTAATTCCTTCATCATTTAATTAATTAAATCATCATCATTTCCATTCTCATGCCACACAAGGCATTCTACGAGTTCGTCGCAATTCTCCATATTTATAAATTCAATTTAATATAATCGAATTACTTATCTCATAACTCATAAACATTTATGTTCCAATACGTATTCGTTTTCTTATTATATCAAATAAATAATATAATAATAATAATAAAAAAATTTATTCATGAAATTCACGGTTTTTACATCCTCCCTCCCTTATAAAAATTCCGTCCTCGGAATTGGTACAAGGTTACACAAACAGATGGGGATAGTCCCTCGTCGCCCTATCTTCTAATTCCCACGTGGCCTTCTTGGCATCGTGGTTTCGCCAAAGCGCTATCACAGAAAATATAATTTTATTTCTTAAGATCTGTTATTTCCTATCTAGTATTTGGACATGAATTCTTTATCTGTCAGATTCTTCCCTACTTGAATGGGCTCATAGGGTATCACACGCTTATAATTAGGCTTATATGATCGTAAGATAGAAACATAAAACATACTGTGGATATGTTCCAGTTCAAGAGGTAAGGCTACCTCGTACGCCACTTTGCCTACTCTCTTCAATACTTCAAAAGGTTTCACGAAACCTCAGACTCAATTCTTCTTTCTTACCTAATCTTATCTTCCCTTCATAGGAAAATATTTAAGAAATACAAAACTACCGTCTTCAAAATCTTGATTATGACTGATGCCAATATGCGTATTTCCCATGTTGATCTTGAGCTGCTACTAATCTGGCTCTTTTTGTCTTCACATCGTCTGCCATTCGTCGTACTAAATTCGATCCCAATTGAAGTCGTCGTTCTCTGACCTCATCCCAACAAAGCGGTGTTCTGCACTTTCTTTCGTGGAGAGTTTTGTACGATGGCTTACCGATATTCGTATAATTATTACTATAAGAGAATTCTACCAAGGGTAAGTGATCTTCCACGTTTATCGTTGAAATCCATTATGCAAGCTCTTTCAAAACTTTGAAGTGGAGAGCAGGTTTCGATCAGAAATTATTAACATCGATATGTGTCACAAAATGATTTTCTTTACGTGTGAGTTTGCTATCTGATTTAAATTGAATCGAATACCTATAGGTAGAAAGCGCGTCGTCTTCTTTAATCGGTCGATGCATTCTACAACTTCTCATCTCATATTGACCACCAATAGTGTCTTCGAAGATCCCGATACATTTTCGTGCTTCATGGGTAAACAAAATATGTCCAACTATATGCCTCATGAAAACTCTTATCTCGCAATTTTAGTTACGGTTGACTCTCACAATTCTCAAGATACCATTATTATTTCTTCAGAACTTTTTCTCTTTTTCTTCTCGCACTTTTTGTCTTTATCCTGTTATCCCTTCACTCTATCCAACAACGCTGGACAAACCTCCGTTATAAACTTCTCTTTTGACTCTCTGGGTCCCTTCACTTCTATTTCCAATCTCTTCATCTTCCTGATTAGTTCCTCTCGAGTTATCAACTTGAATAATTTCTCCATTCCATTTTCCTACTTAGCATATCGGCTACTACGTTTTCCTCTTCCAGGTAATAGAGAATTTTGCAATGGTAGTCTTTGTCTGCTCCCAATTACTTACCACCTTCAACTCTGCCGGATCTGACGTGCCCTAAAACTAATCTTCTCTTTGACACACAACACTGGTGCTCCCCAAGGGAAAACACACTCGATTGAATATTTCCTTAATCTAACATTTCTTGCAATTGTATTATCAATTCTTCATTTCTACCGGCGCCAAAAGATAGGTGCTTTCAAAATCAGTGCAGTCTCCGGTATTAAATTTATTACGACCTGTTTTCTCTGTCTAGCGGAAGGCCGGGCATGACTTTTGGGAATACATTTTGAAATTCTGGTTCTACTAATACATTATTTATTTCTACTTCCGTTCTCTTAGTATCTATAATAAAAGTGAAACAATCTACACCGACTTTTCTTAACAATATCTTGGCCTGCATCATCGTAAGGCAACACAATTGCCTAAATGACGAGCTACCAAAAAAAAACTTCCTTAGACCGGTTCGAATTCTGGAGGTTCACATTTTTCTTCTAACAATCAATTATCGTAGTATGGTTATATAATCAGTCCATTTTTAGTATCCCATCACACTCTCTAAATTTTATCGGAATCAAGTCTATGCTTAGCTTACGTTCCCTAATTTATGTGCAATAATATCGACAAACGAATTTCTACAAAAATAACTTCCTTATTCACAACTTCTACGTTTAAAGGATCTTCTAATCGTTCTTGGGGTAACTTAGTCGTCTCACAGTTCTTCAGATGCAAAAGGGAAAGATAGCACTCGAAATATATACGCATTTATATTATAGATTAAGACAGCACCTGACATCACGACTTGGAATGCCACTGCATCATGTATCATAACGTTAGTCATACTTGGCATTGGTTCACTCGATTGAGCTAGTTCGATTATTGTCGGCTTCCCGCTACGGCTTCCTTTGTTGCTGTCCTCTTCCTTCTTTCCTTTCTTTGGGCAGTTCTTAACCTGATGATCTGTTGACTTATAAGCAAAGCATCCTCTGATCTTCTTCGGGTTTGGGCAATTCGGGGAAATATGCCTTTCCTGGCCGCAGTTATAGCAAATGCCTCGTCCCTTCCAGCACTCTCCTTGATGACTCTTTCCACATTTCAGGCAAACCTTGTTCTTTTTCTTGAGTCCTTCTTGGTGACTTCCCCTCTGATTATTGTTGATGTTGTTGTTGTCCCGTCTTCTTTTGTTTTCGTTCCCCTTCTCGTTCGTTTCCTTCTGCCGATAACGTATTTGACGTTTTTCAGATCCATACGCAAAACAATCTATGGTTTTCTCCTCCCTAGGATAGTTAGGAGAAATATGACCCTTCACATCGCACTTATAACATACATGTTTTCCTTTCAAACACGCTCCCATGTGGTTCTTTCCACATTCCTTATAGGCTTCTATCTTCTTCTTCCATAGTTGTCCTTCTCCTCATACATACTTATTCTCATTCCACTTCCTCTTGAAATTCTTACTGCTACCACTACTACTCTCTTCCATCCTACCTTCGTTCGCTTTCTTTGAATTATTAACCTTTCTTTCTTTAGTCAAATTAGTATCTTTTCCTACCTCAGAAGTTTTCGTCTGCCTCTTCTTATAATCATTGATTCCTTCTTCAAAAGCATTTACTATAAGGTCTACTAATTGTTGTAAGGGTTCTTAATTCAATTCCCTATCTCCATTCTCCGTTGCTTGATGAGTCTCTCCTCCTTGAGGTATTGACATTTCTCTACGTAGAAATAAAATGGTATTATCATCTCTTTGTTAAACATCTAATACTTCTTAAGACGTATAAGTTTTATGTCTATTCTCCCTTGTTATTATATAACATAATCTGGTTACTACACCCACGTTTAATAAAAACATGCCACAAGAAAACATATCACATCGTATAGCATTCTGCTAGCCTCAATACATACCCCTCTCGGGTACCACTAAAGTTGGGGTTAGAAAGATACTTCCCACATTATCCCTAAAATTGGGATCTATAACACTGTTTCGCATCTATAAATATTTATCGTATCATTCGCGACACTTATTCCACTATCTACCTACTACCTTCACTATGTCTATATCTGTTAGTTACTAAACTGAAGTTTTAGAACTTCGCCTTCCACTATTGTATCTTATTCTTCATCTTAAAGTAACTCACACATACCTCAATCCTGAAAGAAAACTTTCACCGTGGATTTCTGCTTGGATTCCGATTCCATCCCCTCCTAGGTTAAGGTTATTGCTGTAAAAGGCTTAACTTCAAGGGGTGTTGCGGACGCCACATGTATATCATGTGGTTCCTACTCCATGACCCTACTAGGTTTACCTATCTCTGACATCCATAATCACAAAACCAATAACTTTATTATCATCTTCGAATAAAACATAATTTCATTGTATGGAATGAAAATATATTTCATAACACTTCTAGCTTTCTAAGAAAACTCTACATGAGTTTTATCTCCTTTTATTCTCCAAATTCTTCTAAGGTTATATCCTAAGGACTCTCGCTCCTAAGGTTTATAACCTACAGCTTTGATACCAACCTGTGACGCCCCCAAATTCAGACCGTCACTGATCTCAAATTTGGTTCATCACGTCCTAATTCTAATAACAACTAAAATCTCAAACAATGGAATAACAGAATAATTTACATTGATATAACATAAATATTCTCGTCCCAAGTCTCGAAACTATTACTAATACACTTCATAACTTAAACCAAACATATCTTAATACATAACATTAAATAAGTCTTAATACAACATAACGAAAACATCTTAATATAGAAAGCAAAGTTACTCCATAGTCTTGCCTTCGCATTTGTCCTGTCCTGAGGTTCCACCTTGCCTTGCCCTAACTGAAATATTTATGGGAAGCAAGAGTGAGCAACAAATTTGCTCAGCAAGTAATATGCCAATAAATGTTAAAGGAATATATACAGTTCTAAATCTCAAGGGTAAAACGGTAATTAATTGCTCAAGATTTCAAATAAGAATGTTGTGAACAAAATAAATAGCAATGACTTCCAAATCTATTCTGTGAAGTTGAATAAGGACTACTACGGGTCGAGAAGTTATTAAAGGATTCAAAAGTTTCAACAATTTCAAGTGAATGAATAGATATCACTACATGTCGCTGTGGACCAAGGATTTATAAAAGAATCCAAAGAATTCAAAGTTTCAAGTAAATAAATACTAGATACTTAATGGTCGCTAAGAACCACGAACTTCTACTAGAATCACCAAAAATATTTTTGGTAACCCAAACAAGTACAATTAGGGGATCAGCCTATCGTACCTGGAGTTATGCATAACCTACCACACCACTGTCGGCACCCCGACTATATAGTTCCCCTTTTTACAAGGGTTGTTCAACTCAGTTAATTTATAAGAGTCCGCACCATGGCAATTGGTGTGGATCGCTTTCTAATTCATGATATTGGTCTAGCCGAATTAAATGGCGTAGACAATTTCAACAATGTATATAAGAACAATTTATGAGTTCAATACTCGCAACAATAATTCGAAGAATATAATCGTGATTTAAATCAAACTATGAAACATAAGTGTGTAAGGCAAGAATTATTCTAGCACCTATTTACTCGTACGACCAAAGTTAGTACAAGCTCGAATATGTGTTCAATAAAGAGGATGAATCAAATACTTGCTCAATAAAAGAGTAGTCAGATACTTGCAATTAATATACAAGAACGATTTCAAGGAAACTTACACAATGAAAGAGTATAAGTTAGGGAACTTGTTTACGACGTTCCTCGAATAAGTAACCACAAGGATAGGATTCTTGCAACACAATAGAAGTAGGGTTCAGATACTTGCACTATAAATAAGTGTAAGTCAGGAAACTTGCACTTTAAAAGAGTGTAAGTCAGAGAACTTGCCTTATGCGTATTCTATCCTTGTTAAATAAATCAACACCTTTCGAATCCTATTATAACATAGTTACATATATAGGATATCCATTAGCTACGCACATTTGATACACAACTTGACGTGTAAATTAAATATACACATATGATTCTAACTTATTCATATAACCCTATACATACGTTATTACGTACTTATACACATGTAGCATAAAATCAGTATATAAGACGTTATAAAATCAAGTAACACGTATGGCATCATAATTCTTATTCGGTTATGTCTTTATTTACCTTTGGAATTCCTTTTTACAAATTTATAATCTTTATACCATATCATCATCACATTTGAATACGATCAGTATCAACCAAACTCTTTTTAATGGTTTAGAGTATCATTGTAGACCAATCAACAGCATCAAAAAGCAAGCAGAATACTCAGACAAGATTCCAGGCTGGCGCAGCTGCGCCATGGCTAAGCCTAGGGCCGGCGCAGCTGCGCAGACCTCTGTCCAAGCCAAGGCTGAGCTGTTGCCTTGTGGTTTCTGTCCGATCATGAACGCAATAATATAATAACATATTAAAGGGTCTTGCACGCTTTTATTGCGATCTTACACTTATTCTTGATACGCTATGGTTTTATGATTTCAAATGAGCTAAGGCCAATCAAGATCATGAAATCACAAAGGATATAATGTTTGCCATGCATACATGTGAGGTAGTCATGATATCAGTTTGTATGTATGCTTACATAGGTCCTCATCTTATATGCATAATTAGTATTAATTATTTCCTCCAAATATCTCTAACTCATGCTTGAGTAACTTTCAATGTATCTAACGCATTGTGTGTACATATAGACTAGCTTAGTGATGTTAAGAGTACTATCATGCATAACAAAATTTCAGAATGTATTCTTTAACATGATCATGAACATTAGTTCTTTAAAACTTTCAAGTTTCTCTTTAAAAGTCAACTTGAACTGACTTAACACATGTAAACTATATTTCATTCATAACCTACCCACATATACATGTTCACAAGGTTAGAACATCTCTTATATGGTATTCATAGATATTAGTTTCAATTATATTAAGTTTCCTTTGAAAAACCATTTAGTTTAAGTTTAAACAATTGGACACGAGCAAGGAAACTATGTATTACTAATCATGCTAGCTTATGGTCATAATTAGTCATATAAGTATATTATCATGCTCATATGGTTAAAATATGAATATCATACTTATATGTCAAAGTCTCTTTTTAAAACGTATACTTTCTTTAGTAATTATATACTAACATAACCAAACATACTCATGCTACTTCATGACACGGTTATTAATCTCAGAAATTTGGGCAACATGAAGTATATATCACACTTATGTTATTATACTCACATTATATGCTTAAGTTATATGCATATAATATATACTTAGGTTATAGCTTCAATTAGTTTCCCAATGCAATTTTAATAAATAAATAATATTGCAATGTAGTAAGTAGGGGTACATACCCATATATAATCCATGTACATTGTATCATACCGAATATAATTTAATCGGGTATTATATTATTATATTATTTCGATGAAATCATTATTAAGTCACAATTGTTTACTATATATTTGTGACGTACTATTTTAACAATGTCACATAAACTCATGATATATTCATACAACTTAATTAATTAGTCATAACATATAGTTCTATATGTATAGTCACATTGTAATGTAGTTTGCATACAATTGTATAGTCACATTGCATTACACTTCATATAACATATATGTAGCTATTTACTTTACATGCTTGCACATAGTAATTAATATAATCTACTTATCTTATGAATTAATTAATAATATTAATTAATCCATTCCTCGTAATTATTAATAACACTTAATTCAAAATCATAGGATTAATTATCACATTAACAAATATAAATCTCAGCATATTTATAAAAAGGTGGTTTATTATTATTTCCTCGCTTGAAATAATAATAATTAACGTATTATTAATCGCTACTAATATTCCATAACAATTAGTTAATATTCAACAATAACAATTAACAGTTACTATAGATTAATTGTTTGCTTATTAAGTCCTTTTTCAATTAATATCATCTGTAATATTCTTCATTACTATGCCACACAAGGCTTTCACGAGCTTATTATAAACTCCGCATTTTCTGCAATTATTATAATTACTTAATTTAATATAATTGAGTTAACTCACAAAATTATTTATATACAAATAAATTCTCATTTCCATTAATATCTTTATTTATTCTTTAACAGGTTATTATTTTAACTATAACATGTATTGCACTCAACAAATAATATAACTCTTATTATATTCATCAATTATTTACTTGCAAATATTTTGTTAATTGTAAATAATTACTTATTAATATGCTATTACTAATTACGACGATTAATTAATAATGTAATATTTAATTAATCCTTCACTTATTAATTCCTTCATCATTTAATTAATTAAATCATCATCATTTCCATTCTCATGCCACATAAGGCATTCTACGAGTTCGTCGCAATTCTCCGTATTTATAAATTCAATTTAATATAATCGAATTACTTATCTCATAACTCATAAACATTTATGTTCCAATACGTATTCGTTTTCTTATTATATCAAATAAATAATATAATAATAATAATAATAATAAATTATTCATGAAATTCACGGTTCTTACATTACTAACTCCTACCAACTACCTTATGTGTCACATTTTCATTTGGCTACCTTATTTCGTAAGACTTCCATGTTAAATGGAGATGAGTAGAGAGAGAAAAGGGAAATGTGTTGGGTGAAAATTGATATATATGTGAGTTATATGTATAGATTTCTACTAGCTTATAAAACTATTATCTCATTAAACAAAAAGGGTTACTTCTTTTTATTTCATATCATCTAATTTCCTTTTATATTTGCTAACAAGAAGAAATAGAAGAGAGAGAGAGAGAGAGAGAGAGAGAGGGTTCGACAGCTCTAGAGGGAAGAAGAGGGAGTTTCATTTCTTCCATATCATCTAGCTTCATCTCTTAATTTAGAGAGAAGAAGAAGAACCATAAAAACAAGGTATAACACCCTAAACTAGCTATTCCTTCTATTTAATTTATTTTGATGAAATAAAGAGATTTTGTTCTTGAACTTTAAAACTCTTTATCTACATGTGTATGAGTGTTTCACATGTAGATCTAGCTATTCTTGAAGTTAAAAGTTAGATCTAAAGAAAGAAAAGGAAACTAATTTTTTAAAAAGTTAGAAAACCCTAATTTTTCTTAGCATTGATTGTGTTTAATCTAGTTTTTGGTGAATGTTTGATGAAATAGATCATGAATAATGATAGATTCATGAGTATAAGAGGTATTAGTATGTATTATGATGGGTTATATTGGTTAATGTGTGAGAACATAGAAGTTTTCTTAGAAATCACAAAGGATTGAAAATTAAATTTTTGTGAAAACGAAACATGAAATTTAAACAACCATATCTCTCATTCTATTTTGAATTTTTGAGTGTGGTCAAGTCCTAGAGTTAGATGTACGAGTCTTATAACATTTCCAAGTGGAATCACTAAAAAATGTGTTGTAGATTTTCATGTGGACTATTTTTAGCAAATGAGGCAAAATCCGAAAAGAGCAAAAAATAATATGCCCAAAATAGCCAGGGGTAGTTTCGGTAATTTAATTAATGAAATAAATTCAAAACTTTTGGCACATGAAAATATATGATATAAAGAATCCCTGTCCAAAACTGAGCTTTTTCCGACTTAAATCGACCGAGTTATGGTCATTTTAATATTTGGATTTTCTGACGAAAACTGCCATTACTGGAGTTTTATAACTCCGATGGCAACGAAATTTAAACTGGAAGTTCACTTTAATATGTGTAAGATTCTGCGAAGAGTTAAGAATTGTTGGAGTTGAGCATGATATAGCTAATTTCTTAAATTACGAACTAAAAATAGACTTTTGAAAAATACTAAAGTAAATTGAAAATTTCCAGAAAAATTATTTTTGTGTATAGAATATATGTATATATGTGTAGCCAAAAGATAAACAAATAATAAGATAATTTGGTATTTTTTATGAAAATGATCTAATTATGATTTAATGATATAAATATGTTATGTAATGTTAAGAATATGGAACTAGGATGTTATGACTTGAAAACCCTAAATATGGTTTATACATAATTTGATGGGGGGGGGGGGGGGGTTTGGTCATTTATGATAAGATATTAGGTGTATGGTCTTTTAAAATGATTAAATGAGTTAATTAGTTAAGTATAAACAATTAAAATAAATTGTTTATTGATTTAATAAATGTTTAAAATGAATTATATAAACGAGACGGAAACTAATTTGTTGGTTGTTTGTGGGAAACCACTCAGTATACTATATTGAATACTATTAAAGAATCGATGTGTGCTAGGTTTAGACATGTGAATACGTATGGTGTTAAGGTGTTATCCAATATTTGATTATGCGATTACATGTTAGATAAATTACTGTAGGTAAGATATGTGATGCTAATTAAGAGATCGATCTTATTAATGATAGGTCTTACAAAAGAAGTTAACTTAAATTGCGTAGCAGTAGTCAACGAATCAGGCAAATTTCCTAACTCAAACTCGAGTTATTATTTTTCAAGCATGTTAGTGGATAATTATTGTTGATTATTCCACATCTAAGATTATTATTGAATATTCGCATTTATTGCAAGTTCTCTAACTTAAACTTGAGTTATTATCTTTCAAGCATGTTAGTGGATAATTATTGTTGATTATTCACATCCATAATGATTATTGTTATTCACACATAATGCAATTGATTCATGTTCTAGTATTTGAACTATTTACGAGCCATGTCTCAACTATTTGTTTTGGCGAGACTAATATTTGTTAAAGAATTAAACGTTCTATTTATTATGAACTGATTTATTAGAAGATCTATGCCATTGATTTTGGCTAGATCAATATTGATATTATATGTTAAAATCATAGTATTTCTTTAAAATCAATCCAAATCATATTGTTGTGGTACGGACTCATGATGTAAGACTGAGATGAACAAACTTTCCTTGCTCTATTTTTAAGTATTATGCATTATATAAGGTACAATGGAGTTGGTCGCTTCAGGTACTTGCAAGGAATATAGTTTAGTTTTTATAACTAACTTATATCCTTTAGGTAATTTAGTTTTAATAACTAATGATTCCTCTATTAGTTCATGATCCATTTGTGATTACTCAACATGAAATCTGCGAATATCCCACTTTATTGAATATTGTTGCAGTATTGTTAATTCTTCTTATTCATTTGAATATGATTGAATCTTTGAAAGAATCTTACTCTTTCATCCTTGATATGTTATTCAACATGAAATTTAAGAAAGTTTTGTTATTGAAAATGAATTATTATTCAGCTACTTCGAAATCCTTTGATTATTGTTGAAGTTCTATAGAAGCTAGACTTTTCAATTCATGATATATATCCTTTATTATATACTTTAACTTGCTGAGTAAACTCGTTGCTCACCCTTGCTTAAATAAAATATTTCAGCTAAGGCCACGGTAGCAGAAAATTTTAATAGGATCAAAGGTAAAGACAAAGCTCAGGAGTAGTTATTATTGACTTTTAATTGTTATGTTACATTATGTAATTTAATTATGTAAACCTTTTGAATAGCTAAGGGTATGTAAGTTATGTCAAGGTTAGTTAACCTGGATATTATTATAAGTTTTATTAAGTAATGATATGGAATGATGCATTTCATAAATGAATGGGTAGTTATATGTGATATGTATGATGGATCGTGAGCACCAAACCTTAGGTTAGGGAACCCGAATTTGGGGGCATCACAAATTGGTATCAAATCTGTAGGTTATAAACCTTAGGTGGGGGGAAAAGCCTTAGAAATATAACCATAAAAAGGATAGAGAAAACTCATTTAGAGTTCTGAGTGATGGATTA
Source organism: Panax stipuleanatus (assembly GCA_020205555.1). Classification (NCBI taxonomy): domain Eukaryota; kingdom Viridiplantae; phylum Streptophyta; class Magnoliopsida; order Apiales; family Araliaceae; genus Panax; species Panax stipuleanatus. The sequence continues at coordinate 81,123,691 of CM035126.1, forward strand.
AGAAAATTCGTCAATAATATGATATGTGGACACTTAGTGTTTATGGATTGTGTTTAATGATGATGTACTAATTAAGTTATCTAAAACTAATTGTAGGATGTCAGGAGATAATGAAATGGTTACGGAAGTTTTAGCAGTTGCACCAATGCCATTAGCCGAGGTGCCAGCTCAGAGTGAGTCAGTTGAGACATTTTTAAGAGACGAACCTGCGGTAAATCTAGGAAGCGATCATGATGAATATCCCGAGATGGAGCTGAATAAAGAGAAAGAAGTATATTCCAAAGAAACTAAGGTGGAGCCATAAATAAAGGTCAAAAATGGAGAAAAGGGCAGAGTAGTAATCTAAGAAGGCCAAGCATCTGCGGAAGTTCAAGAACTAAGGACTAAGGTGTTTCTCCTGGAGGAATTGTGGAAGATGGAAAAAGCATTACGCGAGATGACAGAAGAACGAAATAATTTGAAGGCACAAGTCGATAAAAGGAGGGTTGAGTGCAATGTATCGTTTGAAGATGTAAGTAAGAAAAAGAAGGGTAATAAAAGGAAAAGGAACAACGACAGTGACAACAACTCAAGGAATTCACATTCAAAGAAGAAACAAGCATGTGGCAAGTTTGGAAAGAACTATTTGGGGAAATGTATGAAAGGAAAGAATGTGTGTTACAATTGTGGTCAGGAAGGACATATATCACCAAATTGTCCTAAGACAAAGAAAGGAGGATGTTTTTCATGTGGTGGAATGTGTCATAGGTTTTTCAAATTGTCCTAAGATGAAGACAGGTGAAGGAAGTGGACGGAAGAAAGATTAAGTGTGAGGAGTAGAATCTTTTGAAGCAAGATAATGTTAGGAATATAGTATCATAGACGATGAGTAGGTATATGTAAATATATATACTTATATGAGTGTAATTCTTTCTTTTTTATGAATATCAAGATAACTTTTGTATGTCTCAACTTTTTGTATAAAATTGTAGTAATGAATCCTGATTTTTGTCCCAAAGGGATAGTAAATGTTGGTAGCAGTATGCGCTATGTACTGAAAAGTACTATGTACTATTTTTATGAACATGAATATGAATGCAGTGATATGATTATATGTTAGATTGAGTAGATAAATTTTGAGAATAAAGATAGTAAGTTGTCTAATTGATAATTTGTTAATTGAGCAAGCTAAATTGGTCAATTCAGCAAGCTGAATGTGTTAACTCAGCCATCTGAATTTGAATAATTCAGCAAGTGGAATTAGTTAATCCAATGTTATGATTGTCAAAGTTTACATTACATGTTATATTTTAAAACACTTAGAAGATATAACATATAATGAAACTCAAAGTAAAAAAAAGATTTTGTTTAACCAAATAATGCCGCCTAGGAATGGAAGTTTTAAGAAAAATATGAAAGTACAATTTTTAAATCTGAAGCAGGAGAACATGTCAGTGTCGGAGTACTTCGTCAAGTTCAACGAGCTAGCTAGGTTTGCTCCACATCAAGTGGACACTGAGGAACTCAAGGCGCGATATTTTAAGAACGGATTGAAACCATCAATATTCAATAAGATAGATATACTGCGAATTGATTTATTTTTGACTCTATTGGAAAAGGAGATCATCGCCGAGGGAGGAAGTGACGCCATGTCAAGGTATCATCAGGAGAAGAAGAAAAAGACGAATGAAGGAGGTAGCAGTGGAGGAAGTAACCCCAATAAGCGAAAGTGGAAGGATAATACCCAATCAGGAAATAAGTCAGAAGATAGTAGGAAAAGAGGTGAGATGTGTGCAGTTTGCGGTAAGAATCATCAAAGAATATGTTTGAAGGGAAAAGGTGTGTTTTAACTGTAGACAAGAGGGGCACATCTCTCCCAATTGTCCTAATCCAAAGAAGATACAAGGTTATTTTTCGTGTGGATCGCCAGATCATCAAATTCGTAACTGTCCAAAGAAGAATGCAGAGAGAGGAAGCAACAATAGAGGAAACAGCAGTGGGACACTGACGATAAAAGGACCTGCACAGCCGGGAAGATCGATGGCACACACGTTTAACATGACGGTTCAAGACGCAGGTGGCTGCAAATGAAGTGGTGATAGGTAAAGATTTCACTTAGTAATAGAACTGTGTACGATTTATTTGATAGATATTTGTGACACCCCTAAATCCGGGTACTTCATTTTCACATGATTTGGTGTTCACTTTCTAAATATAACATACATCTACCCAATAATAAATACTTGCAAAATAAATTACAACCTTTATAAATACTTAAAATCTTCATTATCAAAAGGATTATAACTTTTCAAAATAAATCCCAGGGTTTAATCTAACCTTAATATAAACAATAAATGGGGAATTAAATCATCGTATAAAGTCTTATTACAAATTCAAAATAAAACAAGTCTTCACTTGTTCAGCTTTTCTTTGCCTTTACTAGTTGACGAGGCGTCAACACTTTTAACCTTATCTACAATGGTTATTTAATATGCAAGAGTGAGCAAACACAGCTCACTGGAATACAACAATAACAAAGACATAAAAGAATATCTTTAAAAAGGTTTGAATAACTTTTTGATCAACAATAAAGAATTGAATAATAATTCTTTCATCAACATTTAAAATTCGAATATAGAATTCATCTGAGGGTCATAAGACCTTGAACTTTTATCCTAGGTTATAAACATTTCTATTTAAAACCTTTAACAGTTATTAGACTATGGACCTTAACTCGTACTTAGGGGGATCAGCCCTTCGTACCATGTATTGTGCACAAACATCTTAATGCTTCCGCGTAGTAACCTCCCCTAGTAAATAGGGTTGTTCATCTCAGTATTTGAATACAAGTCCGTACCAAAGAAAGTTTGATTTGGATAAGCTTAAAAGGAAATTTGGAGTTTCAACTACCATCAACTAAGGAGTAGTTGAATCGACTCACAATAATCAAGAATAATTCAATAATAACGAATTATGAATAACTTATGCTTTAGAATTTAAATTAAAGCATATGAAAAATAAGATAGACCTTACTTGAACAATTAAGTCAAGGTCACTTTAATTAGATCATGAACTTTAAATAAGAACTTGTCCATTGTAGAAATAAAAGGACAATTTCAAATACAATAAATATTTGAATTGAAAACACTTGCATAACAATAACAAGTTTAAGTTTAGAAAACTTGCCTCAAACGCAAACTACAGTTACAACTCACGTTCTTTAACACTTCCTACACATATATATTTAACCATAATAATCTAAATTAGCTATCACATAACTAACTTACATAATTAGTTAACTCATCTAGGTTAACTCATTCCTCTTTAATTATTAAATAATTAATAATTGATTATCACATAATTAATCACATCACATGTTCACATAATTAATCAAATAATAATTATGTACTCATTTAAACAAATTATAATTTAAATTAAACAATTCATTTTAATCAAATTATAATTACATCTTATATTAAATTATAATTAAATAAATTATAATTTAAATTAATTATTCACTTTAATTATAATTTACCAAATTATAATTAAACAAATTATAATTTCAATTAAACATGTACTTTGATTAAAATTAATCAAACTAAATTTATGCATTTATATTAATTAATTATAATTTAAACCAATTATAATTTAAATTAAATAATTACTTTGATTATAAATAATCAATTTCAATTCATGCACTAATTAAATTATAATGAACAACTTATAATTTACACTACACATTTTCCTTAATTATAATTATTCAAATTATAATTATATATTATATTTTATTAATATAATTTATTATTGTTCAATTAGCATTTTAATTTTGTCAACATGCTTTATAATTTATTACATAATAAATATTATAATTTTGTATAATAAAAATAGTTTTCTGCCCAATCTGCAAGACCAGCGCGGCCGCGCTCCAAATAGCCTTGGGAGCGGCTCGACCGTGCCACTGCGCAGACTAGTCTGATAATTCGCGAACTTTGCAGAGAAAAAGCCAAATTGGCTTATTTCTCCACATCAAATTCCAATTCTAGTCAATACAATTCATATCAATTTTATAGAAAACATAAACTTAAAGCTTCCAACATGATTTTAACATATATAAACATTACAACACATAATCAAAACAACCAATTTCATGATTTTTGAAGAAAAGCCATTGATAAGTATTCTTGATGAAATTTAACACTGTATTTTTATTTTTAAACCAATTCACCCAATTTCAACCATATTCAATCAATTTCTAAACATGCTATCATCACCTACCATTAATTTAAACACAATGAACAATCAAATATGAATTCTTTTGATTTTTAAGAGAAAACTATACATATATATATAAAATTTCAAAATACTTTCACTGTAACTCTTTAAAGAACATGAATTTCTCATGTTTATCACATGTATATGAATTAAACAATTATTCTGCATACAATTCATATATGAGCATATACATAGCCTATAAAAATCATAATTACATAAATTACATGAAAACATGTTTTACAAAGAACTAAAATACGAAAAACATGATAATAAAACTTCTAAAACTATAGGTTAGGATTATACCCTTTGGCTTAGTGATAGGAAGAAGATGAAGTTGCTTTGATTTCTCAAGCTTCCCTTTGTTTCTCTTCTTCTTCTCTCTTTCTCTCTATCTTTTCTCTGTTTTGTTCTTCTGACTAATTCTTGTTCTAACACTAACTAACATAAAACTATTGATATACATATATTATACATATATCATATATACATATAACTGACAAGTAATTAACCCATATAATAAATATATTAATTATATATATTACATGAGTTACACAATTTGAATTTAAAAAGCCATAAGGCTTTGTTTGGCAACCCTTTTTAAATAAAAACAGATTTTAGTACTAAGGCATTGTTTGGTAAAAATAGATTTAAACAAGTACAAGGGCCCTGTTTGGCAAAAATCTTTTAAAACAAAAGTAAGGGCCTAGTTTGGGTAAAACAAATTTTAAAACTCTTTTCTTTATTTTAATAAATTCTTTAACACATATTTTAATATCACACTTTAATTAATTAAATCTTTAACATTCTAATTTAATTAATTAAAAGCTAACATCAATTAGCCACATAAAAATGCCACATAACAATTATAATTACTCGCTAGTTATAATCGCATGTAACAATCATCACATAAACTTCATCTAATTTAATTATCTCAATTAAATTAGGACTATACCATAAAATTAATATACATCAATTAAATTAAATATTAATTATTTATTTAATTAATATATAACACTTAATTAACTTACTCTACAACAATCACATAATTTATTTATTTAACTCAATAAATAAATAAATCAAATCAAATATTTATTTAATTCAATAAATATTTAAAAGTAATATATAAAATCTCATTCGTTACAATATCACTACGAGGTACTGTTCCTTTACGGGTCCGAGTCACGGAATTAGTATAGAAATGAAGGAATTGATGATACAACTTTAAAAAGTATAAGAACACGAGTATGTCCATGTGATCTATGGTAACCCTTAGAGGTTCTAGAGTAGAAGAAGAGAAAGCACAAGTTGCTTAATATATTAAAGGAATACCATTGTGAATATGATGTGGATAGCTAAATACAACAGCTAACTATGAGCTATGCCAAGTCAAATGAGACTTGAATTAAGCTAATTTTTTTTGCCCTAAATGGGGATAGGAAAGAATAAATGAAATAATAAATACGATGAGAGTAATTCAATAAAAATTGATTGGTTAATAAATAAGTGTATAAGGATAGACATAAATTGTATATAAGGTTATAGTAATTCCGGGGACGGAACCCTTATAAGGAGGGGAGAATATAAGAACCGAGAATTTTACATGATTATATGTGTAATTTTTACAAATAAATTTTTTTATAAGTATTTGAATCATATAAGTGAATATGTGAATTAAGCAAGATAGTTAATTTATTTATTTTAAGTTAACTAAGATGAATACTTAATCATTTTGATTAAGGAATAGTAAGATAAGTTATGTTAAAAATTAACATAGCTTGAATGTTAACCTTGAATGGTAAATTAAAAAGATTTACAATCTTTAAGTAATTAATTATTGATATGAATTATATATAGTGATTATGTGAGTGATCATAACTTATTAAGCCAATTAGGGCTATTAAGTTAATACACTAGTGGAATATGTTTTGACTTATGTGGATTATGTACGTGATTAAATAAATATACATTATATAATGTGTATACATTTATTTTGTATATAAAGAGAATTAAGAATAAAGTTATGTAACCTAATTTACATATTATGTATGGTAATTAAATAACCTAAGGGATTATATTATGGGAGAATGTTAGTATATATACTAACCCTAAGAGATTTATTTTATACATCTCAATTAGTTAATTTTATAACTTAACTAAAGCAAGTATAATTGGGTTATGAAATTAAAGATACATGAATAAGGATTTAAATTACAAAGGAAGAGAATGGAAACCCTAACTAAATGATTATGGTAAGATAAAATTAAAATTATGGAACTATGTTATTTCCATGACCCAAATAATTAGTTTGCAAGCCCAAAAGATTATAGGAGTGGCCCAACTTTTAGCCCAAATGAAGAGGGACTCATTGGACATTTAATAAACTAAATAAGGCATTAAAAGAAGACAAAATTGGGAGAAAAGGAGGGTGTATACTCGGTCACATGTAGAGGAAAAGGGAGAAGAATGTGTTGTAATGAAGACATTTTACTAACTCCTACTGTAAGACCCCAACTTTTATGAATAAAGATTTAGTTTTCTTTATATATTATTTCGAAATAGTAAGGTGTTGATTTGATAAATATGAAAGTTATGGGTGAAATGTGCAAACATTTTTAAAATGAGCAAGTGGTTATAAAATATTCTTGTTGTCGGGGAATATTCGTTTGGTCGTGGAATATTCTTGTTGTCGGGGAATATTCGTACGACGGCGCAGCTATTTGTGGGCCCCCACAACGGAATAACTGTCGGATATAGAAAGCGACAGAAATAACTTTTTTACAAAATAACGGCGTGGTTGTTACCGTTAGTACTGTTGAAATACCCGGTGGTTAAAATACAGTGATACACGGTGTTGCTTTGTAGCACACGGTATTGCACAGTATTTTGAATTATTGAGTCTTACGTGAGAAGCCATTACTCAATTATTGTTACAGTAATTACTGTTCAATATTTTATATTATTGACTCAATAATTGCTACGTTGATATTTTATATTATTGACTCAATAATTGCTGCATTGATATTTTATTGACTCAATAATTGTCACGTTGCTATTTTTTATGATTGATTCAATAATGGCTACAGTTGATATTTTGTAGTATTGATTCAATAATTGTCGTTGCACAGTATTTCACGTTATCAACTCAATAATTCATATTATTTGAATAATATTATTAGATAGCATTATTGACAATGTCTAAGGAAGTTCTGTCTAGGAGGGGTTATTTAATTGCGCGCCAGTAAGGAGAAGTCCTTATCGGAAGGCCCCCTCTGTCCTGGGAACGATCTGGTTGTTAATATTGTAGTTCTATAATATTATTTGTGAATAATTAATTATTGATTTATATGATAAGGAAATATTTATTTTGTGGATATTAAAGAAGGAATTGGCGCTGGTGAGTTTTTATCAATATTTTGGTGTGAGAAATTATCTGTTTTTGGATTTCGGATAATTTATGTTTGGAATTTGGAAAAACTTCCTTCTGCAAAGTTGTAGAGAATTAAATTTCCTATGGAAGGACATAGAATTTGTATTTTTCTAACGAAGGGGCTATTTGTTATGAATTATTGAAGTTTCGGAAAATATATTTTTTTTTTTATGGGCGGGCCCCACTTTTGGTAGAAAATGTTTTAGCCGCCAGGCGGCGGAAATTTTGAAAAATAATAATATTTTATTATTTTAGTCTCCTTTGGCATCCTAAGCTTTTCCTATAAATAGGGTGCTTAGGTTAGAATTGAAAATCACACCAGAATCAGAAGTTTTCTCTCTCTATAATATCGAGCGTATTTTTGTGAGTATTTCAATACTTTGAGTATTACTATTCAGTACAAGCTTCCGTCGGTATTATATCCGATATTCCAGTCAGAGATACTGTTCTTTTGAGGTAAGGGATGTTATTTCTTTCGTAAATGATGTTATTCTTTTCAATATCATTATACAGAAATATTGTCATGGATTTTATGTTGAAATTCTTACTTTTTCTGTCGGGGATACTATTCATGTATACGGCACTATTCACGTATACGGCACTATTCACGGAAAAATTAATTTTCTTCTATTTGTCCAAATTGCTTGTTAAGGTTACTATCTTTGATTGTATCCAAGTTTTGGGCTTTATTCTTGAATTTTGCTCCACAAAGTATTATTATGGATTATTCTTGAATTTGGATAAACTAAATGACGAATCCCTAATCTTTGTCTTTTATCTCACTTGATTCGTTCTTTAAAATAGTTTTTCATCATCCTCAGTCCTAAAAGGTGATGTAACTGAATATCTTTGGCCTGTAGAGCAAAGATGAATGATTACCTGATGAATATCTTTGGCCTGTAGTGCAAAGATGACAGGTGTTGAGATGAACATGACCACTGATGATACAAATGAATATCTTTGGCCTGTAGTGCAAAGATGAATATTTGATGAGATGGCTATTGATTGATGTTACAGGGATAAAATATTGATGATGAACGGTTATTCCCGCTGCGAATATTGATCTAAAACATGTTGTCAATAATATTTTATCTGAACTGTTGAAGGCTAACGATAATTTATTTTCCATTATCTTAGTCATAATATTCTTTACTAAGCTAGTTGAGCTCACCCTTTTCATCTGTTGTCCTCTTCAGGAAATGAGAATGTTGCGGGGACTAGTCGGGGGACAGAGTGATGGTCCGAGTTAGAGCAGTAGTAGTCCTCACTATTTCTGATAAATAGTGTGATAATAATTGTAATGAGGACTTAGTTTGAATCTTAATATTTTCTACATATTTGTATTGAGACTCACAGTTGTGTGGTCGTATTTTGCACTACCGTATGATATAAAGTTTGTATTTGAATTATGTACCATGTATTTGGCGACTCAGAATGGGTTGGGTTGAATGGACCTATTCTGGGGGCGTCACAGTTGGTATCAGAGCTTAGGGATATGATCTCTGGCGGAGATCGGGGAATAGAACTAGGAGGGGAGAGACGAGTAAATCCTTCGCTAGTGTGTCCTACCTAAGCTTATGTGGTATTTAATTGGTCAGTCGGAGCATAGGGTTAATATGTGATATGTTGATTTGTTTAATTAACCCTTGTTTTGTGGCAGTATTTGAGAATGGCAGCTGAGAATGTTAACAACGAAGTGAATGAGACCGTGGAGACACCTTTAATCGTTAACAAGGAGAACGTGCATTAAGAAGGCAATGTTCATCCTGAAAATAACGCTGGTCAGACGATAAACGATGAGATGTTTAGAAGTTTTTTGCAGTTTATGCAAAATCAGACGATGGAGACTCGTGTGCAACATACAGGTGGAGATAATAACAACACACGAGCTGTCACTGCTAAGCAGTTCAAAGAATTGGGACCACCAGAGTTTCTGGGAAAGCCAGATCCGATCAAGGCGGAGACGTGGATTAAACAAATTACCAAGATATTTGATGTCTTGGGATGTACAGAGGAACAGAAGGTTCCATTCGCCACGTTTATGTTCCGTGGAGAGGCAGATTACTGGTGGGAATCCGTGAAGCGTACCCAGCCTGCCGCACTCCAGATGTCTTGGGAAGCGTTCCAGAAACTGTTCAATGACAAGTACTTTCCTGAAAGTATTCGTCATATGAAGGAAGTAGAGTTTATCAGACTCGAGCAAAACAACATGACGGTATCCCAGTACGAGGCTAAGTTCGCGGAGCTGTCCATGTTTGCACCTCATTTGGTAGAGAATGAGGAACGTATGACGCGGATGTTTCTAAGAGGTTTGAAACCCGAAATACGTCAATACCTCATTTCTCATAAATTTTCTCTATATTCAGATGTAGTGAACAGGGCCCAGTTATTAGAACGAGATAATGACTATGTTCAACCGAGGGACCACAACCAAGGTCGTACTGGTGGCAGCAGTCATCGGAGCAATGACAACCAGCGAGGAGGAAAGTATGACAGAAGCGGTAACCACTCCGGTGGTTATCGTGGCCATGATAGTAGAAGAAGCGAATCGGGGGGAGATTTCAAGAAGAGAAGGTATAACAATGAGAACACGAAGATGTCAACATCAGCACCAGCATCAACTGTTTCGAGGGGAGGAGAACGACCACCGGTCGTATGCTTTAAATGCGGGAAAGAGGGACATATCAGCCCAAACTGCCCACAACAGTTCAAAGGATGCTATAACTGTGGAAAAGAAGGACATATAGCTCGAGATTGTCCTGTTGCGAAACCAAGTTCAGCGGGGGTGGTGATTCCAAAGGCGGTTGCAGACAAGTCAAAGTCGGTGATTCCTGGAAGAGCGTTTATCGTGACAGCCCAAAACGCGAGGAATCCACACGAGGTGATTACGGGTAAGCTGATCATAAACTCTTGCGAAGTTTACACCTTGTTAGATACCGGTGCTACCCATTCCTTTATTTCACCTGCTTGTGCTCAACGTTTGAACTTGACTTCTGATAAATTAGACTTTGACTTATCTGTTGAAACTCCGTTAGGAGAAACCTTTGTTACATCTACAGTTTATAAATCTTGCTTGATTCAGATTGGTACCCTTACCTTACCTGTTGATCTTATATCTTTGAAAATACTTGCATTTGACGTGATTTTAGGAATTGATTGGTTAACCACTTACCATGCCAAAATTGATTGTTTTCGTAAGGTTGTTAGTTTTTATATTCCTAATCAACCTGTTGTACGAATTCAAACCACCAAACCACTAAAATCAGTCAATATCATTTCAAATCCCAAGGCTATTCGTTTATTGAAAAACGGATGTCAAGCTTTCTTAGCTCATGTCACTGATCTAAATCAGAATACATCAGATTTGAATGATATTTCCGTTGTTAATGAGTTTCCTGATGTATTTCCCGAAGAACTTCCCGGTCTACTCCCAGAACGTGAAGTTGAATTCTTTATTGACCTTGAGCCCGGTACAAAGCCCATTTCTAAAACCCCATATCGAATGGCTCCTATTGAACTTCAGGAGTTAAAGGTCCAATTACAAGAGTTGTTAGATATCGATTTTATTCGTCCTAGTACGTCTCCTTGGGGTGCTCCTGTTTTATTCGTAAAGAAGAAAGACGGGAGTATGCGACTTTGCATTGACTATCGGGAGTTGAACCATGTCACCATCAAGAATAGGTATCTGTTACCTCGTATTGATGACCTGTTCGACCAGTTGCAAGGAGCGCAATTCTTTTCAAAGATCGATCTTCGTTCTGGATATCATCAGTTGAAGGTTAAAACTGAGGATATTCCAAAGACTGCTTTCAAAACACGATACGGGCATTATGAGTTCTTAGTCATGTCTTTTGGATTGACTAATGCTCCTGCTGCTTTCATGGATATGATGAACCGTGTATTTAAGGAGTATTTAGATCAATTCGTTGTTGTCTTTATTGATGACATTCTCATCTATTCTAAAAGTCGTGAAGGTCATGAACACCATTTGAAGTTGGTACTTCAAAAGCTTCGTGAGAACAAGCTATATGCTAAGCTGAAGAAATGCGAGTTTTGGCTTGAGGAAGTAGCATTCCTTGGGCACGTGGTATCGAAACGTGGAGTATCTGTGGACCCGACGAAAATTGAAGCAATACAAAGCTGGGAGCAACCTAAGTCGGTGACCGAAGTACGAAGCTTTCTGGGCTTAGCTGGTTACTATCGGAGGTTCGTAGAGGGATTTTCTGGAATCGCTAATCCATTAACTCAGTTGACTCGGAAAGATACAAAATTTGTTTGGAGCGAGGAATGCGAGAAGAGCTTCCAAGAGCTCAAGAGGAGACTTATCTCGGCACCTGTTCTGACAATACCATCTGGTTCGGATGGATTTATTATTTACAGCGATGCTTCAGGCAAAGGGTTAGGATGTGTTCTCATGCAACCTGGGAAAGTCATAGCCTATGCCTCGCGACAACTCAAAGAATATGAGAGGAATTATCCTACTCATGATCTAGAGTTGGCAGCAGTCGTTTTCGCGTTGAAGATCTGGAGACATTACTTGTACAGAGAGAAAGTGGAGATTTATACGGATCATAAGAGCCTTAAATATTTCTTCACTCAGAAGGAACTCAACATGCGGCAACGACGTTGGCTTGAGCTGTTGAAAGATTACGATCATACTATCCAATACCATCCTGGAAAAGCGAACGTGGTAGCTGACGCGTTGAGTAGAAGATCATATGTGGGAACGAGTGCGATGATGTCAAGTATACGCGTAGAACCAGCTTTGATTGATAAAGTTAAAGCTGCTCAAGCTACAGATGCGGAGCTGATGAAGATGAAGAAGAATGTGCAAGAAGGTGCAATTCCAGAAGCAAGAATCGATGAAGAGGGAATACTTTGAGTCAACTCCAGACTTTGTGTTCCTAACGATTTCGACTTGAAGTATAGAATCATGATGGAGGCACACAACACACCGTTTGCAATCCATCCTGGGAGTACTAAAATGTATCGTGATCTTCGACATACATTTTGGTGGAGCAATATGAAGAGAGAGATCGCGGAGTTCATCTCGAGATGTTTAACTTGTCAACGTGTAAAGGCGGAGCATCAAGTGCCGAAGGGTCCATTGCAACCACTGGAGATTCTGAAATGGAAGTGGGAACACATTACGATGGATTTCGTTACGGGTCTTCCCAAGGTTTCTCAAGGCTTAGATGCGATTTGGGTTATTGTTGATAGATTAACCAAGTCTGCTCATTTCTTGCCGATACGAGAGACTTATTCCCTTGAACGTCTTGCTCATTTGTACGTAAATGAGATTGTGAGATTGCATGGCATGCCAGTATCCATAGTTTCGGATCGTGATCCCAGATTTACTTCACGATTTTGGATCAGTTTGCAGAAAGCTATGGGCACGGACTTACGCTTCAGTTCGGCTTATCATCCTCAAACAGACGGACAATCGGAAAGAACTATTCAAACTCTTGAAGATCTATTGAGACTCTGTGTTCTAGACTTCAAAGGGAGTTGGGATAAGTACTTACCATTGGTGGAATTCTCCTACAACAACAGTTATCAGGCAAGTATAGGCGTAGCTCCATTCGAGGCATTGTATGGGAGAAAGTGTTGCTCTCCAGTATGTTGGAACGAGGTGGGTGAAACAACATTGTTGGGACCGGAGTTAGTACGTATGACTACGGAAAAGATCCAAATGATCCTGACAACGTATACAAACGGCACAGGATCGACAAAAAAAGTTATGCGGATCTTCATCAAAAGGACGTGGAATTTAATGTTGGAGACCATGTGTTATTACGTATTGCTCCGTGGAAAGGAGTTACAAGGTTTGGGAAGAGAGGGAAGCTTAACCCACGATTCATTGGTCCATTTGAGATTCTTGACCGAATAGGAAATGTGGCTTATAGACTCGCTTTACCTCCAAGCATGTCTCGTGTTCATAACGTGTTTCACATATCCGTGTTACGTAAATATGTGAAGGATCCAAACCGCATTATTGAGTTAGAACCAGACGAGATAGCCGAAGATTTAACGTACGAGGAGGTACCTGTCAAAATCTTGGATAGGAAGGAGCATGTCTTACGCTCGAAAATTATACCTCAAGTTAAAGTTTTGTGGAGAAACCAGGCTATTGAGGAAATGACCTGGGAGTTGGAATCGGAAATGAAAGCGAGGTATCCTCACCTTTTCGACATACCAGGTACGTACGTCAATTTCGAGGACGAAATTTCATAAGGAGGGGAGGTTGTAAGACCCCAACTTTTATGAATAAAGATTTAGTTTTCTTTATATATTATTTTGAAATAGTAAGGTGTTGATTTGATAAATATGAAAGTTATGGGTGAAATGTGCAAACATTTTTAAAATGAGCAAGTGGTTATAAAATATTCTTGTTGTCGGGGAATATTCGTTTGGTCGTGGAATATTCTTGTTGTCGGGGAATATTCGTACGACGGCGCAGCTATTTGTGGGCCCCCACAACGGAATAACTGTCGGATATAGAAAGCGACAGAAATAACTTTTTTACAAAATAACGGCGTGGTTGTTACCGTTAGTACTGTTGAAATACCCGGTGGTTAAAATACAGTGATACACGGTGTTGCTTAGTAGCACACGGTATTGCACAGTATTTCGAATTATTGAGTCTTACGTGAGAAGCCATTACTCAATTATTGTTACAGTAATTACTGTTCAATATTTTATATTATTGACTCAATAATTGCTACGTTGATATTTTATATTATTGACTCAATAATTGCTGCATTGATATTTTATTGACTCAATAATTGCCACGTTGCTATTTTTTATGATTGATTCAATAATGGCTACAGTTGATATTTTGTAGTATTGATTCAATAATTGTCGTTGTACAGTATTTCACGTTATCAACTCAATAATTCATATTATTTGAATAATATTATTAGATAGCATTATTGACAATGTCTAAGGAAGTTCTGTCTAGGAGGGGTTATTTAATTGCGCGCCAGTAAGGAGAAGTCCTTATCGGAAGGCCCCCTCTGTCCTGGGAACGATCTGGTTGTTAATATTGTAGTTCTATAATATTATTTGTGAATAATTAATTATTGATTTATATGATAAGGAAATATTTATTTTGTGGATATTAAAGAAGGAATTGGCGCTGGTGAGTTTTTATCAATATTTTGGTGTGAGAAATTATCTGTTTTTGGATTTCGGATAATTTATGTTTGGAATTTGGAAAAACTTCCTTCTGCAAAGTTGTAGAGAATTAAATTTCCTATGGAAGGACATAGAATTTGTATTTTTCTGACGAAGGGGCTATTTGTTATGAATTATTGAAGTTTCGGAAAATATATATTTTTTTTATGGGCGGGCCCCACTTTTGGTAGAAAATGTTTTAGCCGCCAGGCGGCGGAAATTTTGAAAAATAATAATATTTTATTATTTTAGTCTCCTTTGGCATCCTAAGCTTTTCCTATAAATAGGGTGCTTAGGTTAGAATTGAAAATCACACCAGAATCAGAAGTTTTCTCTCTCTATAATATCGAGCGTATTTTTGTGAGTATTTCAATACTTTGAGTATTACTATTCAGTACAAGCTTCCGTCGGTATTATATCCGATATTCCAGTCAGAGATACTGTTCTTTTGAGGTAAGGGATGTTATTTTCTTTCGTAAATGATATTATTCTTTTCAATATCATTATACAGAAATATTGTCATGGATTTTATGTTGAAATTCTTACTTTTTCCGTCGGGGATACTATTCACGTATACGGCACTATTCACGAAAAAAATTAAATTTTCTTCTATTTGTCCAAATTGCTTGTTAAGGTTACTATCTTTGATTGTATCCAAGTTTTGGGCTTTGTTCTTGAATTTTGCTCCACAAAGTATTATTATGGATTATTCTTGAATTTGGATAAACTAAATGACGAATCCCTAATCTTTGTCTTTTATCTCACTGGATTCGTTCTTTAAAATGTTTTTCATCATCCTCAGTCCTAAAAGTTGATGTAACTGAATATCTTTGGCCTGTAGAGCAAAGATGAATGATTACCTGATGAATATCTTTGGCCTGTAGTGCAAAGATGACAGGTGTTGAGATGAACATGACCACTGATGATACAAATGAATATCTTTGGCCTGTAGTGCAAAGATGAATATTTGATGAGATGGATATTGATTAATGTTACAGGGATAAAATATTGATGATGAACGGTTATTCCCGCTGCGAATATTGATCTAAAACATGTTGTCAATAATATTTTATCTGAACTGTTGAAGGCTAACGATAATTTATTTTCCATTATCTTAGTCATAATATTCTTTACTGAGCTAGTTGAGCTCACCCTTTTCATCTGTTGTCCTCTTCAGGAAATGAGAATGTTGCGGGGACTAGTCGGGGGACAGAGTGATGGTCCGAGTTAGAGCAGTAGTAGTCCTCACTATTTTTGATAAATAGTGTGATAATAATTGTAATGAGGACTTAGTTTGAATCTTAATATTTTCTACATATTTGTATTGAGACTCACAGTTGTGTGGTCGTATTTTGCACGACCGTATGATATAAAGTTTGTATTTGAATTCTGTACCATGTATTTGGCGACTCAGAATGAGAAAAGGGAAATGTGTTGGGTGAGAATTGATACATATGTGAGTTATATGTATAGATTTCTACTAGCTTAAGAAACTATTATCTCATTAAACAAAAAGGGTTACTTTTTTTTATTTCATATCATCTCATTTCCTTCCATATTTGCTAACAAGAAGAAATAGAAGAGAAAGAGAGAGAGATGGGGTTCGGCAGCTCTAGAGGGAAGAAGAGGGAGTTTCATTTCTTCCATATCATCTAGCTGCATCTCTTACTTTAGATGGAAGAAGAAGAACCATATAAACAAAGTATAACACCCTAAACTAGCTATTCCTTTTATTTAATTTATTTTGATGAAATAAAGAGATTTTGTTCTTGAACTTTAAAACTCTTGATCTACATGTGTACGAGTGTTTCATATGTGGATCTAGCTATTCTTGAAGTTAAAAGTCAGATCTAAAGAAAGAAAAGAAAACTAGTTTTTCAAAAAGTTAGAAAATCCTAATTTTTCTTAGCATTGATTGTGTTTAATCTAGTGTTTGATGAATGTTTGATAAAATAGAACATGGATCATGGTAGATCCATGAGTATAAGAGGTATTAGTATATATTATGATAGGTTATGTTGGTTAATGTGTGAGAACATGGAAGTTTTCTTAGAAATCATAAAAGATTGAAAATCAGGTTTTTGTGAAAACGAAACATGAAATTCAAACAACCATATCTCTCATTCTATTTCAACTTTGTGAGTGTGGTCAAGTCCTAGAATTAGATATATGGGTCTTCTAACATTTCAAAGTGAAATCACTGAAAAAGGTGCTGCAGATTTTCGTGTGGATTGTTTTTAGCAAAGTTGGTAAAATCCTAAAAAGTGCAAAAAGCAATCTGCCCAAAACTGACAGGGGCAGTTTTGGTAACTTAATTAATGAAATAAATTCAAACTTTTTGAAACATGAAAATATATGATATAAAGTATCTCTTGTCCAAAAATAAGCTTATTCCGACTTAAATCGACTGAGTTATGGTCATTTTAATATTTGGATTTTTCTGACAAAAACTGCCATAACTGGAGTTCTATAACTCTGATGGCCACGAAATTTAAATTGGTAGTTCACGTTAATACGTGTAAGATTCTGCCAAGAGTTAGGTATTTTTGGAGTTGAGCATGATATAGCTAATTTCTTAAGTTACGAACTAAAAACGGACTTTTGAAAAATACTAAAGGAAATTGAAAAATTTTAGAAAAATTATTTTTGTGTATAGAATATATGTATATGTGTAGCCAAAAGATAAAAAATAATAAGATGATTTGGTATTTTTCATGGAAATGATCTAGGTATGAATTAATGAATTAAATATGTTATGTAATGCTAAGAATATGGAAAGTAAGATGATATGACTTGAAAACCCTATGTAAGACCCCAACTTTTATGAATAAAGATTTAGTTTTCTTTATATATTATTTCGAAATAGTAAGGTGTTGATTTGATAAATATGAAAGTTATGGGTGAAATGTGCAAACATTTTTAAAATGAGCAAGTGGTTATAAAATATTCTTGTTGTCGGGGAATATTCGTTTGGTCGTGGAATATTCTTGTTGTCGGGGAATATTCGTACGACGGCGCAGCTATTTGTGGGCCCCCACAACGGAATAACTGTCGGATATAGAAAGCGACAGAAATAACTTTTTTACAAAATAACGGCGTGGTTGTTACCGTTAGTACTGTTGAAATACCCGGTGGTTAAAATACAGTGATACACGGTGTTGCTTAGTAGCACACGGTATTGCACAGTATTTCGAATTATTGAGTCTTACGTGAGAAGCCATTACTCAATTATTGTTACAGTAATTACTGTTCAATATTTTATATTATTGACTCAATAATTGCTACGTTGATATTTTATATTATTGACTCAATAATTGCTGCATTGATATTTTATTGACTCAATAATTGCCACGTTGCTATTTTTTATGATTGATTCAATAATGGCTACAGTTGATATTTTGTAGTATTGATTCAATAATTGTCGTTGCACAGTATTTCACGTTATCAACTCAATACTTCATATTATTTGAATAATATTATTAGATAGCATTATTGACAATGTCTAAGGAAGTTCTGTCTAGGAGGGGTTATTTAATTGCGCGCCAGTAAGGAGAAGTCCTTATCGGAAGGCCCCCTCTGTCCTGGGAACGACCTGGTTGTTAATATTGTAGTTCTATAATATTATTTGTGAATAATTAATTATTGATTTATATGATAAGGAAATATTTATTTTGTGGATATTAAAGAAGGAATTGGCGCTGGTGAGTTTTTATCAATATTTTGGTGTGAGAAATTATCTGTTTTTGGATTTCGGATAATTTATGTTTGGAATTTGGAAAAACTTCCTTCTGCAAAGTTGTAGAGAATTAAATTTCCTATGGAAGGACATAGAATTTGTATTTTTCTGACGAAGGGGCTATTTGTTATGAATTATTGAAGTTTCGGAAAATATATATTTTTTTTATGGGCGGGCCCCACTTTTGGTAGAAAATGTTTTAGCCGCCAGGCGGCGGAAATTTTGAAAAACAATAATATTTTATTATTTTAGTCTCCTTTGGCATCCTAAGCTTTTCCTATAAATAGGGTGCTTAGGTTAGAATTGAAAATCACACCAGAATCAGAAGTTTTCTCTCTCTATAATATCGAGCGTATTTTTGTGAGTATTTCAATACTTTGAGTATTACTATTCAGTACAAGCTTCCGTCGGTATTATATCCGATATTCCAGTCAGAGATACTGTTCTTTTGAGGTAAGGGATGTTATTTTCTTTCGTAAATGATATTATTCTTTTCAATATCATTATACAGAAATATTGTCATGGATTTTATGTTGAAATTCTTACTTTTTCCGTCGGGGATACTATTCACGTATACGGCACTATTCACGAAAAAAATTAAATTTTCTTCTATTTGTCCAAATTGCTTGTTAAGGTTACTATCTTTGATTGTATCCAAGTTTTGGGCTTTGTTCTTGAATTTTGCTCCACAAAGTATTATTATGGATTATTCTTGAATTTGGATAAACTAAATGACGAATCCCTAATCTTTGTCTTTTATCTCACTGGATTCGTTCTTTAAAATGTTTTTCATCATCCTCAGTCCTAAAAGTTGATGTAACTGAATATCTTTGGCCTGTAGAGCAAAGATGAATGATTACCTGATGAATATCTTTGGCCTGTAGTGCAAAGATGACAGGTGTTGAGATGAACATGACCACTGATGATACAAATGAATATCTTTGGCCTGTAGTGCAAAGATGAATATTTGATGAGATGGATATTGATTAATGTTACAGGGATAAAATATTGATGATGAACGGTTATTCCCGCTGCGAATATTGATCTAAAACATGTTGTCAATAATATTTTATCTGAACTGTTGAAGGCTAACGATAATTTATTTTCCATTATCTTAGTCATAATATTCTTTACTGAGCTAGTTGAGCTCACCCTTTTCATCTGTTGTCCTCTTCAGGAAATGAGAATGTTGCGGGGACTAGTCGGGGGACAGAGTGATGGTCCGAGTTAGAGCAGTAGTAGTCCTCACTATTTCTGATAAATAGTGTGATAATAATTGTAATGAGGACTTAGTTTGAATCTTAATATTTTCTACATATTTGTATTGAGACTCACAGTTGTGTGGTCGTATTTTGCACGACCGTATGATATAAAGTTTGTATTTGAATTCTGTACCATGTATTTGGCGACTCAGAATGGGTTGGGTTGAATGGACCTATTCTGGGGGCGTCACACCTACCAACTACTTATGTGTCACATTTTCATTTGGCCACCTTATTTGTAAGACTTGAAAGTGAAATGAAGATGAGTAGAGAGAGAAAAGGGAAATGTGTTGGGTGAGAATTGATACATATGTGAGTTATATGTATAGATTTCTACTAGCTTAAGAAACTATTATCTCATTAAACAAAAAGGGTTACTTTTTTTTATTTCATATCATCTCATTTCCTTCCATATTTGCTAACAAGAAGAAATAGAAGAGAAAGAGAGAGAGATGGGGTTCGGCAGCTCTAGAGGGAAGAAGAGGGAGTTTCATTTCTTCCATATCATCTAGCTGCATCTCTTACTTTAGATGGAAGAAGAAGAACCATATAAACAAAGTATAACACCCTAAACTAGCTATTCCTTTTATTTAATTTATTTTGATGAAATAAAGAGATTTTGTTCTTGAACTTTAAAACTCTTGATCTACATGTGTACGAGTGTTTCATATGTGGATCTAGCTATTCTTGAAGTTAAAAGTCAGATCTAAAGAAAGAAAAGAAAACTAGTTTTTCAAAAAGTTAGAAAATCCTAATTTTTCTTAGCATTGATTGTGTTTAATCTAGTGTTTGGTGAATGTTTGATAAAATAGAACATGGATCATGGTAGATCCATGAGTATAAGAGGTATTAGTATATATTATGATAGGTTATGTTGGTTAATGTGTGAGAACATGGAAGTTTTCTTAGAAATCATAAAAGATTGAAAATCAGGTTTTTGTGAAAACGAAACATGAAATCCAAACAACCATATCTCTCATTCTATTTCAACTTTGTGAGTGTGGTCAAGTCCTAGAATTAGATATATGGGTCTTCTAACATTTCAAAGTGAAATCACTGAAAAAGGTGCTGCAGATTTTCGTGTGGATTGTTTTTAGCAAAGTTGGTAAAATCCTAAAAAGTGCAAAAAGTAATCTGCCCAAAACTGACAGGGGCAGTTTTGGTAACTTAATTAATGAAATAAATTCAAACTTTTTGAAACATGAAAATATATGATATAAAGTATCTCTTGTCCAAAAATAAGCTTATTCCGACTTAAATCGACTGAGTTATGGTCATTTTAATATTTGGATTTTTCTGACAAAAACTGCCATAACTGGAGTTCTATAACTCTGATGGCCACGAAATTTAAATTGGTAGTTCACGTTAATACGTGTAAGATTCTGCCAAGAGTTAGGTATTTTTGGAGTTGAGCATGATATAGCTAATTTCTTAAGTTACGAACTAAAAACGGACTTTTGAAAAATACTAAAGGAAATTGAAAAATTTTAGAAAAATTATTTTTGTGTATAGAATATATGTATATATGTGTAGCCAAAAGATAAAAAATAATAAGATGATTTGGTATTTTTCATGGAAATGATCTAGGTATGAATTAATGAATTAAATATGTTATGTAATGCTAAGAATATGGAAAGTAAGATGTTATGACTTGAAAACCCTATGTAAGACCCCAACTTTTATGAATAAAGATTTAGTTTTCTTTATATATTATTTCGAAATAGTAAGGTGTTGATTTGATAAATATGAAAGTTATGGGTGAAATGTGCAAACATTTTTAAAATGAGCAAGTGGTTATAAAATATTCTTGTTGTCGGGGAATATTCGTACGACGGCGCAGCTATTTGTGGGCCCCCACAACGGAATAACTGTCGGATATAGAAAGCGACAGAAATAACTTTTTTACAAAATAACGGCGTGGTTGTTACCGTTAGTACTGTTGAAATACCCGGTGGTTAAAATACAGTGATACACGGTGTTGCTTAGTAGCACACGGTATTGCACAGTATTTCGAATTATTGAGTCTTACGTGAGAAGCCATTACTCAATTATTGTTACAGTAATTACTGTTCAATATTTTATATTATTGACTCAATAATTGCTACGTTGATATTTTATATTATTGACTCAATAATTGCTGCATTGATATTTTATTGACTCAATAATTGCCACGTTGCTATTTTTTATGATTGATTCAATAATGGCTACAGTTGATATTTTGTAGTATTGATTCAATAATTGTCGTTGCACAGTATTTCACGTTATCAACTCAATACTTCATATTATTTGAATAATATTATTAGATAGCATTATTGACAATGTCTAAGGAAGTTCTGTCTAGGAGGGGTTATTTAATTGCGCGCCAGTAAGGAGAAGTCCTTATCGGAAGGCCCCCTCTGTCCTGGGAACGACCTGGTTGTTAATATTGTAGTTCTATAATATTATTTGTGAATAATTAATTATTGATTTATATGATAAGGAAATATTTATTTTGTGGATATTAAAGAAGGAATTGGCGCTGGTGAGTTTTTATCAATATTTTGGTATGAGAAATTATCTGTTTTTGGATTTCGGATAATTTATGTTTGGAATTTGGAAAAACTTCCTTCTGCAAAGTTGTAGAGAATTAAATTTCCTATGGAAGGACATAGAATTTGTATTTTTCTGACGAAGGGGCTATTTGTTATGAATTATTGAAGTTTCGGAAAATATATTTTTTTTTATGGGCGGGCCCCACTTTTGGTAGAAAATGTTTTAGCCGCCAGGCGGCGGAAATTTTGAAAAATAATAATATTTTATTATTTTAGTCTCCTTTGGCATCCTAAGCTTTTCCTATAAATAGGGTGCTTAGGTCAGAATTGAAAATCACACCAGAATCAGAAGTTTTCTCTCTCTATAATATCGAGCGTATTTTTGTGAGTATTTCAATACTTTGAGTATTACTATTCAGTACAAGCTTCCGTCGGTATTATATCCGATATTCCAGTCAGAGATACTGTTCTTTTGAGGTAAGGGATGTTATTTTCTTTCGTAAATGATATTATTCTTTTCAATATCATTATACAGAAATATTGTCATGGATTTTATGTTGAAATTCTTACTTTTTCCGTCGGGGATACTATTCACGTATACGGCACTATTCACGAAAAAAATTAAATTTTCTTCTATTTGTCCAAATTGCTTGTTAAGGTTACTATCTTTGATTGTATCCAAGTTTTGGGCTTTATTCTTGAATTTTGCTCCACAAAGTATTATTATGGATTATTCTTGAATTTGGATAAACTAAATGACGAATCCCTAATCTTTGTCTTTTATCTCACTGGATTCGTTCTTTAAAATATTTTTCATCATCCTCAGTCCTAAAAGTTGATGTAACTGAATATCTTTGGCCTGTAGAGCGAAGATGAATGATTACCTGATGAATATCTTTGGCCTGTAGTGCAAAGATGACAGGTGTTGAGATGAACATGACCACTGATGATACAAATGAATATCTTTGGCCTGTAGTGCAAAGATGAATATTTGATGAGATGGATATTGATTGATGTTACAGGGATAAAATATTGATGATGAACGGTTATTCCCGCTGCGAATATTGATCTAAAACATGTTGTCAATAATATTTTATCTGAACTGTTGAAGGCTAACGATAATTTATTTTCCATTATCTTAGTCATAATATTCTTTACTGAGCTAGTTGAGCTCACCCTTTTCATCTGTTGTCTTCTTCAGGAAATGAGAATGTTGCGGTGACTAGTCGGGGGACAGAGTGATGGTCCGAGTTAGAGCAGTAGTAGTCCTCACTATTTCTGATAAATAGTGTGATAATAATTGTAATGAGGACTTAGTTTGAATCTTAATATTTTCTACATATTTGTATTGAGACTCACAGTTGTGTGGTCGTATTTTGCACGACCGTATGATATAAAGTTTGTATTTGAATTATGTACCATGTATTTGGCGACTCAGAATGGGTTGGGTTGAATGGACCTATTCTGGGGGCGTCACAGTTGGTATCAGAGCTTAGGGATATGATCTCTGGCGGAGATCGGGGAATAGAACTAGGAGGGGAGAGACGAGTAAATCCTTCGCTAGTGTGTCCTACCTAAGCTTATGTGGTATTTAATTGGTCAGTCGGAGCATAGGGTTAATATGTGATATGTTGATTTGTTTAATTAACCCTTGTTTTGTGGCAGTATTTGAGAATGGCAGCTGAGAATGTTAACAACGAAGTGAATGAGACCGTGGAGACACCTTTAATCGTTAACCAAGAGAACGTGCAACAAGAAGGCAATGTTCATCCTGAAAATAACGCTGGTCAGACAATAAACGTTGAGATGTTTAGAAGTTTTTTGCAGTTTATTCAAAATCAGACGAGGGAGACTCGTGTGCAACATACAGGTGGAGATAATAACAACACACGAGCTGTCACTGCTAAGCAGTTCAAAGAATTGTGACCACCAGAGTTTCTGAGAAAGCCAGATCCGATCAAGGCAGAGACGTGGATTAAATAAATTACCAAGATATTTGATGTCTTGGGATGTACAGAGGAACAGAAGGTTCCATTCGCCACGTTTATGTTCCGTGGAGAGGCAGATTACTGGTGGGAATCCGTGAAGCGTACCCAGCCTGCCGCACTCCAGATGTCTTGGGAAGCGTTCCAGAAACTGTTCAATGACAAGTACTTTCCTGAAAGTATTCGTCATATGAAGGAAGTAGAGTTTATCAGACTCGAGCAAAACAACATGACGGTATCCCAGTACGAGGCTAAGTTCGCGGAGCTGTCCAGGTTTGCACCTCATTTGGTAGAGAATGAGGAACGTATGACGCGGATGTTTCTAAGAGGTTTGAAACCCGAAATACGTCAATACCTCATTTCTCATAAATTTTCTCTATATTCAGATGTAGTGAACAGGGCCCAGTTATTAGAACGAGATAATGACTATGTTCAACCGAGGGACCACAACCAAGGTCGTACCGGTGGCAGCAGTCATCGGAGCAATGACAACCAGCGAGGAGGAAAGTATGACAGAAGCGGTAACCACTCCGGTGGTTATCGTGGCCATGATAGTAGAAGAAGCGAATCGGGGGGAGATTTCAAGAAGAGAAGGTATAACAATGAGAACACGAAGATGTCAACATCAGCACCAGTATCAACTGTTTCGAGGGGAGGAGAACGACCACCGGTCGTATGCTTTAAATGCGGGAAAGAGGGACATATCAGCCCAAACTGCCCACAACAGTTCAAAGGATGCTATAACTGTGGAAAAGAAGGACATATAGCTCGAGATTGTCCTGTTGCGAAACCAAGTTCAGCGAGGGTGGTGATTCCAAAGGCGGTTGCAGACAAGTCAAAGTCGGTGATTCCTGGAAGAGCGTTTATCGTGACAGCCCAAAACGCGAGGAATCCACACGAGGTGATTACGGGTAAGCTGATCATAAACTCTTGCGAAGTTTACACCTTGTTAGATACCGGTGCTACCCTATTCCTTTATTTCACCTGCTTGTGCTCAACGTTTGAACTTGACTTCTGATAAATTAGACTTTGACTTATCTGTTGAAACTCCGTTAGGAGAAACCTTTGTTACATCTACAGTTTATAAATCTTGCTTGATTCAGATTGGTACCCTTACCTTACCTGTTGATCTTATATCTTTGAAAATACTTGCATTTGACGTGATTTTAGGAATTGACTGGTTAACCACTTACCATGCCAAAATTGATTGTTTTCGTAAGGTTGTTAGTTTTCATATTCCTAATCAACCTGTTGTACGAATTCAAACCACTAAAATCAGTCAATATCATTCAAATCCCAAGGCTATTCGTTTATTGAAAAACGGATGTCAAGCTTTCTTAGCTCATGTCACTGATCTAAATCAGAATACATCAGATTTGAATGATATTTCGTTGTTAATGAGTTTCCTGATGTATTTCCCGAAGAACTTCTTCGGTCTACCCCTAGAACGTGAAGTTGAATTCTTTATTGACCTTGAGCCCGGTACAAAGCCCATTTCTAAAACCCCATATCGAATGGCTCCTATTGAACTTCAGGAGTTAAAGGTCCAATTACAAGAGTTGTTAGATATCAGTTTTATTCGTCCTAGTACGTCTCCTTGGGGTGCTCCTGTTTTATTCGTAAAGAAGAAAGACGGGAGTATGCGACTTTGCATTGACTATCGGGAGTTGAACGATGTCACCATCAAGAATAGGTATCCGTTACCTCGTATTGATGACCTGTTCGACCAGTTGCAAGGAGCGCAATTCTTTTCAAAGATCGATCTTCGTTCTGGATATCATCAGTTGAAGGTTAAAACTGAGGATATTCCAAAGACTGCTTTCAGAACACGATACGGGCATTATGAGTTCTTAGTCATGTCTTTTGGATTGACTAATGCTCCTGCTGCTTTCATGGATATGATGAACTGTGTATTTAAGGAGTATTTAGATCAATTCGTTGTTGTCTTTATTGATGACATTCTCATCTATTCTAAAAGCCGTGAAGATCATGAACACCATTTGAAGTTGGTACTTCAAAAGCTTCGTGAGAACAAGCTATATGCTAAGCTGAAGAAATGCGAGTTTTGTCTTGAGGAAGTAGCATTCCTTGGGCACGTGGTATCGAAACGTGGAGTATCTGTGGACCCGGCGAAGATTGAAGCAATACAAAGCTGGGAGCAACCTAAGTCGGTGACCGAAGTACGAAGCTTTCTGGGCTTAGCTGGTTACTATCGGAGGTTCGTAGAGGGATTTTCTCGAATCGCTACTCCATTAACTCAGTTGACTCGGAAAGATACAAAATTCGTTTGGAGCGAGGAATGCGAGAAGAGCTTCCAAGAGCTCAAGAGGAGACTTATCTCGGCACCTGTTCTGACAATACCATCTGGTTCGGATGGATTTATTATTTACAGCGATGCTTCGGGCAAAGGGTTAGGATGTGTTCTCATGCAACCTGGGAAAGTCATAGCCTATGCCTCGCGACAACTCAAAGAATATGAGAGGAATTATCCTACTCATGATCTAGAGTTGGCAGCAGTCGTTTTCGCGTTGAAGATCTGGAGACATTACTTGTACGGAGAGAAAGTGGAGATTTATACGGATCATAAGAGCCTTAAATATTTCTTCACTCAGAAGGAACTCAACATGCGGCAACGACGTTGGCTTGAGCTGTTGAAAGATTACGATCATACTATCCAATACCATCCTGGAAAAGCGAACGTGGTAGCTGACGCGTTGAGTAGAAGATCATATGTGGGAACGAGTGCGATGATGTCAAGTATACGCGTAGAACCAGCTTTGATTGATAAAGTTAAAGCTGCTCAAGCTACAGATGCGGAGCTGATGAAGATGAAGAAGAATGTGCAAGAAGGTGCAATTCCAGAAGCAAGAATCGATGAAGAGGGAATACTTCGAGTCAACTCCAGACTTTGTGTTCCTAACGATTTCGACTTGAAGTATAGAATCATGATGGAGGCACACAACACACCGTTTGCAATCCATCCTGGGAGTACTAAAATGTATCGTGATCTTCGACATACATTTTGGTGGAGCAATATGAAGAGAGAGATCGCGGAGTTCATCTCGAGATGTTTAACTTGTCAACGTGTAAAGGCGGAGCATCAAGTGCCGAAGGGTCCATTGCAACCACTGGAGATTCTGAAATGGAAGTGGGAACACATTACGATGGATTTCGTTACGGGTCTTCCCAAGGTTTCTCAAGGCTTAGATGCGATTTGGGTTATTGTTGATAGATTAACCAAGTCTGCTCATTTCTTGCCGATACGAGAGACTTATTCCCTTGAACGTCTTGCTCATTTGTACGTAAATGAGATTGTGAGATTGCATGGCATGCCAGTATCCATAGTTTCGGATCGTGATCCCAGATTTACTTCACGATTTTGGATCAGTTTGCAGAAAGCTATGGGCACGGACTTACGCTTCAGTTCGGCTTATCATCCTCAAACAGACGGACAATCGGAAAGAACTATTCAAACTCTTGAAGATCTATTGAGACTCTATGTTCTAGACTTCAAAGGGAGTTGGGATAAGTACTTACCATTGGTGGAATTCTCCTACAACAACAGTTATCAGGCAAGTATAGGCGTAGCTCCATTCGAGGCATTGTATGGGAGAAAGTGTTGCTCTCCAGTATGTTGGAACGAGGTGGGTGAAACAACATTGTTGGGACCGGAGTTAGTACGTATGACTACGGAAAAGATCCAAATGATCCGACAACGTATACAAACGGCACAGGATCGACAAAAAAAGTTATGCGGATCTTCATCAAAAGGACGTGGAATTTAATGTTGGAGACCATGTGTTATTACGTATTGCTCCGTGGAAAGGAGTTACAAGGTTTGGGAAGAGAGGGAAGCTTAACCCACGATTCATTGGTCCATTTGAGATTCTTGACCGAATAGGAAATGTGGCTTATAGACTCGCTTTACCTCCAAGCATGTCTCGTGTTCATAACGTGTTTCACATATCCGTGTTACGTAAATATGTGAAGGATCCAAACCGCATTATTGAGTTAGAACCAGACGAGATAGCCGAAGATTTAACGTACGAGGAGGTACCTGTCAAAATCTTGGATAGGAAGGAGCATGTCTTACGCTCGAAAATTATACCTCAAGTTAAAGTTTTGTGGAGAAACCAGGCTATTGAGGAAATGACCTGGGAGTTGGAATCGGAAATGAAAGCGAGGTATCCTCACCTTTTCGACATACCAGGTACGTACGTCAATTTCGAGGACGAAATTTCATAAGGAGGGGAGGTTGTAAGACCCCAACTTTTATGAATAAAGATTTAGTTTTCTTTATATATTATTTCGAAATAGTAAGGTGTTGATTTGATAAATATGAAAGTTATGGGTGAAATGTGCAAACATTTTTAAAATGAGCAAGTGGTTATAAAATATTCTTGTTGTCGGGGAATATTCGTTTGGTCGTGGAATATTCTTGTTGTCGGGGAATATTCGTACGACGGCGCAGCTATTTGTGGGCCCCCACAACGGAATAACTGTCGGATATAGAAAGCGACAGAAATAACTTTTTTACAAAATAACGGCGTGGTTGTTACCGTTAGTACTGTTGAAATACCCGGTGGTTAAAATACAGTGATACACGGTGTTGCTTAGTAGCACACGGTATTGCACAGTATTTTGAATTATTGAGTCTTACGTGAGAAGCCATTACTCAATTATTGTTACAGTAATTACTGTTCAATATTTTATATTATTGACTCAATAATTGCTACGTTGATATTTTATATTATTGACTCAATAATTGCTGCATTGATATTTTATTGACTCAATAATTGTCACGTTGCTATTTTTTATGATTGATTCAATAATGGCTACAGTTGATATTTTGTAGTATTGATTCAATAATTGTCGTTGCACAGTATTTCACGTTATCAACTCAATAATTCATATTATTTGAATAATATTATTAGATAGCATTATTGACAATGTCTAAGGAAGTTCTGTCTAGGAGGGGTTATTTAATTGCGCGCCAGTAAGGAGAAGTCCTTATCGGAAGGCCCCCTCTGTCCTGGGAACGACCTGGTTGTTAATATTGTAGTTTTATAATATTATTTGTGAATAATTAATTATTGATTTATATGATAAGGAAATATTTATTTTGTGGATATTAAAGAAGGAATTGGCGCTGGTGAGTTTTTATCAATATTTTGGTTTGAGAAATTATCTGTTTTTGGATTTCGGATAATTTATGTTTGGAATTTGGAAAAACTTCCTTCTGCAAAGTTGTAGAGAATTAAATTTCCTATGGAAGGACATAGAATTTGTATTTTTCTGACGAAGGGGCTATTTGTTATGAATTATTGAAGTTTCGGAAAATATATTTTTTTTTATGGGCGGGCCCCACTTTTGGTAGAAAATGTTTTAGCCGCCAGGCGGCGGAAATTTTGAAAAATAATAATATTTTATTATTTTAGTCTCCTTTGGCATCCTAAGCTTTTCCTATAAATAGGGTGCTTAGGTTAGAATTGAAAATCACACCAGAATCAGAAGTTTTCTCTCTCTATAATATCGAGCGTATTTTTGTGAGTATTTCAATACTTTGAGTATTACTATTCAGTACAAGCTTCCGTCGGTATTATATCCGATATTCCAGTCAGAGATACTGTTCTTTTGAGGTAAGGGATGTTATTTCTTTCGTAAATGATGTTATTCTTTTCAATATCATTATACAGAAATATTGTCATGGATTTTATGTTGAAATTCTTACTTTTTCTGTCGGGGATACTATTCAAGTATACGGCACTATTCACGTATACGGCACTATTCACGGAAAAATTAAATTTTCTTCTATTTGTCCAAATTGCTTGTTAAGGTTACTATCTTTGATTGTATCCAAGTTTTGGGCTTTATTCTTGAATTTTGCTCCACAAAGTATTATTATGGATTATTCTTGAATTTGGATAAACTAAATGACGAATCCCTAATCTTTGTCTTTTATCTCACTGGATTCGTTCTTTAAAATGTTTTTCATCATCCTCAGTCCTAAAAGGTGATGTAACTGAATATCTTTGGCCTGTAGAGCAAAGATGAATGATTACCTGATGAATATCTTTGGCCTGTAGTGCAAAGATGACAGGTGTTGAGATGAACATGACCACTGATGATACAAATGAATATCTTTGGCCTGTAGTGCAAAGATGAATATTTGATGAGATGGCTATTGATTGATGTTACAGGGATAAAATATTGATGATGAACGGTTATTCCCGCTGCGAATATTGATCTAAAACATGTTGTCAATAATATTTTATCTGAACTGTTGAAGGCTAACGATAATTTATTTTCCATTATCTTAGTCATAATATTCTTTACTGAGCTAGTTGAGCTCACCCTTTTCATCTGTTGTCCTCTTCAGGAAATGAGAATGTTGCGGGGACTAGTCGGGGGACAGAGTGATGGTCCGAGTTAGAGCAGTAGTAGTCCTCACTATTTCTGATAAATAGTGTGATAATAATTGTAATGAGGACTTAGTTTGAATCTTAATATTTTCTACATATTTGTATTGAGACTCACAGTTGTGTGGTCGTATTTTGCACGACCGTATGATATAAAGTTTGTATTTGAATTCTGTACCATGTATTTGGCGACTCAGAATGGGTTGGGTTGAATGGACCTATTCTGGGGGCGTCACAGTTGGTATCAGAGCTTAGGGATATGATCTCTGGCGGAGATCGGGGAATAGAACTAGGAGGGGAGAGACGAGTAAATCCTTCGCTAGTGTGTCCTACCTAAGCTTATGTGGTATTTAATTGGTCAGTCGGAGCATAGGGTTAATATGTGATATGTTGATTTGTTTAATTAACCCTTGTTTTGTGGCAGTATTTGAGAATGGCAGCTGAGAATGTTAACAACGAAGTGAATGAGACCGTGGAGACACCTTTAATCGTTAACCAGGAGAACGTGCAACAAGAAGGCAATGTTCATCCTGAAAATAACGCTGGTCAGACGATAAACGATGAGATGTTTAGAAGTTTTTTGCAGTTTATGCAAAATCAGACGAGGGAGACTCGTGTGCAACATACAGGTGGAGATAATAACAACACACGAGCTGTCACTGCTAAGCAGTTCAAAGAATTGGGACCACCAGAGTTTCTGGGAAAGCCAGATCCGATCAAGGCGGAGACGTGGATTAAACAAATTACCAAGATATTTGATGTCTTGGGATGTACAGAGGAACAGAAGGTTCCATTCGCCACGTTTATGTTCCGTGGAGAGGCAGATTACTGGTGGGAATCCGTGAAGCGTACCCAGCCTGCCGCACTCCAGATGTCTTGGGAAGCGTTCCAGAAACTGTTCAATGACAAGTACTTTCCTGAAAGTATTCGTCCTATGAAGGAAGTAGAGTTTATCAGACTCGAGCAAAACAACATGACGGTATCCCAGTACGAGGCTAAGTTCGCAGAGCTGTCCAGGTTTGCACCTCATTTGGTAGAGAATGAGGAACGTATGACGCGGATGTTTCTAAGAGGTTTGAAACCCGAAATACGTCAATACCTCATTTCTCATAAATTTTCTCTATATTCAGATGTAGTGAACAGGGCCCAGTTATTAGAACGAGATAATGACTATGTTCAACCGAGGGACCACAACCAAGGTCGTACCGGTGGCAGCAGTCATCGGAGCAATGACAACCAGCGAGGAAGAAAGTATGACAGAAGCGGTAACCACTCCGGTGGTTATCGTGGCCATGATAGTAGAAGAAGCGAATCGGGGGGAGATTTCAAGAAGAGAAGGTATAACAATGAGAACACGAAGATGTCAACATCAGCGCCAGCATCAACTGTTTCGAGGGGAGGAGAACGACCACCGGTCGTATGCTTTAAATGCGGGAAAGAGGGACATATCAGCCCAAACTGCCCACAACAGTTCAAAGGATGCTATAACTGTGGAAAAGAAGGACATATAGCTCGAGATTGTCCTGTTGCGAAACCAAGTTCAGCGGGGGTGGTGATTCCAAAGGCGGTTGCAGACAAGTCAAAGTCGGTGATTCCTGGAAGAGCGTTTATCGTGACAGCCCAAAACGCGAGGAATCCACACGAGGTGATTACGGGTAAGCTGATCATAAACTCTTGCGAAGTTTACACCTTGTTAGATACCGGTGCTACCCATTCCTTTATTTCACCTGCTTGTGCTCAACGTTTGAACTTGACTTCTGATAAATTAGACTTTGACTTATCTGTTGAAACTCCGTTAGGAGAAACCTTTGTTACATCTACAGTTTATAAATCTTGCTTGATTCAGATTGGTACCCTTACCTTACATGTTGATCTTATATCTTTGAAAATACTTGCATTTGACGTGATTTTAGGAATTGACTGGTTAACCACTTACCATGCCAAAATTGATTGTTTTCGTAAGGTTGTTAGTTTTTATATTCCTAATCAACCTGTTGTACGAATTCAAACCACCAAACCACTAAAATCAGTCAATATCATTTCAAATCCCAAGGCTATTCGTTTATTGAAAAACGGATGTCAAGCTTTCTTAGCTCATGTCACTGATCTAAATCAGAATACATCAGATTTGAATGATATTTCCGTTGTTAATGAGTTTCCTGATGTATTTCCCGAAGAAATTTCCGGTCTACCCCCAGAACGTGAAGTTGAATTCTTTATTGACCTTGAGCCCGGTACAAAGCCCATTTCTAAAACCCCATATCGAATGGCTCCTATTGAACTTCAGGAGTTAAAGGTCCAATTACAAGAGTTGTTAGATATCGGTTTTATTCGTCCTAGTACGTCTCCTTGGGGTGCTCCTGTTTTATTCGTAAAGAAGAAAGACGGGAGTATGCGACTTTGCATTGACTATCGGGAGTTGAACCATGTCACCATCAAGAATAGGTATCCGTTACCTCGTATTGATGACCTGTTCGACCAGTTACAAGGAGCGCAATTCTTTTCAAAGATCGATCTTCGTTCTGGATATCATCAGTTGAAGGTTAAAACTGAGGATATTCCAAAGACTGCTTTCAGAACACGATACGGGCATTATGAGTTCTTAGTCATGTCTTTTGGATTGACTAATGCTCCTGCTGCTTTCATGGATATGATGAACCGTGTATTTAAGGAGTATTTAGATCAATTCGTTATTGTCTTTATTGATGACATTCTCATCTATTCTAAAAGCCGTGAAGATCATGAACACCATTTGAAGTTGGTACTTCAAAAGCTTCGTGAGAACAAGCTATATGCTAAGCTGAAGAAATGCGAGTTTTGGCTTGAGGAAGTAGCATTCCTTGGGCACGTGGTATCGAAACGTGGAGTATCTGTGGACCCGGCGAAGATTGAAGCAATACAAAGCTGGGAGCAACCTAAGTCGGTGACCGAAGTACGAAGCTTTCTGGGCTTAGCTGGTTATTATCGGAGGTTCGTAGAGGGATTTTCTGGAATCGCTACTCCATTAACTCAGTTGACTCGGAAAGATACAAAATTCGTTTGGAGCGAGGAATGCGAGAAGAGCTTCCAAGAGCTCAAGAGGAGACTTATCTCGGCACCTGTTCTGACAATACCATCTGGTTCGGATGGATTTATTATTTACAGCGATGCTTCGGGCAAAGGGTTAGGATGTGTTCTCATGCAACCTGGGAAAGTCATAGCCTATGCCTCGCGATAACTCAAAGAATATGAGAGGAATTATCCTACTCATGATCTAGAGTTGGCAGTAGTCGTTTTCGCATTGAAGATCTGGAGACATTACTTGTACGGAGAGAAAGTGGAGATTTATATGGATCATAAGAGCCTTAAATATTTCTTCACTCAGAAGGAACTCAACATGCGGCAACGACGTTGGCTTGAGCTGTTGAAAGATTACGATCATACTATCCAATACCATCCTGGAAAAGCGAACGTGGTAGCTGACGCGTTGAGTAGAAGATCATATGTGGGAACGAGTGCGATGATGTCAAGTATACGCGTAGAACCAGCTTTGATTGATAAAGTTAAAGCTGCTCAAGCTACAGATGCGGAGCTGATGAAGATGAAGAAGAAGGTGCAAGAAGGTGCAATTCCAGAAGCAAGAATCGATGAAGAGGGAATACTTCGAGTCAACTCCAGACTTTGTGTTCCTAACGATTTCGACTTGAAGTATAGAATCATGATGGAGGCACACAACACACCGTTTGCAATCCATCCTGGGAGTACTAAAATGTATCGTGATCTTCGACATACATTTTGGTGGAGCAATATGAAGAGAGAGATCGCGGAGTTCATCTCGAGATGTTTAACTTGTCAACGTGTAAAGGCGGAGCATCAAGTGCCGAAGGGTCCATTGCAACCACTGGAGATTCCGAAATGGAAGTGGGAACACATTACGATGGATTTCGTTACGGGTCTTCCCAAGGTTTCTCAAGGCTTAGATGCGATTTGGGTTATTGTTGATAGATTAACCAAGTCTGCTCATTTCTTGCCGATACGAGAGACTTATTCCCTTGAACGTCTTGCTCATTTGTACGTAAATGAGATTGTGAGATTGCATGGCATGCCAGTATCCATAGTTTCGGATCGTGATCCCAGATTTACTTCACGATTTTGGATCAGTTTGCAGAAAGCTATGGGCACGGACTTACGCTTCAGTTCGGCTTATCATCCTCAAACAGACGGACAATCGGAAAGAACTATTCAAACTCTTGAAGATCTATTGAGACTCTGTGTTCTAGACTTCAAAGGGAGTTGGGATAAGTACTTACCATTGGTGGAATTCTCCTACAACAATAGTTATCAGGCAAGTATAGGCGTAGCTCCATTCGAGGCATTGTATGGGAGAAAGTGTCGCTCTCCAGTATGTTGGAACGAGGTGGGTGAAACAACATTGTTGGGACCGGAGTTAGTACGTATGACTACGGAAAAGATCCAAATGATCCGACAACGTATACAAACGGCACATGATCGACAAAAAAGTTATGCGGATCTTCATCGAAAGGACGTGGAATTTAATGTTGGAGACCATGTGTTATTACGTATTGCTCCGTGGAAAGGAGTTACAAGGTTTGGGAAGAGAGGAAAGCTTAACCCACGATTCATTGGTCCATTTGAGATTCTTGACCGAATAGGAAATGTGGCTTATAGACTCGCTTTACCTCCAAGCATGTCTCGTGTTCATAACGTGTTTCACATATCCGTGTTACGTAAATATGTGAAGGATCCAAACCGCATTATTGAGTTAGAACCAGACGAGATAGCCGAAGATTTAACATACGAGGAGGTACCTGTCAAAATCTTGGATAGGAAGGAGCATGTCTTACGCTCAAAAATTATACCTCAAGTTAAAGTTTTGTGGAGAAACCAGGCTATTGAGGAAATGACCTTGGAGTTGGAATCGGAAATGAAAGCGAGGTATCCTCACCTTTTCGACATACCAGGTACGTACGTCAATTTCGAGGACGAAATTTCATAAGGAGGGGAGGTTGTAAGACCCCAACTTTTATGAATAAAGATTTAGTTTTCTTTATATATTATTTCGAAATAGTAAGGTGTTGATTTGATAAATATGAAAGTTATGGGTGAAATGTGCAAACATTTTTAAAATGAGCAAGTGGTTATAAAATATTCTTGTTGTCGGGGAATATTCGTTTGGTCGTGGAATATTCTTGTTGTCGGGGAATATTCGTACGACGGCGCAGCTATTTGTGGGCCCCCACAACGGAATAACTGTCGGATATAGAAAGCGACAGAAATAACTTTTTTACAAAATAACGGCGTGGTTGTTACCGTTAGTACTGTTGAAATACCCGGTGGTTAAAATACAGTGATACACGGTGTTGCTTAGTAGCACACGGTATTGCACAGTATTTCGAATTATTGAGTCTTACGTGAGAAGCCATTACTCAATTATTGTTACAGTAATTACTGTTCAATATTTTATATTATTGACTCAATAATTGCTACGTTGATATTTTATATTATTGACTCAATAATTGCTGCATTGATATTTTATTGACTCAATAATTGTCACGTTGCTATTTTTTATGATTGATTCAATAATGGCTACAGTTGATATTTTGTAGTATTGATTCAATAATTGTCGTTGCACAGTATTTCACGTTATCAACTCAATAATTCATATTATTTGAATAATATTATTAGATAGCATTATTGACAATGTCTAAGGAAGTTCTGTCTAGGAGGGGTTATTTAATTGCGCGCCAGTAAGGAGAAGTCCTTATCGGAAGGCCCCCTCTGTCCTGGGAACGACCTGGTTGTTAATATTGTAGTTCTATAATATTATTTGTGAATAATTAATTATTGATTTATATGATAAGGAAATATTTATTTTGTGGATATTAAAGAAGGAATTGGCGCTGGTGAGTTTTTATCAATATTTTGGTGTGAGAAATTATCTGTTTTTGGATTTCGGATAATTTATGTTTGGAATTTGGAAAAACTTCCTTCTGCAAAGTTGTAGAGAATTAAATTTCCTATGGAAGGACATAGAATTTGTATTTTTCTGACGAAGGGGCTATTTGTTATGAATTATTGAAGTTTCGGAAAATATATATATTTTTTATGGGCGGGCCCCACTTTTGGTAGAAAATGTTTTAGCCGCCAGGCGGCGAAAATTTTGAAAAATAATAATATTTTATTATTTTAGTCTCCTTTGGCATCCTAAGCTTTTCCTATAAATAGGGTGCTTAGGTTAGAATTGAAAATCACACCAGAATCAGAAGTTTTCTCTCTCTATAATATCGAGCGTATTTTTGTGAGTATTTCAATACTTTGAGTATTACTATTCAGTACAAGCTTCCGTCGGTATTATATCCGATATTCCAGTCAGAGATACTGTTCTTTTGAGGTAAGGGATGTTATTTTCTTTCGTAAATGATATTATTCTTTTCAATATCATTATACAGAAATATTGTCATGGATTTTATGTTGAAATTCTTACTTTTTCTGTCGGGGATACTATTCATGTATACGGCACTATTCACGTATACGGCACTATTCACGGAAAAATTAAATTTTCTTCTATTTGTCCAAATTGCTTGTTAAGGTTACTATCTTTGATTGTATCCAAGTTTTGGGCTTTATTCTTGAATTTTGCTCCACAAAGTATTATTATGGATTATTCTTGAATTTGGATAAACTAAATGACGAATCCCTAATCTTTGTCTTTTATCTCACTGGATTCGTTCTTTAAAATGTTTGTCATCATCATCAGTCCTAAAAGGTGATGTAACTGAATATCTTTGGCCTGTAGAGCAAAGATGAATGATTACCTGATGAATATCTTTGGCCTGTAGTGCAAAGATGACAGGTGTTGAGATGAACATGACCACTGATGATACAAATGAATATCTTTGGCCTGTAGTGCAAAGATGAATATTTGATGAGATGGATATTGATTGATGTTACAGGGATAAAATATTGATGATGAACGGTTATTCCCGCTGCGAATATTGATCTAAAACATGTTGTCAATAATATTTTATCTGAACTGTTGAAGGCTAACGATAATTTATTTTCCATTATCTTAGTCATAATATTCTTTACTGAGCTAGTTGAGCTCACCCTTTTCATCTGTTGTCCTCTTCAGGAAATGAGAATGTTGCGGGGACTAGTCGGGGGACAGAGTGATGGTCCGAGTTAGAGCAGTAGTAGTCCTCACTATTTCTGATAAATAGTGTGATAATAATTGTAATGAGGACTTAGTTTGAATCTTAATATTTTCTACATATTTGTATTGAGACTCACAGTTGTGTGGTCGTATTTTGCACGACCGTATGATATAAAGTTTGTATTTGAATTCTGTACCATGTATTTGGCGACTCAGAATGGGTTGGGTTGAATGGACCTATTCTGGGGGCGTCACACCCTAAATATGGTTTATACATATTTTGATGGGGTTTTGGTCATTTGTGATAAGATATTAGGTGTATGGCCTTTTAAAATGATTAAATGAGTTAATTAGTAAAGTGTAAACAATTAATTTTTTTTATTGATTTAATAAATGTTTAAAATGAATTATATAAAGAAATAAAGTTACTTTAAATATAATTTGTTGAATTAGACGTTTCATGGAATATATGATGATTGGATATGTAATATGCTGAAAAGGGAAATCCAGCTTGCTGGATTGGAAATTGAATATGTTAGGAAAGCGAATACAGTTTGGATTCGGCTTGCTGAATTGATGTATTAGGTTTGCTGAATTCGTAAAAAGTTTACCGAGTTATAATAAGAACTTATAAAATAAACGAGTAAAGTGTTAAATCTAAAGTAGTACAGTCGTACTCTTTAATGGTAGATGTATAGTATCTGGGCTAAACAATTCCTTCAGGGAGCGGAGGTATATACGAATTAGCAACCGATCTAACTCGTTGTGAAAAATAGTGTAGACGAGACAGAAACTAATTTGTTGGTTGTTTGTGGGAAACCACTTAGTATACTGTATTGAATACTATTAAAGAATCGATGTGTGCTAGGTTTAGACTTGTGAATACGTATGATGTTAAGATGTTATCTAATATTTGATTATGTGATTACATGTTAGATAAATTACTATAGGTAAGATTTATGATGCTAATTGAGAGATCGATCTTATTAATGATAGGTTTTACAAAAGAAGTTAACTTAAATTACGTAGCAGTAGTCAACTAATCCGGCAAGTCCCTTAACTCAAACTCGAGTTATTATTTTTCAAGCATGCTAGTGGATAATTATTGTTGATTATTCCACATCTAAGATTATTATTGAATATTCCCATTTATTGCATGTTCCCTAACTCAAACTTGAGTTATTATCTTTCAAGCATGTTAGTGTATAATTATTGTTGATTATTCACATCCATAATGATTATTGTTATTCACACATAATGCAATTGATTAATGTTCTAGTATTTAAACTATTTACGAGCCATGTCTCAGCTATTTGTTTTGGCGAGACTAATATTTGTTAAAGCATTAAACGTTCTATTTATTATGCACTGATTTATTAGAAGATCTATGCCATTGATTTTTGCTAGATCAATATTGATATTATATGTTGAAATTTTAGTATTTCTTTGAAAGCAATCCAAACCAGATTGTTATGGTACGGACTCATGATGTAAGACTGAGATGAACAAACTTTATTGTCGAACATCCGACCCTATACGCTATTTTTGAGTATTATGCAGAATATAAGGTACAATGAAGTTGGCCGCTTCAGGTACTTGCAGAGGAGTATAGTTTAGTTTTTATAACTAACTTATATCCTTGAGGTAATTTAGTTTTAATAACTAATAATTTCTCTATTAGTTCATGATCCATTTGTGACCACTCATCATGAAATCTGCGAATATCCCACTTTACTGAATATTATTGCAGTATTGTTAATTCTTCTTATTCATTTGAATATGATTGAATCTTTGAAAGAATCTTACTATTTCAGCCTTGATATGTTATTCAGAATGAAATTTAAGAAAGTCTTGTTATTGAAAATGAATTATTATTCAGCTACTTCAAAATCCTTTGATTATTGTTGAAGTTCTATAGAAGCTAGACTCTTTTATTCATGATATATATCCCTTATTGTATACTTTAACTTGCTGAGCAAACTCGTTGCACACCCTTGCTTAAATAAAACATTTCAGCTAAGGCCGAGGTAGAAAAAGGTTCTAATAGGGACAAAGGCAAAGGCCAAGCTCAGAAGTAGTTATTGTAGACACTCGAAATTTTCCTTGCCCCAATACTAACACTGTAGGAGGGCAAAACCATCAATCAAGCCAACCCCGGTCCCGATACCAGACATCCAATCTAAATATAGACACTAATGTCGGTTAACTCCAGTCAAATCCGATCACCAATATCGGTACTCCAGCAAACTCCGATCGTAAATCGGACTGTCGATCCAGCTCCGATCGTCAATCGGACCGTCAGATCATCCCCGATCTCAATATCGGGACATCAACTCAAGCTTGGTCACCGATATCGGGATAACCACAGCATCGATCAACCATATCGGAATGTCAACGCAGCCCCGGCAGCAACCCAGGAGATACAAATAAGCCCCGGTAGCAACCCGGGAGATACAAATCAGCCCCGGCAGCAACCCGAGAAGTACAGGTCATCCTCGACATCAATCCGAGAAGTCAGGTCGACTTTGAAAATAAACCTGAAGCATCACAACACCTCCAGAAGAAAACTTGGAATGACCACGTCAGCCGCAGAGGCAACCCTAGGGACAAACAGACTTGAATGGGATCCAAGTCTTGGAAACAGCTCCCGAAAGTCAACTAGAGGCCATACCGACAACAAGGGCAATCCCAAAAGGGGAAAAATAGTCATTTTACCAAAATCTCATTCGATTCAGTCAAACTCAAGTCAAATTGATCCCACCAAGGTCAGAAAGAACCACAACGGTGATCCCGGGTGAAAACAGCACCAGACGGTTTGACGATTAAATTATGGGGAAACGAAGACCCAGTCATGAAACAACCTTTGGGGACTTACAAAGGGTTAAAACTAATGTCATTGTGACACTCTCAGCGAGGGCATTCCGGAAAGCTATAGCACGCCTCAAACGGACGCTCCGATCAAAAGTTATGAAGTTTCCAACCTGAGATCGCGTCGCCCGGCATGCACGCACTTTGAGACGACGAAGCCTGGCATGTGGGCCCTACCTTGGGGAACTGCACCTCTACTTGCAACAGCAGCAGGTAGAACTGAGGCTCCCTAGCCTATAAATAAACGTGCCCCCCGTTCATTTGGAACAATTCAGAAACGCAGCGAAGCCCTGTCAGTTTGATTTTCTGACTTTTACACCTCTTCCAAACCCAAATATTTTCACTCCAACATGTAGATATACCCATATACAATCACATATCAAAAAACCACCGATAGATTTGGATGTTTAAAGCCTACGATTTGGCAAAAAGCCCGTAGTGCAGCCCATTGTAAGTATTTTTACGATCAGCAAGTCAATACTACTACTTTGCACTGTTTTACACCTGCACATCAAGTTTTATCTTCTAAATATGCCCGAAACTTATTTTCATTGGCCGTTTTCATCATAATTTAATATATTTTTGTACATAAACTCTGTTTCCAACATTTTTACAACTCGGATTGACGATTCGTCAGCTCTAGCAGCTTCAATGCACTAGCACGCACATTCTAGCAACTTCGCCAGACTGGGTTATCTTCCCAGTTCGGGTTTGGCCCTCTTTTATATATATTTAACTAAAAATATACTAACATTTCAATTCTGTCAAGCCTGAATTTCAAATCCGAGGTAGGTTACCGCTATTATATATATTTATGCATATATAAGCGACATTCACCATCACTGGTACTCATATCAGTCATGGTTGACTACATTTCTGTCAATATATATATATATTTATATATTTTCAGTCGGCCTGGACTATTTTGTGGCCATTTTACTGCTTTTGCACACTTCCCCATACTGGGTGCTCTCCCCAGTCACTAGGTGACTATTTTTCTGTCAATTTTAATTCCAATACGGGCACAGGCGTGAAAACCCATCGCCCTTTTTACTGTTTATATATATATATATATATATATATATATATATTTTATTTCTGTCACAGCCTGGATTATTTCGTGGCTATTTACAGTTTTTATATATATATATTTCAATTCCAGTCCGGGCTTGCGAGTGAAAACCCATCGCCCTTTACAGCTTTTATATATATAATTATATATATTGCTTTATTCAATTTATTTAACTGCTGCATTCAACATTCATTTATATATGAATTTGCACTGATTTTTGTGCGGGCGGACTAGATTTATCCAAATCTCGCCAATTCTAGCTTTCAACTGTTCAAACAGGTCCCGACAGAACTTGGAAACTATAATGGCTGAGATTTCTTTAAATCTAGTTATTTTTATAGTTTCAGCTTCAAAAGCAACCTCGCGTCCCTTAGATCGCTATCTAGTGGGAACGAGATGCTTTGGCCGTGCGAACCGGGATTTACTGAATGAATCCTTGATTTTGGCTATCTTGGGATATTTATCTGCTTATGTGCAAATTTGAACTGTGTAGGTTTTCTAGCCACTCATATGTGAGCCTAGGAATCGTGGGATTCATGATCAAACTGATGAGAATCTGATTCCCACGATGGACAAACTTCAATTTACAGATATACCCTGCCATTTTTTTCTGTAAAATGTACATGCACAGACCTTAAAACAGTTGACCGGATTTAAGGTCTCAACATAGTGAAAATATGGATTGTCGTGTCAGCGTCCCTCTGATGGTTTTCATACCCATGAGGAGACCGAAACTTTATATTTCTGTGGTCGAGGATGCTTCGCAGCCCGACATATCACCAGTTGCATTCAG
Organism: Panax stipuleanatus; assembly: GCA_020205555.1. Lineage (NCBI taxonomy): Eukaryota > Viridiplantae > Streptophyta > Magnoliopsida > Apiales > Araliaceae > Panax > Panax stipuleanatus. The sequence continues at coordinate 81,166,364 of CM035126.1, forward strand.
CCTTAAGGCTATAAAGATAAAATTGAAAGTGGCGATGTGCTTCAATTCCTATGTCAGCGTAGGGGTTTGATAAATAGCTTTCAAAAACATCACTGTCAATTCAATTCAAAAGCTTTTGCAAATCAAATTAAATGCTTTTTTGCAAATCAAATCAAAGATTGATTTTTAAAATCAAATCAAACCCTTCGTAGGCTCAACGAAGCCTGCCAAAGTTTTCAATCAATCAATAGGCCCAATTTTCAAACAGCATTCACTCACGCATTCCACTTTTAAAGGAAATATTGAAAAGATTGTGGTACCGTGTTTACACGGGAGTCGTGGGGTGCCTAACACCTTCCCCACACTTAACCAAGCCCCCGAACTCAAAACTCTGATTTCAAAGATCAAGTTTCGACAGTGTCCAGCAATTGGGCCTCTTTTCAAATCAAACTCGGTTGAGTTGGTACAACCATTTTCAGAACTACCAACTGGCGACTCTATTTAAATCAAATCGTTGACATATACACATGTTGGCCTCTTTCCTAAAAAACCCTTCAAAACCTTTTTCGCAATAAGAAGAATAAGGGTAGAGATAACTTAGGAAGATCGATTTGAGAAAAACTGGGTTACGAACAGACTCGCGATATTTCTTAAATTTTCCAACGTCGACAGGTGGCGACTCTGCTGGGGACAGTAGAGGGCTTAGGCCGCTTTCAATCTTTTCAAACATTTTCCTTTCAAAACTATTGAATGCGTGAAATCCTGCGTCTCCACAGTCAATGGATGAGTGAATGCTACGTCTTTCATTGAATGTATGAATGCTATGCCTTTACATTGAATGAATGAGAATGAATGCTTTAGTGCTTCGCACCCATATTAGTGCTTCGCACAAACTGTTATTGCATGCATAAGCGGCACGGCCAATGTATGTGAATGTATGATGTGAGTCCCTCCACCAGGAGGCTAACCCGGTCGGTGATAAGTAAAGACTCTGGGGAGGACTAAGTCTCCGGGGCTGCCTCCTGAAAATGCACCACCCAGATTCGCTCCAGTTGAACGATCAGATTAACTTCCCTTCTAGTAGATTGCGATGATCTGGGAACCTTCATGCCGAAACAAAAGCCGCGAGAGTAACCTAGGATAGGTCAGCTTCTGATCAACCGAATCCGACAGGATGCTTCTTCATGCCTTCCTCTTTCAATTTCATGTCAAGTCTCTAATTACTGAGGAGCACAATGTAAATGACAATAATGAAAGATTTACTTTCCTGTCAGATATCCTATCATCCTGCCATCAAAACAACTAACCTCGGTTTTGCAGGATAAACTTAAAAGACACATCATGCATCCAATCCTTACCTACATCAGGAAACTGACACGCCTACGTTTTGGTTGTAGGTGATAAAAGTGGTCTCACTACTAGATCATAATATAAAAGGGCACAAAGCCTATCCACCGATATGGCTGAAAGTAGCCAATGCGAGTCGGGTTCCGTATCTCGAAAACAGTTTGAGGGACTTAAGAATCAAATAGCAGAATTGGCTATACTCCTGAAAGAACAGAGTAAAAGCACTCAGGGGCAGTCAATGCTCAAATAAACAGAGTCCTCCTCACAGGGTGGTAATCAAAGCGATGACAAGAAGGGGGAAATGCAGATCCCTGAACCGCGATACAGTAAAAGAACCAACAAAACCCCTGAAATCATAAATCTTAGGGAGGATCGGGAAACTGACAATCTCCGAAGGAAAGTTTGACAAATGGAAGAAACCATTCGGGCAATCAAAGGGACAGGAAACCTTGGAAGTGTTACATATTCAGATCTCTGCATATTCCCAGGGGCTAGATATCCTGACAGATTCCAAGTCCCAGAGTTTGAAAAGTACAATGGGGCAGGCGATCGTTATACGCACTTGAAAGTATACATTGGTGAGCTAGGGTTTATGTTAAAGATGAAAGCCTCCGAATGCAGCTTTTCCAAAAGAGTCTCACTGGAGAGGCTAGGACATGGTATGCCCGACTTGATAATGCAAAAATCCACAGTTGGGAAGAGCTAGCTCATGCCTTCCTAACTCAATACAGCTTCCAGTCTCAGATGGCTCCGGATCGATATCAATTGGCCAAAGTCAAAAAGCAGAGCAACGAGTCTTTCTGTGAGTATGCCCAAAGATGGAGACGTCTGGCAGCACAAGTTAGCCCGCCTATGACCGAAGCTGAAATGGTGATGACTTTCATAGACATCCAAGAGGCACCTTACTATGAGAGGATCCTGGTCGGAATAGGAAAGCCATTCTTAGAGATGATCAAACATGGCAAAATGACAGAGATGGGCCTGAAAGCGGGCAAGATTAAAGATCTCACGGCCTTGAAAGTAGTCGCTGATCATATATAGTCTGGAAACTATGCGAGTGATCCCATAAGGGTACCCAAGGAAGGCAATGAAGATGTATCCCTCGTTGTACAAGGGTAGTCTAAAAGATCTAACCATAGTCCCCCCCATTTGGAAGAGGGAAAGAAATCTGCCATCACAACAGACCGTATTCAACAATTACCAAAAGAGAAAGAGAAAATTCGAAAGAACTGAAAATCGGGTGTTCACTCCACTAGGCGATTCCCTTGAAAACATATTGGTGATGTTAATAGATCACAAGAAGATTATTGAGCTGGCTCCATCTCTGGATCCCAAAAGTAAAAGATACAATCCTAGATAGAGATGTGCTTACCATTCAGGATCTCCAGGACACGATACACAAGATTGTTGGTCCTTAAAGCATAAAATCCAAAACCTGATCGAAAGCGGTGATCTTGTGATCCAACAACCTGACCATCCAAATGTCAACCCCAACCTTCTGATGCAGCATGATATAGAGGAAGTAAACATGATAGGGTCAGGAAGCGATGAAATGTATCCAAATCGTAAATACATACGAAGGATAGAGGATTACCCCCGAAGGAACAAGACAAATGTCTTCGAGTCAGAAAATTTAGAGGAGGGTATGATAATAATGCAAAAATTGGATGCGATCCAACATCAAGTAACTCTACTGGCTAATCTGGTAGTGCGCCAACATCAGGGGTACAAGGCAGCTTTTCATTCAAAGCTAAGAAAAAGAGGAGGTTATTCAGAATAAGAGCATATCTCCCTCCAAGATCCGCCGACTAAATGAAGAGGATTAAGGTATGATGAATGAACGAGAAGGGCAGAATAATCAAATTACTCAAAGTTCTCACCAAAAGAAAAATAGTCCAGAGGAATGCAAATTCCCAAATAAGAAATATCAATCAACATTCCAAACACGAGCAAACCCTCGAAATCCTACGGCACCGAGAGTTGGAGAGAGTCGGCGAAGAAGGGTATTCACACCTGTGGAGGACTCATTGGAAAGTATGTTAGCACTGTTGGTTGCGTAGAGAAAGATTACTGAGTTTCTGCCTCCTACCAAGCCCGAGACAAGAAGTTATGATGCCACAAAGATATGTCGCTATCATTCTAACTCACCTGGACATGCAACCAAGGAATGCTGGTCTCTAAAGCATAAAATCCAGGACCTCATTGAAAATGGAGAACTGAAGAAAGAATTCCCCATCACCAGAAAGGCGAGAGGGAGATAAAGAGCTCAAGATATCCACTCGAAGAGGGCAGTTCAAAGGATGTGACGGCTATGAGCATCCATCCTGGCATAACACATGGTGGACCGACCCTAATACTAGGAGTGACCAAAGAAACAAAAGAATCTCCCAATGAAGTTCATCCACAATCAGCAAATATCTTGATGCCCAAAGCCAACGACTACATGCCTGACCTTATCCTTCTGGAAGATGAGGAGGAGATACTGATCCTTTCCCGTATGGAAAAAGCCCAAAAGGAAAGTTCCTTGCGAGAGATACAACATCAGTGCGAGGGGGATTTCATACTCAAATCCTCTTAAGGCTATGAGAAAGGTGAAGGAGCAGACGAAGAAAAAGGTGGCAAAATTCTCAAAGAAGACAACCCCTCGAGGAATCTGGAGTTCATACCTTTCCGCGATGAGTCCAGTTTAAGCCTCCTTAAGAGATATGCTGATTCAGGAGGCGATTAATTTATGGCAGGGATTGAAGATATTCAGAGCCAAGAGGGAACCTCTATCACAAGCCTCGAAGGCGACATAATCACAGATGACTGGACTATCAGGCCTCAGCTAGCCAGGAGGATGTAGATCCAGAGGAAAGTTATGAGTTCTAGAGGATGTTGGGACGTTATCCTTTTCTTAGCAATATGCCTTTCATTTTCCATGCATACAAAATCAAAAAATCAAAAATATCAAAAAGAAAAAAATCAATCAAAAATCGAGCCTTTCACAAATGGCGTGAACTACGAAAGACCTGATCTCCCTCAACCTGGGAGTACGTAGGCAACCATTTTGGTGCGGTCAAACCAAACAAAAAATTCAAAAACCCTCGAATCCAAACACAAAACAAACAAAAACTCAAAAGCTCAACAAACCAAACTCAGAACCCAAAAGGGATACTTCTCAGCCCTCTCTCAAAAACAGAACTACGAATGATATGATCTCCCTCGACTCGGGAGTACGTAGGCAGCCATCTACGGCGCGGTTTGACCTTAAAGAAAAAATAAAAAAATAAAGACCAGTTCCAAGACACCGAAGATAAATAAAAGCCAAATTCTATCAAACCACCTGGTCAACAAGACTTGCTGAAGAAAATCAAAGCTAGTCTCTAAACCCGTGGATAAGTGGGATAGCAGTGCCAACACGGCATCTCTCTGAAGATAGAGGAGCAGCTGCAAGCACCTAACCCTCGGTCTCCATACGAGCCAGAACATCCACTGCCATTTGCATACTATGGCCTCGTCCCTCTCAGCAAAGGCAACATCCCGAGTGGCTCGGGCCTCGCCTCTATTAACAGAAGTTGTATCTCTAATAAAATGGGTCGTCAACATTAACGCCCTGGCCTGATCTCTCTAAAAAGTCATCCGAGCCCGTCGAATCTGCCATAGCCAGATCTTTCTGTGCAGGGACACTCGGTAGGTCACCAACCAAAGCCACAATTAAAGCCATCATATCACCAACCATCACAAGCCCTTAAGTCCAATTCATTGGAGTTCGAAGGCATCTCGACATCAAGCGTCAAAGTTGGAACAACAACACAACGATATATCAAGGACATTCGAAAAGCTGAAGTCTTAATCTAAAACTTTCATCAAATCAAAGGAAAGGTCATCAAAGCCAATTGCTCCTACAAATCAAAAACAATGACTGGGGCATCCAAGCATTAAAGCCAAAATCCACTACCTGTTCACTATGGGGGTCATGCGATTAAAGACTCTTGCGATCTCGGCATCTTATCAGCCCATCGATCAAACATACAACCAAGCAATCCTCCCAGATGACAAGCAAGACTGGGGCAAGTCCAAAGTCAACAACTACCCGATGTTGGGACCCTTGTAACAAGAATGGACCAATTCTAGAAATGGCGCAATTCAATGCTGGGGAATTTATCAACCATCCAATCAACATGCACCAGTCGGGCACCATCAACATGGTCCATCATCATCCAAGCATCCATCATTGGCAATCCGGTATGTCCAATCGATCTTTTTCAATCAAAATTTTCTTAGAATACTGCGATCCGCTGATAAGGTATGACTCTTTCATCTCTTTATGTGCTTTCAAATTCCATGCATTAGCGATCATACACATAAATCCTGCATTAGAGTCTTAAAAAAAGAGAAGAAAAAAAAGATTTTTGCTTAACTTGTTATAAATTGGATTAATTCTGATAAGCGTCCGTGGAGCAAGAATCATGAAAATGATTAGAGAATTAAGACCATTCAACCTTTGGATTAGGCATGACGTCCTAGTTCAAAGCACTTTTTAAAGCAAACTTGACCTCATATACATGTCTGCACTTTGCGATTGACCTGATTCTTAGTTGTGGGGTATGAAACTATGACGATAAGGATGGAAATTAGTAGCCAACCTAATGTCTCGAATCGTGGTCTGGATTACTTGAGTAATTAAGCCCGAGGAGTGTCTCTACACCTGGTGCCCTAAAGCCATCTGGTTTGGGAGCCGCCGGCCAAACGCTCGTTACATGGGTAACTCAGTTCCTAAGAAAATGAGCATTGCAAGAAATCAAAGCATAAGTAGATTCAAATAGTGGCCTAGGTTACTCGAGTAATTAAGCCCGAGGGGTGTCTCTACACTTGGTGCCCTAAAGCCGTCTGGTTTGGGAGTCACCGGCCTAACATTCACTACATGGGTGACTTAGAGACTAAGAAAACAAATCTTGCACCAGCTCAGGCGAATCAAAAGAATAGACCACCTAACTTGTCTCGAAGTGTGGCCTTTGTTACTCGAGCTAGTAAACCCGAAGGGGTGTCTTAACACCTAGTGCCCTAAAACCTTCTGGTCTAGGAGTCATTGGTCAAAAACTCGTTACATGGGTAGCTCTGAAAAGCCTAAGAAAACGAGACAAAGTTAGGCAAGAAAAGCAGAAAATTTTGCAAGTAAAAATGATATCATCTAGAAATCATAGAAGAGAAACCCCTGCTAAGGGTTGCGTCACACATAGTGCACATGTCATATGATCTTAATCTTGTGAAGAGCAGTGTCTAAAGCAAAGATGAGATGTCTCTGATGAAGGGAGATAATTCTTGTGAATCTAATCCTACCCATGAAAAATGACCATGGATGCTTACAAGTTTTCTTGCGATTTCATAACTTATCAAGCAAAAATTTTAATTTCCTTAGGAAAAATTCATTTTCATACTCCCTTTCAAGATCTTTAGGGATAAGATGAGAGCGCATTGAATACAAACATTCAATTTCATAAACTCTAAATTTTAAATGCCTTATACTAATCCCGACGGCCCGAGCCATCAAGCTGTTGGCACATATTGTTGTTTTGTGGACATGGTCAACAAAATGAGTTTTTCTATGAACCCCAGTAACAACCTGCGAAAGGGCTGGGGTATTTTTCCATACCAAGAAATGGAAAGGATCTACGGCGGGACCAAGTTCCTCATCAAAAGAAAAGGGAGAGTTCCTGAAAGAAATCAAGGCGACATCAGCTGTCCCTACACAAAAAGGGAAAAGTCTTCAATAGAGTCCTTAACTCGGGAAGAACAGATGCCCGATGACCAAAAGATCTAGCGAAGGAAATCTGCATCGTCAAACATGTCAACCTGCGTCAAGTCCTCACAAGTCGAGGCCTCTACACTGAAGTTCAAATCTAGGCAATAAAAGAACGGGCTACATCCTCCAGGACGTCAGCATCACCCGGGTCATCAGCCAAGGCCAGCATCTAACCCAGCAGGGTTGCAAGTGAAAAGCTTACCCGTTTTTCACACTCAATTATCAAACCGTTGGCATCAATCCAGCGTAGCATCAAAGAATGATCCGGTAATGTAGACCATGGAACGCAACTTCATCGAAGATATCAGGATACCTCCTAATAAAGCCATCAGTGTTTGGACCACCAAAGGGACCAGCACCAAATCCAGATCCAAAAAATAGCAGCCCCTGCGATATCCTCACCAAAAACGACATATAAAAGAGGAACATCCAAATCTGCTCAGCGAATGACAAAAGGAGCCATACGGGAATTAGAGCTACTAAGCCTATCAAAATCCATGCCTGAAAAGAAACTCCAAATAACCTCAAAAAAGGGTGAGGTATGGTTCTACATCAATTCAAGTAAGCATATGCATCAACCTAGGACAAATTAAGATCATCATATCATGTCTGGTTTGCACATGTGCAACAAGCGCTACATCAGCCCACATTTCCATCAAAACATTAGGCATGCATACCTAATAGAGTCAAATATGCATACACATTAAACACACAAACTCGATGGAAAAGTATGCTACCGTTCGAGTAGGCATCGGGACAGTCCAATGATCAACCATTGTCCCTACCATCAGGGTAGGCACTGTTGCAAATAACCGGTGTAAGTTATCATCAGGATAGGCATCGGGAGCACCCACTTAGGTAACTCTGCAAAAGATATATATCCCCATCAGAGGAGCCTTCAGAAATATACAACGACATCAGCCAAGAGAGAATCTGCCCCCCTGATAGTATCGACAGATTGGGGAAACCATTCGTCTTAAAAATAAGATAACAGCAAAGGCTATCATAAAGAACGTTATCCCTAGCAAAAATATGGGAAACATTTTAGTTTATCTTCATCAAGTAATCATTAGCAACACCAATGGAAATCAGACCATTGGAGTCAACACCAGCATATACATCAGCAGCATTGATGAAAGCCAACTGTGGATATCGGTACCAACACAAACACCGATAAAGGTAATGCGATGCAATGCGATTTGCGATGCGATATGCGATGCAATGCGATACGATATGCGATGCAATTTGCGATGCGATGCGATACGATGGCGATGCGATTTCCAATGCGATATACGAAGTGCGAAATGCAATTTGCAAAAACATGTTAACATTCATTGCATTGCGATTTGCATCATCAATATCTTGTCATATTTCAAGTGTCTAGCAATCTTTATCCTGTCCATTCCACTACATTGAATAAACATGATAAAGAGGGGCATTTGTAGACACTCGAAATTTTCTTTGCCCCAATACTAACAATGTAGGAGGGCAAAATCGTCAATCAAGCCAACCCCGATCCCGACACCAGATATCCGATCTAAATTCGGGCACCAAAGCTGGTTAACTCCAGCCGAATCCGATCACCAATATCAGTACTCCAGCCCACTCCGATCGTCAATTGAACTGTCGATCTAGCTCCGATCGTCAATCGAACCGTCAGATCATCCCTGATCTCAATATGGGGACATCAACTCAAACGTGGTCACCGATATCGGGACAACCACAGCACCGATCAACCATATCGAGATGTCAATGCAGCCCCGGCAGTAACTCGGGAGATATAAATCAGCCCCGGTAGCAACCCGGGAGATACAAATCAGCCCTAGCAGCAACCCGAGAAGTACAGGTTATCCTCGGTATCAGTCCGAAAAGTCAGGTCGACTTCAAAAATAAACCTAAAGTATCACAACACCTCCAGAAGAAAACCTAGAATGACCAGGTCAGCCATAGAGGCAACACTGGGGACAAACAGACTCGAATGGGATCCAAGTCTTCGAAACAGGTCCAGAAAGTCAACCAGAGGCCATGCCGACACCAAGGGAAATCTTGGGAGGGGCAAAATGGTTATTTTACCAACTCTCATCCGATTAAGTTAAACTCAAGCCGAATTGATGCCACCAAGGTCAGAAAAAAACTTTATTGTAGTACCATATTGTTATGCCGTACCATATTGTTATGGTACAGACTCATGATGTAAGACTGAGATGAACAAACTTTATTGTCGGACATCCGACCCCGTACGCTATTTTTGAGTATTATGCATAATATAAGGTACAATGAAGTTGGCCGCTCAGGTACTTGCAGAGGAGTATAGTTTAGTTTTTATAACTAACTTATATCCTTGAGGTAATTTAGGTTTAATAACTAATGATTTCTCTATTAGTTCATGATCCATTTGTGATCACTCATCATGAAATCTGTGAATATCCCACTTTATTAAATATTATTGCAGTATTGTTAATTCTTCTTATTCATTTGAATATGATTGAATCTTTGAAAGAATCTTACTATTTCAGCCTTGATATGTTATGCAGCATAAAATTTAAGAAAGTCTTGTTATTGAAAATGAATTATTATTTAGCTACTTCAAAATCCTTTGATTATTGTTGAAGTTCTATAGAAGCTAGACTCTTCTATTCATGATATATATCCCTTATTGTATACTTTAACTTGCTAAGCAAACTCGTTGCTCACCCTTGCTTAAATAAAATATTTCAGCTAAGGCCGAGGTAGCAAAAGGTTCTAACAGGGACAAAGGCAAAGGCCAAGCTCAGGAGTAGTCATTGTAGACACTCAAAATTTTCCTTGCCCCAATACTAACACTGTAGGAGGGCAAAACCATCAATCAAGCCAACCCCGGTCCCAACACCAGACATCCGATCTAAATCTGGCCACCAATGTTGGTTAACTCCAGTCAAATCCGATCACCAATATCGGTACTCCAGCCCACTCCTATCGTCAATCGGACCGTCGATCCAGCTCCAATCGTCAATCGGATTGTCAGATCATCCCCGATCTCAATATCGGGACATCAACTCAAACCTGGTCACCGATATCGGGATAACCACAGCACCAATCAACCATATCGAGATGTCAACGCAGCCCCGACAGTAACCCAGGAGATATAAATCAGCCCCGGTAGCAACTTGGGAGATACAAATCAGCCCCGGCAGCAACCTGAGAAGTACAGGTCATCCTCGGCATCATTCTGGGAAGTCAGGTCGACTTTGGAAATAAACCTGAAGCATCACAATGATAGTAGTGTGCATACAAGCCAATCATGTATGATGATAAAGCACGTACTTTGTAAACAATCTTATTTATTTATTAATAAAATATTCATTTATTAAAGGCATTTAATTATCTACATGTTGCTGTTTTTATAATATGTAAATAACCCATAGTTTTAAGCAAAGCTTTTAGAATCATGATGATGATCATGCTAATGAGATCTAAATTCTTAGAAAGTTTTAAAACTAAAATAGTTCCCAATCGTGGGATTACTAAAAAGGGGATTAGTAAATCCGGATAGATTGGTACATATGTTGCTTGCTCATTGGATGAGGATGATTGATCTCATGATCATTTGTGTGGAGACACTAAAGCAAGTATGTAGGTGCTTATTGGAGAATAAGTTCACTGAACGTGATTCGCTATGGAATACCTAATGGAGTTTTACTCGCATGTCAATAGGAATTCCTAATGTGATAGTAGTACAAGTGATCCTTGGACTTGAGATCATCATAGTATCTTATATGTAACAAATTATACTTTGACTTATTCCTTAAGACCTTTTAAGGCATATATAGGGTATGCTTGGGTATAATGAGTTACATATGGAGATAATGAATGATCAATAAAGAATCTACCACCTCTAGTAAAAGAGGAGATATGTCCTATGTGATTCGTTAAATGACAACCCAGGAATCCTTGGCCAAGGTGAAATGAAATTAGAAAGGAGTTTCTAATTTGCATTATTTGGAGTTGTGCATTTTCTAATCGAAATATATATAATTAAATAAAATAAGACTTGACAGTAAATCCATGTCTTATATTTAGTTGGGACATTGAATGGTGGAAGGATTGAATTGTATGGAACAATTAACTCACAGGTTCTTTTATGATTAATGTTGAAATCTATATTATCTGGAAAGTCGTTGATCGCTAGGGAGGCTTATCCCTATTGTAGAATAAATATTATTTATTTAAATAGATTATTAGTTTAATTTATTTATTTAAATAAGATTAAAATTGTTTTAATTGATTTATTCACAACCGGTTTAATATGGAGAACCTAAAGGGTCACACCATAAAAGGAAGAATAAATATTTAAGAAGGTAATGGCATAATCGTAATAATGCATTAAGTATAATTAATTTAATCTATGGTGATAGAATAAATTAAATAGCTTAATGTTTATTATTTAATATTTTGGAAATATTAAATATAAATTAATAAGAGGAGTCTTATTAATATTATTACAATTATTATTATTTTAATTTCTAAAGGAGTTTAGTAATTAATTTAATATTTAGTACTCTCATTTATTCCTAATAAGATTAGGAGACAAATTAATTAAATGAATTTAATTAATTATTCCCATGTGGTGGGAAGCCTAAATTAATTAAAGGAGTTTAATTAATTAAAAGAAATCCCATGTCTAATAGGATTAGAAGGATTGACCAATGTCTATATAAGAGAAGTCTTATAATAGATATTAGATTGATGCAATTCTAATTGTTGGAGAGTACTCCTTTTCTATAGAGAATAGAAAACTAAGCCAAACACCCTCCTTCTTGATAATTCATCTTCCTTGGTGGATCACCTCTAGAGGCCAAATACTTGGGTGGCTAACGTTGATCAAAGAAAGGAATCTAACCCGGAAATTCAAGGAGATCACGAAGAACAAGGAGTTGAACTAGTACCTGTGGAAGCTTCGTTCTACAAGGGTATGATTCCATAACTTCTTATTTATCGTTTTAAATTAATAATTTGCATAAAGGATGATCCGGGTAATGGTTTTGTAGAAATTTTTTTTAAACTCTGATATATCATGCTTCCGCTAATTTTTGCAATTTGATTGCGTCACGATTTCGTACAAACCCAACAGTGGCATCAGAGCCAAATCTTTATGCAATTATTAATTTATTTTTGATTTCATATACATATGGGTATGTATTTAAAATAATTTATTGGGCATAATTTTATTGTATAAAATTATATTTTTTAAGGGAAAAAAAAAAAACTTTTTTTGGGACGAATCACAATTTTTTTTGGTGCTAATCTTGAATTCTGCAAAGAAAAGGTGTTGTCTCTTTCTTACTCCAAAAAGAAGGTGACCCATCAGGAAAGGACTTTTTTAATAAACCTGCAGGACTCTTTTAATAAAAGAAGGTGACTTCCTTTTAAAAAATAAATATGATATATTTATATATTATATTCTAAATAATTTTATAATTAAAATAAAGAGTTTATTTTAATCTTGAAATTGGATTTCATGCAATTTAAAATTGCCCATTAAATGATACTCATATATATATGGAATGTTTTAATTCATGAGATGAATATTTATTTATTGATATATATGGTGATATGTATGAAAATAAATGGGGATTGATTATGGACTATTTGACCAATGTGATTGGATTTTATTTTAGTTGAATGCTTGAATGAATGGGTTTTATTAAATGGGGTCTGCGTACCTCGTCTTCTCTAATTTTTTTTTCTTGATGTAAAATTCTATCTCCCTCCTATGTACTTCCCCTTGACTGTTGATCAAGGTTTCTATTTAAATTAAATAGTTTAATGTAATAAGAATAGTTAGAATTATCTTGAAGAAATTGGAGACCAAGGAGCAAGGAGCGCGTGAAGACCTGTTTGTATGGAGCCCGGGTTTAAATGTAATAGTTATATTTAAATTTAAATTCTTGCACTCCTAGGTTTGACCTTTTGGTTCACTTGGTGGCTCTAGTGAACCAAACTAGAATAAAAGTCCATAATCAATCCGGGTAGAATATAATATTCTATATTGCATGCTAAATATTATATATATTATATTTTATGTAAACATGCTTCGTATGTTTAATAAAATGACGCGTATTTTATATATATATGTGCATGCGCGCTAAACAAGATGAGACAAATAATAACAAACCCCTCAAAGAAATAATATTAAGTCCGAAGCATTCAAATGATATTTGGAATATCGAACGTCGCCTTCTAGCATGATAAATTAATAGAGTATTAAATATTTAATACGAGCTTGTTGTGCTATCCACAAGGCGAGTATTGCGTATTTAAGATGTTAATTAATCACATTTGATGCTTATCAAGAAAATTGAACGATCTAGTCTTGTTGTGCTATCCACAAGGACGAACATTTTTCTTTTTTGAATTTATGGAAGTGCTAGGCTGGACTTAACTTAAATCATTTTAGTTCGGATGTGCACACACTTGACCATTATGATTTAAGAGGCAAAATAAAAGGAGTTATATAGTGTTGTAATTGACAAGAGTTGTCTACCTATTTATTTGTATATCGCTTGTTGTGCTATCCACAAGGTTATATACATTTGAAATGGGATCCTTATTCTCACTAGCAAATCTTTAATTAGATGTTGCCGAACTATATAAGTGAGGGTAATATAGTTTGATAAAAATAGTGGGAGATACCAATTTAAAATAAAGACCTAAATTTATTTTGGTATGCAAAATTAATAAAATGAATGTTTGCTAAAATGTTATTTTTCACATGCAGAATTTTAAAAATGTCAAAATCACTAATTTCACTGCGAAGCATACTTGATGCTAATAAGCTTACCGGGCCGAATTATACGGACTGGCTAAGAAATCTGAGAATAGTTCTCACTGCTGAAAAGATTTCTTATGTCCTAAACTCACCTGTCCCTGGAACTGTTCCAGAAACAGTCTCTGAGGAAGAGATTGCCACCATTGTAAAGTGGCAAGATGATGCATCTGTGGCTCAATGCATCATGCTCGCATCCATGAATAACGAGCTTCAGCGTCAGCACGAAAATATGGATGCTCTTACTATGTTGATTCACCTCAAGGAGTTGTATGGTGAACAAAGTAGGACTGCTAGATATGAGATATCTAAGGAGCTCTTCCGATCTCGGATGACCAAGGGAAAAGTGAACATAAAGGAACAAAAGAAATCTGATCCAGCTAGCAAAGGAATGTGCTTCCATTGCAACGAGCCGGGTCATTGGAAGAGGAACTGCAAGAAGTTTCTGGCAAAGAAGAAGCTTGGAGAAGCTTCGACTTCCAATCAAGGTTTGTTCATGATTGAAATTAATTTTTCAGAAAGTCAAAATTCTACTTGGGTATTAGATACCGGCTGTGGTTCTCACATATGTAATAATGTGAAGGGACTGGTCAGAAGTAGAAAGCTGAACAATGATGAGGTGATCCTACGAGTGGGGAATGGAGCAAAGGTTGCTCCATTAGCTGTAGGAACTTATTATTTAGCAATGTCTTCGGGCAAGTTCATTTATCTTAATAATTGTTATTATGTTCCGAATATTATTAAAAACATTATTTCAATTTCTGTATTGGATATGGAAGGATTTAACGTTGTTATAAAGAACAATAGTTGTTCTATTTATAAAGACGATGTTTTATATGGTATTGGAAATTTGCGAAATGGACTTTATACACTTGACTTACAAGAAAATATTTTTCAAATTGAACAAACTAAGAAAAGGAAAAGAGATGATATTAATTATACTTACATGTGGCACTGTAGACTCGGTCATATCAATGAAACAAGATTATCCAAGTTGCATAAAGATGGGCTCCTTGAGTTATCTGATTATGAATCATATCCAACTTGTGAATCTTATTTCATGGGTAAAATGACTAAATCTCCTTTTAGTGGAAAAGGAGAAAGAGTTACAGAGTTGTTGGCATTGATTCACACAGACGTTTGTGGACCTATGACAACAAGTGCACGGGGTGGGTATTCTTATTTTATTACTTTCACTGATGATCACTCAAGATTTGGATATGTGTATTTAATGAAATACAAGTCAGAATCATTTGAAAAGTTCAAAGAGTTCAGAAGTGAAGTAGAGAAACAAACGGGCAAGAGTATAAAGATACTTCGATCAGATCGAGGTGGAGAATACTTAAGCGGTGAGTTTCTCTATTGTCTCAATGAAAATAGTATAATCTCACAATGGACTCCTCCAGGTACACCACAGTTAAATGGAGTATCTGAAAGGAGAAATCGAACACTGTTAGACATGGTTCGATCCATGATGAGTTTTACCGACCTTCTAATTTCCTTCTGGGGATATGCCCAAGAAACGGCTGTATACCTACTTAACAAGGTACCTACCAAATCCGCCCCAAAGACTCCATATGAGATGTGGAAGGGGAGGAAACCAAATCTTAAGCATGTTAAGACTTGGGGTTGTCCAGCTTATGTCAAAAAGTTTGAACATGATAAGCTACAGACTAAATTCGAAAAGTGTAGATTTGTGGGATACCCTAAAGAAATTGTAAGGTATTATTTCTATCATCCAACTGATCAAAAGGTGTTTGTTGCGAAACATGCTGCCTTCTTGGAAAAGGAGTTTATCCATGAAGGGGTCAGTGGGAGTAAGATATATCTTGAAGAAGTTCAAGAACCACAAATTACCACGGATCAAAGTCAGGTACCTGACCAAGTAGAAGAACCTACTATGCCACACCCTGTTCGTAAATCTGGGAGAGTACCGAAGATACCTGAGAGGTATGGATTCGTTATAAAGGATGACGATGAGGTACACATCATGAATGATGATGATCCATTGAATTACGAACAGGCTATGAGTAATAAAGACTCAGGGAAATGGCTAGAAGCCATGAAATCCGAAATGGACTCCATGTATGAAAACAAAGTATGGACTTTGGTTTCACCACCTGAAGGCATTAAGCCTATTGGGTGTAAATGGGTCTTTAAAAGAAAGACTGGAGCGGACGGCAAGGTAGAGACCTATAAGGCCCGACTGGTTGCAAAAGGTTTCAAACAAAGACAAGGAGTTGACTATGATGAAACCTTTTCACCAGTAGCTATGCTCAAGTCCATTCGGATTTTGCTTGCGATTGCAGCTTATAACGACTATGAGATTTGGCAGATGGACGTGAAAACGGCCTTCCTCAATGGAAAACTTGAGGAGGATGTGTATATGACACAGCCAGAGGGATTTGTTTCAAAGGTTGGAATAAATCAAGTCTATAAGCTGCAACGATCCATTTATGGATTGAAGCAAGCTTCTCGTAGATGGAACATTCGTTTTGATGAGACAATCAAAGAGTTTGATTTTATCAAAAATGACGATGAACCATGTGTGTACAAAAAGGTTAGTGGGAGCGCAGTTTCATTCCTTGTATTATATGTTGATTATATAGTACTGATAGGGAATGAAATTTCTATGTTAAAATCGATCAAAATAAAGTTGTCTAAACATTCCTCCATGAATGATTTGGGTATAACATCCCACATTGGGGATATAAATCTGTATTAATAGATTTAAAAGGATGTTCGGCTTAACCCATGGAAACGTATATTCATTAGATGCTAAAGGCGTTTAGCATGGTAACTCCAAAAGGTGCCTCATGATGATGAGCCATGGAGTGTATCTCTCTAAAATTATCCTCAGTAAAAGAGAGATCGCATAAGTAACTATTATGTATGCAATGAAATATACAAGACTTGATGTTGATCAGTCATATTCTGGAGAAGATCTCTGTGAGACAGTGATAAACATCTCAAAGTATTTAACTGACACTAAGGATGTCATCATGACACATGATGGGTCTGAATTAAACTAGAAGACTAAACAGACTCAAGTTTTCAGACTGACCAAGACGACAGCAAAATCCACTTTATGGTAAGTCGTTACCTTAAAAGATGGTGCAGTAAATTGGAAAGGTTTCAAACAGCAAAAGTTGCTGGGTTAGTGACAAAGACAAAGTATATAACTGTAAGTGAAGCTGCAAGTTGATGTTTCGGATGAAAAGTTTATTACAGAACTAGGAATAGTTCCTAAGTCTCATCTTGAATCTAAACATGTGTTGCGGCACTTTGATTAAAAAAAAAAATCATTGAAAAAGGAGAGTGTAGACTCTCAAGACAACATTGCAGATCCATTTACTAAAGCTTTAACACAACAGCAGTTTGATCGTCACTTAGAGAAGATGGGTATGAGATACCATGGCGATTGGCTTTAGTGCAAGTGGGAGATTGATAGTAGTGTGCATACAAGCCAATCATGTATGATGATAAAGCACGTACTTTGTAAACAATCTTATTTATTTATTAATAAAATATTCATTTATTAAAGGCATTTAATTATCTACATGTTGCTGTTTTTATAATATGTAAATAACCCATAGTTTTAAGCAAAGCTTTTAGAATCATGATGATGATCATGCTAATGAGATCTAAATTCTTAGAAAGTTTTAAAACTAAAATAGTTCCCAATCGTGGGATTACTAAAAAGGGGATTAGTAAATCCGGATAGATTGGTACATATGTTGCTTGCTCATTGGATGAGGATGATTGATCTCATGATCATTTGTGTGGAGACACTAAAGCAAGTATGTAGGTGCTTATTGGAGAATAAGTTCACTGAACGTGATTCGTTATGGAATACCTAATGGAGTTTTACTCGCATGTCAATAGGAATTCCTAATGTGATAGTAGTACAAGTGATCCTTGGACTTGAGATCATCATAGTATCTTATATGTAACAAATTATACTTTGACTTATTCCTTAAGACCTTTTAAGGCATATATAGGGTATGCTTGGGTATAATGAGTTACATATGGAGATAATGAATGATCAATAAAGAATCTACCACCTCTAGTAAAAGAGGAGATATGTCCTATGTGATTCGTTAAATGACAACCCAGGAATCCTTGGCCAAGGTGAAATGAAATTAGAAAGGAGTTTCTAATTTGCATTATTTGGAATTGTGCATTTTCTAATCGAAATATATATAATTAAATAAAATAAGACTTGACAGTAAATCCATGTCTTATATTTAATTGGGACATTGAATGGTGGAAGGATTGAATTGTACGGAACTATTAACTCACAGGTTCTTTTATGATTAATGTTGAAATCTATATTATCTGGAAAGTCGTTGATCGCTAGGGAGGCTTATCCCTATTGTAGAATAAATATTATTTATTTAAATAGATTATTAGTTTAATTTATTTATTTAAATAAGATTAAAATTGTTTTAATTGATTTATTCACAACCGGTTTAATATGGAGAACCTAAAGGGTCACATCATAAAAGGAAGAATAAATATTTAAGAAGGTAATGGCATAATCGTAATAATGCATTAAGTATAATTAATTTAATCTATGGTGATAGAATAAATTAAATAGCTTAATGTTTATTATTTAATATTTTGAAATATTAAATATAAATTAATAAGAGGAGTCTTATTAATATTATTACAATTATTATTATTTTAATTTCTAAAGGAGTTTAGTAATTAATTTAATATTTAGTACTCTCATTTATTCCTAATAAGATTAGGAGACAAATTAATTAAATGAATTTAATTAATTATTCCCATGTGGTGGGAAGCCTAAATTAATTAAAGGAGTTTAATTAATTAAAAGAAATCCCATGTCTAATAGGATTAGAAGGATTGACCAATGTCTATATAAGAGAAAGTCTTATAATAGATATTAGATTGATGCAATTCTAATTGTTGGAGAGTACTCCTTTTCTATAGAGAATAGAAAACTAAGCCAAACACCCTCCTTCTTGATAATTCATCTTCCTTGGTGGATCACCTCTAGAGGCCAAACACTTGGGTGGCTAACGTTGATCAAAGAAAGGAATCTAACCCGGAAATTCAAGGAGATCACGAAGAACAAGGAGTTGAACTAGTACCTGTGGAAGCTTCGTTCTACAAGGGTATGATTCCATAACTTCTTATTTATCGTTTTAAATTAATAATTTGCATAAAGGATGATCCGGGTAATGATTTTGTAGAAATTTTTTTTAAACTCTGATATATCATGCTTCCGCTAATTTTTGCAATTTGATTGCGTCACGATTTCGTACAAACCCAACACACAACACCTCCAGAAGAAAACCTGGAATGACCACGTCAGCCATAGTGGCAACACTGGGGACAAACAGACTCGAATGGGATCCAAGTCTTGGAAACAGGTCCCGAAAGTCAAACAGAGGCCATGCCGACACCAAGGGCAACCCCGAGAGGGGAAAAATGGTCATTTTACCAACTCTCATCTGATTCAGTCAAGCTCAAGTCGAATTGATGCCACCAAGGTCAGAAAGAACCACAACGGTGATCCCGGGTGAAAACAGCACCAGACGGCTTGACGGTCAAACTATGGTGAAATGAAGACCTGGTCATGAACCCACCTTTGGGAACTTACAAAGGGTTAAAACTAATGTCATTGTGACACTCTCAGTGAGGGCTTTCCAGAAAGCTATAGAACGCCTCAAACGGACGCTCTGATCAAAAGTTATGAAGTTTCAAACCTGAGATCGCGTCGCCCGGTATGCACGCACTTTGAGACGACAAAGCCAAGCATGTGGGCCCCACCTTGGGGAGTCACACCTCTACTTGAGGCAGAAGAAGGTAGAGCTAAGGCTCCCTAGCCTATAAATAAACATGCCCCCCCCCCCCCCCCGTTCATTTAGAATAATTCAGAAACGCAGCAAAGCCCTGTTAGTTTGATTTTTCAACTTTTACACCTCTTTCAAACCCAAATATTTTCACTCCAACATGTAAATATACCCATATACTATCACATATCAAAAAATCACCGGTAGATTTGGACGTTTAAAGCCTACGATTCAGCAAAAAGCCCGTAGTGCAGCCCATTGTAAGTATTTTTACGATCAGCAAGTCAATACTACTACTTTGCACTGTTTTACACCTTCACATCAAGTTTTATCTTCTAAATATGCCCAAAACTTAGTTTCGTGGCTGTTTTCGTCAAACTTTGATATATTTTTGTTCATAAACTCCGTTTTTAACATTTCTACAACTCGAATTGACGATCCGTCAGCTCCAGCAGCTTCAATACACTAGCACACACATTCTACCAACTTCACCAGACTGGGTTATCTTCCCAGTCTGGGTTTGGCCCTCTTTTGTATATATTTAACTGAAAATGTACTAACATTTCAATTCTGTCAAGCCTGAATTTCAAATCCGAGGTAGGTTACCGATTTTATATATATTTACGCATATATAAGCGACATTCACCATCACTGGTACTCATATCAATCCTGGTTGACTACATTTCTGTCAATATATATATATATATATATATATATATATTCAGTCAGCCTGGACTATTTCGTGGCCATTTTATTGCTTTTGCACACTTCCCCATACTGGGTGCTCTCCCCAGTCACTGGGTGACTATTTTTTGTTAATCTTAATTCCAATACGGGCACAGGCGTGAAAACCCATCGCCCTTGTTACTGTTTATATATATATTTTTTATTTCTGTCACAGCCTGGATTATTTCGTGGCTATTTACAGTTTATATATATATATATATATATATATATATATATATATATATATATTTCAATTCCAGTCCAGGCTTGCGAGTGAAAACCCATCGCCCTTTACAGCTTATATATATATAATTATATATATTGTTTTATTCAATTTATTCAACTGCTGCATTCAACATTCATTTATATATGAATTTGCATTGATTTTTCTGCGGGCGAACTAGATTTATCCAAATCTCGCCAATTCTAGCTTTCAACGGTTCAAACAGGTCCCGAAAGAACCTGAAAGTTATAATGGCTGAGATTTCTTTAAATCTAGTTATTTTTATAATTTCAGCTTCAAAAGCAACCTCGCGTCCCTTAGATCGCTATCTAGAGGGAACGAGATGCTTTGGGCGTTCGGACCGGGATTTACTGAATGAATCCTTGATTTTAGTTATCTTGGGATATTTATCTGCTTCTATACAAATTTGAACTGTGCAGGTTTTCTTGCCACTTATATGTGAGCCTAGGAATCGTGGGATTCATGATCAAACTGATCAGAATCAGATTCCCACGATGGACAAACTCCGATTTACAGATGTACCCTACCAATTTTTTCTGTAAAATGTACATGCACAGACCTTAAAACGGTTATCCGGATTTAAGGTCTCAACATAGTGAAAATATGGATTGTCGTGTCAGCGTCCCTCTGATGGTTTTCATACCCATGAGGAGACCGACACTTTATATTTCTATGGTCGAGGATGCTTCGCAGCCCGATAAATCACCAGTTGCATGCAGCCTTAAGACTATAAAGATAAAATTGAAAATGGCGATGTGCTTCAATTCCTATTTTAGCGTAGGGATTTGATAAACAGCTTTCAAAAACATCATTGTCAATTCAATTCAAAAGCTTTTGCAAATCAAATTAAATGCTTTTTGCAAATCAAATCAAAGGCTGATTTTCAAAATCAAATCAAACCCTTCGTATATATGGTCAACGAAGCCTGTCAAAGCTTTCAATCAATCAATAGGCCCAATTTTTAAACAGCATTCACTCACACATTCCAATTTTAAGGGAAATATTAAAAAGATTGCGGTACCGTGTTTACACTGGAGTCGTGGGGGTTCCTAAAACCTTCCCCACACTTAACCAAGCCCCCGAACTCAAAACTCCAATTTCAAAGATCAAGTTTTGACAGTGTCCAACAATTGAGCCTCTTTTTAAATCAAACTCGGTTGAGTTAGTACAACTATTTTCAGAACTACCAATTGGCGACTCTGTTTAAATTAAATCGTCGACATATACACATGTTGGCCTCTTTCTAAAAAAACCCATTCAAAACTTTTTTCGCAATAAAAAGAATAAGGGTAGAGATAACTTAGGAAGATCGATTTGAGGAAAACTGGGTTACGAACAGACCAGCGGTATTTCTTAAATTTTCCAACGTCGACAGTTATTATTGACTTTTAGTTGTTATGTCACATTATGTAATTTAATTATGCAAACCTTTTGAATAGCTAAGGGTGTGTAAGTTATGTCAAGGTTAGTTAACCTGGGATATTATTATAAGTTGTATTAAGTAACGATATGAGTGATGTATTTCATAAATGAATGGGTAGTTAGATGTGATATATATGATGGATCGTGGGCACCAAACCTGAGGTTAGGGAACCCGAATTTGGAGGTGTCACAATGATTTTAGAAGCATTGCTTAAAACTATGGGTTAATTACATATTATAAAATCAACATCATGTAGATAATTAAATGCCTTTAATAAATAAATACTTTTATTAATAAATAAATAAATAAGATCGTTTACAAAGTATATGCTTTATCATCATACATGATTGGCTTGTATGCATACTACTTTCAATCTTCCACTTGCATTAAAGCCAATCGTCATGATATCTCATACCCATCTTCTCTAAGTGACGATCAAACTGCTGTTGTGTTAAAGCTTTAGTAAATGGATCTGCAATATTGTCTTAAGAGTCTACACGCTCCAAGGTGACGTCTCCTCTTTCAATGATCTCCCTGATCAAGTGAAATTATCGCAACACATGTTTGGATTTCTGATGAGACCTGGGTTCCTTAACCTGTGCAACAGCTCCAGTGTTGTCACAGTATAAGGGGACTGCTCCTCCAATTCTAGGAACCACACCAAGTTTGGTTATGAACACCTTCATCCAAACAGTCTCATTTGTAGCTTCACTTGTAACTATGTACTTTGCCTCTGTCACTGAATCAACAATTGTTTGCTGTTTGGAACTCTTCCAACTCATTGTGCCACCGTTTAACGTAAACACATACCCCGAAATGGATTTACTGTCATCTTGATCCATTTGAAAACTTGAGTCTATGAAGCCCTCGAGTTTTAATTCAGACCCACCGTAGACAAGAAATACATCCTTAGTCCTTCGTAAGTACTTTAGGATATTTTTTACTGCCTTCCAGTGCTCTTCTCCTGGATTCGACTGATATCTTCTTGTTACACTAAGTGCATGAGCGACATCCGTTCAAGTACATATCATAAGAAATCTTACTCATACCGTATCTCTCCTCAGGTGTCTTTAGGGCCTGTTTCTTGGAGAGATGTATTCCATGGCTCATCGGCATGAGACCTCTTTTGGAATCTTTCATGCTAAATCTCTTTAGCATCGAGTCAATGTACGTTCCTTGGGATAAGTCAAGCATCCTTTTAGATCTATCTCTATAGATCTTTATCCCCAAAATATAGGATGCTTCTCACAAGTCCTTCATGGAGAAGTGTTTAGATAACCAGATTTTAATTGATTGTAGCGTAGGAATATCATTCCCTATTAGTAATATATCATCAACATATAATACAAGGAATGAAACAGCGCTCCAACTAACCTTCTTGTACACACATGGTTCATCCTCATTTTTGACAAAATCAAACTCTTTGATTGTCTCATCAAAACGGATGTTCCATCTACGAGAAGCTTGCTTTAATCCATAAATGGATCATTATAGCTTACAGACTTGATTTGTTCCAATCTTTGAAATAAATCCCTCTGGCTGTGTCATATACACATCCTCCTCAAGTTTCCCATTGAGGAATGCCATTTTCACATCCATCTGCCAAATCTTATGGACTTGAGCATAGCTACTGGTGAGAATGTTTCATCATAGTCAACTCCTTATCTCTGTTTGAAACCTTTTGCAACCAGTCGGGCCTTATAGGTCTCTACCTTGCCGTCTGCTCCAGTCTTTCTTTTAAAGACCCATTTACACTCAATAGGCTTAATACCTTCAGGTGGTGAAACCAAAGTCCATACTTGGTTCTCATCCATGGAGTCCACCTCGGATTTCATGGCTTCTAGCCATTTTCCTGCATCTTTACTACTCATAGCATGTTCGTAATTCAATGGATCATCATCATTCATGATGCGTACCTCATCGTCATCCTCTATGACGAATCCATACAGGTCAGGTAACTTTGGTACTCTTCCAGATTTATGAATAGGGTGTTGTATAGTTGGTTCATCCACTTGGTCAGGTTTCTGACTTTGATCCTTAGTAATTTGTGGTTCTTGAACTTTTTTAAGATATATCTTACTCCCACTGACCCCTTCATGGATAAACTCCTTTTCCAAGAATGCAGCATGTTTCGCAACAAACACCTTTTGATATGTTGGATGATAGAAATAATACCCTTGTGTTTCTTTCGGGTATCCCACAAATCTACATTAGTCGAATTTAGTCTGTAGATTATTATTTTCAAATATTTTGACATAAGCTGGACAGCCCCAAGTCTTAATATGCTTAAGATTTGGTTTTCTCCCTTTCCACATCTCATATGGGGTCTTTGGGACTGATTTAGTAGGCACCTTGTTAAGTAGGTATGCAGCTGTGTCTAGAGCATAACCCCTAAAGGAAATTGGAAGATCGGTAAAACTCATCATGGAACGAACCATGTCCAACAATGTTTGATTTCTCCTTTCAGATACTCCATTTAACTGTGGTGTTCCTGGTGGAGTCCATTGTGAGATTATACCATTATCTTTGAGACAATTGAAAAACTCACTGCTTAATTATTCTCCATCTCGATCCGATCAAAAAATCTTAATACTTTTGCCAGTTTGTTTCTCTACTTCACTTCTGAACTCTTTGAACTTTTTAAATGATTCAGATTTGTATTTCATTAAATACACATATCCAAATCTCGAGTGATCATCAGTGAAAGTAATAAAATAAGAATACATTCCCCGTGCAGTCGTTGTCATAGGTCCACAAACGTCTGTGTGAACCAACGCTAACAACTCTAGAACTCTTTCTCCTTTTCCACTAAAGGGAGATTTAATCACTTTACCCATGAGACAAGATTCACAAGTTGGATATGATTCATAATCAGATAGCTCTAAGAGCCCATCCTTATGCAACTTGGATAATCTTGTTTTATTGATATGATCGAGTCTACAGTGCCATAAATAGGTATAATTAACATCATCTTTTTTCCTTTTCTTACTTTTTTTAATTTGAAATATATTTTCATGCAAGTAAAGTATGTAAAGTCCATTTCACAAATTTCCAATACCATATAAAACATCATTATTATAAATAGAACAACTATTGTTCTTTATTATAATATTAAAACCATCCATATCCAATACAGACATAGAAATAATATTTCTAATGATAATCGGAACAAAATAACAATTATTTAAATTAATTAACTTTTTCGTAGGCTGTGACGCCCCCAAATTCCAGGACCGTCACGGGGTCTCTCGAATTCGGTTCATCACGTGCTCATGGTAATACATCACAATAATAATAACTAAATATCACACAATCACAGCGAAAAATCTATTCTAGAATAATTTACAATGATTTATCATAATTATTCCCCCAAGTCTCGCAACCTACAGTACTTAATAGATTACATAATAATATCAATTAACAACTTATTACATAATCTAACTTAAGCTTAAACATAATTAAATCCAGTCTTACTACATCATCTTAATACAACATTAAAATATTTAAAAACATAAAAGAGACAAGCTAGTTGGTAGCCTTGCCCTTGCCCTTATCAACGCCCGAAGGTTCACCATGCTCTGCCTTAACTGAAATGTTTTAGGGAAAGCAAGAATGAGCACAAATTGCCCAGCAAGTAATATACAATAAGGGATTGTAATATAATTCTCAATTCTTAAAAAGGGTATATCAAGGTTTGATAATTCAAGGATAACAAGAATATCAACAGTTTTTAATAACAGTCGCTAAGGACAGAATAATATCAATATGATTCAATAACAAATCAATTCAAGATTTCAAGATAACTGAATACTGAGCAGTCGCTAAGGACTATGAACTTCTACTAGAATTAACAGTAATAAACTGAAAATCCAACAAAAACAGATACAACATGTGATCAGCCTAAAGTACCATCGTTATGCATAACAATCAATCATACTCAAGTGTGCACGTCGGTTCGCTGACAATTATATATTCCCTTCAAAGAAGGTTGTTCTTCTCAGTCAAATACAAGATCCCGCACCAATCAATTAGTTTGGGTTGCTTTCCAATAATATAAGTCTAGCCGAATCAAATGGCATAGACACTTTCACAATATTCAAGAACAATACTAAGTTCAACAGGAATAATAGCTTTAATGAAATAAGAGTTCAAGTATGCTAATTCAATTCAACCGATTAAGTAGGAAACTAGTTCGCAATATACAAGGATAGAATACTTGCACAGTAAAAGAGTGTAAGTTAGAAAACTTGCACAATCATAGATTTCCTTGCATAAAGTAAATGCGTCGGTTAGGATACTTGCACTTTAAAAGAGTGTAAGTAAGAGAACTTGCCTTTAGCGTAGTTTATCCACGAAAATCAAATCAACACTTTCGAATTCCTATCGTAATACAGTTACGTATATATATGATATTCATTAGTCATATAATTAAACTTCACATTTTATCTTCGAATATACGATCAACACATAAGCTAGGTTTTACCTAGCTACACAGTTATATAGAATATAATTTCTATCCTTAACGTTCCTCCTTTAGAGTTTAAACACATTTTCATATCTTATAAGATCGCAATCAATACTAAATATATTTCATTTTAGCAAGTTACGGCATCCCCTTAAGTTAACCGTCAAAATCGGGTTCAAGTAACATCCTATAATATCACGTAGCATGTATTCATATTTAAAGGATACTTTCATGCTTGTATAACTTTTTCAAATCCAATCGTACATGGTATAGGTTCTTAAGTTAATACTTAAAGCCATTCAAGGACACGAACTCATATGGTCTAACATGCTCGCTTTTTAAACACATAAGATTTTCATATAACTTGTATTAGGCATGCTTATGAGTACTCGTATCGCATATATGTAGCTAGCATTGTTATTATCTTGAAAACATGCTTCGTTTATGCTAAACTTTAATCACGACAACTAATCATGGTATATATACATGCATGACACATGAATGAGTCTAAGAGTACTATCACATGTGTCCAAATTATCAGATTCTAACTCTCGTCATAACATACCAAAGTTTACGTTCAAAGCTTATACTTTGTTAGTTTAGTTCATTAATAAGGTCTGTCATGTCCATGCTTCCTTATGAAACCTATATATATAAGTTAACATGCTTTTCATGCATTTCAAGGCCCTATAAACATGCTCGAAAAGTCAGAATGTATACATGGTCTTTACATGTCAATATCAACCTTCAAAACTTGTATTTTTGTTAGATATGTTCAATAGTGAGGTCTAACATGCTCTTATCATACTACGAACCATATATACATAAGTTAATATGTCTTTTATGCATCTCTACCTCATACCGACATGCCTTGAAAAATCAGAATATTAACATGCTTCATATATGTTAACGTTCGTTTTGAAAACTTTAAGTTCGTTTCCAAACTATATGTCGTTTGGTTAACCATGCATGCTAATATACTAAAACATGTTTACATTGCCTCATTAGGTTTATATATATGTATTAATCATGCTTCCATGCTTGTTTAAACAAAAATCAAACAATTAGTACATAACAGTTTTGTTGCAGAATGCAGAAAACTGCACACAGAGGCCGGCGCTGCGGCGCGGCAACAGCAGCCACAATCTGGCGCTGCAGCGCGGGGATTGGCGCTACGGCGCGA
This sequence comes from Panax stipuleanatus, assembly GCA_020205555.1. Taxonomy (NCBI): domain Eukaryota; kingdom Viridiplantae; phylum Streptophyta; class Magnoliopsida; order Apiales; family Araliaceae; genus Panax; species Panax stipuleanatus. Next base: position 81,194,143 of record CM035126.1, read on the forward strand.
ACAATGGCGCTTCGGTGTGGGGAACAGTTTCTGCAGTTCACACTGCAGCCAAAATCGACCCAAAACCTCCCATTTCATCGATTTCAACATACCCATATGCCATTACACTAACGTTTTTAACTTACTAACACATATATATGCTTATATAACAGTCAATCGCATTTATCAATTCTCAAATTCATGAACCCTAACTAATTTCACACGAATTTGATGCTTTACAAAAATTACAGAGCAACAATGGAAATGAAAGTCAAGAAAGCTATATAGTGGTTCCATCAGGTATGTATGTTCATATAACAACAATATAAGGGTCCTACAAACCAATTATGAACCAATTTGGCATAATCAAGAATTTGAAGAAAACTTCAGAAACAGAAAACGAAAATGAAGAACAAAGGAAGAGGGATTATACCTCTGTAAATGATTGAGCTTGCAGCTATTCAATTCTTACAAATCTAGACTGATATTATATATGCTCTCAATTTATCAAACTCAAGCAAACTCTCAGCAAGATGAAATGTGAAGGAGAGATGCTTCATTTATAGTAAAAATCAAAACACAGTCCATGCTTTTGACTCTCAAAATAAACTAACGTATGTTTGATTTGCATGCTAGATAAGAAGAAGTTGGTAGATAGTTGTTGAAAGCCATCATCATGCCCACATCCCATTGTATGATTGCTATGAAGCCTTGCTGAGTTTTAAGGTTATAGGGGAGTAGGATAGCTTGAGTATATCACGTGAAAGAGATAGTGGCTCTCCCAGCAAAACAAACTCAGCCTTCTAGCAACATACCACACTTGATTCATTATACACATATGTATTAAATACTTAGGCTATCTACACACATATATATATTTTATATATATATATATATATCTTTAATTGAAATGTTACACTATAATTCACAAAATGTAGTAAGTGTGACTTGTACACATATAATCCAGGTATATTTTTATCATACTGGTATAATTTTCTCGAATATAATCACATCACACTGTATCCTTTATTATTAAGTTCTACTAATCAACAATTGTTTATCATATATTCATGATGTACTATTTTAATGTATACTTACATACATATTGTCACATAGGCATAAACATATAGCTTATATATTTCAATCAATATAATTGTTAATCTCCATAATAATTTAATTAACCCTTATATGATTAATTATCACTTTAATATAAATCTTATTATATTTATAAACACGTTGCTCATTATTATTATGTTTCTTGCAATAATAATAATCACATATTATTAATCAATCACCATTAATATTTTATAACAATTATTCTACGATGACAATTAATATAGATTAATTATTCGCTTAAATTAATATAATCATTCTTATATTACGTCACTGTGCCACACAAGGCAATCAACGAGTTTATCGCAAACTCCACCAATTTCTCAATTATTATAATTATTCAATTTTATATAATTGAATTAATTATTCTCATAACACAAAATCATTTATATTTCAAATAAATTCTCATATCCATTAATATATTTATTTAATAATATTAGGAAATTCTCGGGTATTACATAGGCAATGCTAAACAATAAGTACCTACAACTAATGCAGTAACCTTTGCTCCATTTCCCACTCGTAGGAAGACCTCATCCATGTTCAGCTTTCTACTTCTGACCAGTCCCTGCATAGTATTACATATGTGAGAACCACAGCCGGAATCCAATACCAAAGTAGAATTTTGACTTTCTCAAAAATTAATTTCAATCATAAACAAACCTTGATTAGGATTTGAAGCATCTTCTGGTTTTGTTCTGCAAGGAAATCCTTGTAATTTCTCTTCCAAGGACCCGACTTGTTGTAATGGAAGCATATTCCTTTGCTATTTGGATTAGGTTTATTATTATCCTTTATTTTCGCCTTGCCCTTAACCTTCTTATATTTTTTCTTTTGAGAAAATACCTTGGGCCTCTTCCTTTTCTTGGAAGAATCAGCCACCATTAAGACATGGTTCTTCTTGGATGGGAAGTGACCATCTGCAGT